>OZ032114.1:4607298-5207298 GCA_964026355.1 Pseudorhiza aurosa | reverse complement strand
TTGAGAAACAGTCAGAAACAACAATTCTCTTTCTTTTCCTGCAAGAGAACCGTACACTACACAGCTTCAAGTAGGAGTAGCCTTGTCGTAAGTATAGGCCTAAGAACTCACGCTCTCCTCTACGCGATGAAATAATGTCGAGTCGTAAGACCATAATCTGAATGAGATCCTGCTCATTTGCTACAAATTTTGTCAAAAAACTCGAATGGGGGAAAAATTCAACGGATTCTTGACACGATTTCGCCACAGACAAACCGACTGAGTGAAATCCTATTTTGCAACCTCGTTCCTTCGCCGATAGCCTTCGAGCCGACAGTCTATACACTGATTAACGGCTGCACCGAAGATCGGGTAGAGCAGGATGCAGGGGAATACGACGGTTGCTAGACCCAGCAGGCTCCACTGCTTCACGTTCTCCAACGGCGCTTTGCTGCAGTGAAGCATTTCACTGAACCAGCTCGTGTAACCGACATCGTCTTTGAAACAGTGATAGCAAGTTGCATCGAAACACCAAATACAAGTGCAGCACTTGATGACTTTCTTTAGAGACTGTAAACAACGGAAACAAGTATCCTTGCGTGGAAGTTCCCTACGATTACTACTATCGAGTTGTGCAGTTGGCCTAGGCTGTGTCGTTACGACTGATGTCGACAGGCTGGCTCCCACACATGCTGCCGGTTGGCAGTCCTGGCAGTCTCTTTCCTGGACAACCATCAAGTTATCAGTTTTGTAACTTGATGCCTGCTCTTTTCTTTTCCTTAAAGATTCTTCAATACTGGATATTCGTCCATTTTTGACAAAGTCACGTTCTGATACGGAGAAACTTCTTCGATGGTTTGCCTTTTCAAAGGCTCCTTTTGCGCCACTCACTTTGCTGCTGTGAAAACTAGGTATGTTGCCATTGGCCCCAGTCATAACGCCATGCACCTGGCCGTCGCTATTTGGCGACTGTATAACTTTGTGCATTACGTCAGCAAAACAATCTTGGTCAGTTGGCGAAACTGACTGAGTGGTTGAAAAATTCAAATTCTCGTAATGAATTGATCCATTCTGCAGACGGATACGTTTGACGAAGTTCGACCCTGCTTTAAAGCTTATCGGTTCCGATCTTGTCCGGGATACAAGTCTTTTACCGTGAGCATTTAACGATTCGACTTCAAAATATGCGTTGCGGGTCACTTGGGCAATTTGCATTCCATCTGATTCCAATCTCATGTCTGGTGATAATGAATTCACTGTTCACTTTTCCTTGTCTGATCAATAGTAACAACAAACCTCGCAGCTCTGCAGCGTTCAACCAACCGGCCAGGCTACACTTGTACTTTCTTCAATTTCTTCGCTCAATAATCCAACCGAACGAGCCAGGACAGGTCTTTAAAGCAGTTAGGCCAGAACGAGACACGTGCTTCAATCACAAGACGATCTACGAATAACAAGAAAAGTTCAAAGTAAATGATAAGCCATGTAGGAGTAGCGCAAAGGGAACGGGAAAAATCATCCCTTGACACACCTGCTTGTTGTGGTTTAACCTCAACTTTGATGGACAATTACGTCAGTATTTTCATAATCACTACCTATTTTCCGGTCTCCGTTGTTACGCCTACACAAGGTGGAATGCTGATAGAAAACCCATAACAAAATTTCTATCCACTTCATGGGAAAACCAGGGGATTTGAATGGACAACAAAGTGGAAGCTTAAATCAATATTGTTGCTCTGGAGTTAGGAACAATCAAGGTTCGAGTAAGAAAAGAAGTAGTAGAAGCTGTGCTTTTGGGAATGTTTGCACGTTTGTTAGAGGTGAAAGTGACATTGATATCTTCTGATGTAAGCGACGATCGCTCTATTCTGTGGCCGCGATGAAGGCGGCAGCTTGCAGCAATGCAGTAATAGAATTTCGGACTCCGTGCACTTGCTATTTTCAACTTTTCTACGCATGCAATGAGCTGCTTAAAAGAATGAGGAATTCTTCTCTGCATGGATTTCTTATCGTCGGTCACTAAATTTGGTATTTTACTACCAAACTTGCATGTCCGTAGCATAATTCATATACTGCTTTAGCTCGAAGAAATTTTTTTACACATAACTGGCGTGGAGAGTGGGTTACTCGTTTGACAAATAAGCTGGTTCTAGGAGGGTACAATGTCTAACAGTATAAAAATACATGATGCAAAAGGTGATAGAGATTCAATCGTCTTTTCCTGAAAGCACGAGGACTCTCCTCCTATGCGCGTACTCTTCACACATGATCGAAGTTAAATTGCCAGAAATGAAAGTCGCTCGCTCTACTTAAGTACGAACGGACACGTTTGCTATCGATTTCCTCAATGCGTCCCAATTCTGAATAAGCTTCCAGTCACCAACCTCGCCAGCTTCCGCAACTGTTGTTCAAGTTTATCCTCACGTAAACAGCGCTAAGCTGACGAAATTGTCACACTTCAGACGTCTTTTGGTCATGCGAATGACACACATAAAGAGCTATTGCGTGGCACCTAGGGTGCTACCATACCGTTTCAGAATGCAACATCCGAGGCAGGTATGTCGTGTTTTCTAAGCAGAGCTCTGAAGGAAAGTTGAAACACAACGATTTGTTACGTCACTACATACCTAAGTACAGAATCAATAGCTTAAAATGGCGAATTCGCCTAAAATAGTTGAAAATATCTTACTGTGCATTTAAGGCTCAATGGTTGACATTTCAACAGGGCGCCCCAGATTTCCCCCGGAGTTGCAGGCACAGAAGAAGTAGTTAATTCTTTCGTTGCTACAGGCACTATTAATATACACGATAGCCAATAATTATGACGCCAACTGCATTATCGACAGCCGTACATGATTTCCTACATGTTCGCGTCATTCATTAGACTTATGCGATAGAAAGGCGAAGGGAATGAGGATAATCGCAGCAGTGAAACGGCGCAGTGTGGGTGGATGACTGCTTAACAACTGCAGGACTGTAGGCAGCTACTGCGCAATGGCGTACCTGCTATTCTTCTCAACTGAAGGAAAAAAAGATCGAAACTCAATATCAGCGTCGAGATTAAGCATTAAGCATTAAGCATAGCATCTCTCAGCCTCATCTGATTCATTTGTAGACAAGGCATTGCCTACCTGCACAGAGCCGTTCAAAACATCCAAAAAGCATCTTTTTTAGTACACTACGTTGGGGAAAGGCCACGGTGGCCTATACAAAGCACCTAAAAAGGAAGAAAATGGAAGGATCAAGGCCAGTTTACACGATGCGCTGTTTTCTTGCATCTGAAACCCTGTCCACACTACACAAACTAACCCGGGTTTGCCCCAGCTTAGTTTTAACCCAGGGCGAGCTCCTTTTGTCCACACTTGATTCTGAAACTTTTCAGTGTGGACACAAGCCTGGGGCGGATCTGGGTATACCAATGCCACGCATGGCGCAGTTGTACTAGATTTCTTGTTGTCTTGCTTGCTTTTCCTCGTTTTAATGAAATCGTTCTTGCTGTTGACGTGGTTTCATCTTTTTTTGTGGGAATATCAACTCCTTTAACAGCTTTGGATGAAGATGGCTTGCCAGATGCCATTGGTGTTGCTAGGAGTAAGCCACTTGGGCTTCCTACTGCATTTTCAGATGAAGATGTCGATGCAACCAGGGCAGATACCGATGTTGATAGACCTACCACCTGATGAATGTCCTCATTTAACAGTTCATCTTGTGTTAAGTTTCTATCTTCGTTCTCTGAATCTTTTATTGCAACATTTTCAATTTCATTGATAGAGGGAAACAGAGTGAGCTCGCATGTATGGAGCACACAGGCTGGCTTAGTGATGGGCCTATCTCCCATTATCTGGTCTACTTGCTCATAAAACTCAAATGTTTTCTTCCCTCTTATTGTTGTTCTGCTTCATTTTCTTGCATGACTATTTCAAGTGCTTCCTTTCCCCCCTTGTCTGCGCGTTCGCTCACAGCCAATTTCTCCTTCAAGGCGATTGGCCATCATTTCGCACACATGCTTTTCCTGGTGCAGTTATTTCTCTGTTAGTGAATCTTTTCATCCCTCGAGATAATTACAAGGCAGAGAACTTCATCACGGCTCCATGTTTACCCACGGAATGGATTTGTTAGAAGATTCCATTACACTGAGTTTCACACTCCTCGTTCTATTCATTCTGTTCACAGTATAAGGGAAGTTGACTTCTTGATTGTTTGTCCTTGAAGAAATTAATTTTTGGTGCTCAGAAAATTTTCCAATGAGTGCATGCATTACAAATACTAACGTCGGTTCGCCCCAGGTTTGTGTCCACTCTAGAATTGAAATAACTAACCTGGGTTCGCCCTGGATCTAAATCATCTCTGAGATGGGTTAGTTCAACCTGGGGCGAACCCAGGTTAGTTGTGTCCACATAACTAAATCCAGCCTGGGCTAAAACTAACCTGGGGCGAACCCAGGTTAGTTGTGTCCACATAACTAAATCCAACCTGGGCTAAAACTAACCTGGGGCGAACCCAGGTTAGTTGTGTCCACATTACTAAATCCAACCTGGGCTAAAACTAACCTGGGGCGAACCCAGGTTAGTTGTGTCCACATTACTAAATCCAACCTGGGCTAAAACTAACCTGGGGCGAACCCAGGTTAGTTGTGTCCACATTACTAAATCCAACCTGGGCTAAAACTAGCCTGGGGCGAACCCAGGTTAGTTGTGTCCACATTACTAAATCCAACCTGGGCTAAAACTAACCTGGGGCGAACCCAGGTTAGTTGTGTCCACATTACTAAATCCAACCTGGGCTAAAACTAACCTGGGGCGAACCCAGGTTAGTTGTGTCCACATTACTAAATCCAACCTGGGCTAAAACTAACCTGGGGCGAACCCAGGTTAGTTGTGTCCACATTACTAAATCCAACCTGGGCTAAAACTAACCTGGGGCGAACCCAGGTTAGTTGTGTCCACATTACTAAATCCAACCTGGGCTAAAACTAACCTGGGGCGAACCCAGGTTAGTTGTGTCCACATTACTAAATCCAACCTGGGCTAAAACTAACCTGGGGCGAACCCAGGTTAGTTGTGTCCACATTACTAAATCTAACCTGGGCTAAAACTAACCTGGGGCGAACCCAGGTTAGTTGTGTCCACATTACTAAATCCAACCTGGGCTAAAACTAACCTGGGGCGAACCCGGGATGATGTGTATCGTGTGGACAGGGCTTTAGCTCCATCAAGAACTAGACATTCAGCTATACTAGGCATCATAGATGGCTTGAATAATCTCCAATGGCACGAATAACCACCGAAATATCAGTGTAGTAACTGGTTCAGCTGCAATAACCTTTTTAGAGAAATGTGCAAAACATTAAGTTACATTTCATCTTCTGCCAGCGTAGAATCTATCCTGGAGAACATCCTTCATTAAATATCAGGTGGCATTCTGTAGATGTTGGAACCAAATTTATGATTATCGGACCATAGGTATCTCTCCAAGAGCTATCTGTTTTTTTGACTCATGAGTCTAGACTCATGCGTTAATCTCATTGCACTTGAGGAACGTTGATTGCTCTTACGTTGTTGACTCAACGAAAATAGAGCATATTCCTTTTTCTTGCGACAACTCACAGAGGATTAACGCAATTGACAAACCAGAAGGCAAAAGTGAGTCAAATGATTTCAAATATTTTCGTTTCATAATTGTAAACAGAGCTGAGCACTGTGCCTTGAACGTTCCTCAACGCAAATTTGAACTTGAAACTTGAAAGAGTAAGGCAAATATGTTCAAACGGATTGAACTGATGAGGGAGAGCCTATCCTATGGGAGGTTCATTCAGCCAAACAATACATTGCCAATTATGAACGTTTTGGCTCTCCCATACCTGTTGTTTTCTTCGAATATTTGGGCGCACTTTTTCCAGAAGTTCTTCAAAACTTTTTTCCTCCATTTTCAAAACGTTCCTAAAACCATTTTGATCTTCCAGTTGCACCTCTTCCACCAGTGAATGGTGGGCAACGCGTTGATCTCGTCGCTTAATCCGATCCTGTACCCGAAGCCTTCTTCTTTTTCTCATATTTTTTGAATTTCAGTATCCCTGCTACAAGTAGGCAAATTGCAGACTTCTTCTTAATCGAAGCAGCTCTTTTTTGCTTCACGTTGTTGATAGTTCACTCGTAAGACGAGACGCAAGAAGAAACGCATCGTGATGACTGGCCTTTGGAGGAGAGGGAGATAAGGTCAGGTTAATGGGTTTTAGATCTGACAGAAGGCAAGCTGTGTGATTCAGGACGGGGAAAAGGCAAGATGTTCCATTAATTGCATCTTCTTGAGATGAATGGCGATTTGTGGAGTAGAGTTCGAGGGTTAGGTGATGAAACCTTGAAAGGGTGCAAGTGGGTCGAGCTGCTAGTGGTACTGTCACGATGCAGAGGAACAGGAAAAACACCCCTGGTATCCTGAGAACAATTTCAGCGAACGTATCTGTAAAACGAAGCTAAACTAGGTTGTCTTCACCCCCACTTCTTAAAAACTGTCAGATCATTGGAAAGAAGAGAGGCTGAAATGTTTCTATGGAGTGGAATATAGCCGGAAGTATGGACATGTTAGTCGAATTAAAAAAGAAGTTAGGAAGGTATCATCAGCAAAAGCAAGAATGCTAGAAGACGCAGAGGAGAGCAGATCATTTATGAAGAGAATGAAAAGTATGGGAGAGATGACAGGGCCTATGGATACTTCGACATTGACTGAGTGTGGGTTAGAGAGGAAGCTTAAAAAAATCAATTTAATGAGGGTGTGTTGGAGACCAAACGTAAGTAGTTTAGCGAGAGGGCCTTTGTGCGAGACACAATCAAAGACCTTGGGAAAATGGAGAGAGAGCCAACGGTAGGATGAAAATAGATGTTCGGGTTTGATGTGAGAAAAGACAAGTGTAATTGCCCTGTCCCCCGCATGACCAGGACTGCGGTGGATCAACAATTATTGACAATGGCAACGGTCTCTGTTAAGTTGATCGAATAGAAGTTTTTTGTTACTTGAGTTAGGTAAGGTTTTGGTTTGCAAATGTATTCTGAAGTATGTGGAAGAGAAACTTTTAACCAGATGTGTTGAAAGCCAGGATTTGAGTGAGATTTAAGGTCTGTATGTAATAGCAAGTAAATACACATACCCTAATCTAGAAAGAGTCAGCATATCAATAAGTGAACAAACTTGTAGAACTCTTCTTCTAGCGCCTCAACGATTGGATTGCAGGAGCCTCCGTCACAATCGATCTACGATCTTCTGTCACCCCAGATAATTGACTGTTTCCCCATAGCAATAATAACTTATTTACAGTTGGTGAAAAAATCGTAGCTCGAAATAAACGAATGTGAACCAACTACTTAATGCCGGCAGGCATGCTCTCTGGCCCAAATATGACGTCTCTTTCTTCGTTGCTTTTGATAGTAGACCAGGTGCTCCGTGTGTGTCCTCACCTATGCTTGCAATTGCTCTTTGCATCCAGCTTGCACGTAGCATCCGTCTGCAGAGCAATGAACAATGACACGATTCTCCTTTCACCGGCTGATTTCAAGGTCCAAGCCTATGCGTCGGGAGGGAGTCACGATGAGCCATCTTGCTATCTTTACTTGTTTTGTTTTCACTGGTTTCTTCTCCCTCGATTCTTCCAGATGTTCTTCCACACGTCCCTTCTTCTAGTACTTTTTAATAGCAATTGTCATTCGTGTTCTAATGTCTTTGTCACAGTTGCCGTCATTTGCCGTTGTGGAGCCGTGGGATTTTGCAGCTTGAGACAACCTTTACGCAATTGTTTTCCATGGAGACGTTGATTATGGCTTTGTTGCCTTTGCCATCTTGGTTAGCGTTCAATACTAGTAGCTTCGCCTTACCGGTGTCGTCCACGCGGTTGATCAAGTCATCAATGTGTTCCTCGCTGTCTGCCGAGAAAGAGCTTTGTCATCATCGTATCTTAGATTGGAGATTCTACTTCCTCCAATGCTGATGCCATTTTCAGGGATACCTGCTTCGTGCACGAGGTCCGCATTGTGCGTGCATGGAGAAGAGTGGTGACGAAATGGTGGTGTGGCCAAGTGGTTAAGACGCAGTGTTGCGAACCTTGTGAGGTCTTCTGTCCTTGGTTCGAGCCCCACCGTCGGAACCGTTTTACCGCAAGCCAACAGTCAACTCAGCTGTCCAACCTTCCGAGGTCGGTAAATGAGCACTCAGAAGTAACTCTGAGGACACGAACACTGGACACACATTGATAACAGCTAATCTAAAAGCTGAAGTGTTTCCTCCAGCATAAATATTCGTAATTCGAAATGACGCATCCTTGCAGTGCTCCGCTTAGGATTTGAATGCTTCGCTGTGTTGTCCATTCCATTTCGGCATAAGCAAGTTTTCGTATTTCACAACGAAAATTCAACGAACTATCAGGACCAAATCTTAAAGCGCACAGTTTCCAAAAATCCAATGTGAGAAAATCGCTGTACTGTCCAGAATTCTCAGCCCCACCATCCACCAGATTGAATGTCATTGCACCACCCCTGACTTGATTACCTATCAGGGGCTTAAGCTAATTATGAGGTGTCACCGTTTTTGCATCCTTAAAACAATGAAATAAAAACGAATGATCTTAAAACTCATTTATTCAATGTCCTATAAACATATTTCGTCACAGATCTAAAGAAAGCATGCAGTTCTACCGCACAATACCTTGACTGTCGTTTTCAAGTCATGCTTTTATCTGCATTAAAATCAGTGGGAATCAAAACAATCCTTTCTCTATCGGGGTCATTGACGCAGTAACCATAGTCCTCCGTGATCCATTGCTTCAGTTCCAACTAATCGCCTATTACACTGACGAAAGAGTACCCGTAAAAGCCAACAGAAATTAACAGTTTTTGTTCAGCTGGGCTTGCATCGTAAGCTTCTACGTCACATTTGAATCGCTTCTAACGAGCAATTTGAAAACAGATTCGTTCAGATTAGGCACTGAGAGCCACGTGTAATTCTTGTTTGCGTTGTGAATCCCAAGTCCATTCAACATGAAAGAGTGAAACAGCGAAAATAACTTGTTGTTTCCAACTTCCCATTCTGGGATAGAGGTGCCAAATTTCGTAGGGGAATACTAGAAGATCCGTGCCAATGCCGAAAATTATACGACCCGTGCAGTACAGAGCGTTGCGATACAAAAGAGAAGCGCAAAAGAAATAATTTCCCACAAATAAGTATTATCAGAACATTAAAGCAAACCTAGATCGTTTCTATATGAAAAAGCCTGTCAAAGTCGTTTACGAATTGTTTTCAGCAACTTAAAAAGGCAATTTCAATAACAGAAGGCAATTGTTGGAATGATACTATTTCTTTTGATGGGAGAACTGGATCTTGTAGAAAATGAACCTAATCCTTGCAAGCTCAAAATCACTGATGAATCCTACTTGATGCATAGCAAAACAAGCAAGCAGTAGCGTAAAAAAGTCGAAGTTATTGAGAAGTAAGATACATTTTACCTGGTTCCCGTTGCAGTGGAATGCGTTTGCATAGGCAGATAGTTGAAATTTGTGCAAGCACCGTTTTGTATCTGATAGCAGAGTGATGCAAAGACCTGCAAATTATACTGTCGACTGTATTAGTATCGCATAAATGTCTGCCTTAGGGTACGCAGGTGAGCGCACATTTGTTGGTTTGCGCAAGTCTAGAGCAGGTTGCAGGAAGACACCTTGAAACTACAGAGCAATGCACCAATTCTGCAGACTGAATCACGTAAGGAATCAGAATTTCAACACTCCGATGGATATCCTTAGAAACAACTACGAAATCCCGAACAGCTTTCGACACAACTATAGGCAAAACAATGGATCCGCTTCGGGCTAATTATGACCGAATAATGTTGAATAAATGAGTAGATGAAGCAACCTAAGCAGGTGCTCCATTAGGCAAAATGAACCATAACCGTAGCTCACCAACTCATTAGCTCAGCAGAAACAGCAACAGCAACAACAACAACAGAAACAGCAGAGAGACAAAATGAAAGGCTCAAATAAAGAATCAACTGACCGCATGTATATACATACATATATATAAATATATATATAAAAATATATAAATATATATATATATATATATATATATATATATATTGAATATTGAATACATATATATATATATATATATATATATAGAATATTGAATACATATATATATATATATATATATATATATATATATATATATATATATATATATATATATATATATATATATATATATATATATATATATATATAGAATATTGAATACATAACTATATATATATATATATATATATAGAATATTGAATACATATATATATATATATATATATATATATATATATATATATATATATATATATATATATATATATATATATATATATATATATTGAATATTGAATACATATATGAATATATATATATGCATATATATTCAAATATATAATGGTTCATTGAAAATAGCTCATCTCTTCAACGCCGCCTATGAGCGCTTTTTGGGTTGGAGGAGAACATCGATAATACCAAGGTACTTATTCAACCGCCACCAGGACGCCATATCCCAAGAACCAACAAAAACAACAATGACAACCGTCTCAAAGAAGTTGACCACTTCTCATTCTTTGGGAGTTTCCTCTCAAAGCTCTACTCGTACGAGAAAGATGTGGAGAATGGAATCATGGCAGCTTACTTCGCCTTCGGTCGCCTTAGCCAACGCGCATTCAACAACCACGCGTTTACCATATGAACCACAGTCGTGGACTTCAGGGCAGTAGTTCTCCCTTCTCTTCTCTACGCCTGTGAGACCTGGGCGACATACCGCAGTGGCATCAAGCGCCTCGAGAAGTGCCAGCAGTCTAAGCTGAGGCAGATCCTCAAGATACGTTGGGAAGACTGCACCACAAACAACGAGGTCCTCAATCGTGTTTCCATGCCCAGCATTAAAGCTACAGATACTGGGTGCAAGAGCTGCTAACAGAGTAGACAGACATTTAGGCTGCAGAAGAGCTGAGCGATCGATCCAGCGATGTTAATCAGAACATTATGAAACGCGATAAAAAGGACGAGAAAGTAGTGGAAGAGAGTGTTTAAGTTATTGTGATGCATTGCTTATGATAAAATGCCATTAGTCAATTAAAACTCAAAAAGAATTGAAGAACATTCATCAAAAGACGCTGTGCAGCAATGAAATGCAGAGCAAAACAGAGCATCTTTCATAAAATATTAAAGATTCTAACCGGACAAGGTGATTGAAATGCGCGTGGGTGCGCGTAGAACTCCTTCTGCAAGTAAACAGGACCCATTCTCCTGTGTCGGAAAGAAGTTCATTCTATCGTAAGGGCACAGTCATATGAGGTCGGTTTCTCTTGATGACGTTGTGACCTTCTTTTTCAATGTTACTGTAATGTTAGGGTAATTGTGATACGTGATGCGATGTATGTTTGGGCATATCAAGGTAACATCAGCCGAAACTTTTTTCTACAGATAAAGACAAATGCTTGAAAGATTTTTATTTCGAAATAAGGTGCAATCCAGTGTCCTGATCTTGAATCCACGGTTATTTTTCTGATATCTTGCACCCCAAGTTATAAGCATTTTAAGTCAGACTTCTTCGAAAAACGAAGAGAATATAAAACCTACTTTGTGAATTCACAAAGAAAATCACGACAACTGACGAGAATTTTTGAATCTCAGCATTTTGAGCGACTTGCAATTAACGCTGGCGTCCACGTATCGGAAATTGAGTCCATCATTTTGCTCATAACCCGATAAATTCTCGTGAGAAAAATGAATGACAGAGAAAGTTGTGTACGTCATTTTGACATCACAAAGTAGGTCTCAGAGAATTTTTTTGAGCAACTTCTGAACTCGGAAACGAACTTTAGACTCTTATAAAAATGAAAACGGTACAAGATATCAGAAAAAAACTCCAGATTCGAAATCAGGGCACTCGACTGAATCTAATTTAAAAATAAAAGTTTTTCACTGAAGATGCCTTTTAAAAGAAAAAACAAACGCTATATAGTTTCGTGTGAACTCTCGCAGTGAAGGAAGACTGAGGGTCACCGAGTCCTTACTACGAGTGCCGCTTAAAATTTCCTGTTAATTTAGAAATTAGGTACCCACACTGAGGGCAATGGCCGTCAAACTCACAAAAGTGTGTTCGAAAATATCAACCCACCATTGGTCGGCACATTCAAAGCAATAGGCGGTAGGCGGATCGCAATCAAACTACGTTAGAAGAAGCTATGTAACACTTAAGACCGAATCGAAACTACTCAAGACGAACCTCAAAATACTGCCTCTGAAGATGATGAGTTTTTCCATAAACACAACAGATTCATAGCCTCTTTCCGAAGTCAAAAGGTGGCTTTGGCCCCACAGAAGCAAATAAGCAATGGATAATATTGAGCCTCGTCGTATCAGATACAGAAAAGCCTGGAGTATGGAATGTGTATGAATCACCTGAATCTTTGTTCCGAGCTGAAACGCTGCTACTTATCAAACGGCGCTAAAGCTTCTGATGATATGAATATTGCTTCTGTTCATCATCACATCAATGCTTAAAAGGCTACCATCTTTGACGATGCATCTCTCTTTGAACACAACAAAAGCCTGATTCCAGTGTGTCTTTGGAAAAAAATAAATCTCATTTGATGTATAAGTATATGCATATGGATATTCATATGTATAGGTATCTGTATATGTGTGTATATGATGTATCTATAACTATGATTTATCGATATCTACATCCAAAGACTTTCAGCGCTACACATAGGTACTGCGAACAAAATGAACACTGTCATAAAATAGACAAGCTGCAAAGGAAACAGAATGTTCCAACGAAGGATGTCCGAGGTAGGAGGAGGGTAGGAGGGCCATCCTGACCGGAGACTCCCCTAAGTGGGACAAAAAGCCGGACAGAACAACATTGACTTCACCCACTTGATAGGGCTACTACTCGACAATGCTTAAGAAGGATTGTGGCGGTCGCCAATGCCTAATATTGATCAAAACTAAGAAAGGCTCGTCATTGTACGTAATACTGTAGATGAGTCATACAGAGGTTTTCAAATGACATAATGATCTCACTCAAAAGGGATCCAATGAACGGCAAAACTTTCCATCTCCGGTTCCTGGACGTATCTAAGCTGAGTTCTCAATTGTCAACTTACTGTTTTTGATTAACGCAAAAATGCGGTTGCTCAGCGCCGATTCACGCTGTTCGATGTGGAAAATGACCCTAGGTTGAAGGAAATAATTTACTCGAGGAACTTACTCGTGCATTTGCTTCTGTCGATAAAACAAAATCATCAATCAGACGAATCGTAAACCAGTAGCCGATTGCCGACAACCGTCCGTCGTCTTTGATATTGACAGTTAGCTTCACCTTCCTTGGTGACTTCAGGGAAAGTATTTCCTAGAGACGCAAAAATTAAGAAACTTCACCATGCTCTGATTAATCATCATGATAAAAACTTAACCAGACGTATCGTAAGAAAAATTATAGAACGAAAAGATAAAGCTCGGATGGACCGAAACGTTCTTTGTTTTTCTAGAAATTGAAAAAAAATTTATACCAATTGGTGAGAGAAGAAAACATTGTTGCTAGTTAAAAACAACGCCAAGGCCAGTTCTAGGCCCAGATAACTTGGAGGAATGACAGCAGGAATGGCAGTTTGCTGTAAGATGGACCAGCCCCCCCCCCCCAATGCAAGACTATAGATGATGCAGATGTAAATGAACGCTGACCCGTACCGGTGACCACATTTAAGCGGGACACAAGCTAGGAGAAGGATGAAAATCGAAAGCTAACCTCATCGTTACTGCCTTCTGATAAGTTGACACATAAAATTTGAAAATCACCGGAAAGCGATACATAAGGAAGATTCAGCATGCTGACATCCGGTTGGGTTGATACCTGAAAAGTATATAAGGAACTATGTCACGTGGATTCAAAATAATGATTGCACATAGGGCTTATGTAGGGCCAGGTTTGATATGACTTTTAGATCTGACTCGATAGCTATCAACGGCACTAGACCATACAGTGATTGGCAGCAATGGTTTGCACTAACCACGTTGATCACAAAATATAGGCCACCATGACCTTTCCCGGACATAACTCACTGAAAAAAATAATCTCACAATGCCTTGGCTCAGAATGCCACCTCTCTCTCTTTCTCTCTAAGGGTCTCTCTCTCAGAGTCTCTCTCTCAGCAGTTGATAAACGGTTTGCTTAGCTAAATACTTACGTATGAGAAAGATATGGGGCGATAGATGGGAACTTCGCACGATACGCTCAGTAAGTTCTTCTCGAACAATTTTAGAATGAAAGAGACCAGAAAAACAGCACGAAATCTAATTCAAATCACAAACATCTCTACCTTCAGTTAACTTTAATGCGCCAAAATACAGTATCAAGCTATGATATGGAACGGAGTGGTCAACATAGGCTCAACTGACTTGTTCAGTGCAAATTATGAGTGGATACGTGGAATGATAACGAACACAGATTATACCTGGTACTCGTTTAAAAACTTGCCAATGTCATGTCCTAATGTTACATCAGCATCTTTGACAAAACTGTCATTTTCGATAACAGATGACTGCACAACACGTCCGATCACTGACAGCGACTCCGGTATGAAGATGCCATCTGTCTTAAGCATGAAAGTCCTGCAAAACGTTAAAGAAGGTTATTAAGTACTGTAATCAATTACACTTTTTTTATAAGAACCAGATAATTTTTGCCGAGCCTCAATGTTCTTAACTTTTTGATAATTTTAGGCCCAAATGTTCTTAAAATCGTTCCTATTTTAGGAAAGATTTCTTTGTCAATATTTAAGAAGGCACATACTGTGTATAGTTTCTAAGACATCTTACCGGGAAAATCTTAAAAATGAAGCAATGACTGCTAGTGTTTATAGACAAAGTCATTGAAGTTATTTTTGCCAAGAGAATGTTGAGATTGTTGAATGTCAAGAGAATGTTTAATATCTGCAGTAAATTTCGAAATGCGAATAGGTTTTCCTAAATATCGCATCTGAAGCTGAGCATGTTTTAGCCTTGTTCTTATTTTTTGGGCGAATCGAGCCTTAGTGTTCTTATAAAGCGTGTTCTTATAAAAAAGGAAGTGCATACAACCGTCGCCTGATTGGTGAAAGTAAACAGGTGATTCACACATCGAGATTTCTAAGCAAAATTTAAAGGCAACTTTCAGGGCCAGGTATATTAATCGATGCGTTCATTGCTTCTTACTTGCTATTTGACCATTACTCATCATTCTTTAACTTTGAGTCACGGACGCAACTTAAAAAGTTTTATGCTTGGTAGGATTCAAATTTCTGTCTGTACGCTTACTCATCTAATCTCTTCGGCCTCAGCTGACCTTTGGATAACGTAAAATCTATTCAGGCGTTATACAATTGAATAGGACAGTCAATGGGCAAATCAGCATCTTGCTTCTCTTTTTCCTCTCCTTCTTTTTCGTCTGGCTTTAATCCTACTTAAGTAGGGTCTTTGGTGCCTTTATTGCTCATCTGTATCCGTACCGTGAATGTTCTGGCATGATGGGGGCTATCAAACAGCCGGGTGCCCTTCCTACCGCTCTAGCAACCATCCTATCCCAACCCAACCTATTCCATTCCCTCCCCCACTTACCCGGCCTTGGGACCGGTACTATCATTTATATCTCTCTTCCTTATCAGCAGTATAATTGCTAAGCAATCAATCGGCTGGCTCTCGACTGCAAACCATTATTGAGAGAATATATTGCTTCAACATTCAACCCTACCCTAGTACACTCAACCTAGTTACTTCTAGATCTGGTCCCAAGACAGGAAGAATAGGGGGGAGGGGAGGGGGAGGTTGACAACAGGTAGGGATTGCCGTAGTATGGTACGGTGAGTACAGCGGCCACCGGATCACTATATATAAAAAATGCGTGGCTCGTGTTCACGCTTTCCATTTAGAATTCTAGAGAAGGATGGTCCATGCTTTTAAGATACAGCTAGAGAAACTAGATCATCGAAATTAATGAGAGCTTTCGAAGGATCAGAGGCTAAACTGTAACGTAATCGTAGCCACAATAGCAACTTGAATGCAGCAAGAAACGGGTTTCGCCCACTGCATCTGACGCCATGACTACATCATACTTGCTACCACGTGGAGCTGAATCTCCAAATGCAGGCCGGCGCCTTAACCGCTAACATTCCGTACTTTCCTCTTCTTTTTCTCTTGATTTTGAGTTCTAACTGTTTTATAAATGATTACCATGAGATGATTATTCTCAGAAACTACAGGATCAGGACAAAACCTATTGCATTTGTTGCATGGAAAAGAACGTTCGATGGTCATGGAAAACAGCGAAGACGGGAGCTCTCGTGTATTTTCCTCATTTTATTTACAGAATTACTTTGAGGAAAGAATATGGTGGCCTTTACAAAGCGCCAACAAAGGAAGAAAGAAGAAAGCGAAAGGCTAAGAGGAGAGAGCGATCAGCACAAGTTTATCATTGATGCAGTTGAAGATTATTCCAACCTTACAGTCGAGTACCTTCAGCAAAATAGTGTACAAATTAATGTCTCAAACGGCTAACGAACTGTATTTAGCTAACATACCGAATCAAGACGACATCATGGAGCAGACGCTGACACATCATCCCATTCTCCTCTACAGCTTCAGTTACGATTATGTCATACTGTTTACCAAGGCTGGCCACTAGAATGTGAAATAATAAGCATTCATATAGACTATTGGAAAATGTGATTGATAGAAAGTTAGAGCATGCCACAATTTTTGAATAATTGTCCATAGAACACTTGCAATTTATCCTCTCCTCTCCTCTCCACTCCTCTCTTCTCTTCTCCTCTCCGCTTCTCTTCTCTTCTCCTCTCCGCTTCTCTTCTCTTCTCCTCTCCTCTCTTTTCCACTCCTCTCGTGTCCTCTCTTCCTCTCCTCTCCTCTCCTCTCCTCTCCTCTCCTCTCCTCTCCTCTCCTCTCCTCTCCTCTCCTCTCCTCTCCTCTCCTCTCCTCTCCTCTCCTCTCCTCTCCTCTCCTCTCCTCTCCTCTCCTCTCCTCTCCTCTCTTCTCTTCTCTTCTCTTCTCCTCTCCTCTCTTCTGCTCTTCTATCCTTTCACCTCCTCTTCTCTCTCTTTAAATAGATTACAAAATGCAGGTAACTTGAAAAAGGGTGATTGAAGAATCAATCCATGTATATCTATTATGAATTGCTATAGGTTTGCTATTTATCAACATCCTACCGTTTTATAACCTTGTAAATCTTTGAATGCTATATGGTTGTAAATTCTCATGAGCATGTAAAATTCAATATATCATAGTTGAATATTAAAACACATCTTAAATTGCTTCGGTAGACTCTTCATGTATCTACCATTTTGCCAATTTTTTGCCAACCATTCACCACGACTTTGGTTATTGTTAGTAATAGTCATTTCCGCTCAAAGACGTATGCAGCTTAATCCACGAACTCTATCTCACAAATCATCATTCATCCCAAGAACATGCAACTTATGGAACGTCTTGCCTTCTTCTTGCTTTCCTGAGTCCTACAACTTGCCATCTTTCAAATCTAATGTAAATAAACTTGATCTTATCTCTCTATCCTCTTAGCTGCTTGCTTTCTTCTTTCTTCCTTTGTTGGGGCTTTGTATAGGTCACCATGGCCTTTCCTCAACATGTGCAGCATAAACTCGCATAAAAGATCAAATGGATCAAGAACATTCAGGCTGAAATTCAGTCACGAGTATCATAGGCCAAAGAACACATTCAACCTGAAAAATTGTTCTTACGGAAAAAGTTGGATGGTATGACATACTGGATTGGATACTGTCAATGCGTTTGGACTTTGCCAAATAAAACTATGCAACCAAGTGACTCTTACCACCTGGCATCTGTCATCAACAAAACAGTCTACATTTGCTGCAGACACAATATGCTCTTAAGCAAAAAACTCTCTCTGTCGTTTGCTTTCATTTGAACTGTTTTAGTTTTCATCTCAATTCAAAACATCGTTGAGACACAGTGAAATGGCATGTCATCAATCCCAACGGTGTGACATCACTGCCATGATGTTGCAATTAGTTCATACATTAATTGATAAAGATTTGCACTTGAGCACTGCTTCATCTGTTGAGCATTGGTTGCCTTTGCTCGGCGTTTGATTTTAGAAACAACTATAAGAACACCTTAAGAACACTTTCAGCTTGGTTGCGCACAAAACACTCGATAAATGAGAACAATATCAGCCTAAACCCTCAAAATATTTACTGTATACAACTTATGGAGCCCATGGCAGAGTTTGTGCTAGGCATCTCGAGATTCCGCGTTTCATGGTACCGCTCTTGTACCTCAGAGTAAAAGAAAGAAACTTTCGGGCAATCTGATCTGTGCGATGAATTGCCTGGGGCCTGACGGTGGCGTTTTTGTCTTAGCTGTATATCTGATATTCTGAACTTTTAGTGACATGAAAATTCAGCCAAAGAACATCCCTGGTCTAGAGGGAATAGGAAACGGGGTGGACTCCCTTGATCTTTAGCTGATAGTGTTGATATTAGGACACTCTGGCCAAATTGGTTCGATATTCACGCGTACAGAGTGCTAAGCAACTTCTATACGAGTATAATATGATATAAGAAGTCATTCGAACGTCTTGCAGTAGAACGTCTTACGTGTTACTTTTTCGGATAAGGTGCGCATCAAATGAATCACGAAATTTTCATTCTCGTCTACCGCATAAGACAAAGTCTTGCTGAGGGAGATCGCCTTCATCACTTGAAGATGAAAGTAAAATAATGCGAATTAAATTTTTTTTCAGAACGGGAGTATAAGATTAGAACTAACTGTTGCTAAAGTGAAAATAAATTACATTGAAAGGCATGGCAATGATGTAAAAACACCTGAAGAGACATCTGCTTCTGCAAAAGCTTAACAGCAAGAAGAAACTAAGCCAAGTACGGCTTAAACATAATCATCCCTACGCCTGCAAACTCCATCATCAGAAGGAAAACCACAGATGCATGCAAGGATAATGATAATCGAAAACACTAATCCTTATAACATCAAAAGAAGTTCTGTTGGGCTGTATATCAAAGAATCTCTTCCAAATAAAAATCATCTCGATCTAGTGACTCTCCCTCGATGTGCTGTTTCTGAGATTCAAACGAACAGGGAAAGTAGTTTTTCGTCGTAAATCATTGAAGTCCTAGCTAAGACCAGCGTCAATTACACGGTTTCACAATCAAATTTGAGTGGCAATCTGAAATTCATTCTGAAAACTCATCTCCTGCTTTGTCACCGGCGATCAAAACTGTCGCTGGACTCAGTGGTGGGAAAATGATATCGAAGCTGACGAGGGAAACAGTTGAAATTATATCTTGGCCTTCACAAATTAATTTCAGAACTAACGCAGATGATAGATGATTCCAGATGTTGTATGTTACGCCTTGAATAGACGTCCTCCCGCTTACAAGGACTGTAGAGAATGAGTTTCCACCTTGGTCAATGTTGCTCTCTTACATAGCGCTTTGAGCTTCATAGAAACAGTCAACTTGTTACGCCAGGAATTCAACCATACATTGCCAGTGAACAGGCCTTTCCCCAACCGTGTAAGCAGTCGACTCATTACATAACCAGTGATCACCTATGGAGAAAGTCCTTACCAAGCGGAGAATCTTGCTTCTACTGGATCCCGACCATGCAGGCTTGCTTAATCTTGTTCATATTGAATTTTTCAAGAAAACAAAAATCGCATACAGCTACTCTTATGTCTCGAATGGAAGTTCCACCCACTAATTTTTTTGTCAGATTTCCCACCCCCTACTCTCGTTAGGATCTTTCGGCGTATCACCTTTTCCTTTTTTCCCAGAAAACCTGGGAAGAAATAATTTACTTTATTCTCTTATGTGGAATGTCTCAACAGTACTTTTACCTTCTAAGTCTTCAATAATCTCAAGAGTTCGAACAGTACTCTTTTGCAAAGACTGTGTTAGCTTTTTTTGAAATGTTGTTTCTTATTTACACTCCTACTGGTACTGGAAATCGATAAAACCCCTGTTAATGCAAAAACGCTCTCGCTTATTTCATCTGGGTAAATTGTCCACCCCTTCCCCGTCTTGTTAATATCACCCGTCTATTCGCGACGAAAGAGTATTGACTTGACCCTTATTGACCAGCCTAACATTAACAGTGTAAATACCAGGACCAGTCGAGTATCTATTCCAAGCCTACACCCAACAGGGCTAGAGCAATCAGGCTTTTCAAGCACAACGGGTTTCAAAAGATGTCAAAAACTTTCTTAGGAAAAAGAACATCGAACGAACGAACGAACGAACGAACTACGAATATTTATACTGGATGAAACACTTCAGCTTTTAGATTAGCTGTTATCAATGTGTGTCCAGTGTTCGTGTCCTCAGAGTTAGTTCTGAGTACTCATTTACCGACCTCGGAAGGATGGACAGCTGAGTTGACTGTTGGCTTGTGGTAAAACGGTTCCGACGGTGGGGCTCGAACCTAGGACAGAAGACCTCACAAGGTTCGCAACACTGCGTCTTAACCAGGAGAAGTGAATTGGATGACAAACCTCAGATAATACAAAATATGGTATCCAAATGCTTGATCAAAGACGGTATCAATTTGAGGGTAGGCAGAAATCTGGCTGACCCTGGAAATTCTTGCATTTCTGCAACCATTTGGATATGCTAGTCTTCAAAACGAATTTCTAACGCATCCATTACTAAATTATGATAAAAACTTCCCTGACTATCTTAACAGGTACATACTCAAGCTAATTTTATCATTTATCCTTGAAACTGGCCGGTTAATTTACTATAGTTAGATCAGAAGTTGAATTGTTACAGGCCACACACCTTTTAATTGAGTTTTCTTTGAAACATTCTGTTTAGTCTGCTTGTCACCTTATTTTCTATAATTTTTCAACAAATGCAAGTCAATAGAAAAATGTTTCCCAAATTATTCCTTAATAACTTTTTCAAATTGGACCATTTCCTTGTGGATTCGTTAAATTTTACGGCCCAGAAAAGGGTTAAGGCCTCAGGTTGATAAGGTGTTTTTACTACTCCTGCTATCATCGTCTTAGTATTTGTAACGCATGTTGTTTAGTAGTGTGGTTGGTGTCTCGTTATGTATATCACGTGAAATGTAAAAAAGCATAATGTTACCTTCAACTAAAGATAGTTCCATCAGTTGGTAATTCTCCAAAGAAATCTTGTTTTCTCTCGCAACGCTTGCGATGAAGAGCAAGCACTCTCGACTACTCGCAATTACGTCCACTTTAAGTCCATCTGCGAAGAGACAACGAGCGGAAAAAGTTTGTAACAATTGGGAAATAGTTGGCCTGATTGAAGCCAAATGATGAAGCATCAAAGAGATCGCTAAAGTATGACACAGTAACATGAAGCGCGAGCTTCCAAACCAGGCAAAAAAACATTCAAATTGATATGATCACGAAGAAAAATAAATGTTGAAAATTTTGCAAGGGACTTTTTGCATCTGGTAAACAAGGTACAAGGTACAGTAGGTAGGTTTACAGGACCCTAATGATAACAGCATGCTTGACATGCTGATAGGTTACTCCTGTATACAGATTCGTATATAACTATTATTATCATTATTAAGGTTAAGAAGGACAGTAATTGCGTTGCATACTCGATTTCGAGCGTAGCAGAAACCAGAGACCGGGCTCTGAGTTTTTTCTAGGGAAGTAGAATTCATGAGGTGGTTTCCCGTTGCCTTCCTCCAATGGCATTTTAAATGTGACACACGGAGGAATCGAAAACCTGTGAGTCCGCATGCTTAACCACTATGCCATGGCACCAAGAAGGACGGTAAGCTGCGTAATTGTTTTTGTAAGTGCAAGCATGAAAAGGGGCATTGGTTTCTTCCATTAATATGATTTTCGCATACTGCAGAATAGTTTCTTAAGTCGAAATAAACTTTATCATGTGTCTTACAACCTGCATCGTATGTATTGTGATGTCTTGATGAAATAAGTCATATCTAAAATAAGTATGAGTAGATTATGGACAAAGTAAACTTGAGTCCTATATTCGAAACGGGCATTCGGGAGTACCATCCTGAGCCACGCCAGTATTAGGTAGGGTGGCCAATTCCTTTCCTCGCCGTATATTACCCCACATCAGCTCATCACAAGGTACCAATTCACTCCTGGGTGGTCGAAGGAAACGAAGGAAACGTGGAGGAGGCCGCCTCGAACCCGGATCGTCCTCACAGTAAACATGTTTTTTTCTTTCTTTTTTAGTGAGTTATGCTGGGGAAAGGCCATGGTTGCCTTTACAAAGCCCCAATGTGGTGAAACCTCTATGTCAACTTCCCCCCTATATCGCGTATTTGAATCATAAGAATGCATACCTTTCTTTGGAACTAACAGTGGCAACAATGAGACATCTTCACATATGAATAACACATCTATGATACAATCATTGCCTTCTCTTTTCTTTGATATGGCATGACATATTGCATTGCGGTATTGCTCAGAGTAAACTTCGTCATTAACTCTTGCAACTTTTCTCCTGTTAACTGGATAGCAAATGCTCTTCTGAGAGTTCTCTGTGTATGTTTTCCCACAGAAGCAGTTTATTCCCTCACTTCTCTTCATAGGCCTTCCGAGAATGCCAGTACTTGAAGATGCCATTATCTCGCTGTTATGTTCTCCATCCATCATCAACCTGCGGGCAGTGTAAGGTGATCCTGTGTCAGAAATATAACTAGCTGGCGCCTCAGTAAGTACTGTCATTTGGTAAGGCTTCTGTAGTTCGGTGCACATTGCAGATTCTTCTTCATTTCTGATTTCTTTCCCAGCGGTTTTAGAACTTGCAGTTGATGACAATATTTTCAGACGACTTGGGGACAATACTTTACCGTTCTCTTGCTCTCTACCTTCATAATCGCTGCCATATTGCACTATATATGCTTCTTGAGACTCCATTGGAGAGTCGTCGCAATCATCTACTGGTAAACTTCTTCCTGGCGAGTTGGACGTAGGCTTATGCATTCTGTGTGTGAAAATTCGCAAATACTGGTCGCTGCAGCAACAT
The DNA here is from genome assembly GCA_964026355.1 of Pseudorhiza aurosa. NCBI lineage: Eukaryota > Metazoa > Cnidaria > Scyphozoa > Rhizostomeae > Lychnorhizidae > Pseudorhiza > Pseudorhiza aurosa. The sequence goes on along the minus strand of OZ032114.1, from coordinate 5,184,209 downwards.
TTAAGCTCTACCGATGAGCCTATCAAAAGGAAAATGGATGTTTGTTTACAGATGGTTAGAAAAATAGTGAACAAAGACAGTTTCCACGAACTAGCTGAAGAAAACTTGTACCAGCGAAATAACAAAGTGTAGGGCAATGACGACACAGTGAGATAATCGACGATCGATGACTTGGGGCCAATAGAAAAGAGTGCTTCCCTTTTGATGTGATTCCTATTTGATGGATTCTGCTATTCAGACAGCATTACATCATCTCACAACAAGAAATCGGACATGCTGCTGGGAGCAAAGCATAGATTTCAATGGGTTTTGCCAAATAAATAAGAGCTTGTGCCAAGCGAAGCGAGGAGACTAGTATCACAAAAAAGTGCGGAGCTGTTACGTCTTGGTAAAAAAAAATCCAAAATAGACAGGATGCTTGCTTTGTTTGCAGTATATCGGGGTTCGAATCCCCGGTAGGGTAAGACCAAAGAATTTTGATAATGAAACATGCTACTCCTCTGCTCGGCACAAAGCACTTCAGGGGTAAAACGCGGGGGCCAAACGGACAGTGCTGTCAGTTTGCCAGCGTCAAAAGCAGCATTTATTGTGCTTGAAAAGCTGAGTGACCCAAAGCGAAAATTGGAGATGTGTGCTGGCCTATTCGTCAAATGACGAGTGAAGGAGCTTTGACTTCGATTAAGTTTGTGGTAAGATTATAGAGAATGTCGTCATAAAAAGCTCACCGGTCATAGATGACTTATCGTTGTGAAATTATTCTAAATTATAAAAATTTTTCAAAGCAATACCTTTCGAAACAGAAACTTCAGATAAAGGTTCACACCCTTCTTCCTGAATATGGTAAACTGCTTGCTCCCAACAGGATCTTGAGTGCGGAGAAGAACTCAGCATGATCTCATCATCCAGTTGCAGTTCAAACCACGCAACAATGCCATGAAGGTTGCCACTGCAAATCACCGGCATATCGACGAAGAAACTTTCTTTGGTTAGGTTATTAAGATCCTGTTAAAAACATACGGAAATCAGTCAGAGGATGCTATACGACGTGCAATCAAAGCTAAAAGATTCGTTAAAAGATCTGCTTTTGGTAAAATCATCTAAAATTTGGATGGCGTGGGTTGCAATCGGGACATTTGTAAACAGCACTGCTGTAACCAATATAAGTTAGTTCGTCTTTATAAGTCTGTACTTTTAGTGTAAGCTATCGACTTTACTCAACTGTTAATAAAATGTTTATGATCAATAACTATTCTTATTATTATTACTATCTGTTGAAGCTTTTGAACACAACGGTATTTTCGCCGAACTGCATCCAGCTTGGGTTAACTGATAACAAATAGTCATTGAATTCGATATCATTCCCTTCGTTTTAGTTCACAATTACCTTACGTGTTGCTATGCACTTTCGTTTTGTTGACTTTATGAGGAAAACTTTTGCTTTTCAATGGCTCAAAGACAACTGCTACTGATGTTAGGCTTCCTCAATCATTTTTCGATAAATCCTCACGACATAATTTCATAGCAGACTACAGCCTCTGAGCAATAAGTGATTCGAGAAAAGTGGCACAGAGAACATCTCAGGCAAAAGTGTGACCAGAAGATTTACCATTCGTAAAAAAAAATGTAGAGTTGTTCGCCTCTTTGACTTTACGATCTAGTCAATAATTCAACTTTTAAGATCAATCTGCTTTAGTCCATTCTTACCTCTAAACTTTCAAAGTTGACTTCCAGCAGTTTCACAGGCTCACTAAGGAATCTATACCCTCCTTTGACATAATTGAGGTTCTCTGTTGTATAAGGTTGCTCTGATGAGTCACCTGGGTCCATCTTTCCTGCCAACGATATGCTGTTCATCTCAATTCCGTTTATTGACTTCCCCGATCTAATGCAGACGCAAAAAGGACCATGAGAATTCATTCGATGAACCAATGCACTATTTACCAAAGTCGAGACACATAAAATAATGCACAATTGATATTGTTGTGTTTCTATGACCTGGTGAAACTATGATAGCTCACTGCTCTAACCGTGTCAAGAAACACGCCACATTTTCAAGAAATGCGTCCCTCGCATAACAAGAACGCGATACCAAAATTGTCAATCTAAAGCATGTTTAGCTAACTTTTTATCAATCTAGGTGCTATATTCCTCCACGACATGGGCTCTCCACACTTTCCTATCTCAAGTTTCTCGCAGAAAGGCTTGTCCAGCTAGTTCTCTTTTGAGCGCAGGTGTTGCATCATTCGTAAAGACAAACATCTTGAGAATGCTAGCATCTCTTTTCTTCCACAACCCTCTCTCTACCTGTCCCGTAAGGGATATATGTTATATTTTTCCTTTCTTATTAGGAACAGCAAGGTACCATGTACCTAGGAACTGTAACTGTCTTCCTTCGATGGTAATCGTGCGGTACTCTGCTGTTATTGCTTTTCTGAAGACCTAATATTTGATAGCGGTTACCTACGATACTTGCAAGACGCATCTGTAAAACCAAGTTTTGACTGCTTTCAATATAAAAAAGTTGTCGACATTTTCCACAAATTTCTGTTATAACTATGGAATGACATCATACATAGCAATCTGGTTCTGAAAGCAATGCCTATCTTTGAAAGACGCGCGTCCGATTATTCTATAAGTCGTTAAACTACACGAGTGGCCTAGTGCTAGAGTATTCGCTTTGTATGTGGAAGGTCGAGGTTAAGGACCTGGTCGTGTCATAGAATAAACACTGAGCACGGCAAAAGCTTGTCTGCTTATTATTCCGCCTTTTTGGGAAAGTATGTAGGAAATAAACGCAGGAATACGAGGTGGCCCGCACCGAGTACAGCCAAGGGTGTCCTTGCACGGTTGTGTGGCTTAAATGATCAAAAGAAAGGGAGTTGAGCGCCGCTCTGTTCACAAAAACAGCGACAACATAAATCAGCGTCCTCTGGTGAACGGTAAACGCGTGTCTAGGAATCTGGAATTCAATTCGTGCTAAAATTACACACATCTTGCAGTAACTCGAATCTTCATATCACATGACCACCTGCAGAAAAATGTCACCTGTTCTCTTGCAAACGGATTTTAAAAAATGTTTCAAAAGAACCTACCTTGAATGCCGTCTTACTTCCACACATTCTAACAATGCTACAAACAGCCGTGCCCCTTTTGGTATAACTTTTTGCCTTGATTTGCCAGGATTCTGCGAAAGTCCGTGTCTAATTAACAACTACTGTCAGCCTAAAAAATCCCATCGTAAAAGTCGTAACGAAAAACTACATTTTCATACTCTAATATGCTTAGCCGTCTACGTATTAAAGCAGGTTATCAGCTATCGCATGTGTCATGATAAATGACGATTATTTCCAATCGACGGCACCCTGAATGTATGATAAGCTAACGAAGTTAAGGAGAAAACATAGGGTCAGAAGAACTGTGGTCCAGATGACGAGATTATGGACATGACTGCTTATAAGGGACATATAAGGGAAATATCATGGACATAAGGTCAGCTTGACATTTTAATGCTATCTCTGCAACTGAAATTAGGGGTTTTAACATTCTTTTTAATTTCTATCATTACACATTATTCTTTTTAACTTTTATAGCTTGTAATAAAAGTTATAACATATATACATACATAGCCATACATACGAAGCCATACATACTTAGCCATCCATATATAGCCATAAATACATACATAGCCATACGTAGCTTAACATACATACATAGCCATGCAGACATAGCCATACATACATAGCCATACATAGCCATAAATAGCCATACATACATAGCCATACATACAAAGCCATATATACTTAGCCATCCATACTTAGCCATCCCTATACAGCCATGGCCATCCATACATAGCCATCCATACATAGCCATAAATACATACATAGCCATACGTAGCCAAACATACATACATAGCCATGCATACATAGCCATAAATAGCCATACATACATAGCCATACATACATAGCCATCCATACATAGCCATACATACATAGCCATAGGTAGCCATGCATAGCCATAGGTAGCCATACATAGCCATAGGTAGCCATACATAGCCATAGGTAGCCATACATAGCCATAGGTAGCCATACATAGCCATAGGTAGCCATACATAGCCATAGGTAGCCATACATAGCCATAGGTAGCCATACATAGCCATAGGTAGCCATACATAGCCATAGGTAGCCATACATAGCCATAGGTAGCCATACATAGCCATAGGTAGCCATACATAGCCATAGGTAGCCATACATAGCCATAGGTAGCTATACATAGCCATAGGTAACCATACACAGCCATAGGTAGCCATACATAGCCATAGGTAGCCATACATACATACATAGCCATGCATACATAGCCATACATAGCCGTACATACATAACCATACATAGCCATACATAGCCATACATAGCCATACATACACACATACATACACCCATACATACACCCAGAAAGGTAGTAATGGGTTCTCTTTTACTAAAAATGGCTGTTAATCTCTAACATAAACATGACACCATTATGAATTTCAGCCAATGAACAGGAGCATGATTCAATTTGCATGATCTAGGCAGAATTGCTCATCAATGGTAAGCATTCACACTATTGCCAAGTAACAAGGTATACTGACAAACTGTTTGCACAGAAATAAATAATTAAGGAGTCAATTTCAAAATTGATATTGCTGCTACCTGCTTTAGTAGTTTTGGATGGATCAGCTGTGACAATGCATGCTTCAAAGTTGGAAGAACACCTTCTCCAAACAAACCACAGTCAAATACCTCCATAACAATGAGGTCGGGCCTTGATCGGAATGATAAAAGTCAACAATTAATCATCGATAAATATTATCAACAACATTGCTCATACAATATATTCCAACCAAGAACATAACAAATTGGTAAGTCAATGTGAAAAACGGGTAATAAATGAAGATGAATAATGCCCCAAACGGAAAAAAGAGAGCTCATATGGTGCTAATATTATAGCACTAGCGTTTTATGATGTGTTTTTACTTTGATGCAGTGATATTGTCTTGCTCCTGTTACTCCTTCAAATCTGCCAAATATAATTTTTTTACTTGCATCATTGAATCATAGCTTTTCAACTACATATATACAGCCATCTACAGAAAACTAATAACTTAAATTTTGGGCATATTGCGTAGCATAAATACCATATCAAGTTCATGCGTACATTTTATCCACCTCACTAATCACATGATCAGTAGACATTTTATCCAATATGCAAATGCTCGATCCAAACTTGCTGGCTGAGGTAAATGAAGTTGCTATTTCACAGAGTGTTTGAGACACTTCAAAGGCAAATACATTCTTTGCCCCACATGTGGCTGCAAATAAACTGTAAGAGAAGAAACCGATTCAGTATTGGCAGGTGCTTAAAAAAGTCAAAATTTTAAAAACCATCCTATTTCAAAATATCTTGTAACTTTAAGCGAATTTATAGAAGTTGAACACTGCTACTAATTTTAATTTCCTTTCAAAGATAAGTGCGGCTGATTGTGTTGTTTAAGATTGGAGAAGTATTTGAAGCATGCAGGTCTGCAAAAATTTCCTGCCTGCAAGCCAAATAGAGCTGCATGTAGTATCATGAATTTATTCTGATAATTCTGTCACATTAAATGCATTGCTAATTTTAAATCATATGATTTAAACATCTGTAGGCAACAATAAAAAGCATGTGGCTTTTAAATAGCAAGTAAGATGTTAAAACTCTACAAATGGTGATCATGGGTGCCAACTACGTGGGGATTGGGGGGCTCAAACCCCCTCTGAAGTATTGCCTTTATTGTTTTAAGCAAGCTGTCTTTATTGTTTTTTAACTTGTTTACTTAGTAGGTCATTTTCATCAATTGTTGAGTAAAGGAAAAACAGGATTGGATTGATTCAGTAGTAGTACAATCATAATTCTTACACCTGTCAATTACAGAAACCGAGCATGTAACGTTTTTTTCAATTTTCAAAAGTCCTCCTGGGAAAATCAAAAGTTGGCACCTCTGGTGGTAATTGTGTGCTGGGAAGGGCATATTGAGCCATGGTTCAGCCAAGCCCTACTTCTGCAAATAAGGATGTACCCTAACCGTGAACAAGGTTGTGCCTCTACTGGAGAACACAAGGGAATTGAAATTGAATGTAAAATCTGTTTATGGTACCACTCAACAAAGTTCTCGACAAACTATTATCAATGTAAACAGCAATCAAATGTGCTATACCTTATTTGTTTCAATGTGAGTAAAAACTTAAGCTAGTCCAAATTTCAATGCTCTGCAGGCTAAATGATGCTGTTAGTACTATTTCAGTTGTATGGAAATCCAAATGCATGGGAATCCTTGTTCCAATACAAACTGCCTTTAGGTTCCGTAACTGGATTAGCTAACCATATCTTTCTCCTTTTCACATTTCTTCACAAATTTTTTTTTAGTGACTAATGTCGAGGAAAGGCCACAGTGGCCTATACAAAGCCCTGACCGAGGAAGAAAGAAGAAAGCAAAAGGCTAAGAGGAGGGAGAGATCAGATCAAGTTTATCGATCTTGGATTTGAAATATGGCAAGTTGTAAGATTCAAGAAAGCAAGAAGGCTAGACCTTTCATAAATTGCATGTTCTAGGGATGAATGATGATTTGTGGGATAAAGTCCCTGGATTGACGGTGAAATATGGAAAGGGTGTGAATGAGTTGAGTATTACTGCTGTTAATACATATTTTTTACTTTATACTGTGTATTAACTCAGTATATATGTTGTAAATTTAGCAGTATTTGTAATAGAATTTTCAATTCTTAATGGTAGTCTTAGGTAAGGCAAAAATAAAGAATGCAGAGGCTTCTGTTAAGTAAGTCAAAGTTGTCTGTGCTAGCAAATCGTCTCAGCTTAACCTTAAAATTCCCGAGCCTGCACCAATATCCACCACATTACTACATCCACCAACAACTGCATTTTCAATTGCCTTAAAAAATGCTCTATTCCTTGAGATGTCATTTATCATCCTAAAATGCCATCTTGGTATGCAACGATTAAAAGCTTGTTCCAGGTCTTCTCTTATATCAAGCACACTGGCGACTTCTGCACATTCGTTCGGCCAACTGCACTTGTCGACACAATCTAAAGCCATCTTAATAAATTTGATCGCTTCGTTGTGCATCTGGTGCTTTAGCAGTATTTTCCCGGTGCAATGGTATATGTCTTTGTTCCAGTCTTTGAAAACATCGACTGCAGTTGCTGCACACTCTCTCACACTTTCAATACGGTTGCACGCACACAGCAGCTCAAACCACGAGTCCATGAGTGAAATGAATTCATCCTTGTTTATTTCAATGCTAGATGGCGTACGATGCAAGTTATTTTCAGAAGCTATCTTCCCCTCCAAAAGGTATTGAGCAAACCGTCTTCCTATCTCCATTTTTTCATCAAACTCCCTAGGCCTTTTCAAACGATGCTTGCCTCTTGTCCATTTCCCGCCTTTTCCTTTGTACCATTTGGTAAGCGAGGCTGACCCAGCGGAAAAGGGAACTTCTGGTAATTCTATGCTCAGATAATTCCTTAATCGTTTAATCCAACTAACTTGTGATTCTTCAATCCTGCTACCAGCCGGCCAGCCACCCACTGTAGCATTCACTGTGCTAGCAAAGCTGTGTGGCCCAAAGGCTAATGCTTCGGAGGTGGGTGCCGCCCTATTCACCAAAAACTGGCGAGCGAAGCAACTTTGACTTTTGACATATTTCATGGAATAACGAAAGAGAAACCAGTACTAGTTCAGAACTCTGAGTACTGGTTTCTCTCTCGTTATTCTATCAATCACTCTAGTTCGACTATTGAGCACTCTCGGTGATTTCATTTATCACTCGTCTCTTGGATATTTCCACTTACGCATATATCCATATTTCTATATTTCATATATCAAATTCTTGTAAGAAGGCTTGCCTTTCATCATAATTCAGTTTTCAAGGGGCCCTCCGACATAAAAATTAGCTATAATCTATGAAAATAGTAGCAAAAGTAAACCAAATCAAATCAAACTATACAGCCCTGTTTGAAATGGTTGAAAATTGAGGGCAAGAAGAAAATAAAATGAAAATAAGGAAATCTCTCTCTCGACATAGTTTTCATAAAACTACACAGTGAAGATGACTGCATTGACTCGGCTGAGAGGCTATTTCACAGTTAAATACTTTTTAGTGTATTAAAACCATTTTTTTCGAGTCTACTGTAAATGACAGGTCGAAGCTGTTGGAATCAAAACTACAATCAGTACTGTCATGGTAATTATTCGTTCAATTAGTCATTAACACACAGTGTTCTCAGGTGGCCAGGTCTCAGCTGTGGCGTTCGCTGTACGAGCACATCTCTGTGGCTCAAAGGCTAATGAAACGGCAATGGGCGCCGTTCTTTTTAACAAAATGGTGAAGAATGGAACTCTGCGTCACATGCTTTCGATAGCTGCCAATCTCAGTACATTTAAGCTTCAACTTGAGAAGCAAGCAACGAATTTTCCTTGTGAAAATGCAAAAGGGCATCAAGACATCAAGAACAAGTGTTGAATTTAAGCATCGATTGCATTATACATGTAGGCTGTCAAGATAATGTTTTTGGTGATCGGAAGAGCGTCTGGCAAGCCTTCCCAATGCTTTCTTTGAACAGTTGCACCTGATGAATGTGTGCAACTTAATTCAATGGAATCGAAAGGCAAAATTCTGTAAGATGTCCAGCACTGAGATTCCAGCATTGAAGTCTGAGAATGATTTTCTGAATTCCAAAACTGCTTGGAAGCCACAAATGCCACACTTCACAGTCAGGGCCGTCACAAGGGGGGGGGGTCGAGGATGCGACACCCCCCTGAAAGAAGCGTCTGTGTGCAAATCAAGCCTTCAACCTGCATTTGTTTGGCAAATTGGCAAATTTTGATGATTTTCGCCAGTGACCACGCTGCCCTCTGTTGACAAATTCAAAACATTACGCCCCCCTGCAATGGTGCTCTCCCGATTGACCTTTTCACACTACTTATTCATTAACTTAATCTGTGGTGTTGGCTCCGTCAAATTGGTATCAGTAGAGGTAGATGGCTATAGATCAGCTGTCTACCAAATAGTTGACCGTAGCAAATTCAAATTGCATTGAGTCTGTTTGCCGGCATGTTTTCGACAGTGCGAATATCACAACGACAATATCAATTAGGTATCCGATAATCTTGGGAATGGTTTATTACGTAGCTTCCTGTTCCATCCATAGTTTCCACTTCGTTACATGGTAGAGAGGTTACTTCGTTGCATGGTAGAGAGGTTAGAGCTGTACCAACTACGAAAAATACATATTTAAAAGAATATACTCTTATCAATGTAATCACGTAAGTGTAACGTAATCCGTATAACCAACTAGAAATCACAACTCTTTGGCTTTCTTAGAGCATATCTTCTTACAAAGAATGACTGAGGTGTAACTAAGCAGTTGCTATATTTATAAGAAGGCGGCAATAGGTGAAACGTCTAGCTTTCTTCTAAAACCACTGCGTGGAGCATAACTCTACATTTCGATGTTTCTACACTGGATATTAGAGCAGGTAGTTTTAGAGTTTCGCTTAAATCTCATAGCGTGGAAAAACCATAGAAAGAAAGTCTTTGCCCCCAATTTTCGGTAAATGAGGAGGTAGCCTGCATCTACGATTCTTTCCTCCTGTGCAAACATAGTTACTGCTTCAGTTAGGAGCTAGCTTCACTGTCCTTCTTCCAAAGTGCTGTATATTAAGCAGATGAGCAGACTGCACTATTCTAAGGTCCTTTGTATGCCTGACCATTGCATCGAACCTCCGTCTACCGCTTGCAACGAGGAAAACCTCTCACTGTAGTATAAATGTTACTTTTACTGAAAAACTCAGTAATCAGGCTGGTAAATACTCAAATCTCAGTACTGACTGGAGAAGGTTAACAGCCATTTAAAACTTCTTGAATTCTTAGTAAAAATGCTGGAAGCATTCCTTATTTCAACAAGAAAATGAGCAAGTTTAGATTTACATTTGCAGAGGGCACAGGTGGCTCTTTAAACATCGCAGACCTTTGAAGTTATTCAACATTAACTACGATAACTTTTGAATGATCTCCTGTTATACTTTGATTGATCATATGTGATGGTCATCACCATTTACTATTTTTTTGAAATTGTGAAAATAGCACTGGAGTATATTTTTTGGGGTCTTTGGTACATTCTGCTACTCAAAATTTACAGGAATACTTTGAGTAATTTTGAGCACCTAATTCTAAGGAAAATCATGAAAATTTCAGTGCTCAAAGTTCTCAAAGTGCCTTATGAAGTATTTTTTCCGTCGACCGGACTTCATAGAAGTCAGTTTGATGAATAAGTACTTGTACCTTAAAAAATGATTTCAGTTCTGGATTTATAAGATGACACAAGCTAGGAATTCAATAGAACATTTAAGCTCACATAATTATATAACGTGCAGCATCTGGATGCTTCTCATCGGTTGTTTTTACAGCGGTGCTTTTTATTCTTTCTTCTTTCATACATATGCATATACTTAAGTTAAAAAGCGACCCAACTAGCCTTGTTCAAATGCTGTGCCGATCTTGGCGTAGCGAGACACAAGGTCATATGACCTACACCGAGAAACGGCACTAAAATTTTCAAAAATCGTTTGTCAGCGTATTTTCCAAGGTGACCGGTGGTCCATCTCTCTTTCTTTTGGAATCACTCGTCATTGTGACCACCAGAGCTGGGGACTTCCAATCACTTGGTATCTCCTTCGTTTTATCTCGTCACTTGCATTTCCTACGCCTGCATCGCATTCTCCATTTTTCATTAGGCATCAGAATTAAGTCTCCGATTCTCCTTCATAATGTCAGTTGAAATCTGTTCATGGTATCATTTGTTGCTTTTGGCTCGGCCCAGGCTGTACAGCCACATATAATAGCTACAGAACTGCATTGAGCCATATAGAAGTATTGATTGTAATTGTTACTCAAATTTATAAGCTTATGTACCATGATATCATGGCTGCATGCAATTCTGTAGCTATTCTCAAGCATAGATCACTGCGTAATGGCATGTAACACCACAGCAATTTGCTTGATCGTAATTGGGTGATCTGAAAATCTGTATTTTCTGTTTATGTAAATTTGTATTTTCCAGGCACAGATAATGCAGTTTTATGGAGTTTTGAGAAAGCCTTGAGGGGTTCTCCTTTTTAGTATTGTGTCATTTCTTACTAATTAGCTGACGATCTCTGTACATGGATTGCAGCCTTTGTTGGGAGCCATTAATTTGCCAATGATAACAGATCTACTTTGAGATTCGAAGCAAGCTATGGTAATGGATTCCTTAGCAATGCAGGCTTGCATTGCAACAGATGCAGCAGACCAATCTCAGGACTGTTTGTTTGGACCAGCTTTAAGCCTTTTAGAATATTTCTTCGGGCATAGATTGTTCAAGTGCTTACACCCCCTCCCCCTCGCTCCCTCTCGAGACATTGCTCAAAAGACATTCCAAAAACACATGGCAATAAGTGAAGCAACCCATTATCCTTTGGAATTGCGGATATGTTAACTTTTCCCAGCATAGGAAATTCCAATGCAAATCAAAAAGTCTTCAACTCTAGGATAAATAATGTCAAACTTCCTTCTTCTAGCATTAGAAAAAGTTGTTTGCTAGTTGACTGAATACTACTCTTGATTCAAATTTCCTTCAACAAAATGGTAGCTTTAATAGACTCTTTCCGATGTTGAGAAGTGCAAAAATGCAATTGAACTTTGCAAAGCATCGCTGACAGCATTTTCTTCAAATCTGCTCGAAAAGACCGCTGAGAGAAGGCATAAACTAGAGGATTTGTAATACAAGACATCTTTGCACAGAGAGAGGACAGCTTTCCCATCCACGCATACCAGCTTGCCTGAATATCAACTCCAGAAAATCTGATCAATGAGAACACTGAGTATGGCATCCATACGAGCAAAAACGTGGATGTCCCAATCACAGTTAACTTCAGTATGGTAGCCTCAGCTTTGATGTTAGCAATTACTGCTGGTGAGTCCACTCCGAAATGGCTAGCGGCATAGTTTCTCATTTGCCGAATGGCCATGTTGTTTTTGATGCTACATACGACCATCAGGATGCAGGGGACAACGATGCAGAAACAGAACAAAAGCATGATGTAGTTTCGTTGCGATCGACTTTCGGTGTCCCAGTCGAGAGTACAGGCACCCAGGATAAACTTGCTGTAATCATTCCAATGTATTAATGGAAACGCTGCCCAAATCAATGCATAAAACCAGGAGAAGCAGATGCAAAAGAGCTGAAACGATCGCCGCGATCCTGCAATCCTCTCCTTGACCCATGGCAAGCAGATGTGTATGAAAGTCTCGATGTTCAACGTAATGGAAGTAGTGATTGAAACGTAAGCGAAAAATGCAATAAAAAAACCGGAATATTGGCACAGCTTTGGCTTGAAGCTTCGATACAAGGACATGAGTTGGATTGAATATCCGATTGTCGACTGAAGCAAGTCACTTATTGCTAGATTGCACATCAGGATGCACTTGAGCATGTAATTGCGGTGGTATCTTTTGCCTATGCAGAAATTCCTTATAAGCACAGTAGCATTTAGCAATACCGATATGAGTATTACAAACAGCACTGACATTTGGTACCAGCCTTCTCCTTTGCCAAGCTGGAGTCCTTGGTTCTCTAAGGCCGTACCGTTTTGTGTTGAGTTGAACATGACCTTTCTTTCTTTGGTAATATTGGAAATATGCATTCTTGCCCCCCCCCCTAAAAAGAAACGCAATCAGTAAGCAGTAGATTTTACTTTTATGACAGGAATTTGTCAAACTTTCAAATAAGAATTTTTCTGTTGACAAATTATACAGTGGCTATCTCCAAGTCTCGATGTTCAACATAATGGAAGTAGGGATTGAAACGTAAGCGAAAAATGCAATAAAAAACCGGAATATTGGCACATCTTTGGCTTGAAGCTTTGATACAAGGACATGAGTTGGATTGAATATCCGATTATCGACTGAAGCAAGTCACTTATCGCTAGGTTACACATCAAGATGTATTTAGTGAGACAACTTTGCTGAATCTTTGTGCGGTAGTAGACGTTTCTAACCAATACGAATCCATTGAGAACTAATGACATCACTATGACAAGCAGCAAAATATTTTTGAACCATGCATTTTTTGCGTTTTCTGCAGCAAGAAATCCGTTAACATGTAGCACTGATGCGTTGCATGGCTGTTCCATGCTGGAAGAACGCTTTCAGCTTCTGATTTACGGACTTGTTTTCCTTTTTTTAGCTTGCTGTTTAGCAAATAATTGTAAGCCTAATTGTTAGTTGGATGGCTGAAAATTGTCGCATTGTTTGGACATAACCGATCGTTTTCAATCGCACTCAGGGTATGCACTTCATCAAATTTTGGCCTTTCTGTCATCATTTTATCCAAACCGAGGCAGATTGAGTTAATTTTATCATATAGATTTGCTAGCAAATCTTCTTACATAAATCATATCACATCGCTCAGGGGTCAGGAGTCAGGGGTCAGGGGTCAGGAGTCAGGGGTCAGGTTTGTGCGTCGCGATTCAATGGCAGCAGGGAGGAGGAGTGCACACTGATGTGTTCCTGAATCCATAAAAGAAAAATTCAATTTGGTGCAATTCATTTATTCAGTTAAAAGTAAGAATCTAAAAACGGTTGCCCCAGAGGTTAAGCAAAAAAATTTTGATGATAAACCATTATGTGAAACTCACCTTGAGCATAGAAAACAATATGAATCAGTCAGCGTACCACTGCCAAGTCTGCAAACAATTTTCGTACATTTTATGATCAACCTCTCTTTGCGACTGTCGCTAAAAACTGAAAAGACTGACTTGATAATTGGATAATACACAGGATTGTCAAGGGAAGAAATCTTTTCGTTTCAATTTTATCTTGTCAGTATTTCGTGCTAAATAAGGTTATTACATTATCATAGCCCTTAAAGGTGACCTGAAACTGCTGAAGTGATGTGTAAAAGGCATTTTGTGGGTTCTGATTTCAATTTCTTCAGCCCATAGAATATCAATTATTCAAAAGCAATATAAGTAATGGTCTTTTATAGTAAGTGACTATGGCTATTTACACGCATTGTTGGCTCCCCAAGACTAAAGTTTTGATCTCAGTGAGATGCTTGCTAGAACATGACTGATGAACGACATTATTAACTATCAGAAGGATTTTATGTAATAGGACTTGATTACTCATACTTTATTCATCCATTAACTTACTGCTAAACTCTTTTGGCATTGTATTTTCAATACCATTTGAATCTACAAGTGCAATGGTGGTTTTTTGTTGCCTGTTCGCAACCTTTACGTTTCAAGTCCCTTGATCAGAATGAACAGAAATGTTAAACCTCTATTCAATTGCAATGATGATTATTATAACTGTCGTCTCATGACCTTGCATGTCACATCGTGTGATTGTTGTCCTATGACCTCACATGTCATCTCATGTGAGCTAGCATGGTGTATCATGCGAGTCATGTGGTAATATAATCACGTAGCGTCGAAGTATCTAGAGCAGGGGTGCTCAACCTTTTTGGCTCAGGGGCCACATTGACAAAAAAAATTGTCATACGGGCCAGCATGAATTTTACACGCTACCGACGAGGGGATGCTTTTTTGTATTTATTTCTTTTTACTTTGTTTTACTATGCTGTCTGCTGCTAGGTAGATCTGATAACTACCTGACCTGGATAAATGAAAGTTGAAATAAAAATTAATTAAATGCAAAATAAATAATCAAATATGAAATTTGACTCAAACTCACACTTTATTCATCAGAATCAACAAACAACATGGTTGCATTAATGTGAAGGGTGATACTGAGATCTCGACTGCAGTAAATGGGGCAGGTCTGGCCCAAAAGCGGTGGTTTTAATGCGCAAGATGTCACGCAGGTGGGAGTCACTTAGTCTTGTCCTCACGCGGTCCTTATTCGTGTTCATGACTGAGAATGTCTTCTCGCACAAGTATGTCGAGCCAAACAAGCTCAACATTTTCTTAGCAAATGTACGAATCTCTTGGAACCTGTATTTATCCAGCTGCTGGTCACACTTCAGCTCAATCAAATCCAACTGCAGGTGGGCTGGAACGTCATTGTGATCCACGGAAACGGGAGAGGAAAAAAGCGTGATCTCCTTTTCAATAGTCGCAAAATCCCTGAAACGCTGTTGAAACTCCTCAGTCAGAGATGAGATGTTTGCGGCATACCTCCTCATTTGCGCGCTGATATTGTGAGCTGGAAAACAGGTCATTATTTCTTGCAGAGATTGGAAATGTGTGGTATTGGGCTGCGTTTGTGACAGGTGGGTTTGGAAAAATAGCAGCTTGGTCCGAAAGGCTTTGATATGTGAATACAGTTGGCTTATCAATGCATTTTGCCCCTGAAGGCTCGTGTTCAGGGCGTTCAGATGTCGAGTTATGTCAACTAAAATATCCAAAATCAGCCAGCCAAACAGGACCGGTTAGTTCTGACATCTGTTGTCCCTTTTTTGCCAAGAATAGTCCAATTTCCTCTTTGAGTGAGTAGTAACGCTGTAGTGCAGACCCCCGACTGAGCCATCTTACATCAGTGTGAAACATTTGCGTATTCAGCGTGGATATCCGGTAGAAATTGTTGAAACTGGCGGTGGCACAGGGCTTTGGAGCGAATATAATTAATAGCCTTTATCACCGGTTTCATAACGTGATCATATTTCAGATGTTTGGCACATAGAACTTGTTGGTGAATAATACAATGGAGTTTTATAGCTTTACCTCCTGCTTCGCTTACTTTGTTACACACTAGGGTTGATAACACTGGCCAACAAAAAAAAAATTTTTTTCTGCCCCTTTGTTACAAATAGACATTTCTATATAATTTTGATGTGCTGAATTAAAAAATTGCATCAGATTTCCACTATCACATCTAGCTACTGAAATAAATTGCAAAAACATTTCATTAAGGAATGTCAGTCTTGGGAAGTATCAGAATAGAGCTATACAAGCAAGAAACTTTTCCAATAATATTTAGGTAGTTCTATGCCAAGAATGCATATTGCAGTAAGCATTGCAAAGTAAACGCAGCACCAAGTCAATTGTACAATAGCAATGCTGGTAGGAATTCAATGAGGTAATAACATTCTTTTGCTAGACTTTCTTCGATGGCAAATAGCAACACAATCTCTTTCCAAACTCCAACAGTAATCTGCCATCATGTGCTGATCCCATCCATCTTGACACCACTTCTCTATCATTTTAATATCTTGATGAAACCTTTCTCCTTGTTCATCATTAACGTCTCCGAGGTTTTCAGGAAATCTGTTGAGATGACTATGCAAGAAATGCAATTTTATACTCATGTTGCACCCAAGTGCATGAAGGGTTTTGATTAAATTTTCGACCAGAGTAATGTAATCATCCTGCTTCCTATTACCCAAGAAGTTTATGACAACATTAACAAATGCTTTCCATGAATTTGCATCAACATCATTCATAGATAAAATAAAATTGGGGTCCTTGATCACTTTTCTAATTTGAGGTCCATCAAATATCACTTCTTTGATTTTTTCTTCGCTTACGCTTGGAAAGGCAGCTTTGATGTACTGGAAACAGTTTCCTTCTTTGCACAAGGCTTTAACAAATTGTTTGATAAGACCTAGTTTTATGTGAAGTGGTGGGGATACTATCTTTCTCCTGTCAACTAATGGCACTTTTGTGATATTTTATCTCCCACATTTATTTCCTTTCTAATTGATCACTCCTTCTGCACCCAATGCTTTTGCCTGGCTCTGCTATCACAACGACATAGAAAGCATGGATACTTTCTGTAGCCACTCTGTTGACCAAGAAGAAGACAAACCATTTTTAGATCAACACATATGATCCATTGATGTTCAGTGTAGCTAATCAGCTCCAGAAAAACTTTGATGCGCTCATATGTCTCCTTTGCTAGAACCGAACGAGCGGTGGGGATTGTACCATACATATTTCCGTTGTGTAAAAGCATACACTTCAAGCTTTGGTTTGAACTATCCATGAAGAGCCTCCGATTTTCTTAATTATACTGGTCTATTTCCATTTCATTAAGAAGACCTGGGATACTATTGCAGTACACAGAGTTTCCTTTATTGTAAAAATATTGCAAGAGCTTGCTCTCTCTAGTCCTATAGCCCCTTTTCAAGTTTCACTGCCTAATCCACGAACTCTATCTCACAAATCATCATTCATCCCAAGAACATGCAACTTATGGAACTTCTTGCCTTCTTCTTGCTTTCCTGAGTCCTACAACTTGCCATCTTTCAAATCTAAGATCAATAAACTTGATCTTATCTCTCTATCCTCTTATCTGCTCGCTTTCTTCTTTCTTCCTATGTTGGGGCTTTGTATAGGCCACCATGAAATCCTTGTTCCTGGAAGTAGGAGGTTTTTTCTTTAAGCCTAGAAGCTAGAAGCTCAGATGATTCTTTTGAAAGAGAAAGATCTCGTACCAAGTCATTCAATTCTGATTGCGAGAAGAGTTGTGGAGGTTCTGCTTCCACTACATAGTCTTCATCTTTGCAATCAAAATTTCTAGTTGATTCAACCATTGGGGCATCATCATCGTCGTTGTCTACCATGTAAAGATCCGGGAGATTTTTGAAAACAGGTACAGGGATATTGGACAATGCAGCACTGGTCTTGTGGCTGATTTTAAACTTGGAAACAAATTTTTGGCATTAAGTCCTTTTGTTTCAGCAATGCAAAAATAGCAGTCACTTATGTGGTTCTGAGGCTCTCTCCATATTATAGGTATTCCAAAAGCAAGTCCCTTTCGTTTCCCCAGTGACCAGCTCCTACGATTTGCTGCACATGTTTTACAAACAAGATGGGGTGCCCAAGACTTCTCTTGATCTCCTAATTTCATTTTGAAATAGGCAAAGTAGAGCTTCTTTACAAAGTCAGTAATCTTTCATCTTTGCTTCGGTAGAGTATACGATCCACAAGTATAACAAAACTGGTCAGCATCATTGATGCATTTTCATCGTTGTGAAGCCATGAATTTTGAACGATCTGGTATACACCACAAACCTAAGAAGCTTCAAGCATATGTCAAATTTGCCGAGTTGCACAGTACAACACGTTCTGGTTTGACTAAAAGCTCGAAATGTTTCCTCAAGCCTGGGCAATGTTTTCTAAAATTGAGCAACAGTCAAAATATGGAATTCACTGTATCAAAATATCTTGATGTGATGGGCTAGAATAGATGCCATATTTGAATTCAGCATACCAAAATTATCCAGGAACACCTGTTCCCTTTAAAGGGGCAAAAAATTGCTGGCCTGTGTTCCACTGTGCTCGCCAACCATGGCAGGTGCGCCATCCGTAATAATCCCCGTGATTTTATTCCACTGCAATTTTATGTCATCTACGGGGGGACTAACAGAAGCAAATAAATCGTTCTCTCTTGTTTGGCCCTTAAGGCTCTGGAGGTCCAATAGCTCTTCACGCACGTTCATTTCACTGTTCACTCCTCTCAAAAAAATCAGCAACTGAGCGGTATCGGATGCATCCGTGCTTTCGTCGCAGGCTGACGAAAAAAATTCAAACTCCACTCCTTTTGCCTCCACTCCAACTGTCTCTTAATATCAGAAGAAACTTCTTCGATCCTTCGTGACACAGTGCTACGAGCCAGGCAAACATTGGCGAACTGTTGCTTTTTCTCAGGACAAATGCTCTCCACCATTTTCATCACACAGGCTTTAATAAACTCACCCTCAGTAAAAGTTTGCAGTGCTTGGCAATCAGCGTTGCCACCTCATAGCTTGCCTTCGTTGCATTTTCATTCGACTCACTGGCTCTTGTGAAAAAGTGTTGCTATGCCGTTGAACCAGTTTCCAGTTGCTTCAATTTTTCACTGCGTTCGTTCCCAGCTAGTTTGTCGTAATTAGCATGTTTCATCTGGTAGTGCCTCTTCATATTGAGCTCCTTGAACACAGCCACAGTCTCTTGGCAAATTAGGCAGACGCAGTTGTTTCGAGACTCAGTGAAAAAATATTCAGACTTCCATTTGTCCTGGAAACGGCGGCCCTCGCTATCAACTTTCCTTTACTTACTTCCAGTTGCCATTTTAGAAATGGGCAAAAAACAGATGACGCGCAAAACGGCCCCGCGAGAGTTCGGCCACAAGTTTACTGCCATCCTGTGGTGAAATATAAAATTGCGCGTGTATTTTGTACTGACGGGCCACATATTATTGATTTTATTAGAGAGGCTTTGGGCCAGTGGAAATATGAACACGGGCCGGATTTGCCCGGGGGCCGGACTTTGGGCATGTCTGATCTAGAGCTTCTTTGGAGATACTATTCTATCGATTGAGCAAGGCCTATTTCTGGATTCTCTCTCTGTCGAACCGACGCGAGAACCTTTACACAATGTAAAATAACCTTGCAAATGAAGTTTCGGTAAAACCATTACTATACGGAGATAAAGATCTCTCTGAACAGATAAACAGGCACATCCTTGACCTTACGGTACAATACATCCATAAGACTAATCTATTCCATCAATAATTACTCAGATTTACCATCTGGTTAAATAATAGTATTAAACTTTCCCTCTTTTGCTGTAATTTTTTTTCGCATTTCTTTATGCTCTATAACCCTATGTACGCTACACAAATTAACCCGGGTTAGTCCGGGGCTTGCCTCGGGTTAAGTTAACCCGGGTTAGTTTAGCCCAGGTTAGTTTTGGTTTGTTATGTAATCATTGACATGGGCCAAAACTTGCTTAACAATAACACGCATGCGTGATAGTTCGTTGAAATGAAGTATGGCGGACGAAGCAAGTTATCAAATTTCAGGCCCGCAGTTTTTTCAAACTATTTTCATGCTGAGGATGACGGCTTTGGTAGTGCAGTACTTGTCTAAAAAAGAGCTTTGAAGAGAAGGAGATGGAGAGCAAGATAAAATTTCTGCTCAGCGCCGTATTGGTAATTATCTAGCATCGAAGATAAAGTTTGCTCAACCCACGTTAAAAAGTTCAACTGTTGAGTTTTTAAGATCTCGAGAAATATCAAGATCTGCTTGAACCGGAGTTAAAATTGTATTGTAAACAGGACTTAGCGGCCTATCAGTATCAAGTGAACAGATAGTCTTGGTTGCCACCTTTTCTTTTCACACAGGAGCGCGCATGCTCGTCAGAACAACTAACCCGGGTTCGCCCCAGTTTCGCGATAAGACTTCAGTTTTGAAAATTTCACCCAGATTAGCTTTGAACTAACCCATCTCAAGAGGTGAGGTAGTTTACCCCGAGGCGAACCCGGATTAGTTGCATTTACACTACGAAAAAGCGACCCGGGTCAGCTAAACCCGGGGCTAGCCTGGGCTAGTTTGTGCAGTGTAAATTGGGTTTATGGAATTTCATTTTCATTTTCCTTTGACCTGTTTTATGCATGATAACTCCATCAGTATGAATGAAAAAAGCAAGGAAATAACATGAAGAATATTTAAAGCCTATTTAAACAAAATGTAAATCTAAAATCTTACTGTACTTCCTGGAGGTCATGGCCCCGGGGTTGAAATTCCCATTTTCCTCCCCAGGGTATCGACCTGGTAGTTAAGTGAAGTATTTGTGTAAGTAATATAGCTAGTATTTTGCTATTTAGCGTTTCTTCTGAACGTAAAATAACTGTAAAGCAAGTAAGAAAGAAAGGCGCATACGAAGCGATAGCCTCACTCCTTGGAAGTTCACTAAAATGTCTAAAAATAATCAGCAGCGTTTGAGAGCCCCTTTTCCAAACTGCTACACGTTGTGAAGTGCAGAGAGAGGCAACGATTCGTGCGAATGTTGCGGAACGTGTGTTACGAATACGAATTGAAAACGAAGTGAGTAATAAATGCAAAGGAGCTAGGTTAAACACTTAATGCGTTCCGGTTACGTTAGGGCCCAGACTCCAGTAATTGACATACTTGACATACTGGGGGCCGGCGAAAAAACTAATCCTGTGAAGAAGCGATTAGTTGGGCTTTAATCACGTCCCTAGCCACGCGTGCGGTGCTACGAGTAAACCGAGAGTCTGTAGCGTACTGTTCTGTGGCTTGAGCAGCGTCTTCTGGCGGTTGTTGCTCGATGGAAAGTATCAGCGGATAGAGCTTGATGACGGAACGCGTGGTTTGTCCGTTAGCGGTACGTACACATGGGGCGCGAAATATTGTCCATCCCGGAATTCAGCCTTTTGTTGCTAATCTTGAATGAACTCGTTAGCCTCTTGTTTGTCAATATCAAAATTAAACGATTGACGCTGAAGGATTTTTTCGAACTGAATTGAAAGTTCAGCAGCATTGTCGACGAGATTTCCAACGGTAAGTTTTGAATGAATCGGATTATCGTCATTTGAGGCGGAACAACCATTCGATTGAGTGACGTTCGTATTGATTGAACCAATTTACTGGGCATGCACGTAATTATTTGGTTTAGAGAGTGGCCTTGGAATTGGGTCGGAAACAGTTTCTCCAAATTTCGAGTGTTGGACGAAAGGCTCTCGAAAGCGTTTATCAATTGCTCCTATGAAACGATAGGCTGCATCGGCACCAATAAGAATGTCGACCTCAAACTGTTCGTCACGAAATTCGTTAGCGAATTTCAGCTCTTGGAAACGGGGGTCGGTTCGGAGACTAGAGCAACCAGTCTCTTAATGAATTCGGTGCCAGAGGTGGTTTCCAGGCCAATCGTAGATGCGCCATAGTTTTGCGTCATAATAGTCGCACCGAAACCAGAAACTGACAAGGGCTCGCAAGACTCGGGGGCTAAGCCCAATTGGTTAGCAAAGCCTTTACGTACGTAGCTACGTTGAGATCCTTCGTCAAAAAATATATTTGCGTGTGTCTTTTTGTTGTTTGCAACAGCAACAACTTTGGCGGTCTTAAGGAGGATCGTGTGATTTGTAGCTCTAGGCGAATTGGGTGTGTGCTCCAGAGGCTCATTAGAAATACCGTTATCTTTGGATGCGTCATTATGAGGCGACTTATCGTTGGCGATGGTCAAATGATGCTGAAAGTCGTTTGAAAGGTCGTTAAGGGTTCCGTTGAACAAAGGGGCGCAATTTGTCGTGATTAAGTTTGAACTCGAATCTGCAGTAGGAGCAGTTTCCGTAAAATACGTAGAGACGGATGCGTCATTCGTAGCAATAGCGGCATGAGTATTATTGCGAGACGGGGGACGTTGTTGCATCGGCGTGGATACTTCATGACGAGGCAAAGATGCTTTTGAGTTCTTCTCAAACTCTGTGACGTGGAAAGATTACTTTACTAATCTTACCTCGATTGAGGTTTGTTGCCTCATTTGCCTCGTCGAAAAAGGCGTCCTGTTCTTCTTCATCTTCGATTTCGTCGAGGGCGATTGATCGTATTTCTTTGTCCAAGATCTTGCACTCTTGAAATTGTTCGCTGAGGGCTGCGGCCGCTGATTTCAGGGGCGAGAGATCTTCGTCGGATATGGCGTGTTCCGTTAAGAGACGTGATGTATCATTGCATGTACGAACAAATGATCGGCGTAATTGTCTCCTCTCTGCTTGGAGTTTTTCGAAGGACGTTTTCGGCATGATTAATTTCGACGGAGTAAGAATACGTGTTACGATAATCCAATCCTGGTCACGGCACCAAAATGTGAATTGCAGAGAGAGAGGCAATGATTCGTAATACACGTTCCGTGGCTAGGATTAATGTCTTATCAGGAAATTATCTAAAAAAAACCATTACGCTATGATTTTCCACCAACCACCAAAATTTACATTGATTTGATATGAGTAAATCGTAAAGATCCTGTCATTTCATTACAAGCTATTAGGGTATCAAGGAAAAGAGTTCTTATTGTCTTATATCCTGTAAAGTCATTATCTGTTTCTGAAATTTTTCCCTCTATGAGGTTGTTGCAAATGCGAAGGCCAAATGAAGTGGAGAAAAAGTGCCAATTATGCCTTCTGTTCTAGTATCTCTCCTTAAGTGCAATAGATGCAATTGTTCATCTCTTATTTCTAGATTGCTAAATAATGCATTCAAAACTGCTAATACTGTTTGAACGATAGCTTACCCCAGCAAAAAGGCAGATTTCAGCGACATTATCTGTGCTCAGAGAAAGGCCACGTCCAAGAAGTTGCTCTGGACGACAGCAAAAGCCCCTCGTTCCTTTCCTATCCGAAGTCGTTGTCATTTGAATTCTCTTTGGCGGTGGTCGTCCTTCTTTCTTTTAAGACCCATTCAGCCTTATTAATATTAAATACTTGACCCAAACCATCTGCAGACATAATCTCTGGTTAGTTAGAAAGCAACCAACTTTGATTATCAACTTTGACGCTCTTGTTTCAAAACTGCCCTCTTCTTGTCAAACTAGGAAGGCCTTAATGCAGGATAACAGCCTTCCGCAAGCTCTTTATTGTATTAAAATTTCAATGGCTGTTGAAAAGTATTTTCAAAAGATTAGCGCATGCGAGGGTTACCCTAGAGACAACCTGCCCCGCGCGTAGAAGGGGGAATAAGTTCGTGGATGTCAAAGATTGCTTGAGAGATCAAGCTTCCATGTCAAAGCTTAATATGCTGAAAAATATTTATACATTGCTAACGCCCAAAAATGGCTCACATCATAATTATTTTTGAAATTATGCTCTCATGTTCATAGTCTGAAGGGAATAACTCGCTACGTGTTTAGGGCAGGATTGTAAGGAGAAAAATAAGAAAATGCATGCACGTGTAGTGATTTGCGATGGGTTCTTCAGAGAAGACACGGAGAGAAACAACTTGACTCTAGCGCGCGAGAATCTCATAGAACAACTGATTTACAGATGATGTAGCATGTCATTTATTTCCGCATCTTTGTATATCCGTAAATCACATGCTGTTGTAATCACGCGTTGTCATGTATTTCCGCATCTTTGTATATCCGTAAATCACATGCTGTTGTCATCACGTGTTGTCCTGCTTTGTATGTTAGTTTACTTTGACATTTGATGATATATAATGATTATGATTGTGTTTAGTAGTCAGTCTTGATTGGAATCGAATACTACAAG
Organism: Pseudorhiza aurosa; assembly: GCA_964026355.1. Taxonomy (NCBI): domain Eukaryota; kingdom Metazoa; phylum Cnidaria; class Scyphozoa; order Rhizostomeae; family Lychnorhizidae; genus Pseudorhiza; species Pseudorhiza aurosa. The sequence continues at coordinate 5,160,131 of OZ032114.1, read as the reverse complement.
ACCAGACCTAAAACGTTGTGATCTCTGTGTGCCTTCTTGCGAACCGCAGTACGCCGTAAAAGCTACAATAACACATACAACATTTAAACAACATTCACCTTAGGAGGCCTGCGGAAGTCAGCAGGAACATGGCACACGTATCTTTACAAATACTGGAAGGTGCAATAGGCAGGTAAAAAAATCAACTCTCTACTATTCAGCGTTACATTTGTCTTGAGTCTGGCAGCAACAAAAAGAGATAACTGATCCTCTACTTATCTGAAATCTTCTTAGATAATCTAATACAGCCTCCTTTTAGCTGTTTTCCTCCAATATAAAATGTCAAATCTCTTTTGAACTTAGGAAAATGGGTTAAAGTACGGCATCTAATGTGATTGACGATGTCAGCTTTACAAATGCTCGCTCCAATTTTGACAGCTTGAGGGGCAGCACCAAGAATTTCCTATGTGCCACAGGGATCACTCGTCGGCCCTATCTCATTCAACTTGCAACCTATTGACTAATAAGATGAACTCCGTCTCCAATGAAAAGTCAATAGCTATCGGATCAGGAAGACGGAATTCTTGCACCTCTGGGAGAAAGGTCGGAAAAAGATACGAAGAGACCTTTGGATACATGGTTCAACTTAATAGCTAATTAAGCCTACTGACCGACTATCAAAACTGCTTGCACCCTGAGGGAGGAATTCTACGTGACTCGCATGGTTCAGCAAATTTTAGCAAACTTTCTCAAATGGATTTGGGTGAAATCTGGGTAGCATAGACGTTCCTTCCAGAAAAGATTATTCTCATAAAATGGTTTAAACTGAAAATAGGGATGGAAGACCATGATAACAAGTCCTGTGTTGAAATATAATTTCAACAGTCATAGTCCAAGATGAAACCATCTTGACTTGAGAAATGCAAATGCTCGTTACAACTCACTTGCTGTTGATTGAGGGAAGAGCTCGCTAAATCAAGCATTGTGCCTGCTGATCGACCCATTCGTGGGAAATTAAGCACGGTACCAAAATGTGGACTGACAAAAATGAAAAAAGCCGTGGAAAGCCCTTGTAGAGAGTCAATATTGTACAGATAGATTATAACCTTATTAAAAGAACAAGTTCACGACAGCAACCGATTAAATCGACCGTCGAAAAGATCGAACTGACTCTGTAAACGGAGCTTAAACCCACGAGGCTGCAATTTAAATCGTTGCACTTGAAATGTCTTGTCATATTCATGTTTGTTAATGGTTAGGCTTGTTTCATTCAGTGGTTGAAAAAATTATGATTCTTTATGAAGAGATGATGCCAGTGTAAGGCTTAATCAAATCTGATGAAATCTCACCACCTCCGTCTGTCCTATGCCGCTCTAAGCGTTGGTTTCATAGCCAGCCCGATCACATCTATGCTAAAGTTCTGAAGCCCTGGTCAAACGATCCAACATTTCATCCAACATTAATCCAACACTTGGTTCTATATTCGATGATGCTAAATGAAGGGATGGTCTAACTAGCCAACATTTCACCCAGCACTTTAGCGTGGCAAATTATTGGAGCCTGGGCAGGGTTGGCGCGCGCGATTTGATATTTTCGTAGTAAACAACATGGCAGATTTCTTGAGAATTTAAGGTAAATGACGTGACTTAAATGCAAAGCAATTGCTGCTTTATTTATCAAAATTAGAATTAGTAGAAGAGAATAAAAAGATGATAGAAGATCGGGGGGATTAGGGGGGACGGGAGGATGGGTTAAGTGAAGAGCAGAGAACGGTTGCTGCAGCGATATCGTAAGAGAGTCGGCCATTGCGAACAACGCCAACTATAAAGAAACGATAGACATGTCTCATGCAGAATTCCTTCAACTATTGAAATTTATTGAACGAAATATGCCATTTTAAACATATTAGTGGAGGGAATCTCACTTTCTTCCTCTACCCCATCAAACTCTTGTTGCAGACATGTCAGGATGCCCCATTTTCTCATTCATTTTCGATATTTTTCTTTCTCTCTTTCATGTCTTGCCACTTTTCCTATACCTCTCATGATTCAACTTTTTTGGTAACTATATTACCTCCAAGCCTTGCATCTTCTAAGAACCAGCCAAGCAACGTGACCTTGTCCTTGTTCTCACTCACCGATGGAAACATTATTCTGCTGGTTTGTAACAACATATTTGTTCCACGTAATATTCGGCTTGTTTATCAGTCATCTTATGACGTAAATTGTCGTTGTAATAGCTTACACACATACTTTCACTCTTACCTATTTTCCTATAATTCATAAATTTTATTGGTTAATGTCGTAGCATTAGTCAATTTGAATTTGTATTCAAACCCTCTTTTAACAATTAGTTTATGCTCGGTTTAGCTTACCAAGGGACACTTGTTTAATAGACGACTCGTTTCTTGTGTCAAACTACCTGCCTGCAAAGACAGTTTGCTGCGATGACTGCCTGTTTTTTGCGGATGGGGTTGCTTGTATTGCCAATTATCATCCTTCAAAACATGAATGTCCTCAAAATTGTAGAGGCTTCAGATTCAATTTTGTGTGTTTTTAAACTCGCCGTATTTCGTTAAAAAGAAGAGAGCTGTGGACAGGCCAGCCCCACAGATATAGCAACGACCCAATATTGGCGGGAAAATCGAAGCAGCTGCGAGTGCGCCTATTGGACAATGTTGGGTGAGATGGCGAAACGGTGCGACAATTCACTAAAAATTTGAAAAAATATATATTTTGCATCAAATGTTGGTCTCTTTTTATCTCCAGCAAATTCTACCCTTCATCGCTGAACATGAAGGTGAGCGACCGAATATGGTGGTGAAGTGATCCAACATTTCACCAAACAAGGATATTTAGCGAATGCTTGGTGATGTTTTGGATCGTTCGAACAGAGAGCGCACAACAGTTTCAAAGTTGAGAAGCGGGCTTTATAATGGGTAACGCTTGTTCTTTGCTATAGCGACACACAAAATGCGACGTATCCACCTGGTGTGGTAAGTATTCACTCGGCATTTTTGATGCCATTAATCTATCGAACAAGCCACCGAGAAAGTGAACGAAAAGGATTCAGACTCATGCAAAATGATTACTTTTGGGGATTTGCAGTTTCGGTAGCGATTCCCGGCACATCAAACTTGATTTTTTGAACAAACGCTTGATTTACTGCTTGAAACGCATCTACTGGACTATTTTCTGTTTAGCAACAATTAGATCAGCCAGCTGGTGAGTGGTACCGTTCTGTAGCAGTTAAGCATGCGGACTCATAACACAGGGGTTGTCAGTTCGATTCCTCCATGTGTCACAATAGAAAATGCCATTGGCGAGGAAGGCAACGGGAAACCACTTCATAAAATCAATTTCCCTAGAAAGAACTCAGAGCCCTGTTTTTGGTTTCTTCTACGCTTGAAATCGAGTATGCAACGCAGTAAGTCAGCTAAAGTTAGGTCATGATGATCGCTATGGTGCAAGTAATTCAATTGTTTGGTCTGCATTGAGAATGATTGTCTAAGCGAGCATGCAAGCATACAATGCAAAATAAGGAACCTGCTTCCCTGTATGCCTTTTACACAGTTCGTATTACTAGCATTATCAGGTTGCCTATTCATTTGAAGCTGTTGCAGGTAAGCTCTTAACCATAAGCTGTATAGCTGACGATTATGTTGTACAGCAGCAATGCTGCAATATGCCATCTTCATCATCCAGATTATCTGTATTTTGCTATAATTTGATGATACCCGTTTAAGCTGATAGCAATTTTGCCCTTAATATGTCACACTAGAAAAATGAAAAAAGACGCAAATTGTGTGTAGATTGACGAGTAAATCACACAAGGTGTAATAGGAGCAAACAACTCATAAGGACATGAATAATTCATTCCGAAGTATTCATGCGCCTTGCCATTCAGATTTCAAGCGTTCTGGATTGAAAAGAGGTATTTGGCACAGAAACGTGGCAGAAGTGAAAATTGTCCTAGAACACTAAGAAATTCATTTCAACTCACTTGTTGAGTGAAAGTAGCTATTGATTGCGATTTAAAGTGGAAGTTGGCAAAATATCATTAGCCTAGTCTAATGGGAAGGTGAAATATTCAAAGACAAAAGATTCTGCAATAGCTCTGAAATTTCGAGCATTGATTCTCAATACGTCATCTCTTCAAAGAACAGCATTGCCTGCTTGAAGGTAAGCTAATCATTCCAAAATTCAGACAGATAGATTCCTTAATTTTGCCAGATTACTGAGCCTCGGTGAGGTTGAGATAAGATAACCGTCTATCTAAAAATTTCCTATCACCTTACTTTTTATGCGACTTTGGGTAGCTGGCTTACATTTGGTAGAATTCTTTTCAAACGATTTGCGTTACTGTATATGGCTCATCGTCACTAAAAAACAACGCAATACTATATGTGTAAGAAACTGCATGACTATGGCTTCATCACAAAAGCTTCCCTTGTTAGTTCATATATATTCCACTAATTAGCAAAAGGAAGTATGAGATAAAAATGGTTAAAAATCAAACGAAAAAATGAATTAGCATTAGTAAAAAACTGCGTAGCGTACTTGATTCCCAGATTAGCAGGGAATAGAGGTAGGACTAAGAGATTTTTCTTGGAAAGTGGATTTTATAAGGTGGTTTTCTCTTGCTTTCCTCAGAGAATATTTTCATTAAGAAACGTGCAGGCTTCAATCTCACAGCCTTATGAGTCAAGATACTCAACCACTACACAATGTCACCTTGTTCAGTGGCAAGAATAATTGGGAGCACTTGAGAATAGCAGAGAGTCTTACAAAATATGAATCATCTTTGCAATGGTCATTTCCATGACCATAGCATCCAAGATATCATCAGTGCTCTTTGTTAAAATGCAGATTCATATCAATAATGGGTGTCATCTATTGCCAACCTAGGTCAATTTCTCATTCACTTCTGTGATATAATCATGAAAGATACGTAAATATCTGGATTCATCAAAACCTTTTTATGAAAGCTGCAAGATTTGAGTATTGATAAAAGGTAAGCGAAGTAGGATTTCTTCCACTCATACCAAGCTATTTGCAAAGACACCCACAGGCTGCGAGATCGCTTAACATAAACGCAAATAGATTGCGAAAGAGCATCGGAGCAATGCGCAACACGATCTTCGGTTCTTTAAAGGTCAAGTGTCTCGTTCTCTGCGTTCTTCATTGCATCAGTGCGAGCTTGAAGTTACGTCTATGACTACATGCAGACAGGTGGAGACAAAGATAAATATTCGATGGGATGTGGAGGAACAAGCATATTTAACTGCTCTAGTTTTTCGTTAAGCCCCAGACGATCCTTCGGGGGACAGCAGGAGATCCTTGAGAGCAAAGGAGGAAATATTTTTTGTCTGATCACGCAGAAAGAGACTCAGTGACCAGCAACATGAATCTCAAGACTGAAGCCAGTATGAATCCACTGAAGTTTTACTGAGATGAAGCAGTGAACTTTTCTAAGATGCCAGATGAAATAAAGAGTCAGTCGCGAGAAAGAAGCTCGTTCAACTGGCCTGTAAGTCGGCTGCCGCTTTGTAGCCTGGATCGCGTCTAAATTCTTGGTGGTGAATAGGGTGACGCTCAACTCAAAATTACTAGTATTTGAGCCAGACAGCTGCAAAAGTATTGTGAATGCAACACAGGCCATCTGGTAGCAATGTGTGTTTAACGGTCATACTCTTTCCCAAAGTGCAGAGTGCAGGTAAGCGGCAGACGCCACTTCTGAAGTCTTTGGTGTGACTGGGAAAAACGTTGATCCCCAGCTTACCGAATAGGAAGCAATTGTTCAACAACAAGGACATGGATGCGGCCACTAAGCCAAAAAGCAATGGATCAAGACATTGATTAGGATAATTTGATTACGACCATATAATGAATCATAAGCCAATCCTTATGCAAGGTGCTTCTACAGCCATGCCATGTTTACACTAGGTACTGTGCAGTGGTTAAACGTGCCGACTTATAACACAGGGGTTGTAAGTTCCAATCTTACACGTGTCACAATAAAACACGATTGGTGAGGAAGGCAACTGGAAACCACCTCACAAAAGTCCCTTTCCTAGAAAAACCTCAGAGCCCTGTCATTAATTTTCTGCTTCGCTCGAAATCGAGTATGCGACGCAGTTTTTTACATGCATATATTGTTATCAATGAGTATCTCCAGCGCAGTGGTTAGTACTTTCAGTACGATAGAAACTGAGACGCTAGTGCTCAGAGGTTGAAGCAGCAAGAGATGATGACCATGAACTGTGATGCTGTGGCATGATTGCACCACACTTTAACATCGTATCCATGATTCAAATGATTGACTTGAAAGAGATTCTAGAAGGAATCAACTGACTACACGGGCTATGATGACAATTAGTGAATGAATGGTTACGAGGCAGTTAAATGCCGGCTGATTCTACTTTAAATGCTTCGCATAAAAAAGAATGAGCCAGATGTCCATCAATGTAAATTCATTCTATGTTCCGATACAAAAATTATTGCAATGCTCAGGATTCATGAAAATTATATGCCATTGAAGCTCACATTGATTTCTGTGACAACATATAGCAGTCTTCAAATCAGCTATCTATAGCGATGCTCAAGAACCGAAAATTTATTGAACCATTAGCGGTACTCAAGAACAGAAGAATAGGACAATTAGCTTTCTCGCTCTCAATCACAAGTTTGACCGGTTTATAATTCGAAGCTAATCAGACAAGGAATTCCGAAGGTGATTGTTATCGTCTGGTTTCCTTTTTTAAGGAGCAATGTTGTTTATCTAGTAGGCTAGAACATTAAGCTTTTACATATAACAATGAACACTGCAGGTCAAATTGAAAATCAGCCATTCATTGTAAAAATCTTTACGATTTGGCTGAACTTTGCTTGATCAGGTGCTGGTCAATGCACACAGAACTGCTATATCTCTAATTTTGTTAGAAACTAACATTTTTCAAGATGTCTAGGAACATATTATACAACAGCCATGCTCTCACACATTACACTCAAGTTACGCTAAATTGATCATGATTTGTGCTCGCAAGTTGTGCGATCTTGGATGACAAACTGCTTCTTGTCATAGGTAGTCAAGAGTGCATCCAGTACACAGTGGTTGATCGCAGCTATCAAGATTATACTCCGCAATCCAGCAAGCGAATAGTAGATCCATTTGTGTTAGTGCTTGCTACGCTGAATTGGGACTACATTTGTACAATCATGAATGATAGTTACGAGACGTGGACACCTTACCCGAACATGAAGTGCCTGATTGGCAAGGAAGTTATCATATCACTGAACATTCCATGCTGTCTCCTATCGTGTATTCTCAACGGAGTAATATTCGTCGTAATCGGCTTCAAGGTCAGCTTTACGGATCGCTCGATTCTGTCGTTAACGATAGCCGACCTTCTTACTTCGTTCGTTGGTCAGCCAATGCTAATCGCAGTGTATGCGATTGAGTTGCTTGACCAATTCAGACTTAGAGAGGTGTCTTTAAGACTGCAGCGAGTCACTTTCTTTCTGAATTGCATCACTTGCAGTGCCTCAGTTATCAGCATTTCAGTCGTCATAATTAACAGATACATCCAGATAAAGAGCCCGCTGAGATACGAAGCCATAATAACTGGGAAGAGACTGATCAGAATTTGCATTCTCATTTGGCTGTTCGCTTTCCTCTCCTCCATTTCAGCATGGGTAACAGGAATCAGTCTGTATGTATACTACGTTTGCATACTTTCGGGTCTCTTTGCTGAGCTGTTGATGATCACCTACGTCAACATCAACATAATAATCATCACAAGACGCATTGTCCGAGATGCAAGGCACTCAAGGCCAGTACCAAACAAGGCAATGAAAACCGTCGTCATCATATTCATCCTGTTCACGCTTTCAGTGTTGCCTTTCGGTATAACAGGTCTGACCTACTTTCTGAGATGGCCTTCAGTCGCATGGAAGTACCGGTCTGATTATGATTGCGAAAGCAGACAACAAATCGTCCACACGACACTTTACTTCTACACCATACTACTCTACCACACAAATGCAGCTTTCAACTCTTTGGTTTATACATTGAGGGATACAAGAGTCAAGTCGGCCTTGAAGAGCTTCATTAGAAATACAGCTCCAGCGATTACTGTTTTCTATGATAGGTTCAATACAAATAGGTCTACTTTTCAGATGCATCGAGGCTCAAGTGTCTTGCCACTGAGAAGCAGATCAAACATTCACAGATCTTCTACTGCCGAGTCGTTCATAGCGCTTCAAAGAACCAACCGCAGTGAAACGAAAACTTAGCTGATCTAATCACGGTAAGGAAAAGAACACTCTTCTCACTCAGCCTTAGAAGCAGATGTTGAAAAAATTGCAATTGGGGCGTGAGATGGGTTGTTGAATCATTTCCCGCACTTGACTAGGGGCTGCACTATTTCCCTACTGAAAATAATAGAAGCCGCGTATGTCTTTCTTGATATCGTTAGGATTTCTACTTCCACTTCTTCGGCGTGCAACCAAAACAATAAAAGCCGCCCTTGAATACAAGCTATATTTGATTTGAAGCCGCATTTTTACCGACTGGAAAAATAGAAGCCGCGGAGTAAGTGCTAATATCAATGAGGCCTGGCGGACGAAATAGGGTGGTTGCATAAACTGGTGGTAGAGCTGTCTCTGCTCCTATGTCTTGAATTCTGGTTTCATGCTTGAGAGTTTTACGCGATTGCGATAGCCATCAAAGTTTAAAGAAGCATTTCTCTTTTGCCCTGCAATGCCCAGTGGGGGTTTGATTTGGGTCTTTATTTGTCCCCAAGCTTGTGGTAAACGGAACAGTACACGTGTCATTGCTGTTGCTGAAAGAGATCTGTTTAATCTTGAACCTGGAGTAGGAGGAGATTTATAGTAGAATCATCCAGCTAAAATTGCTTTTGCGACAGGCACAGAAAACCGCGACGTCTTTGCAGGAGAATCATCTTCGTACAGATTCAAAAATAGAATTTTCAAGCAGTCTCGAAAGGCGCAATAGAAAGTTGAAAAGTTCATTCCATGGACGGAAGTCAAGTCAAGTCAAGTCACGTCAAATCAAGTCAATGAAGTCAAATCAAGTCAATGAAGTCAAATCAAATCAACGAAGTCAAGTCACGTCAATGAAGTCAAGTCAAGCGAAGTCAAGGAAGACTACTTAGTGACTTGTTGAAGTGCGCAATATGTATGACGTAGATTGGAGAAACCCTGGTGAAGAAAAAAAGAGAAAAAAGTTCTGTTAAAGATTACCAATAGCCATTTTTAGCTTCAATGCACCAATTCCATGGCATGAGAGCTAGTACCAATTGTGAAATGATTGTAACTCAAAACCAAAATGGCGAGAAGAAGGGTCAGGATATCTCGATGAGGTTCACCACGACATATCCATTATTTGATATAGATGCTTCGGACCTGGGATCCTTCATCGGTATGAACTTATTGCGTTGCACACTCGACTTCGAGTGTAGCAGAAACCAGTGACAGGGCCCTCGGGAAGTGGATTTAATGAGGTGGTTTACCGTTGCCTTCCTCTATAATGGCATTTAGGAGCAGAAACACTTAAATAGGTTCAGAGAAAAAAACAAGTAAACAACGAGAGAAAGAAAACATGATCGGCTTTTTAAAAAATGTAAGAGAGAAAGTTGAGACTTATGAATTAAGATCAGGGCGGTCTCTAAAGATAAGCCGACTTAAAGAAAGGAGGAGATCCATATTGTTATTAACTTATGCTGTCCGAAACGGCTACATCAAATAAATGGGTTTGTCGCAATAAAAGCTCATTGAGACATCATGGCTCTTTTTCTCGTCGTCTTCATTTTGAAATTTATCTCTAAATTGCGATTTCCGACCAATGTTCCAAATATCTGTGAGTAATGTAAATGTTGATGTCTTTCGAAAAAAAACAGATTCTAGACACAGCTCTTTGGTGGGCATTCACAGAGGTGCAAGAAATCAAGAAATCTAAGAAACCTTTGGATTGCATTGCTGAGCTATATTCAAGCAGTGACGAGATAGTTCATTCAAAGAATGATACGGAAAAGCTGTCCTCCAATTCTGTTGAAAATATGATTTGATAAATTGCACAGTAGCTAATAGATAGAATGGAATTTGAGCTTCATGCAGTGCTAAGTTCTTGAATCCCAAAGTAGCAGCTATAACTTGGCTACAACGGACTATCCCTAGAAACTCTACTGTAATAAAAATATTTCCTGCCCCTTGCTAACATGAACTTCACGGCGGCTGATAGCAGTCAAGCTCTATTGAAAATTACACAGAAGCCAAAAATCACCTGTGCTAAAATTGGGAAACTAAATTTGGGTATCATAGTCAACACGAGCGATAAGGAGTACCGACAGTTGGAGCGGTATTATCCTGAACAACGGAATCGTGAGATAGGGTTTCTAGTTCATTTCCCCTGCTCATTACCTCCTGACTTTCTTTCTTGGGAAAACATTATCGTCAAAAGGCACTCAAAAGTCTCAATCTAAATCTTATAAAAAACCAAAACCATTCCATCGATGACAATGCAACATGGAGAGGAAGGCACTGAACTGTGTAAATATTAGGAATTGATTAGAAACTAGAGTTTTGCCACTCGTCTGTATCTAATATCGTATGTTTGCCCATGACCGGTCGGGTGGCTTATCTATGGTTGATGGTCTCGCAAATTCTCCTTGAAAGTCGTGCTTGTATACGGTCTTGTCAGCTTTTTCACCTGAAAGGTAAAGGTGAAACACGTTTCAAACTGCAAAGCATTCAACATAGAGAGTTTGCTGGCAAACGGTTTAACGGTTCAATAGGGAGATAATACTTCAACAAGTGCTTGGTGGCATATCCTTAAATCAGTATGTGGAAGGATTTTTATGTAGGATAAAGCTTGAAGAAGCTTGAAGAAGCGGGATTTACCAGCTCACTTTAGCTTTAAGCTGAGGTATCACAAGGTTTAGCAACATTTAAAGGAAGAAAAGGAGTCTGGTCTATGATTTTAGTACCACAACAACGCAAATAAGTTCTCAAAAGTGACATACAATTAAGTACGAACAATAAAACGTGAAGTAATGAAAATTACTGCAACACAGCAAAACCTCAATGTAACACAATGCATTATTTTTACTAAATTATGTTGCGGAAAGGCCATGGTGACCTATACAAAGCCCCAATAATGGGGGAAAGAAGAAGGTCACAGGATAACAGGAAAGAGAGGAAAGATCAAGTTTATTGATCTTCGATTTGTTAGATGGCAAGTTGTAAGATTCAGGAAAGCCACAAGAAGGTAAGACGTCCCATAAATTGTATGGTGTTGGGATGAATGATGATTAAATGGGTAGAGTTAGTGGACTTGGCAGTGAAACTTGCAGAGGGAATGAGTAAGCTTCGGTCACTAAGAATAAAGCTGCATCGGAAGCATTTTAAAGCAGTGATACCAAAGCATACCTATAGTAGCTGGTCTTGAGGAGGCTCTGGTTCTAACGTCTTCTATAGCTGGTCTTCGCTGATCCGCTGTCTTGGCAGGACGAGAAACTTTTCCAAGCATATCTGATAGTTAAGTAACAAAAATTATACCACTTTAATGTTAAGCTGATATAAACAATAGTACAATTGCCGACCTGGAAGAGATTACAGTCAACCACAACGACGGTCTATTCACTAAGGCTTTCATCTGAGTTTTCTCAATAAGAAAAGAGGATGATTAGTGGATCCATCGAGCAAAGACAAACCTTTAGTCCTTGGGTATGTCATCGTTGACATTCGATTGAAAAACGATTATTCAATCCAGATAAGAAAGATTGCAAGACTCGAAGCGAGCTTGCAGAATCAAATTCACTTGAATTCTATTTACCTTCCGAGATTGCAAATCCAGATTAGAAAGATTACGAGATTGGGGTTAGGTTGCATAACAAATGCATTTCAATGTTATTGACTTTTCGAGATTTCAGATCCAGATCACGAAGATTAAAAGATTTGAGGTGAGCTTGCATGATTTTTGGGAAATTTCAACTAACTTATAATTCGATTAAGCCATAGTGGAATCCTCAATATCATTATAATGATAATTATCAACATACTTGCTCTTTATATTACACTTCAATCGCTACAAGCCTTCGAATGAGAAATAATATATGTTGGACAAACAAGTGTCATTATACACCCCTAGTTCATCCAATCACACAAATTGCCTAAAAGAGTTGCTAAAAGATGTGAAATACCGACGAAATGAGAAAAAGCTATCGCAAGATGCCTTACCCTTAGTTTGCTGGCCTTGGAAGAAATCACTATATGTTGTATTCATCCAGCGCTGTTTATTGAACTGAAGTAAAGAGACAGGCGCACTTGCTATCTGTCTTTGGGGATCTAAGTCCACCTTGGGTTTCCAAATCATATAAGCCTGTAAGATGATTCATAAATATATAACATAAAATGGAATGATGTGAACACTGACTGATAAACAAAAAGTGTGTGTGTGTGTGTGTGTGTGTGTGTGTGTGTGTATGTGTGTGTGTGTGTGTGTATGGCTATGTATGTATAGCTATGTATGTATGGCTATGTATGTATGGCTATGTATGTATGGCTATGTATGTATGGCTATGTATGTATGGCTATGTAGCTATGTATGTATGGCTATGTATGGCTATGTATGTATGTATGGCTATGTATGGCTATATATGGCTACCTATGGCTATGTATCGCTACCTATGGCTATGTATGTATTTAAGGCTATGTATGTATGGCTATGTATGTATATAGCTATGTACTGTATGTATGGCTATGTATGTCGGTGTATGTATGTGTGTTGTGTATGCACATCTACACGTCTCTAAAACAAACTTCTGTAGAAAGCCCCCCTCAGCCTAAGTTTACTTTGTTGTTTCAAGTAAATAAAATACCCTTACCTTGTTCGGCTCCAACGGCCAAACTATCTGCGAAGGGTGAGGTCGTTCATGTCGATTCACTGACGCAGGAACGAAACTGTGGCGACTGTAACTGTGTGGTGTTCTGAAGGTCTCTTTGTAACTGGATCTATCATTCCATATTCCATCACTCAAGTGTGGTGCTGTACTCTGCCTAAACGTGGAATCAACATTCTAAGAAGCTGACTCTGAGCTACATTCGATGAAAATGGTGCTACTTTTCATGTCGCATAGAAACATTTTAAACAATAGATTTCAGCAAAATTATTTTACTAACTGCCTTAGCTCTAAGTTTTTCACTTGACAGCCAGTGATATACCTTAAAGTTTTAGGTTTAAAACATTCTACTTACATAGAATTTCCTTGCATTTGATAACTTGGTAAGGAAAATGCTAGCTCTTAGAGGAGGATGTCTCTTTATGCATACATATTTCTACATATATCTATATATTCATGTTATGCATATTCATATATCTATATTATGTATACTTATATATGATTCTTCCCATAGCAATATACGGCGCTGAGACTTTGGGCACCACATTAGCAGAGATGAATTTTTTGAAATTTTTCGAAATGAAATGCTTGAGAGCAATCCTTGGGATTACTAGAAGTGATAGAGCTAGGAATGAGGACGTCAGAGCCATCCTAGAAGTGAACGATACGATAGAGGGTATTCTCAACGCTGGGCGATTGCGCCGGTTTGGTCATGTTGTCCGGAGTCCCGAAACCAATTTAATCAATGCCAGCATCAAGCCAGATTTTCAGGGCAGCATACGAAGAGGACGACCTCTCCGCATTGCTTCAAGAAATCTATCTAAATCTATCTAGAAAGAAGCACTTTCTTTCTTCTTTCCACTTTCTATTTCTCTCGTTCCGATTATTAATTGCAATCATTGCTATATACAGGTTTTAGATATTGTAATTACGGTTTCATAAATCGTATCGTAATTCCATGGTTTTTATTTCAACAATAGTATAGATTGTAATTAATGCTTTGTGGAGGGCCCCTTGAAAATCAAGCTCTGTTGAAGGGCAACCCTCCTTAAATGAAATGAAATGACCATGTAAACGATGGAAGGACAAGACCAGGGACCTCTGCGGTATCCCACCCCCTTGCGACGGCTGAAAGAAGGGCGAGGAATGGAAGCAAATGGAGGGACGGTGTAGTTTGTTGGGTCGCAAGGGGGCAACATGCTCTATGTCATTAAGTAAGTTATATATATATACAAATATATATATATAAATAAATTGAGCAAATGGAGGGACGGTGTAATTTGTTGGGTCGCAAGGGGGCAACATGCTCTATGTCATTAAGTAAGTTATATATATATATAAATATATATATATGAATAAATTGAGCAAATGGAGGGACAGTGTAATTTGTTGGGTCGCAAGGGGGCAACATGCTCTATGTCATTAAGTAAGTTATATATATATATAAATATATATATATGAATAAATTGAGCAAATGGAGGGACAGTGTAGTTTGTTGGGTCACAAGGGGGCAATGTCATTAAGTAAGTTTATATATATATATATATATATAAATATAAATAAATAGATTAATAGCAGTTTGAGATACTGCCAGCTTACCTTATTGGCTTTGCTGCAGAGCCCTTCCATCCTTGAAACATTCTATTGTACGTTGACATAAACGCTGCATCTCTTCTTTCTAGAGAGCAAATACCCCGCAGGGGAAACGTGGCCTTCAATACGACTGAACGGGAAAATTTTCATGGATAAGAAGGTATCCGCAAAGTACGAACAGAATAAGGCATTGAAACACCCATATCAACATATGGGGTACACACACCCAGGGGCCACCCACGAAAATTCTCGTAAGTTACATATTTTGAACAGAATGCTTGGGAGAGAGTTTAAGGAAGTGATAATTTGCTCTTTTTGCTCTTTTCTTTTAGCATCTTAGAGGACAATGCATTCCTCATTATCTAACCAAGAGATAACTGCAAAGTTCATTTCGCATATCTTATATAATACAAGTACATAAGTACATTTCGAAGGGCAGCAATAAGTTGACGTTTTTTCCATCAAAATGCTCTTACATTACCTACGTGGAGGCTCATTATTAATATGGAGTCCACTTAATTCTCTTATTCTCTGATATGGATTGCTGAGAAGGATCTTGGCAGGATGTTAAACAGTTCATCAGCTGTTTAATATTTCATCTCATGGCAGCAACATCCTCCTTCTTCAGAAATATTTGATTTAGCCCGGCTGATTCCACCAGCTGTATTGGCATTTCATCACATGCCCTTCTTCCCTTCTACATATAAGCCAACCCTCTACCAAACAGGGCCCTTACTTAGAAGTGGCACAAGAGGGTGTGCTACATCCCCCATCGGGAGTGCTAGCTCCCTCCTCTCATCGGGGAAAAAGTCAAGTCTGCGATCAATTGTTGCCAATCGCAAGCTTCTGGGAAATTGATAATGTAGCCCCCTGGTTAGGGAACACAGCCTTGAATGCGTTATGAATGCCTACTCTCTATAAAGAACAGTGCCTTTTCATTGCGACGGGAGACGACAAATTTTAACAGATATCTATGGAGTTAATGTTGCAGAATTTAGACTCACTCCTTCCGCACATCCGCAGTTCTCGTTCATTTTGGTGCTACTTATTTCTTCCTCTCGTTTGTATTTCGTGCAGTTAACATACTCCTGAAAAACTGTATCTTGTTGTCAGCACCAACATTACCCGCCCAAAGGATACAGCAGCACGACTTAGTCTAATCATCAGAAGTGATAGAAGTAAAATCTTCGATACTTCTCATTCCCCTAAAATTTCTAGTTTCATATGAGTATATTTTATCTCTATTTACCATCTCGCTTTGGTGTTTGCAATCCCCATGGAGGCTTGTAGGCAGGGCCTGCTTGATCGATTCCTCGGCCCTCTATAATCCTGGGCATTGTCGGCTGTGTTCGTGTGTTTCACCTACCGACAGCCTTCCTTGGGCATAGTACAGTATACTTTGTGCTGGTTTCTTGTGACAAATGACGCCACCAGGTATCTTGAGCTGCAGTGCTTTGATCGTGTAGGCTTTTAGTTGCTAAGTACATTACAGTCAACTGTTAGTTGATGTTCTTTTGTGAGCCTTACCATGGCAACACCTTTTGTTCCTCGAGTGTGCTATTTAGGCCTATCAACGTTAGAAACTGTCCACATGATTATTGATGATGATACCCGGAAGAAAAGAACGCTTTGTTTTACGTCTTTGTCTGTAGTCTTCTTTTCTTTATCCTTTGTCTTATGACAACCGGTTAACTTTGGTGTTCGCCACAAGTGATCAAACAAATGCTTCTAAGCTCTTTGTAGTGTGTGGCAAGCCCTTTAAAGAAAGCCATAAGATTCGGTAGCCATGAAGGAACGCATCGAAGAAAATCGCTACTCTACTGCCAATACAGTTTCTTCGAGAAGTATCTTGTCAAGAAGTACTATAAGTAAAGAAGGTGAGATCATTCCTCGAGACTGGTTCAGGCGCTCTTTTAGCCTCTTCAGTATTCACTGCTTACACTTCATCAATGCGCTGTATATCATACGACCAAGTCAGAAAACACTCAGGAATTTGTCGTACGTTCGTTTCTTTACCAACATGAAAAAATTGGAAAAAATGGTGTCGATTTCCGGCACACATCTTGCATGCAGTGCTTAGGCTCCACTTGTCACTCAATAGCGGTGCAATTCGTTGAGTTAGGCATCTTGACACATTGCTTAGTCCAGGTTTCAAGGGTAAGAAAGGGCAAGTAATGGAACTCTCATAATATTTAAACCATGATCAAAACAGCGTTTGTTCGTACTACTTTTCATTCAAATGCACCGTCAAATTTACTGATTTATCATTTTTTATTACCGTTTTATTTTCCCAGGCTCAAAAACGGCTGGAAGTAACCACTTTGTTCAAGGAGAAAGTGTTTCACATTCTGCAATGACTCCGTTGGACTCTTTGTACAAACCGGCTTATCCTCGTTACCCGACATTTCCCTCAATTTATCAATCAAAATATGCTCACGATTTTCAATATATTCCATGGCCTGCTCATATAACAAAAAGGTATCGTATTTCTATCAACGTATCTACCGGTTCTACCATGTTGGCATTTACTTGTTGCTAAGTAACATTGTCTGTCGCCTTGCCAACGGCGGATGTCCTTAGCCTGGGTCCAGTTTGACTCATAAACTAACTCGCATGAGTGAAAGAAGAAGTGAAGAATATCACCCATAGTTTTTTTAGTGATTTGTGTTGGGGAGAGGCCGTGGTGGCCTATAAAATGGCCCAAAATCGAAGAACGCGAAAGGCTAAGAAGAGGGAGAAAATCAGATCAAGTTTATTGATCTTACAGTAGAGTTAAAAGAGGGCTGCGGGAAAGGACGATGAAAGCAAGACGTTCCATAAATTGCACTTTCTTACGATAAATGATGATTTGTGGGATAGAGTTAGTAGATCAGGTAGTGAAACTTGGAGCGTATGTTGAGTAGATAAGTAACTGCAGACATGCAGCAAGCTTGGATGAACGAAACTATGCGTCAAGGGGCGAGGGCAGGTTTTGAAACGAGAAACTTAAATGATTTGGATGGTTCATTTTATACTCTTGAAAGTAGCACTATACTCATCCAGATCAATTGCAAATGCAAACAGAGGGGGCAAACTATAGTCCGAAATTTCATTTAGGGGGTTCAGAACCCCGTGGCCCTTGCAGCTAGTTGCCTTGCACTATCCCCTGGAAACCGAAGTCATCAGTTTTATCAAGTTCTTAATGAGATTGGGTAATGAATGAACGGTGTTAAACAATGCTTCGGTAGCCCGAATGAGTTTTTTCAAGGTATGGATCGTATCATTAAGTAAATATATTCGAGGTTTTTTAATCTAGATATTACTGAGAAATAGTTGTCATAGGAAAAATCTCGTGCAAAAAATTTTACGAATTGGAATCTTCAAATAAGTCACATGAGCTGCATAGTATTTGTTAGATAAATCAAATTTTTTCAAGGGAATATACACCACCGCCAGATTACAGTAAATTCAAAGTCGGAAAGACGCGTTATGCTGAGGATTTCTTCCGGAAGGAACCTATCAATAATAGCATGATGACCCCATTGTCAAGATACAGAATGAACAAACCCCACCCAAGGATTCACAACGTACAGAGCTATCCGGATGCGGTAAGTCTCCCAAACAATAACGTTCCATTAGGTATTAGACTTCTTTACCGAGGAAGAATAGGGGCTGTTGGCCCGATATGGTGCAGGAGCCCCCTGCTTCAAGGCACATTAGTGAAGGTTTCTCCTCGCTCGCCTTCCGTCTGCCCATCCAGCAGTGATCGAGTCTGCGTCCCATATTCGATGTTGAGTCTAGCAGAAACTAGAGACAGGGCCCTGAGTTTTTCTAGGGAAGTGGATTTTATGAGGTGGTTTCTCGTTGCCCTCCTCACTATTGGTGTTGTTATTGCGACACGTGCAGGATTGGAACCTTTTCAATATTTGCTGTTACTTGCAAATTGTGTTAGCAATATTGTAGTTGTCTATCTTAGTTTCATTGTATGCATATTGAACTATTTGTATGTTGTGAAATTTCAAATTAAAACTGAACTGAACTGAGCTCATACCCCCCTGCGTTATGAATCCGCGTGCTTGGCCGCCACAGCGCGGCACCGCTGGAGTAATTGGGTGCCTGACGTAAAGGTGAGAGTACAGTGCGGTGAGGAAAGGACTGGCTACCCTACCTCTCATTGCCGCGGCTCAGGATGGTACATTCCCAGCAAGGCGTGCTCTGAGGCTCGGTTCGTGTATATGACTCGACTTAACTTTACCAAGGAAGTAACTCAGTGTATGCACATTGTACACCTTCTTACGATTAGCTCTGCTCGCCTTCTTTCCGCGAATGCTCCTCAAGAATAAAAAACCGATAAAAGGCTCATTTTGAAAAACTTCACTTAAATTTTGGGAATCCTTGGTTGTGCTACGTTTGATTTTTCATCTCGAAACATGCCGTCTAACAACTGCCTTTAAAAAAGCAGTAATAAATTCAAGTCTGCCATAGGAATCTAGAAGTTTTATCCCTTATCAAAATGATGCCAACTGGGTTATTCGTTTTTTTGCAGAACCGTTGGATTTGGTCAGCGCCTGATAACCCGGTACAGATTGATAGAACATCTACGACAGCAGGTAAAGTGAATTTAATTGCCAAGCTCAACCAACAAACAATGTGTTCTCTTCTCAATTCCTCGAGTCATTCATAATAACAAACTAGTGAATGTGGAAAGGCAGATAGATAAAGGAAGTAAATAAAAAGTGGTTGCATGGTGAAAAACGTTTCTAAGTGATTTTTCCACGTGCTGCATCATTATTTTACGATTTGAGTCAACACATCAGTCTCATAAAACAGGGGTTATGACGACAAGAGACGCTATCATTATTTACATTCACTGCTTTCAAAAAATAAATTCTTATCACCGGAGATGGTCCACGCTACACGATACAAACCCTATCTACACGTGTTATGCTAGAGCATTGGTCGCCGATGTCTTTTGATGCGGCACAAGAAGAAGAAGTAGAAGGCCGTCAAATGCAAGTGCTTTCAATGAGATCAGTACCACGACATGCATAAGCATATCCACAAAAACAGTTATAATAACGATGATGATAA
Organism: Pseudorhiza aurosa; assembly: GCA_964026355.1. Classification (NCBI taxonomy): domain Eukaryota; kingdom Metazoa; phylum Cnidaria; class Scyphozoa; order Rhizostomeae; family Lychnorhizidae; genus Pseudorhiza; species Pseudorhiza aurosa. The sequence continues at coordinate 5,140,570 of OZ032114.1, read as the reverse complement.
CAATAACTTAGGGGAAGGGTTTTCGCAACGACTTTCAGTCACCTGGTCGAGTAGTATCTCGATACTGTGGAAAGTAAAAGGATCAACAAACTTCATCCTCCCGGTGCAGAAATATCATGTGATCAACTTACTCGCCCATGAATTTGCCGAAACAACTGGATCGTGACTACAGAAATATCATACATGGACGCGCAGAATAACATGCTAGCGAATCTATCTAAGGAACATACTTAGCAACTAAAGATGGAGGCAATATACTAACTTTAGGAATCACCAGTTGAGATGTATCTGACTGGTTCTAAATATGTGGCTGTCCGTTTCAGCCCTCATGGAAAGCTCTTATTGAATATAGTACTTAGTGTCTTTCTGAAGATATTTTTAACACTGAACAGAAAAATTTACAATTGCTATATGCATACAGTTAAAGGTGAACTTGCTAGAAAGTCATAGTATATAAAGATTTCTCTATTTATGTTCCTGCATAGGACATAATACGATCAAAATTGAGTGTCACCACAAGTTACCTTGAACCCAGGGCCCATGCAGAGCTTAATATAGCCCTGCATGAGCAAACTAGCTAATGTAGCACTTATGATGAATACAATGACGTCATATTCTACAGCAAAACGAACAGAGAATTTAACGATGTGATTACAATATCGTGTGCATCATTCATTGGCGTGAAACATCTTATTCATTTTCATTATTCAGAAATTCTATTTTCTTTTAGCACGAGTGCGAAAGTGGCAAAGGAAGTTAGAACCGCAATGCCATCGATGGAATTCAAGATAGGAAAGCACTTCTTAGACAAACACAGAATGAAGTAGACGAAGATTTTTATGTTATCGTCAGCAGGAACCTTAGTGATAGGGATGAACACATTTAATGAAACGGTTATCCCGTATGGACATGATATATGATTACTGCTTTATGCCTTAAGATTGTAGGTAGTAAATGGTTGCAGAGATTTATCCCTTATTTTAGATACGATTAAAGATTTTAATCATGACGAAAAATTCTTTTCAACGGCTTTTGTAATCCAAAATCCCCTATTCTGTATTCTAATACAAATCAATAATTCACTGCCCTATTTAAGTTGATAGAAACTGTGTTTCGCCTAGTGCTTTATTGACCACTGTATTGCATTTTCGTGTCATTTACCCGTGATGTAGTTGCAAACAAATATTAATAAGATGTTTTTTGGAAAAACTTTACTCACCATTAAATTATACATGCAAAAAAATCATCCTGTTTTGACCTTTACAAACTGTCAATGTTACGATTTGCTTCAATATTCTTGATTGAAAATAAAAAGATGTTTGGGATGCACCAAGTGGGAAGGCTATGTGTGTTAATTGTCGCTATAACTGCTGCGTTGCATACTCGATTTCAAGCGTAGCAGAAACCAGAGATAGGGCTGTGAGCTTTTTTACCTATAAGAAAAGTATTTCTAGGGAAAAAATTAAATTATCAACTCATAATTATTTCCTTAAATTATTTAGCTAAACTTTTAAATCAAATTTGCATCAACATATAGGTATATCTACATATATACATAAGTACTATTGTCTGATTGATCAAAATTACTACAGCCTTGTTGCCTTGTTCTATTACTTCGATAAAATGCAAGTTCTGTACCAGCGCAGTACCTGTGATTCTCTGTCTTTGTGATACCATACATCCAATCATGGACTGGAAAAGTCTTTAACTACAGAGTCCTCTTAACGAGATCGAACGGGGGGCCTCAGTTTGCATTAAGTATGCGAAAGCTGCTCCTTCACACGTGCTCTTCGGGCGCAAATCGTCAAAGGATAACCGCAACAGTAACACAACAAGAACTCGTCTGTTCAAGGGTATCATCTCCACGGCTAATGCAAACTTCTTCCCGATAAGAATGCAACAATTAAAGGAATTGCTTTGATGGTGCTTAGGTCAGCAAGGACAGCCTTAAAAACAAAGAAAAACACATTAACGGACATTTGAAAACAAACATTAGCAAACTGCAATCTTGGTGGCCAGAAATGATCATCAACAGAAATATAAGAAACCGTGGAGTGTTTGCATTTATCAGGATCCTTTCTGCCATCATTTCGGACGTTTTACAACCTAATGAGTGTCTGAAGACAAATCTAATTTTCGCAATGACTAGATGGGAATTAAGAGTTTCTGATCGTCAAAATTGGCCTGGGAAGCAACGGAGCAAATTCATGGACTAGATCAAACAACGGACCAGCTTCATGTTGCGAGCAATCTTCGACAAGTGTTATGCTAGAGCATTGGTCGCCGATGTCTTTTGATGCGGAACAAGAAGAAGTAGAAGGCCGTCAAATGCAAGTGCTTTCAATGAGATTAGTGCCACGACATGCATAAGCATATCCACAAAAACAGTTATAATAACGATGATGATAACAATAACTTAGGGGAAGGGCTTTCGCAACGACTTTCAGTCACCTGGTCTAGTAGTATCTCGATACTGTGGAAAGTAAAAGGATCAACAAAATTCATCCTCCCGGTGCAGAAATACCATGTGATCAACTTACTCGTCCATGAATTTGCCGAAACAACTGGATCGTGACTACAGAAATATCATACATGGACGCGCAGAATAACATGCTAGCGAATCTATCTAAGGAACGTACTTAGCAACTAAAGATGGAGGCAATATACTAACTTTAGGAATCACCAGTTGAGATGTATCTGACTGGTTCCAAATATGTGGCTGTCCGTTTCAGCCCTCATGGAAATCTCTTATTGAATATAGTACTTAGTGTCTTTCTGAAGGTATTTTTAACACTGAACAGAAAAATTCACAATTGCTATATGCATACAGTTAAAGGAGAACTTGCTAGAAAGTCATATTATAAAAAGATTACTCAAGAATGTTCTAAAAGTAAAGATGATAATTTGTGAGGAAACATAAAGGAGATTCCATGGTAAGTCCTAGAATATTCAACCACGTTCAAGTGTTATATAGTCCCATCGTTCTAGAACATTCTAGATTAAATCTGATTAGACTGTCAGAAAATTTAACAGCTCTTGCCTTCTGATCTCATTTCACGCGCAGAGAACACGGACCCAGAGAGATGATGAGTTGCGCTGTAGTCTGACTGCACTGAACTGATTGATATCCTATACGTGTTTGTTTATATAGTAGCTGTTTACTCAAACGATACAGGAATTTGAATAACAGGAAGGCTAAATTTGAAGTAGGAAGTTGAAAATGTTGATTCATTGCAGAAAAAAAACAAGTTAGATTGAGCCACTAAAAGCTAAAGAGGACTAAAGGAAGTCGAGATGACATACAAAGTGACCAAGATAAACACTGCCAACTACATCTTTACATCTTTCGTTCTCGAGAACCGAAAGTCCGTCTAGTAAAAACTGTTCGAAGAAAAAAGACAAACAAAGGATTCATATCCACACTAAAAGACGCTACGAATTACGCAGAGGAATTAGATACCACGTTGACGTACGTTGAGACAAGGACGAAACTGATCAAGCAGCAGCAGACGACAACCAAAATAGAGAGATGTAAACTTTTCTCTTTAAAAAGCACTTGCAGCAACTTTTTTTTGTTTAGAGGGTTGTGTTGGGGAAAGGCGATGGTGGCCTCTACAAAGCACCAACAAAGGAAGAAAGAAGAAAGCGAACACGTAAGAGGAGAGAGAGATCAGATCAAGTTTATTGATCTTAGATTTGACAGATGGCAAATTGCAAGATTCAGGAAAGCAAGAGGAAGGCAAGACTTTCCATAAGTTGCATGTTTTCATTCCATAAATTCCATAAAATGCAACTTAGGGACCATTCATGCTTCAGGTTGGGACTGAAGAGAAATGTTTATTCGGGTAAATTTTTCTGTTACCCAACCTTGTAGACTACAAAAATAACAGTTACCCAACCAAAGCTAGAATATGCTACCCAACCCCTGAAAGACAAAAATATTCACCCAACCTGAAGGCTGCCTGAAAAATCATTTACCCAACCTGTTTCTCTTCGGCCCCAACCCGAGGCATGAATAATGATCTTAGGAAAGATACCCTGCAAGGTTGTAAATGACTAATAAACTGGAAAAATGATAAAGATAACACAATAATGGCGATACGGATAATATGAACAGTAACAATAATAGTAATGATATTGATGATGATAATAGTAATAATATTGATGATAAGGAAAATACTTAGAATTGCACCGTATGTAAAAATCGCTGATAGACACATTATGTACTGAAACTAAAATACTTGGAAATACGTCATAGAGCTGTGAATCGTCAACAAAATCAACGATTGTCCTTCAGCATTGGATACGAAAAGATAAATGGCATTCCATTTAAAGGCAAATTCTATTTTCAGTTATTCATTCCTGATAATAAAAAAATATCTCGGAACATAACTGCCTGCCTTAATTTAGTCTTGCGCATTGACCTTGATACCGAGGCTGTCAAAACAAAGAATCAGGGCCGGATTTAGCCCTGCAGGGGGCCTGGGTCCGATGTAACTTATGGTCTTATTCCCTTTTTTGCGCAATGTGCAAGAAAAGCTTCAACATTTGGCACGGTTGGAATCCTTCAAGAGTAATTCTCTTACAGACGGCTACAATACATAATTTTCTCCTAAAACTGAAATGTAACAGAACAAGTTCTCTACGAAACATGGAAAACAAACAGAAATCTAAGATGCCATATTTTCAAAACTATTTTCCTATTTTCGTTCGACATTCCCTTAAAACAGGCAACCTAGCCTATTTACAGGGGGCCCTAGGCCCGAGCCCCAGTAGGCCCATGGGTACATGCGGCTCTGAACAGTATAGCCATCGTTAGCTCAAAATAGGATGTTAGGGCGATAGCAGCATTTGCAGACAGTTTCACACGAAAGCAAGAGCAACTCTCTGAATCGTCTAAGAGATTTTAAATAAACTTACAGTATCTCATTAAAAATGGAGAAAAGTTATCTAAAATTTTACACAGACTGGGAATGTCTCGATCTACCTTTTGATATCAAAATCCTAATTGATCAATGCTTTTCGTCGGTAAGTTTCAACTTGAAAACACGATTAACGACAAATCTCAGGTATTTTTCAACGAATCTCTCCTTGGATACCGTTAAGATGACTTCTTCATATGCTATCTCTAGACTTAAAGTCTTCGTAAACTTCTCAGAGGTCAGGATTATAAATAGTTATTATTCAGAATTACATTGGCGTAGAGAATGACGCTGCGCATGGGCTTGTACATCCTTGCCCGTTGCAAACACGTCAAAAAAGGTAGGGACAAAAACAAGGCATAATGGTTTTAAAGAAAATCGGGGACACAGAAGAATACAAGAAGTAAAAGAAAGCGTAAGTCAGAATGTCGAGTACAGTGAGACTAAATGCAAGCGGTTGATAAGGCAAACAAAAGTTAGATAAGATTAGAAAAGTTGCGAAGGGTACTCGTGAAAAAATGTCGCTAAATCAGCGAGAATTTTGAATAGAAAGACTGATTTGTGTAAGAACAAACCTCAATTGCTTGAACTGTGTCAGCAGCCATAAGATTATCACGTCGGTATGAGAGGATGGCCACAGCTAGAACTGCAAAGGAGCTCAAATACAACAATAGCGGGAGCTTGCAGTAAGAGGCTTACTTAAACACTAACAAGGTGCATTGAATCACTGGCAATACGATTAGGATTAAAAATTCAAACCTCCGTGATTTTACTTTTTTTTTCTGATAACGAGAAAGTAGAAATTCAAAACTGATGAAAAGTGGGAGGGGGTTATGTGCCCCAGGACCTGCGTGGTGTTGCTGTTGCATATAACTGTGCTCCTAAAACTGGGCCTAATTTTACATCGTGTAAAGAGATAGACATTGAATAATTGAATGGCATACGGAAAGATTTACGTACCAGGTAACAATTCTAATGAGTCGAACCCGAGAATTCTGTCCCATAACTGAAGCGTCTGAAATATGAAAATACGGTAGCTAGAACGAATCGATTTGAATCACACCTAGTATGCATTCAAAACAGCCTGTAAAATTGTTGATTGAGCATAAGGAATGGTGAAGAACTACGATCATCTCAAGTATGCTAATTCCCGCTGGCACAACATCAAAAGGGAAAAACTCAGAGCCCTGGTTCTGGTCTCTGCTAAGCTCGGAATAGAGTATGCTATGCAGTAGTACGCAATTATAAAAAATAAGCATTAACTTCGAACGTGAAACACAAGTTGATAGATTCTAACGTATTTAAAAATAAGGGTTAATTAGAATACAACATATTGCAATTTCAAACAACTTTTTCAATGCATAAGCTTCACAGCCCCTTGTATTCCAGCACTGCTGAATGGGTTACCGCCCTTAAATAGTTCAAATTGTAAATTATTATTATCATAGCAGTGTTTTGCAATACATGATGCTTCCCTTATCTAATGCTAACAGCTAGTTCTGCAACCTGACCTAAGGCCTTCCTTTCATCATGGGTCATCTTTAACGTATTGTCATCGTTTTGTATATCGTGTGTTTAAGAACCAGACAGGATTCTCGTGACAAAATTTCCAGCAACTTCTCAATTATACATTTACAGGTGTGTCTTTCACAGCAACTAGATTACATGATTAAGCGAATTGTCAAGGTGCTGCTCTTTGAAAGAGAATAATTTCGGGCCACAGCTGGAAAGCTACCTGAACCGATGATCCATGCAGACAAAGAGTCACGAAGCTCACACATTGGATTCAAGACAAGAGCAATTTAATGAATGTCCAAACAAAGTAATCCGTTCGAGTGAATAGATTGGATTCAATCATGCGAGTTTTGAGACAATCATAAATATCAATTAAAAAGGCTGTCTGAAAATTTAAGAAAAGAAAACTGGGTCCTAGTCAAGAAGCGCCAAACTGAAAATGGCGGCAGCAGAATTCTCTCGTTCCAAAGTTTTGTGCAAAGACGAGGCTCCTCTGAAGTTTACTCTGAGACATGGCCCTGCTCCACTGAAAGGAATCCCCTCTTCGTTACGAAAAACCGGTCGGAGATACACGCCGGGTTATGCATGAATTAATGCTGAAAAGGTTGCTCGTTGAAAGTTTGAAAATGGCGTGTTGAGGTCTTTAGGTACCAAATCTACACACAATATTACCTAAGGATAAATATTATCAGGTTGTTTGCTGCAAATACCTAGTACCCGTTGTCCTAATTGCACGTGTAACAGGTACCATTCACAGGTCAACGAGCACTCGTAAACAAAACAACCAATGTAGGCTACGCATCAGGTAAGATGCATCATCCGCCTTGTCAACTCTGTCAAAAACCTTTTGGGTGTGACAGCAACGTCTGAAGATAATATTCTTGGTATTCGTATTATGCAGGAAACACGTGGATCCAGCCCCTGGATGTCACAAACCAGAGATGTCTGTAGCCGGGTCAAAAACAGGACAAGCGAGAAAGCTTGGCTACAGGATGGGAATCTGCCCATAATACCTCAGTCATCAGCTTTAGGGAGCTGATGGAATGAAGACGGTAGTGATGGCTTAATGGGGGGGCCGCAGCCCCAGGTCCGCGCTTTTGGCTACCCAGAAGGGGCCTCGCAACTTAGAGGGGAATTCAAAAGATTCTATATTCTAAGCAGAAGAAAGAAATAGCTAGAAAAGGAATCAAGAATACTCTTTGTTAGCAACAGATTTTCAATAAAGGGTCCTGCAGTCCCTAAAAACTGCAACTGGAAACGGGGCACAAAGGAAGAACATTGTGCTCTTGATCATTTTTTTTTTCGAGCGCGGGCGAATAATAAAACCGATCCCGGTGACAACTAAGGAGCGTGTTCCCATTGGCCTTTGTGGAGCTACTGCTGCTGCTGCTGCTGCTACTTCTACAATTACTACTGCTACTACTACTACTTCTACTACTACTACTACTACTACTACTACTACTACTGCTACTTCTACTACTACTACTACTACTACTACTACTAATACTTCTACTACTACTACTACTAATACTACTACTACTTCTACTACTACTTCTACAATTACTACTGCTACTACTACTACTTCTACTTCTACTACTACTACTACTACTACTACTACTACTACTACCACTACTACTACTACTTCTACTATATCTACTACTACCACTACTACTACTACTTCTACTATATCTACTACTACCAATACTAATACTACTACTACTACTACTACTACTACTACTACTACTACTACTACTACTACTACTACTACTACTACTACTACTACTACTACTACTACTACTACTAATACTATTACTACTACTACTACTACTACTACTACTACTACTACTACTACTACTACTACTACTACTACTACTAATACTATTACTACTACTACTACTACTACTACTACTACTACTACTACTACTACTACTACTATTACTACCACTACTACTACTACTACTACTGCAACTACTACTTATACATTAAGGTGGGTTGTTTTTCAGTGGGGGTTTTTATGGTGGCTAAACCTCAAGGGCATTCATAAGATACAAGTGTTTGGCTTATCGGTGTTTATAGCAATCGCGATAGAGAATGGTTACCTAAGTCATTCAGCGAGGATTACACTAAGGGTGTTCTACTTTTGTACATCTATGTAAAACTGGAATGCAAGATTAATTCGCAACTTAGTTATACATCGGTGGTATCACAAGGGACGATTGATTGCATGAGTGTGGTTCCAATGGTGATTGTGACCATCAGCCATCTCCATCTGTGAACATTGTCACACAGGACAAAATCATCAAGGACGAACTTCACTCTACGTCTTCCATAATGATACAAAGACATTACAAAGCGTGTAGCATGGGTGAACACACCAGCTTGCAACTTGAAATAAACGCAAAAGCCGCAAAGCCCAACTCAATCGTATGTCTGAAAACATCTGAAAGTTTGCTTAAAAAGATAGGAAATAAGTTGCCACGCACATAGCACCACCCGAGGGTATTTTGCTGCTTTTTGGGAAGGTTAAACCCTGAACGCAAATCAAAAATTGAATATAGGGTAAATTCTGAATGTGCCACCATAGCTTAGTTGTAGCCAGGCATTCAGTGAACAACAAAGAGGCGACTTATTGTTGATGCGGGTCACACCTCAGTATGTTTTGATGCTAGGTCGAAAAATGAACGATTGCAGATCCGATCCATGTCAAAGTAACGAATTTAAGGACGAGAGCAAAGCCGAATTGACTTTAAAAGGGGGGAATGGGAGAAGCTAAAACAGAAAGCACTCGGGGTGAAATGCTGGGGAGAATATATGAGATTTGCAGAGCACGACTACGGCTAATTGGTGAGATCCATGGATGCGGAGGAGTGCGTATTAAAAACAATGTGTTTCCCTACTTGATTAGTCAAATGAATGGAATTTGCGGTAAACATACAGCAACGGGTACTCATTCATACGGTTGAGTCAATGGACTTAGTGGCGTATTGTTGTGGTAAGACCAGAGCGCGCGTGGTATAGTTTGCTTCCGTCATCAATGAAATGGAGAATTGCATTCAATCGCTAGACGCCTTAGAGGATCAATCTGCAAGCATGATTTGAAACTGATTGGTAATCTACATATCGGATGATTATCATGAAAATCATAAATGTGAAGATGATAATCATACGTTGTTGATGACACAGTTTATGACAATTATGATGTTTATTATCATATTCATGATGCTATGATGTTATGGATGTTATGATGTTATGATGATGATGATGATTATGATTATGATGGTTATTGTTATTATTATTATTATTATTATTATTATTATTATTATGATTATGATGAACGTGATGATGATGATGATGATGATGATGATGATGATGATTATGATGAACGTGATGATGATGATGATGATGCTGATTAGTATTATTATTATGATTATGATGAACGTGATGATGATGATGATGATGATGATGATGATGATGATGATGATTATGATGAACGTGATGATGATGATGATGATGCTGATTAGTATTATTATTATTATTATGATGAACGTGATGATGATGATGATGATAATGATGACGCTCATTGCTTTTGCTGTAAAATTCTTCTTTGAACTTAATTGACAAAATGGCAATGGTGGATGTGACGGTGATTATGATGAACGTGATGATGATGATGAGGAAGATGATGGCGATGATGGTGGTGGTGGGAATGATGATGACAACGAAGGTGATTATGATGATGGTGATAATGATTTTGGATGATGGTCATGATTATGATTATTACTGTACTTTCATCACGAAATTTTCTCGATTTTGGTCATGGGAGGTGATGGTGATTACTATCATCAACGAAATGATAAAGTTGGTGTTGGCAATGATGGGGGAAAATCATTTAAATCATATGTTGTAGTCGAGACTAGATCAATGAAAAAGTTCGTTTAAAGATCTAATGGCAAAATGCTGATCTAATCAGATAGTGGACTATTGTCGTGATTTTTCATTAGAATGCGAGACATAAAAAAGAAACTCACTGAGTATATTCTTCAAGGTGTAAAAATGAACAAAACGAATGATCGTATGTATGTTAGGCATGCTGTCCTCTCTCCGTACTCGAATACTCTCTGACCTGTCAAAGTCACTTGGTTACATCTTTCAACACCCCTTTCACGAACTTTACCCTAAAAATCATCATTCACCCCAAGAGCATGCAATTTATGGAACGTTTTGCCCTCTTCTTGCTTTCCTGAATCCTATAACTTGCCATCTTTCAAATCTAAGATCAATAGACTCGATCTGATCTCTCTCCTCTTACCTGTTTGCTTTCTCCTTTCTTCCTTTGTTGGGGCTTTGTATAGGCCACCATCGCCTTTCCTCAACATAACTAACTGACAGAAAGTAACTAGTCACGTATCAAAGCCTGACTTCAGTTAACCACACAATTTAAGACAAAAACGTCAAGCATAATCTCGTTCTTTCCATGCTTGTTTAGAAACAAGCATTAATACCACGTATTGAATTGATCTTTCCTGCTTGATAAAGGCTCTCTACCTTGATCCACTTAGTCCAGTGCAACACCACCTTTATAACTGAAACTTACATTTGAGTTTGACAAAAGACAGTGCATTGATACCTGAAATGGATTATACCCAACTCAATAAAGAGCCTGCAGTCTCTTTGAAACATGGCACATATACACTTTACTTAAGACAGTTTGGCCTTATAGGCTTTGTGAAAGTTCTTAGTGAAGTTAAGACTTCATTTATAATCGATCAAGTGATCATATCAGATGTACTGTGCAGTGGCGATCGAAAAGTTGGCGAAATGGTGTACTTGAAAAAGACAGGAAACTGAGATTCAGCAATTCAAATCTTGGCGAAATTTCAAAACAACTGCTTTTCTTCAAAGGAGGCACTGCAACGCGTCATAAAAGCACCCTTTAAAAAACATTTCCTGGAAGCATTCCAGACCCTACCTACGCAGAGCTATACGCACTGCAACAGTCAAATTCTCAATGCAACCACTATGCTGGAAGAAGCTGCAAGTTCAAGTTTGAGGTGGGGAAAGCAGAGAGTCAAATTCTACCAGTCTCATAAATGGCGTGTAACAATCAACCATCAAAATATATTTGTGTTTACAAAGCGAAACGGGAGACAAATCATTCTCTATAAATAACACTTATCCTTAAGGAATTCTATTGTTGTTCTTGGAAAATCTCGTAATCTCGCTGAGTTGCATTGTGTCTCGCACCACGCTTTTTGACGCTTGCTTTTCCCATGGTGCACCGGGCAACGGTTCGGTAAGTTGTCCCAAATGAGTCCCTTCTGAGAATGAACCCAAAATATTCCCGGAAAATGGTAACGGTTTTCTCCAGGCTATCTTGCAGAATTAAGGATTTTTTGAATTTTTGAGGAGAAAATGTTAAGTTCTGTGGCTTCATTGCAGAATATGCAGAAATATTTTCGAATCATGATTTTCAACGTAAGCGGAAGAATGAGTAATCTGCTATTTTGCAAGACTGCTGAAGACAATTAGAAACTCTAAAAGCAAGAAAACAAAAAACCACTTTTCATGTATTGAACACAATAAGACACAAAGCGTTACAGGTTCTATTAAGAGAATTTGCATCTTTGCATAAAAGCTGTGAAGAATTCCAAATCGCAACACATCATTTTCCGGGTCAAAGATTAAGACGAGAAAGGCCTTTATTTGCTTGCGTTTTCCATAGGCTAATCGTCTCTTTACTTTTAACAATCATAATGAGATAGCAAAATAAAAATTGCTTTATTAGTAGTGACTAGCGAGTTCCTGTTACCTTTAGATCGCCAATGTTGACAGGGGCACCTGCCGCTGTGATAGTAATTCGAGTTGGCAAACAAACGTGTCGTTGTGTTCACGTGTCTGACGAGGTCCATTGAGAGCAGAGAGCCGTTGTTTTGATCGAATCGCATGCTTTTCAAAACAACGAGGTTGTCAGCGGGCAGTAAACTTGCATGGTTCACCTCAGAAAGTTTCATACTCATTTGATTTTGTTAGTACTCAGGGCAAGGTTGTGTCGAATCGCAAATGGAAGTTCCTGATAGTGAGGAGAACGACACAGTTCGATTTGTCGACGATAGATTTTCCGAACTGTCCGCGGAGGCTATGATCGAAACACGTGCGAGGCAAAGGGTTGAACGAACACGAAGCTACAGTTGCTGCGAACACGCTAAACGAACTGACCGTAATTCTACGTGCAAGGAAAATGTCGGGAGCAGCCAAAGAAGACGGCAGAGAAGTAATAGTGAGCCCATGATCAAAGGCTGCCAGTGGAAATCATTGCCGAAACGAAGCCAAGAGGCAAGGTTTCTCACGCCATTCTCCCAGAAGGAATTGAATGGCTTGTCGGCAGTTATAGCAGGGGGCTCCAATAGAATGGAGCCTATTGACCTGGATTTCATTGGCCTGCCAGCAAACGCTTGTAGAAAAGAGAGATTAGGTGATTTACTGGAAGAATCTGAAGACTGCGAGGAGACGATCGATGACCTTCGGAGAATTCACTTCGAGAAAGCTCTCGGGGAAGGCCGACTCAAGCTAAAAAGTGATAAAATATGGCGGTATAAGAAACACAGGAACGTCTCAAAACTGCAAAATACAGAAGAATGGTTGTACAACAACAATGATGTAATAAGTGAGACGTTTCCACATTCCTATTGAAGATTGACACTTTGTTACAGGAGCGCTCAACAGAATTCAATATTTGTACTATGAGGCGTGGAAAAGAATCAAATTATATTTTGTTACCTTGGCACATTCAAAGAAGGCTAGGTGAGATTTAACAGTTATTTTTCATTGGAATTGGTTCCATTACAAGACATGTACATAACAAGTATGGTGTAGTCTGCACAGTCGCACTGTTAAGCGTGTTAAGCATTGACTCGAACTGAGTGTAAATATTATTGTTGTAGAATTCCTAGTGTTAATGTTTTCAGTTTGAAGTGAGCCAACGAACACAATTGTTTACGTTGATCCATGACTCACATTTAGGTTAATTTTCTGCTGTTTTAAGGCCTTCCTTACCACACTGTACTCTCATGTGGTTGTATTTTGCGAAAAAGTTATCACCGCTAACCATATTAACACAAACTACAAAACTGCAATTGAAAAATGACACAATTTTCCTTCTATGTTTGTTTTCGGTGAAACATCCTCTTGGGCTCTTTGCATTCCCCGGATTTCAAGGGCATCGTGGTATGGCGTCGAAATCTAGAGAGCGGCCATTCCGCATCGAGGACGGACCACACGATGTATTAATCCATAGTAGAAAAACTCTTTCCAAATGCGTTCAAGAAACACGGCAAGGTCTGAGATCTTCAGAGATTTTTGTTGTAGATTTTTAGAGATTTCTCGGTCCAAAGTTTGGGATACACTCAGGAAGTGGTTTTCCCCCAAAGACCCTAATTAATCTTCAAACTGAAAACCATGTAAAATTGAATTCGTCAAATCCTTGCTTTATCAATATCTCATGGAATTTGCGTTGAGTAGTGTTGTAATATACAAGGGATTAATGATCATTATGTTTTTCTCGATCAAATTATTCTCTGAAAATGAAAGGCGACCTTTCAAGTAGATAGCTGTTTATAAGTCGCACACGTGTATTAGAGGTATTCTCTGCTTTGGGTGCAAATCCTATCGCAATGAAGCATCCTAATAATTGCAGCGCCACTTGATTTCAAAACAAAATCATTTACTTTCAAGCCTATAGCTCATGCCAACGTGGCATGTCTCAATGCTTTTTCGTACGCAATATATAACAGTGCTATAACTATTGTAATGGTCGTTGGTTTTTGCCAAATATTCGAGGTAACAGGGGACGAGAATGTTCGAGATAAGCGTGGCGATTAACCAATTTAAAGGGCCGAAAAGTTGCAGGTATAGTGATCTGACAGCCACACAAATCGAATCATTAACAAATATTACATCAGTAGAGCAACGGGAAAGGTAACAATTCCTCCAGATCACATTCTTTCAGTTTCATGTTAGAATCATGCTCGTAGCGTTTAAAGGTAGCCGCATCACAAAAGTTGTGAAGGTCTGTTGGTATTATCGGACCAACTGCATATATCCAAAAAATCCACCTCAACATAGCTCCTTCTTCATCTTATCCTCGTATCTTCTCCCCGTTTGGCTTTAATCCCAATTAAGTGGGGTCACCCATGCGGAGGAGCGGTCCTCTATATCCGCATCTTGTATTGTCTAGCGCTGGGGTTTCCCACTCAGCAGCCGAATGCCCCTCCTGCCGCCAGCCGTCCAAATTCATCCGGGCTTGGGACTGGCAATGGACATGTACTTTGTGCGCATCCCATCAACTGGGTGACAAACTTAGAACATATTATCTGTAATACATGTAACAATGCAACGCTGGTTTTGCAAGGACAAAAAGTTTGCCCATACAGCACCGACGCGGAAATCATTAAAACCTCATCAATAGGTGGATCGACTTACAAGGAAAACGAAACTTTAGCTCATCTTTTATGCGAGAGACATTATATTTTGTGCCGGATGTAAGGTTTACCGTGGGCGTGTTAACGATACCTTACCGAAAATGAACTTTTGTCACGGTAAATCCTGTTGGTTTCGAGAAGCTTTTGATACCCGTTGTCTGAAGATCTGTCCGATCAACGGTTGCGAGAGCGTTATTCTAGTTGACTAGTTCATTACTAATAATGACGTGAAAGGGAAGCACCTTACGAGCGAGGTAGCACCACAAGGCACGGCATCGTGAAGTAGGGTGGTCAGTTCCTATCCACGCCGCCCTTCATCACCAGCTTTACGCTTGGTGCCTACCCATTTACTGCTTGGTGGAAAGATAGATGGCGAAGAGAAACGCGCACGAGGGCGCCTTGAACCCGGGACTTTCCGCACAGCAGATACGTGCTCCAATCACGTTGCTAACTGCCCCTCGGTAATTATGACTCGGTGGGAATGCGAAGCTAAAGATAATAAAGATGATAATTATCATTCTTTTTATCATTTTTTGCTGCATATCTATCGGATCCCCTGTTAGGGCGAATGAGCCTTGTGGCGAAGGGAATCTATTCTATTCTATCATTCCTCTTATTCGAAAATGATAAGCAGGTATCGTGCGCCTGCGACTCTTTTTGCCTGACATCTGAATTTCTTGTAGCAAAGGTGCAACGTTCGTAACAGCTATGAATGTCCAATGCTGCATCTCATTATCAATACCTGAACGCTTCCTTTGCATCTGCAAGTAGCCCCAAAGTTTTAGTCCAAATCCAAATGCATAATACTTAGCAAATCTATGCAAGGGTTGGCGAAGTAGAACTGTATTAGGAACGATCGCTATTCAATGTATCTATGGACTGCTCTCTAGAAATGGACGTGGAAACTAGTTTCATGGAAGAACATTTCTCAGCAGATTTCCAAGCAAGTTTCGCCCGTCAACATGGCGGTTTTAAGGTAACATAAAGTTAATGGCATGAAAAATGTTTTGGGAATTCCTACCTTTGAAGTGAAGGGTTCATATTAAAACAGCAAGGAAGGAAATGAATTAACTGCCCTGCCCTGCCCTGCCCTGTCCTGCCCTGTCCTGCCCTGCCCTGTCCTGTCCTACCCGTGAACGAAATTAAAACAGAAACAAGATTATTGGAGTTACAGAAATTTGTGAAAAGAAATGTTATACACCACCAAATCCTGAAAACTGAATAGTGAATGCAAGAATATCAGGTAGCAAAGGGACGAATGCTCGCATGTCATGTAACACTGGGAAGACGTCATCAATACATAACTTGGGAATTATTCAAGACTAGCACCTCCCTGGACAGACTCGCAAAGATCTGCATTGAGTTAGAATTGGAACTAGGGACAGTATGACAACAACAGGGATTGGTGGCAAGGCGAAACGAATAAATGAACCGGCAGCTTTGATCTTTAGGCGTGAAGTGCATGCAACCGGTTAAGGTATTCTGATAGGTGACTCTATATTCAAGTTGACTTAATCAAGGAGAAGATAGTATTGCAGTTCTAACATGGTCGAAATATCATGACAGCTATATTTGTTTCATAACTTCAATGGAAGCCAATTTTTGCCGGTAACACATGAGTCTCTACACTTCGGTAGTTTTATAAGTTGCGTTTGTGATTTGGTTGTAAACAGAATTCGTTGGATGCTTTGTGTTGTATAACTTCAAAAAGCAGCGTGTGATTAGCAATTTAGCTGGACTGATTATGCTATTATTGGGGTACTGTTTTATCAAAAGTTACTAGACGTTCAAAGTTGTATGACTTGATTCGAATTCTGAATATAATTTTTAGAGAAAAGAGAAAGCAATTATTCACAGTGTAGGCTTGGCAATGTCTGATTGGATCAATCGAAGCCCTGTGCACAGATCACACCAGTTGCCAAGACTCAGATGGTATCCATTCATCCGCATTTAGCGTTGTGACCTGAAAGCATCTTCGGACTATGCGGAAATCGATCTTTAAATGATGTCTTTAAATTTAGGCTGTATTCTCAAGTTATAATTTTAAGTGAGAAACTGAAAAGGATTTCCAAGAGACATTGTAAGAGGTAAAAGTGAGGGAATAAGCAGAAAACCAGTGTCAATAAGGCCCTTTATTTTGCTGGAGGAAGTGGGAGCATTTATTATCGATTTCACATGTTTTTCCGATCTAGGGGGAGAATTATGCTTCACAATGTCTTTACCATTTATGTTTAAATGCATATACGTATATACTGCAAATTTTTATTCGGTTGCGTTATTCATTAATTGACATGAATGCCAGTTTAATCAAATCAATTATGTTTATTAACCCTACGAACAAGAAACCGACCAGTTAGCTGACCAGTTAACCGGTCAGATCCTCGACATATTGACTGACCAACCAATAAACTGCAACGATCACAATGTATCCGTAATCAAATCGAGTACTTAAATGCGACAAGCGAGTGGCACGTGAAATGGTTTTGAGGAATTTGTAACTTAGACTAATGACGTAAGCGTGAGTGTCCTCAGGTTCACATCCTACCCTTTTCGAATCTGATGCGATGCACACTCGATTTCAAGCGCAGCAGAAACCAGAGACAGGGCTCTGAGTTTTTTCCAGGCAGGGAAGTGATGAGTTATGAAGCTATGAGGTGGTTTCCCGTTGCCTTCCTCACATATGGCGTCCTTTTTGTGACGCATGGAGGAATCGAACTGACACCCCATGTGCTATGAGTCCGCATGCATAGCCACTACACTGGCATCACCCCTTATTAGATAGATTTTTTAAATTATTCCACACACTATTATGGTTCTGGCAGCATTCTGCAACTATGAGAGCAATTAAGAAGGACTGCTGCTAGTGATCCTTGATCAAAACAGTATCAACAGCTGAAGACTTATTGTCCTTGGGCTAAAATCGAATGAAATACACCAGAATTAAGGCGTAAAATAAACATCGACTCTCTTCAATCAAAAGAAATGCTCAGTCAATCCAGTGTTGCGATTCTTAATCGTTTGGCTCAGCAGCTTTCCACAGAAATGCATTGGTGAACGCCTTCCATCACTGTTAAACTTAAGTGCCACGATGACTCATCCAAAGAGAAATATGGCAGACAATCGTAATGAAGGCTAAGTCCTCAGTTAAGCCTTAGTCCTTTGTTAAGCTCTACCTTATCAGAATTATAGTCTTTCCACCAACCTCACCTAACAATATCAAGGATAAGTACAGAAAAGAAGTAAGGTAATCGAAGAGCGAGTTTCTTTTAAGCTTTCAATAATATAATACCTATGTCTTCTTGATATCCATGGCAAAATGGGCTACAGCACCCAGTAATTGGTACCTAACTTGCCTACTTCATCCATCAGATACGACTTATACCAACACGGTTCATTCGGATGTCAGGATAGCTCAATGGTACCATTCACGTCAATTGATCCTATATTCAGTGGTTCGAATCCACCCTCAGCTGAACTTTCGCGTAGAGCGAGGAGAGTCACAAGCTCTCTGTAATTCCAGGCGAGGGGATCACAAGGTGTGGTCACGTCAAGAGGAAGGACCTGGACACTGCTCGATAAGCAAAAAGCTTATCAGTACCCAAAGGCCTGCTTTTGACACCTAGTTAGAATCATTTGTATAAAAAGAACAAATACAAAAACGGTAGACTAGGCCTATGTGTAATTCTTTACTGGAGAGGTCACGAAAAACATATCTTTGCTAGGAGCATCGTGAGATATTTACCTTATAATTACCACCCGGGGCGTATATCTTAGCATTTCAGTCCTAGGAGAAACTATATTGTAGATAAAGTTGCTGGACTCAGGTAGCGCAGAAAAGGCTTTAAAATGAATGCCAGTAGATACGGAGCTCCCTGGAAAGCTTATCATAGCATTTGATCTCAAAGATACAAATGAAGATACTGGAAACTAATTGGAAGCGAGCAATGTGCTTTACAGAAGTTTGGGGAAGAAAACAACAGCCTTGAAATCTAAAGACACGACCAAAGGTGGATTTCTCCAATGATGCAGAATAGTTTCGAATCAGGAGAGGGGGTCGAAAAATTGTATATTTAGTTACAGCTTTGCGTTTGTTACAACGTGGGATTGTTCATGTTTGGCTGTTCAAATGAACCAGGCTGGCATCGAGAGGCTATGATTATCGAGTAGTGCCCGGGTCATTCTTATAAATGAAATCAACACCTTGCAATTCCTGAACCTGGAATTATGGGGAGCTGATGGCTCTCCTCACTCGATGGAAAATCAAGCCTTATTTACTTATTAAAAGAGTTAGGAAGACGTATCATGAGTCTGATATCAAGCATCATACTGAACTACGCTTATGATAAAAGGGCCTATCATAGATGCGTTATGATAGGATCTATCATCCATAGTTATGTTATGATAAAAGGGGCTATCATAGACCGTTCTATTGTCTTATGAAGTGTGGAAAGATAACAACGCAAGATTCATGCAGACATAGGAGATAGCTGAAAATAAATGAATGAGAAGAACAGAACAAAAAGTGAGGGATGTTACAAGAAAAGTCTTTGAAACTTCGATCATACAAAGAAATGAACGGAGATTTTCAGCTAAAGCGGATCAATACCCTTTCTCTCATATCTTAAAAAAAATTTGGCCGGTATTATCAAACCACCATCATCATCAAAACTCGGCTAAGTAGCCGGGACATTGTTCTCTCCTCCGCGTCCGCACACTAGTTTCCTCGAGTCGCTACCTTGAGCAACGGTTTTGATGCTTAAAATTATTATCAAATACCGTCTGCATAAAAATATGCAGACGTGCAATTAATGATGAAATACGGCCAGTAATAAAGGAAATAGGATAGATGTGATTATTAAGTCAAAACATTGAAGGTAAACATCTTAATAGGACTCAGAGAGGTTATGTAAGATAGTTATGACAATTGGGTGCTATGGATTTGTTTTGATGAGGATTCAGATGGACCTTGGCACGTTGCATCAATCAGGTAATCAAACAGCTGCAAAATATAGCAGGAGTATACAAAAAATTGCAAGTGCCTATAAGATTACAGGCAAATCAGTTTACAAAACAGCAGCTGAACTGAAAACCATCGGTTTAACCAAACACTAGCGGAAAATCTGCAGCCGAAAACGTTGTCAATATTTATCGTCTGACGAGCAAAACGGGTAGAATTTCAAATGATGACTCGGACAGTATCAAAGTTCCACCAAATGAAGAAGTGGTTGACGAAACAGTACCTTTCCATGTGAAAACCAAAAAGTAAAAACCTGACTTCAGAAATCATGAATTATTTTTTAACTGAAAAGGTCTTAAAAGTAACGAAGAATGGTGACTGGCTGTTCATGCACACCGTTTGCTACAGTTTACATACGCATATTCATTTATTCCTACTGTACACAAGAATGCGCAAAATTAGGGAAACTTGAAGGAAGTACTTTGTCAAAGATTGGTGGAAATTCCCCCTGGTCAGGTGCAGGTTTTTAGAGACTAAGTTAAGGTGACTAATGGAGTTGTATGCCTTGGTCAATCTTCGACAGTGAGAAGAGGAATTTTTGCATTTAAGTAATGAAACGCAAATACTGATGCAAACAGTAATTAGAAAAACAAGCTTTAAAAAGGAATGAATTTAATCTACTATCTTGTAGAAACAGAGGAAAGAGTGTAATAGACTTTTAATTTAATCAAAGGGATGACAGTTTGGAGACATGAATGATGTAGCGTGGACGTCAGCAGAAGACTTCGTATAGAAGCGATAGCTTTTGTAAAACGATAACGTTGTTTAGCAAAATTGCGATTCACCAATCAGTTAGGAAACGTCTTTCTTTTATACATTTAGAGAGTTAACTATTTTTTAAACTTGAAGCCTTCATTAGTGATACCGATTACGCGCTAAGAAAAGCGCCTCAAATTACCAGCTGGTTAGCAATGGTTGCAGCTTGTTGGCCTGGATAGGGTACACGAAAAGGGCCACAGAAGCCAAGAAAATACAGTCAAAAAAAGATAACCTTTTACGGGGACTGCCGTGAATGAGAAGTGTACATAGGCAGTCAGTGGCAGGAACAGACAGAATTCTTGACATTTGCGGAATAAAGTAAGGTTACAGGCAATCAAAGATGGAAAGGAAGTCATACAATTCAAGAGAGGAATTGTAAGATAAGAGTTGCATTGTCTTAAAGACCTTGAAATGGGATTGGCTGATAAGATCTTGCTAAACCAAAATATAGGAGAGCCATAACTATCTTCTCCCGCCAACCCTTCGAATCATATCAATCCACAACGCACTCAGTATAATATAATGATTTATCTCTTCTCTGTGTTTTCACGCGCTCTTCCCACCGTCAAATCAGACAATGAGGATAGTTGGTATTGTGGTTAGAACACATGCCTAATGTGTCGAAGGTTTTTATCTTTTCATCTTTTTTATACATGATGACTCCATCAATATAAATTACAAAAGTAAGGGAATAATATGAATGATATTTACAGCTTATTTAAACGAAATATATATCTAAAATCTTACTGTTCTGTTCTCTTAAGGTCCCGGGTTCGATGCGACACTCGTGTCCGACTCTGGATGCCTCATATCTTGAAGCTGCGGGTAGAATGCGGCAAAGAGGGGAACTGGCCACCCTGTTTCACAATGCCGTGGCTCATATCGGTACCTCTCTAGCGAGTTGCTACCGAAAGTTCGCATCAAGTTTGGCATTCAACTTGCAGTTCTCAATGTCGGGTAATATTATAGCATTCCATCATGAAACCGATTACGATAATCCATCAAAAAAACAGAAGCTAAAAATAAACACCACATGACGCACCTGGTCAGTTGCTAGGTACCCTGAGAAAGCAAAAACTATCCAGTTGAAGACGATTCTCAGCCTGAAAAGATATTTAAAAGTACAAAAGGGATCAATCAAGATGGAAACAGTTGCATGTCTACGCACATCGATGATATCTAAAGTTTTTTGAAGAAGCAGCAAACATAGACAATGTATATTTAGATAAATATACAAAATGACATTGGTCAATTAGTTCATTTATCAATTGAATCAATTAGTTTTGCCGAGGGCTAAACAACATGAGATTTGTGGACGATTTCATCCTGTTTGCAGAAACAGAAGGGAAGCTTAAGATACTAATAAGTGAACTAAATGCAAAAGGCGAGAGATGCAATGAAGATGAATAAAAGAAAAACTAAAATCACGTGCAATGAAATAGCGAGAAGAAGAAAAATAAATGGAATTTCACTAGATGGAGGATAGCTTGAAGAGGTAGAAGAATGGCGACTTCTAACACCAGGAAATAAAATGTCCCGAGAGATAGATGAGAGGATTACAGCAAGCTGGAAAAGATTTGGGCCATACAGCGATTTTTTAAGAAACCAAAACCTACCAATGTGCTTGAAAAAGAGAATCACGGAAACGAGCAAATGAGGGCAAAGACCAAAGTAGAAGATATCACTGAGAAAGCAGAAGAGAGCAAAGGTCAATGGACAGGACACATTGCCCGGATGAACCCCAGCAGATGGGCCAGGAAAATAACAGAATGGACCCTAAGGCAAGGAAAAAGAACATCAGGAAGACCAAAGTGGAGGTGGAGAGATGAAGTCGAACAAGACGTTGGTACCAGGTGGATGCAGGTAGCACAAAACCGGAACGAGTGGAAAAGATTATGGAGGCCATCTGCCAGCAGTGGCATGACAGGCTGACAGAATAAGAAGAAGAAGAAGAAGAAGAAGAAGTTTTGCCGTGGTTTAGCGGATAAGTGTGTGGACTCATAACACAGGGTTGTGAGTTCGCAACCTGCACGTTTCACAGTAAGCCCCCTTGGCGAGGCAGGCATGGGGAAGCCACCTCATAAAGTCCACCTCCCTAGAAAAAACTCGTCCACCTCCCTAGAAAAAATTTGAAGCTATAAATCTTATTATTCTAAGCTCGGAATTTAGAATGCCACGCAGCACCAACTGTGATAAACAGTGCATCCACGTGCGAAGAAATGGGAAATGTATTCTGCAGTGTGTCTGAATGAACAAAAATTTAAACTTCAATATGGCTATCGCATCGCAAGCTTCGGAAATTCCTCAATAATTCAAAAATGCTAATTTTGAAGGATTGCTGTCAGACTAAAATGATTGAAGTGATTAATGCATCAACTTACGGATGTCCTCCTGCGTCTAAAATGTGCTTGAATAGCCATGGTTCGTGCACTTGCAAGAGACACTCGAAAAGCGAGCAGAGCGCAAGTATGCCCTACGAGAAGAAAGCTGATTGGTTTCAATCAAAATGGGGGAAAATCTTAAACCGAATTCCTATCAGTCGAACAAGGAACTGAATCGTGTACAATTACAATGTCCTGGCGCCACGGTTGATGGTTGGGATATAATTTAGACTGCATTCCTAGCTATCTTCAATAATTGGCATCATAATTTTGATAATTTTCAAAGAAGATACCTGGGAATCCGATGAAATAACATGCAACCGGCAAAAGTATCTATGCACATGAAATAAAAAAATTATCATCTAGATTGAAAAACAAGTTAGACTGAATGAGAGGCATCGGCCAGGATAAGATATTGCACATAACTAGTAATTATACACTTAGTGAGTTCGTCTCAGTCTTTAAGAAAAATTTCGCAAAGTCATGTCCTCTAGAATATGCCAACAACAGTATTCGGTCACAGCTAGCCTTCAAAAAGTCATCAATATACAAATGCAAGAAAGATGCATTTGAACAGCATTAATGATACAAAATTTACTGCTTAAGAAGGTTCAGTGAATTGAGAAGAAGAAACTTAACGCGAAGTGTCGCATTGAAATCTATCTTTCGTTCAGAACTAGATGTGATTCATTCTTTTAATGTGAAATTCTTCGTTAAATGCTTAAGATATATAGTAATCATAACAAGATCCGCATACAAGAGTCGAAATCATTTCAAAACAGTGTTGTGATAAGTAAAAAGAACTTCTTAAAGGTTAAGTTAATCAGAGATTGGTATATCCGAGTTCGTCTTAGCCGCAAATTGAAAAATAGCAGAATAATGATCCGTTGACGTCAGAAGTTCTTAAACTCTTCACTTAGAAATGACTATGGGTAACCAAGCTAAAAACTTGTTGATTTCTTGCA
Organism: Pseudorhiza aurosa; assembly: GCA_964026355.1. Lineage (NCBI taxonomy): Eukaryota > Metazoa > Cnidaria > Scyphozoa > Rhizostomeae > Lychnorhizidae > Pseudorhiza > Pseudorhiza aurosa. The sequence goes on along the minus strand of OZ032114.1, from coordinate 5,116,534 downwards.
GACGGTGAAACTGAATGATGTAAATACCTGACATAAAGCTCTCTGAAAACGAAGTAAAGCATCATGGGATCTTCGTAAATGTAGCATAATGGTGCAGCTAAAGAAGCAATGAGAATGAAAGCGTTTGGCAAAACGAAAAGACCATATTCAACACGTGAATCCAATTTAATACTGTATTTCCAATAGGAAAAAAATCAGAAAATTTCGCAAATTGATCAAATTCCCTCTCTATTCTTTATTTTACTTCTCCAATTCTTTATTTTATTTCTCTATTCTTTATTTCTCTATTCTTTATTTTATTTCTCTAATTCTTTATTATCTCTCTACTCTCGCCCTCTATCCCCTACTTTTGGCCTCCATGTTGTCGCGCATTCAGAGGTCGTGTTACGACGACAATTAGACAACTTTGTTTAAGAAAGAAAACGTCCATGTTAGGGACTCCTGCGCATAACCATACACCAAGTATCGATATCTAATATCAAATCCGACACTATGGCATTGATATCCACCGGCCGTCAAAACTTATAGCTGCACGACGAGCGACTCCACTGGGTCACGCCATCCGAAAAGGCACAGTAAATTAAAACGAGAGAAGACCACCCAAAGATCTGACCACCATCGTAAGAAGAAATGTAAATGCTATGGGCAAAACCAATTATAGCAGAAAGGTTATTCAAAGCATCGCAGAAGATCGCAACAGTTGGAGACTATGGGCGGAAGAGTTGGACTGCCATTTTCGGTTGTTTCGGCGGCGATAATCGTTTTATCTATCCATCCATCTATCTATCTATCTATCTATCTATCTATCTATCTATCTATCTATCTATCTATCTATCTATCTATCTATCTATCTATCTATCTATCTATCTATCCATCTATCTATCCATCTATCTATCCATCTATCTTTTCTTTAGCTATTCATCGATTATACATACTGAAACAGCACCTACAAATAGTGAAAATAAATATAATTACCGTTTTCTTGTAAATAAGCACATTCAGAAGAACGACAACCCTAATAATGCGTTTCTTTGGAAGCCTCAGTTTATTGAAAGAGAAATATTCTACATATCCCTTAAACCTGAATCATAAGCTGTCACCTTGGAAAGAAAATCCCCCAAATTTTTCTGAAAAATTCTAACGTGGTACGAATTTCAGATCACCTTTTAAACGGTTAATTACCTTTTGCAGTCAAAAAGGAGGGCAAAAGAAAAAATGAATTACTTTATCATCGGATCTCCTTTTGGAACTTCTCGGTTCAGCAATTTATTATTGATTCTAGCCAAAAGTACGATTCTACTGGCGATTTAACGTTCCTCTCATAATAAAAAATTCCTATCTAATCTTTGCAATGGTTATAACTACTGTTAGGATGAAAAAGTTCTCATTCACTGCTCCTTCTATGTGACACATATGAAAATTGCGGAAAGAAAAAGCAGTGTTACTGTTAAGTCTTTTCGGCAAGAAGTACCTACCATACATGGCAAAACCGTGAAATGGAATGACACCTAAAAAACAAAATAAATTGTAAGATGGAAGTAATGAACTCGAATACAATTCTGCGACCCAATCATGAGACAAAATACAGCAAACTTGAAAATCGTATAGCAATCTCATCACAAATCGTTGAAGGGGGAATACAGATGATGCACGAGCAGGCATATGTATGGTTAGTTCAAAGCAGCAACAGATGATTGAATTGAGGCAAAAACAGGAAGCTTCTTCCACGCTATTGTTTTGGAATGGAAACAGATAAGAAAGGATTTTTAACTTAATCATGTGTCCTTTCCAACAGCCAAAGATAGATGACGAGAAGCCATGCTTAGCAAGGACCACCCCATGACCTTTGCCTAAATTTAACCAAAAATTACGATTCATAATCCCGGAATTAGAGAGAAACTACTTTCACTCAAAATCGAAGTGCAGCCTGAGTTGGAGCTCAAGCCGACAGACCCCAGTGTCTGCGACGAAGCCCTTTAACGGCTAAGCTACTTTAACATTCAAAGACCGCGGAACTGTTAGGCTGTCAGCTGAGTTGAGGGTCGCGAACGAGTGGGCAATGTCGTATTCTGCAATTTTCTCACACAAGCGAGCGAGACTCCCTCGCGACTGTCCATATCAGTTGTTTCAACCATGAAGCCATCGTTGCACCAATGCAAGTAACTGAGCTATTGCTACATCTAAACCGTAAGCTACCGTCATCCATACCACTGATCTATGCTTACTTACGTCAAACCGCTTGTAATAAGTCGGATTGCATGAGATTGGATCGAATAAAAACCACACCTCGACTAAGGGACGTGATTGTGATGAATAATAAAAGCGAGAGTAATCTCGAATAGGCAACAGGCATGCGTCAAGGTGAACGTGAGGTTAATGTAAGATGGGAGACTAGGCAGGTATCAAGTTATAATAAGATTGACGTAGGAATAAAGAAATGAGGATATGATGAGAAGAATGAGAAGAGTGAATGAATGGAAAAGCAAGAAAGAGTAAGATTACAGTTATAACACCACTGGGATAGCGTTACACTAAACTACCAAACTACTAAGATTTCTTTACACCCAACAGCTGAAATTTCCTTAAATACCGTAAATCCTCGACTAAGCACCGCGGCGCTTATTTAAGACGCGACTTTTTGATGCGGCGTTTAACCGAAGACGGCGCTTAATCGAGGATTTACGGCATAACCAGCGAGCTATCGTTCCGCCCAAGAACTTAACCATCCTGACACCAAGCCACTGCGTTCTCCAAACTACTTAGCTTTCCTTACCTCAAACTACTTAGCCACACTTAACCAAAACACCGAGCAGTTATGAAAATTAACCAGCGAGCCACCATTAAATCCTGAAGAAAATTATGCGTAAACGTACCACTCGGCGGGTAAAAGACTTGGAGCTCCGGTATGCCAAATTTTCCTATAATCATTAAGAGAAGAACGTGGTAAAAATTTTTGGAATATTCATCGAATGTTAAATGCATCTATCTCCACTCGAAAATTTGATAGCTTAAAAATCCTACTTCAGTTCCTCAAGTTAAGGCTTATTCGTACGAATGCAGTGGTTATTATCCCATTATAAGATATTGCTAAAATTATTTGTAGCCTTAGTGCAATGTCTAAATGAAAAAAAATCTCTCATTCAATATAGGCAATCTAAGTCAGAACACAATAAAACTGTATCAACTACTTTTTGGTACTCGATTAAGGAACTTTTGACCCTTAAACAGAAAAAGCAAGACAAAGCCTATGTCATCCACCGGCTGCTATATGAAATAGATTACAAGATAGCAATGCATTTTTTTACCTTTAACATACGACTTGGGCGGAGTTGCATTGATGTAGTTGCACTGTTCCAACAGCCATGTATCCCGACTGAATACCAACAAAACCTGTGGAAAAGCAAATAATAAACAATCAGGAATCGTGTTTCGAACCTATTTTAGTAGGTAAAGAGTCTGTTAGAACGATAAACGGAACTGGTCGATCCTCTCTTGAATAACTCGTTTATTGGGGCTTTTTATAGACCACTGTGGCCTTTCCTCAATATAATTTTTCTAAAAAAAAAGCTACGACACGGAATCACTTCCCTTGTGCTGCATACTCCATTTCGAGCTTGGCAGAAACCAGAGACAGGGGTCTGAGCTTTGTCTAAGAAAGTGGATCCTATGAGGTGGTTTTCCGTTGCCTCTATCGCCAATGGTGTTACTATTGTGGCACGTGCAGGATTCGAACTGACAACCCCTGTGTTAATGAGTCCGCAAGTTGGGACACTTCACCACGGCAATCGCTACCCCGAGTTCATAAATTAACTTACAGTGAAAAAATGGCATCATCAGTGTGGAGTGCACATTTACTACGCAAAGAGATCATACACATCTACGAATCAAACAGAGACAAATCCAGTAGAATATTAGGGTTGGTACGAAATCGCTGATGGATCGGCACGGCATTTGTCAACACAGTGAAAGCGAATGCAGTTTATGATAGAACGAGATACGGAATGATCTATACTATACTATCTATACAAGAAGTTCTAGTTACTTGGTATAGGATGTCCTCAAATACGAAAAATGAATCATCGTTTGTTGTTGTTAAACGAACATCCTGAAAATGACAAGAAAAAATCAGCCTCTATCGGAAAGCAACCGTTTAAAACACATTACTACGACACAGATTTCGCAAATGAATATTTCTATTGTTAGAGAAACTGTATCTCTGTTGATATCACAGTTAAGACAAAAGCTAAACCTCCTCATCTAAATCACTCATTTATCCTACTAATCTTGCTCATTGACTCATTCACTCTCACTCTTTCACTCACTCACTCACTCACTCACTCTCGCTCAATTTCGCACTCATTTACTCCCTCAATAACTTACTCCCTCAATAACTTACTCCCTCAATAACTTACTCCCTCAATAAATTACTCCCTCAAAGACTTACTCCCTCAATAACTTACTCCCTCAATAACTTACTCCCTCAAAGACTTACTGAGCCACTGTATCACTCATTCACTGACTCAAGTAACTCACTCATTCATTAACTCAATCTCACTTATTTTCGCACTGACGTACTTCCTCAATGACTTATTGAACCACTATATCACTTATTCACTGACTCAAGTAACTCACTCACTAACTCACTCACACGAAAACTCACTCACTTAAATTCATTCAGTCCATCAATTAACATCAAAAAAAGAGAAAATAGCGATCATCAGGGGTGAAAGATATTTAGGCAATTCATCAACTTGATGGCTGATCATTGATAGATAAATATATCAATCAATCAACTTATCAATCAATCGCTTTTTTTAGTAAATGAATGAATAAATTAATGAATCAATCAACCCATCTTGACAATGCTACATATCTATTCATTGAATATTGATACAAATACTTAAAAAAATTGACAGGTGCTTTATGAAACAGTATTTTCTATTCATTTATTAATTGCTACTTACTTTCATGATGAGTCGATCAACCAGCAAATCATATTCAAACACAAAACTTTTCAGTTGTTCAAAGTAAAGCAAATCCTTGGATGGAAACCAAAACTATTAGCATTGAATAGGCGTGACATAGACATTTTTCTTCTATATAAAATCAGTTGCAAGGTGGCCACAGGATGGGACTCCTTCCTACCTAACTAATCCTTGATTTAAGTCCTGATTAAGCTGAAAGTGCTATTTATAACATCAACAAATTCAGTAAACACATGTCAGACTTTCCAGGTGTTGTTTGGAGTTGATTGAAGATATTTTCAGTGCGTGACGCAACGGACTTGGATACGTCATTCTGCGATTCCAAAAAGCTAAAGCTGCAAGCAACTACTGTCTGAACACCGTCACAGAAAATAATCCTTACAAATGAAGCTAAATGCGATGCTTGCTAAAAAAGATACAGATCCATTAGTGAACACACTCCAAAAATGTACATCAACTCACTAGGTCCTCTGGTTTCATTCCAAGAATACACATCCAAAGCATTTTCCGTAGGCCAGTAGGACAACCTTGCTTTGCATATTGCCTAGCTGCAGCACGGTGGTTTCTTTTTGCGACTGCGAAAAAGGAAACGATTGCAACACAGTGTCAAAAGGAAACCAAAATTGAAAAAGAATCTTTAATCCCCGGTGACTTTATTGCAATGCAATTCAGTCCCTGATTTTTAATTCATCGTCTCGGGCAAATTGTTATACTTCAGTGGGATTATCGCACCTTGCCCTGCCTCTGGTAACATCCTCTTGCAATCCAGTTTCTTCTAGATCATCTTTCACACGAGAGTTCGTGCGAAATCTGCGCATCATCCATTCAGTTCGGGATGACTTTTTACACCCGGATACCCTTCAAATCACTAACCCATTTCGCTTATTCCGGCACGGAACCGGCAGCAAGAAATCAACAACTAAAATGATACTGGGTCACTCCTTGCCCTCAAAATTGAAATAAAAAATCCAATTCAAAGATACAAAGTAAGACTGCAGCAAATGATTGCAACCAATGTAAAAAGGGAACATTTACCTTTAGTTCCAAGCTTCAACCATTCTGACTGGAAGGTCTCTACAATAGAAAGCTAATGAGATGCCTATTTGCTGCTGAAATATCTCTTCTTTACCGCTATTTATCACAAATAAATTTGATTCTATGAGCTATGCTTCAAGATTATCTTTCGTCCGTTGATCATAAGAAATAGGCATATTGATATTGTTCAACTCGGAAGCTTCAAGATTGAAATTCCGCAAAATAGAGCGCAAGAAATTACTGCGTCCGTGGCCCAGTGGTAAAATGCTCGCTTTGTACGCTGCAGGTTGGGGTTCGATACCCGGTCGAGTAATACCAAAGACTTGACAAATGGTGCATGCTATTTCCCTGCTTAGCATTCAGCACTTTGGGAAAGAGCATGGGAGTGAAACACACAGTGCTACCAGATGGCCAGCCACCAACTGTAGCATTCACTGTGCTTGCATAGCTGTGTGACCCAAAGGCTAATGAAACGGAGATGGGCGCCGCCCTATTCAAAAACAATGGTGAGGGAAGGAAGCTTGACTTTTTTTTTAATCTTAAAGATAGAGCGTAAAGGAGTTTATTCAAATAAAAAAGTTCCCAACCCCAGGAAAAAAGTCTAAAGGCAATAATCTAACCTGTTGCACTTCCTGACAAGTCATCTATTCCACATTGTGGGTAGGTGCTATCAAGTTGGGGGAAATATTTTCTCTGTTGATGAAAAGAGTTTCAGTATCAAATATCAAAAGTTACATTTTATGGTTGCAATACATTACAATCATAGTTCCTCAAATGTAAAAAGTTACATTTAATGACATTTTGCTAACAGAGTGAGATATTACTCTAGCACAGCATACTCGAGTTCGACGGTGAAGGGGCAGAGATCTGCGTATCTCGATGGAAGTAGATTTGATGAAGTGGTTTCCCTTTGCCTGGGAGCCCATACATGAACGACTCAAAGGACAATTTCAAAGACTGGTTCATCATGTAACCCTTGTTTATCGTGTGAGGGTAGCAGTAGTAAGCTATTTTCCCATAAGTTCTATGGTCGCTGGATCAAGCCCCAGCTCAAGCTTAACTTCCCCTTAGAGTGAACAGGGTCACTGACTCTCTGATTCTAAATATAGTATTTAGGAGAAATGCTAAAATCGAGAGAAAGGAGAGGGATACTGTCAGATAAGCATCGCGCTTCGGTGTTTTAAAATCTACCCTCGCATGCTATACAGAAAGCCTTCAAAATAAACTTTGAATCAGAGAGTACAGAAATGTCGAGCCTCGTGCATTTTTCATGTGACAGGTGCATTCGATGATTCAAAGATTAATGTGCTCAGCGTATCGTTAATCAGACACAAAAAATTGAAATACAATTGCATCCGGTATAAATCAGCTGATACTGCACTTACTAGTTCGCTTGTGTCTTTAGTGTTGACTGAAGCCTTTAACAATCGCCATTGCCCAGAACTGTCGGTACGTAACAGCACAAAGTTACTATACATGTTTTCTTTGGTAATCAAGCCTACAAAAGTTTACACCAAATTTGCTGTAATAGGGAATAATCTTGCTTCCGTGTGGATATGCACAAACCATCCGAAGCATTTAGACTATAAATTATCCATTCCTGATGCAGGAATGTACTTTATTCAGTTTAGAAACTTTCAGTTGTCTATCGGCTAATCAGACATCTAAATAGGTCAGGTCGGGTCAGGTCAAGGTCAGATAAGGTCACTCTCATGGCCTCCTGGCAGTTGGGGCACTTTGATGAGCTCATCGCGATCTCTCTCCATTTTTGATGGTCTCTGGCCAGTTCCACACACTGCACCACACCTCTTTTGGGTCCCCTTTAAGCTCATTAAAAAACCACCAGAATCTGATAATTCATTGAAGTGGCAAAAAACGATTTGTCCTTTGAACCATTTCTAAATGTCAACAGTGCTTCCAGTCTTAAAAAATTACTCTAAGCTTGATTCAGAGAAAATTTTGTCAGTCATGTTGCATTTTTCTACCAAAATGAGATTGAACAAAATTTATGCATCATAAGCATCATTCTGCAAATCATTATCACCTGGTTGGCAAGACATCTTTGTAGTTTGGATTTTGGACAGCAATGATAGCCTGAAAGGGCATAAGTTGAAAACAGTTCATACCAACCAATATGAAATTCTACTTATCATATTTCTCGTTTTCTAGCAATTTCAAGGTATGCATTAAGTTCATTCCAGATGCCAATCTCAAGCCAAAATAGACAGGAAGGGCTTCCAAAAATTGGTACCTGGCTTTAAAAAGGAGCAATGCTCAGGCTAGACTAACATGATGCAGATGCAGATGAACAATATAATACCATACCAGCAACCTACTCTCCTAAGTGGGAATTAAGTTAGAGGAGGAATTGAAGATTTGGTACATTTGAAGAAGAAAATGAAAAAGAAGCTGCAGTATGTTCCCTATCCTCTGCAGGAAAGTCTTGTCTGTCAAGTTAACTAGATTGGGAACAAAAATGGCAAAATAGCAAAACTAGAAAAAAATCAGTAACAGAAGTAGCTACTTATATCAATGATATAACTATGTATTGGTATAAAATGCTTCATGAAGAGCTAGCCACTTACCAATTCCTGGCCATAAATAGATATATAAAGGTGGAGCAAACATTTAGAAATTATAAGTTTAATAGCCATTGTGGGCCTATCCATATTCCTTGGTATTATGCCTTAATATCAATTATTATAAAAACATAGTCACACTTAAGATACAGATATAATATGAATAATATGAAACTAACCTCAAAAAAGTCAGCTGACGAATAAACTGGCCTTAACTTCTTTGAAGCTTAAAAATTTAGAGATGAATTAGCAGTAGTTCATTTCTCAGAAATTTAAAGTCAAATAAAGTTCCTCTGAGTTTAAAATGAAAAGTCTAAAAGGCATTCAAAGCCCTCCATGATTATCAATACAAACATTTCTTGGAAGTAAAAGATAAATATTTTACTGAAAGTCACAGCGACCGTGCTCTGCAAGTTGAATTAGAAAAGATTATCACTGCAATCAAACCAAATGTACTTATTCCATTCCATCTATCAAGACTTTGATTTTTTCATGATCAATGTTACCTTCTTCATCATAGTGAGAGCCAATGGCAAGAGAGTTGAATTCATAAGAGAATGCATCCTGGTCCTTGATGGGCCTCTGCAATAATATGTTCTTGTCAGATAATGACACAATGAGAAATAAAATTGTTGACGTCAATGACTGAAAATTTACAGAAAGCAGCCACTCATAGATAAAATTTAGTTGCAATACAAGATATTGAAAAACAAAGTCACAATACATACTTTTCGAGCTAGTGGCAAAACCAATTCTGTGCACATGCTGTTTATACTTTTGGTTATACACTTTTCCCAAGCTACCTAAAAAAGGGAAAGAGTAAATATTTACTAGAATGCTAAAGGCATACTAAAGCTTAGATTCTAAGTTGATTTTTCTAATTATGCATAGTTAAGGTTTCAAAAAATGGGATAAAGTATATGATCCATTCCATCTCTTTGTGAAGTGTAAAGGTAATTTTAGTATATGAGGCTTGCAGTTCTACCAGACACAGCTAACACATCTAGATTTCTGCTTCTATTGTTGTTGTCATCGAGAGCCCATCAATATCATGTTGGCTGTGTTAAGTCCGTTGGGAATTTCTGTGAGAGAGGTGTGCGTTTTGGGACCGGCAAACTCTGGGACAAACGCTGCTTCTACACAGAATGCCTAAAAGAAGTCTAGAAGCTTCAAATGTAATACCTGTGCTTTTTGGATGTACTCTATGGGGTCTTGATTGGGTGTCGCATTAAGTGGAAGCTTTCTTCTGGATAAGTAAATCAAATGGAACAAAATTACAAATCTTCATTTAAAAGAAGGAATCACAATGAAAAATCAGCAGAATCAAATTTAGTTTCCTCTGGCAGTGCACATGGAAAAGTTCTGGCTCCAGCTTTTTAAAACCTCTTGTCAAGCATAAATTTTCTCAACAAAATGATGAATGAAATTGATTTGCTAACAGTCACAATGATAGCAAAAGTACATACAAATCCAAACTAATCCATATGCTTCAAGTTTAAAAAATGAAAAGTGGAATACACTTACTGAGTAAGACAGCGGAACACTTCATTTTGCAAAGTGGTATCAAGTCCTAGAATAATGACATAAAGAATCCTGTAGGTTAATTGAAATTATATTTGAAAAATTGATGTCAAGCACTCCTTTTGGAAACAGTATCCTTACCAACCAGACACGCAGCTGTAGATATAAGCTGGGGCAGGCAATCTCAAGCAACAACCATGTAGTAATTTTAACATGGTACAAATTCTAACAAGAAACCTGAATATGTTCGAAAATGCATTTTCTTTCTTTTAGAAAAGTGCTAAATACTCACCGGCCCCTTGTAACTGTAACAAGAATTTTGTTGGCCCCTGGGCCCCATTGCGGTACTGTGTCAAAAATACACGCATTGCAACAGAAAAAGGGGGCTTCTACAATTAGTATGGAGCGTGAGAGAAAAACATTTTCATCTGGTTTGAAGCGACAATATTTTCAAAAAAAGCTTGTTCCAAGGACATGAATGTCATTAATGACAGTGTTACTGGAGAGAAAATACTTACCAGAATTCTTTAAAATAGTCATTACATCTTTCTTCACATCAGAGATTTTTTCCATCTTTGCAACTTCATCCTGTTGATATTTAAGTACGACAAATCGTAGAAAGAACGACGGCTATTAGTTTATACGAAAAACAAATTTCAATTGCCTTTTTTGCATCATGTACTTTCCTCTCGTGGACACTTCTAGGAGAAATTCGCTTCTTTCCGAAAGTCAATATTACTTTCAAAACTACTCAGAAGAGAGAAGATTTATATTATTATGAATCAATTCTTCTATTCGAATAAAGCATTTTGATAGGTCTGTTTTGATTGCTTGACTCGTCACGATGATTTTCTTACACTATGATTTTCTTACGATGAATATCATATGTTGGGGGCAAAATGTTAAGAATCGATCAGCGAGATTTTACTTGTGCAATCTTTCTGATTTGATAATACAAGCCATTATTCTTCAGTGATTCTGATAGCATTTGGATGTCACGTTGTGTCATCACTGAAATATTTTTGTCAACAAATGCAAAACTCCGTTTATTTATTATTTTGTTCGTTTTTTACTCCTTGCTGTCTTCAGATGTAGTTGTGGTTGCCATAAACAACCACTGGCCTCTTACCTAAGCAGAGGTAATTTGGCCTACTAGCGGGAATGTGTTCTGTGAAAACAATACTTCATCCTGAAAATTGCATTTGCCTAATGCGGTAACTATCTTATCTGAAAAAATGAAATTGGTTAGTATGTTTGTCTTTGTTCTCATATGATTTCCCGCTTTATGTTTCAATTCAGTCGGAATTTTCGTGGGACATGTTCGCAGGCAAAATTATAATGATAATATTGATATACTGTATATACATTTTTTATAGTGCCAGATAACGTAAAACTGAACATGAACTTCTAGAGTGAAATAAGAGTCAAAAGTGTATATTGCATTGGATTACGACAGAAATTTAATTAAAATTTCTAACCTGTTCAACTCCATTGTAAAATCAAATTGCTTTATACTTCTAAAATATTTGAGACTTGATTTTTCCTAACTTGTCCAAAATCCGATAGTTCCACGTAAAAGTACTGGATGAAATAGAAAAATAATATCCTTTAAAAGATACCGTGAAAATGCATTGATAGACAATAGGCTACCCATTTTTTGTAGGAAATTTCAAAATATTTATACACAAGTTTTGTATCTTTTTGTACAATTTCTGTATTGCCAACTCACTACCCTCCATTTTAAGCTAACTTTTCATTTCAAGAACAACAAATAAGTAATAAATCCTTAATTCAAGGCTGGCATGCCTAATAGCTCAAGACTTATTAATGGCAATCATCTTTATACAATATTATCAACTAGCAAAACGGAATGACAAATTATAAATTACATCAACAAACAACATGGAATAAAGAGAAGAACATAGATCCATCTAAATAAGACCTAAATTTTCAATAAAACTCTTACATAATCTACAGTTGCATGGGAAACTTCAAGGGCCCTAGTGAAGAGGAGTGCTTGGCAACCGTCATGCATCAAGATTTAGGGCTTTGATTTTGTTAATGACTAATATGACTTAGTCTTGGTCAAAGTCATTTCACCATTTTGAAGGGAGGCTACTTTACCTCAAATGAAAAATTTTTTAAGGCAGGGAATCTATATTTTTGAAAGAGAATCAAAGTTTGAATGTTTGATAACATAACAACTAAAGCTGCTCAATTGTTTCATCCAGACAAAGTATGACTTATTTTTTTTTCTTTTACTTAAATCTAGTTGTTAAAATCACGTAAGGGGGTCCTCTTCTCATTACTTGACCTACTTAGAGAGGACCTCCTTAAAATTCTGCAGCAATTTATTGCAAGTGCTAAATCATTGCTGTTTTTTATTTTGTTTTTATAGTATTACTACTGTATTAACGCAGCATTTGTAAATTAAATTCAAGTTTTTATTGCAACATAAAAGTAGTAAAACTCAAGTAATTCATTGTGTTTCTTTTACTCTTTCTTTCAAAGCACATTTTGAGTCAGCAAGCCAATCTGCCATGCATGGTTTTAAAGCTGAGAGATGTGACACTTATGCTTGATTGTGCCCTTGACATGTCATCACTCCAATATTTCTTGCCTTTGAAACAAATTCCAAGGTAAAATTTCTGCCTCTTAACTTTAATGCTCAATTGTTGTTTTCAAGTTCCTGATTTTGCTTTGACTTGGCATAGATAAGTACTTTTTCACTTTCTTCACCATATCATTAGCAAATCACAGACCACTTGCTGAATATCAGTTAGCTAAAAAGTTTCCAACATTTAGGGGGATCTGGAAGTATAGGCTTGGCTTCTGAAAGCCACAACCAGTGATGTTTGGATCTAGTCTCAAGCCAAAATGAATAGAAGAGGTTACCAGTAAGAGGGGTGTCTGACCATGAAACCCCAGCATTTAATCTTACTGACAATCGATTGAATATGTTAAGTAATATGTCAAGCAATTCTGTTGCTATCAAATTAAGACAGAAGCAAGAAAGAAAGGAAAGTATCTCTTCTGGAGTTCAAATGATTACTCATGGTCATCTAGAAGTTTTATACTACAGCTATGTTCAAGCACTATATAATTGGTACTAGAATTCAATTCAATGTTTTTTTATAGTTCAAAAGACGATAAGATGCAACAATGGACATGTTCTGCACCAGAAGTAAAAGAACTGGGCAAATTGGTAAGGTTATTTCTTTCTCTTTCTCTTTACCTTGTTTTATTTTCATGTTTCAGCAAAATTCTTTGAAAAATAGTCTACAAGAGTAGAATAATGCAGCAGTGTATTGCTTGTAGTGTTTGAAATTCTGCACAGGTTAAACTGAAAAACCATGGTTGAAAAAGAAAGGATAAACCATCTTATGGAACACACTTCCTTGAACAAACTGATAGTCCTCTGTTTGCTTTCTGCTACGTTCCATTTGATTATGCAAGGTGGTTTTCATATACAGTCTTTAGGTTCCTCACAAAAGGCTTTTTGATTAGCCAGGGGTATACTTAGCATAAGTAAACAAAAAGGTTATAATGTAGCATTTTTAGTAAATCAATATATGCACTTTGTTGCTTTTGTTGCTTTACCTTGCTTTGGATTTCTATTTGTATTGAACATTTGTATCTTAATTTCTATATATCGCCATTTTGTTGGAATAGTTAGTTAGTGAATTAGTTTGTTTTTAGATGGACGATCCCTTGTAAACCAGCACTGCCAAATGGGTACCATCCTGAAATAATTGAAATTATAATTATTATAAATTATCATGGTGCTTTCAGTTTTATCAAACATTTTTTCTACAGAACCTCTTTGAAATAGCCAACCACATATTCATTGATAGTGAACCAGAAGTGATGATACCTGAGGTAAGAGCTTGTAAACCAGATATTTTCTGCAAGTGTGCTTTAAGACCCACATTGTAAAGCAACACAATGCTATGAATTCAGTGAATGTAGACATAAGTTGCAGCAGTCTCATCCCCTATGTTGTTTTCATTTATATGCGTACCTTGTAAGGGCTAGTTTATTGTAAGTGTGGGAATTATATGACCTTCAGTCTTTTCCTGCTATGAGAGGCACAATTGTGTTTTATAGTCGCATTTATAAAAAAACCGAATTCTATTACTATGACTAGAAGTTCCAATAGGAAGGCTGCAATCTAGTTATTTCCACCAACTAGTAGTGCTGGTTCCCAGAAACTTCTGTCATGAACCTTCAATGGCCTTTTTGAACCAAATAATCATATAACTATCTAATTAGGTAACTGGCTAACTAGTTCAAAGAAATAGTTAATGTTTATCTGGCTTGCTATTAATTACCAGATGATTTGTTGATTCAATTTCATGTGGTTGTTTTGATTTCAACCTATTTACTCATTCATTATTTTACCCCCATAGCCTGGTATTGTTGACTTGGCAGACATTGATATCATTCTAATCTCAAATTGTCATAATATGCTAGCACTACCATTTTTGACTGAGGTATGTTTGCGTTAATCTTTGGACTTGGGTTTCCTTTTTGGCTTGTGAAAGTGGAGGAAGTTTGTTGCAAGTGGAAACATAATGATGTTTATCAAAACGTTTCAGGAAAAATTTATTTAAAACTCGATGTATAGAGTTACTTGGATCTTTCAAGGTGAACATTTCGCAAACCATTCTTTATGTCTTTCCCAGTGTTCTTATATCTGTGCCATTAATATATGCTAGTGGTGCGGTGTTGTAGTGGTTAAGCATACGGACTAATGACACAATGAAAAGACCGTTGATGAAGAAGGCAAGGGGAAACCACCTCATAAAATCTACTTCCCTAGAAAAAACTCATAGCCCTGTCTCTGGTTTCTGCTACGCTCAAAATCAAGTAACATGTTATATATGCTAATGATGAAAAAAAGCTTTTCCTATGTATTGGAGAAGGCCTTTCAGAGGTTGATTCTTGTTTGGTCTTTGATATCCTCTCATGTTTGAACAAGTCGCTATATTTCAGCTATGCAGTGCATGTTCTTACAGTTATTAACCATTATAAGTAGATACCTTGTTTGGAAAGCCCAAATTAGCAATATTGAGAATTTAGCCAGCTCATCAGCTGTTGTGGCCTCACATATAGAATATAGAATCTTCTAACCATGGTACTTGTGAACTTTATATTTGCATATCTGGCTTGAGAACTTTTGATGCATTTCAGTATACTGGCTTCAAAGGAAAGGTCTATGCTACAGAGCCAACACTTCAAATTGGAAGGTAACCTATGCACTTTTGCTAAGAAATTGATCACATTTGCAAGGAAATCATTGTGAGAGGAGTACCCCTCCTGAACTTGTCATTTCAGTTCTTTTCTCTAAAACATTTTAAGAAACATCGAGATTAAATGATGTTTCGAACTTAAGGGTTGGGAATTTAAGAGACCCAGCTAAAAAGTCTACTTATGAAATTTGTTCTTTTTCTCAAGGCTGTCCTGTTGAATCTTAAATTGTTAGATTTCTCTCATCATTTTACCACGAAAATTTGTCCATCTTTATCTGATAATATGCAAAAGTTGCAGTAGCTTTTTCTGCCCCTTAGTTGGGACAAGAAAACGTTGTTTGAAAGTTTTTTTGCCGTGATATCATAGGTTTAAACGTAAATTTACCGATGTTTTCACTTAAGAGTTTCGTAGTGCTATTGTTAAGCTTTTTATCTATGTCTTATCCATTGACAAAAGAGCGTCAACAACGTTCAAACATAGTGAATTTTTTACCTAAGTCTCGCGTTCTTTGGCACTTATAGCTTTTTTCATAAGATCTCCCGCTGATGTCAATCCATGGATTGCCCTCTTCTGGGTAAATATAGGTATCATGTTTTCCTGCTTTGTTTTCAGGCTGTTGATGGAGGAACTAGTGTCACACAAGGAAAGTAGCTATGCGACAAAGACCTTAACTTCCTGGAAAAGCAAACAGATTAAACGGTAAAATTTGCACTCCATTTAGCTCCACAAGTGTCTATCTTCATTGTATTGTCACTATGGTAGATCTGGCCATTAGATTAGATTAAATTTTTGTGGCAAGATAAAGAACGTGTTGCAATGGTAAGACCATAGGGTAACATGATAGCAAGTATTTCGGAATTTTGATTGGTGAACCAAGGGGCTGGGGTGGGATCGTCTTTGACTGGCAAATATACTAAAAGTGTGATTGTTGTGTCAACGGAAAACGAGCTATACAATCTGGTGATTTGAAGTTTTTTTTGGACGATTTTTTCGTGACAAATCTTCCATCCCTTAAATTTGTATTGCATTTGTTCGCTTTATTTGCGAAACTGATTTTCCTTTGGTTTAGATAGGCTCAACGTGCCTTGATAACCCTGGTTCCAGCCCCAGTCAAGCGTGGATTTAGGATGAAACGATTCTAGTATTTTGGAAAACTGATAGGCTACCACACCTTATCTTACGTACATTCTAGAAAGAAATTGAAGATTTTCATTCACCGCAAAGCAAGTAGAAAATTTCACACATGCAAAATCAATTTTCTAAAACAATAGAAAACATAAGAAAAAATAATGCATGCAATGCTTAGATTTAACTAATTATAGAAGCGTGACTTTCACATTATTTGCTAATTTTTGACACATTTTGCGTTGGGCCAACAAAGTTTAGGGAGCGGATGTAATGTAGGAGAATACAACTCAAGGGACCGCTCTGATCAGCGCTTGGATAGAGAAAATGGTACTAAGTATCCATAGCATTTTGAGGGTAAAAACCATCACCACCAGGATTTAATGTATTTGAATATGCAAAGGAGGAGCCATCATTACTGATAATGGTGACTTTCATTTTTATCACTTTTTGATGAGGTACCATCTCGGTTCCGGGCTAAATGGCAAGCGATGCATGGTTTCGAGTTTTTTTATAGGGAAATGGATTCTATTTGAAATGGCTTTCGTTTCCCTTTCTGGCTGATGGCGTATTTATTGAGAACCGTGTAGGATTCGAACCCACGGCGTTCAGAGGAAGTCGGCACGCCTAACCACTGTACTACGGCAGCTCTGAACCCCCTGAAAAATGCTGGCTAAGCTCATTATAGCATGGCTTTTCAGAGATTGGGGTGTTAACGGACAATAGTAGAACTAGTCTGAGAGCCAAACTTTTTACAGCTGACACTATCAGGGCATTTTAATATTATATCTCCGTTTACGTTTTCTCTCGTCCTCCCCTTTTACTAAATAAGAAACTAAGAATTCACCCAGTACAAGTACACAGTTGGTCTATAGATTATTCTTGCTAAGGTGCGATACTCTTTATTTTCGTACGGGAGATCCCTGAGAATTCGGTTTAACAATCTTCCGACGGGCTCTTCCCGTTGGTAAACGTGCAAGTCGAAAATAAACTGTGTTTACTTCTCCTGCATTCGATATAGAACAATTCAAACCGCAACTTGAAAATCAGGCAAGGTGTATAAAAGGCTGAGAGAATTGAGTTTACAATAGAGTTTCTTTTTCAGCGACGGAAACTTCCTGTCAGAATGTGTTCGTTGTAGCCAATTTGCTCATTTCGGTTGGAAAAAGTGAACTGAGACTGGTGATCTTTACTTCGGGAACACAGCATTACGTCTTGATTTAACAATAACTCTTTGCGATCACCGGCAATATTCGTTGATCTAAGGAAGATCTTTGCTTCTGCTAATATATACAAGCGCAGGAATAATTATATTTATCTCAGTGATTTCGTTGCGAAGTCGAATCAACGACCATGATGAAAGTTGAAACTTCTCTGTTAACCGACATCTTCAGCCATTAACAACATACTCCACCTGGACCGTGGCTTTTATCGAGAGCTAGGTAAAGCTATGTGTAAAGGCCAAAGAGATACCTTTAAATTACGGGAAATTGATCACTTCTGGAAGGGTCTATTCCTTAAATTGGATCTGTTCCTGTTTTCGTGATTGGAAATCCGTCCACGCAGTGGAACGGGTCCTCAAGATCTTCAGTACTCTTCCAGCATTCATCTATTGTTTGCAATTGTCGCAGTTCCTCCCTCAAGCTACCTGGGCTCTTCGCGGCTTCTAAATACGCATCAGGAATGAATATATCTGCATTGTCGACATCAAAAGAGGGCTTTTTGCTATGGTGTAGCTTTTTCTGTCGCTGCTGTCCGTTGTTATGTCCTATATGCTCCACATAATGACTGATGAGTTTCCCTACGTCACTATTCCGTCTTGGTTGTGCTTTTGGTGCCAAAGAAGATGCGGTCTCGACCGGTAAAGATAATTTCCGCCCTTGGCTCATCAGGCGATGCCTTTCAAGGTTGGCATCGAGATCGCGTAAACTTTTGTCATTGTAAACTTCCGATATATCGATAACTGGCAGCGAAAGATGCGATGGTCTGACGGCAGCATTCCCAAGCTGCGACATTATTCTATCCTTGCCGTGATGAATTATTCAAGTGATACAGATACCTCTTCTATGCAATTGTTGTTGTGTATCTCAACTTCTCTCCTTAACTGACATCCTTGTCAAACGGTGGTGGGAGATGTGAATACGCCTATTGATGGTCTGCTCATTGTAGCTACTAGCGAGGTTAATGAACCTTGTAGAATTCAATTCCTTTGGTTTATATTCTACCCTTAAACGATCTTAACCAAACAATCATCTCGAGCAGAGCATGTCCGGCCTGCTAATTACGTAACGAAACCTCACTATGGAAAACAGTATGCATTGTACTTGGCAGGGGGTAGTGCTAACTAATAATTGTGTTTCGCCCTTTTTCCTTTGGCCAGTTCGCCCATTGTAAGTACGGTCATGACAGTGGTATACAAGTATCAATGCAGATTCCCTTGGTCACCTAAGAAAAGCCGTTATAAGCCGAAGACCCGTGCCCAGTAAGAATTAGCAACAGTATTGATTGTGTGCAGTATCAGGCTTCCTAAAAATTACAGTCGCGGCCGTTGCGCTCCTTCTTCAATCTCAAAGTTGAGTTCTCGTTTTTCAGTCCAGGTGGTAATCTGAATATGTTAAAATCGGTTGCGTCGTCAGACTGTTTCTATTCTCTCCGTTGACCCATTTTGTCGGGTAATCATTTGACATTTCTACTGGAAACGAAAGCCGGCTGCTTTCCTTAACACCATGATCGACTATGCACGACCGTACACTTTCTGTACACCCTCCATTGAGGCGCTATTAATCACAGTCGCTCGTAGTTAGCAGTCGTTTCCTGTCGCCGTTGTGTTGCAATAGAAACTGAAGATGAATGATAATCATATGATGATAATAATGATTATACAAAATCGTCTCGAACGTGTGCAGAAAACAGCTCTATTATGGACAGCTAGGATATTACGATAGGTACTTGGCTCCTAGGCACCCTAGTCCCAAGAACATGCGACTTATGAAACTTCTTGCCTTCTTCCTTTCCTGAATCCTACAACTTGCCATCGTTCAAATCCAAAATCGATAAATTTGATCTGATCTACCTCTCCTCTTAGCCTTTCGCTTTTTTCTTTCGTCCTTTGTTGGGCCTTTTTTTATAGGCCACCATGGCCTTTCCTTAATACAACTCATTAAAACAGGTTCAAAGACTTGGGAATTTGTTGGAAACTGCCCCGTGCCCGCATTCACTGCAATTACTACAAAGCACCTAAGATTCAATGCTTTTTGTCAGAAATTGATTAAAGTGGCAATGCTTAATATTTACGAGATCCAACCTGAATATTTACCAGATCCAATATAGCTTGGACTTATCACTGATAAAGCTACTCTACTTGACATTTCGAGTGCCTCCAAAAAGTGATAACATTGATCAGCTTGATTAACTAGGAATTTTGTCAGATAGCAGACCCCACCCTGCCTCCCCTTTAATAGCAAAGCATTTTGCAATAATAAAGTCGTTAAAAGGCCGTTTAGTGTACTATGATAGAACATAGTTTCACTGTCTAATCCACGAACTCTATCCCACAAACCATCATTCATCCCTAGAACATGCAATTGATAGAACGTCTTGCCTTCCTCTTGCTTTCCTGAATCTTACAACTTGCCATCTTTCAAATCCAAGATAAATAAACTTGATCTGATCTACCTCTCATCTTAGCCTTTCGCTTTTTTCTTTCTTCCATTGTTGAGGCTTGTATAGGCCACCATGGCCTTTCCCCATCATAACTCACTAAAAAAATGGAAAGGAAGGATGAAGAGAGTAGCAGTCGCCGTTTATATTGCTTGTTTGATATGGTGAAGGATTCTCTTCCTTAGTTTAACATTGGTTCATGTTGGAAAGTTACCCCCTAAGATTTCTCTGGTGCAGAGAGGTTTGAAGTTCAATGAAGATTAAACTCAAGAGAAAACGACCGTCTGGTTTGATCGCCCCTCTTCGTAGAACTGTGGTACTCATTCATCTCTCAATCACACCATCCAACTCTACTTTGCGTTGTGATCGCAGCTATTCATAACTAACAAGAATGCAAATTACAGCATTAGTAGTACGAAAAGTGCTATTTAAATCATTAGCGCAAAAGTGTCACTGTAATTAAAACTACAGACTTACTTAGATATGAATTAATTAACATGATTAATACATGCATCATACGCCTTCGCATGGCATGTTCCTCGCAGCTCGTGTTATGCAAGCAGTCTCTTCGTACGGTTACTAAGTCTAATTACATGCGTGCCGATGGTTTTATCAAGTCAGTCTCGACCAAGACGACAGAGAACATTGCATGGTTTAGAAACCTCCGAATTACTGTCTGTTTATGTTTTATTTTCATTATTTATTTTCCATCTTGATCTATTGTTTATCAAGTCGCGATAACCCTAGTATGGCAATACGTGATCTCAGTTACCGAATCGGTCTAATTTCCGAACATTTCAGAGGTCAGCTGTTCAAGGAGGACATTTGCCCCACAGCAAGGCGGCAGTGAATATGATGAAGCTATCAAAAGTCTCTTTGAATAGGGATTTTGAGTCACAGAAATCAGTAGATTTTACCCAATTTGCTCATATTCAGCTATTTTGCGTCACACCCTGCTTCATACGGGCAGAAAATTCTAAGTTATGCTACTACAAAGCAACCTCCATAGCTAATGTCGCCCTCCTGAAATTTCCACAATAGTTTTCATATTTTGGAAAGCGCGCCGGATTAACAGGCATGGATACTAATTTGATTACTAATAAGTCGAAAAGGTGGACAATGCACCATCCTTAAATGGCTGATTTGAGTGTGGCAGGAATTTAGCAACGGTGAATTTCTGTTTCAGTCATAATGCGTCGATTAGTTTGACAAAATTGACCACTTTTTGTGAATATCGAAGAGAGTCTCATAAAAGCTCCCACACATGCAGTGTATTTTTGTTTGCTTTATCGATATCTCTATCAAAGTCAAAGTCAAAGTTCCTTCCCTCACCATTTCTGGCCAATAGGGTGGCGTCCATCTCTGTATCATTATCCTTTGGGCCACACAGTTGTGCAAGCACAGTGAATGCTACAGTTGGTGACCGGCCATCTGCTATATCACTGATCTGTTTTGAAAACGATGTTCTAGTTTGATCATGATTTTGCCTGACCTAAGAGGGATGTTTTAAACTTTTTTTGCCAGGTTTCTTCCTCATCCACTTTGCGACCTTTCAGAAGCAACTTCTTGGAAAACAATATTCAAGTATGGCGTTCTATCATAAATGTTTCATAAATTATTCATAGATTTTCACTTTTGGCCTTATTCGTGATTTAGCTTCAGGTAGCAATACTCGGTGCGATGCTGTTCGTCTTTAGCACGTGGCACGTGCTACCTCGGACATAGAGGCTGTGGCATGTAACCTAGTTTTGTTGTCGAGCCCAGAAACGTTGAGCTATCAAAGGCGTTCACTTTTAAGATTTGTTAGAATTTCAGCGCCCTGGGGAAGGTGAGCTAGTTTGCTTTCCGAGGGATTGTACATTTCCAGCAAAAACTCTTTCCTATAAATGCTGCTTGGTCATCGCAGCCCTGTGAAGGAGCAGAACAATTCTCATCTCTGGTTGGAACCTTTTGATGTGACTCGATTAAGGTTACCACGCAAGGATGAGTTTCCCTGGGTTAGCATCTTCTTAAGTGCAAGTAAAAGCAGGGTAGCTCAATGGTAAGATTCTTTCTCATTGACCGTGTGGTCAATGGTTCGATTCAAGCCTCAGCTAAACTTTCACTTAGAAGAGTCGACAGCTCTGTCATTCCAGGCGTATGAATCACGTGGTGTGGTCACATTGCAAGGAAAGAGTTGGAAACTGCTCGATAAGCAAAAGCTCTTCAGTCTCCAAATGCTACCTTTGAAGTCTACGTAAAGTCACTTTTATATAAATATATGTATGAATATGTGTATGAATATATGTATGAATATACACATAATACTGAAAGCATCTTGTCAAATGTTTTAATTCACTTTCTGACTACAGTTCTCATGACGTAAAAGAATGCATTGCGAAGATTCATCCTCTTGATTACAGTGAAAAAGTAGTAAGTTAAACTCATATCCACTTACTTGTGTCGTATGAAAGTTTCAGCACATTAGAGTGCTTCCCATTCCCTTCAGCCCCCACATCCATCCATGGCTCAGCGGTAGAATGCTCGCTTTGCAAGCAATAAACTGAAGCTCGATACACTGATGGTGCCAAGCCGACGAATTTAGATACTGCTATCCTGCATAGCATTTAATACTTTGGTATAAAATATAGAAGCAAGACCCAAATTGCTACCAGTTGTTCAGCCCTTCATTGTAGCATTCATTGTGTTTGGTAAATTTTTTTGGTCCGAATTAAAAAAACCGGATACGAGTATCGCCCTTGTCACCAATAGGAGCGAGCGAAAGATTTTTTTTATCTCCAGCTGAGCAATTCTGTCATAGGCTCAAAACTGATCTTTCAATCTTTACTCAAAATTGTGAAGAACTTTTAATTCCCTCCTCATCGTAAGGCCCCATTTACACCAGCACATGTCCAAACGGGTCCGTATAAAAACTAGCAGAGATAGGTTTTCCGTTTGCACTGGACCTATGGGATCTGCGCCAATTTGGGCCTGCCGTTCGGACTCATCTGGGATTATTTGCCAAGGTGCAATCGTTTGGATCTATTCCCAATTAATGGTCCAGTGCCAACGGCTGTAACCGGTTCAAGGGAGTGATGTTGTGATACGAGGCCATGTTGTAGTGGTGACTGTGTCTTGGTGTCTTATTGGCACCAAATGCTCAAAATTAAGATGTCAGGAAGATGGATAAGCCATGTCAACATAAGATCCTCGTTTTGCACACGAAGCTTGTGACGTGCGATTTCATGTACGCAACATAGGGTTTTGTCAGTGGAGAGTTGCCCTCGATATATTTAGGCAAAACTGTATAGGACTAGCACTGCATCATATGATGTGCGAAAACATCATTCACCAACGGTGATATCGGCACCGCAAACCAAGAAGGCTCCTTGTACACTTGATATTCCACAGATTAACTTTTTGACTTTCACACGTATATTATGCGGATAAATATTGCCAGCCAAAAACGGTGAAATATTTAATCGACCTCGTTGTCAACACCGATGGGAGGTCGAGTAGCCGAGGTAGTAGGCTGGATCTATCTTAGTGTCAACTCCAACAAAAACAGTTACGGATCAAAATGGGAACCATCCTAGTGTAAGCGAAGCCTCAAATTCTTTCAGTTCTCATAAGTGTATTCATTCAAGTTGATGCCATTTTTCCACGTTTGCTGATAATTTCACTGCATTAGCCCCCTGAGTTTTCTATCAATGTAATTCAAATAGCTCGTTGCCTAATCTTTAATAGCAGACGTGTGATATCAAGTTAATTTGCAATTCCCACCACTAATGTCATCATCACATGTGCTTATATTCCCAAATGACTGATAGCCATTCTATTGCTAATGACCTTTTGATAATTTAATCATAATTAATTTTCTGGTGTCTTTCCTGTAGCATTGGTTGCTTGCAACCTATTAGGTAACCCTGATACGTCATTTTCTGTTCTGAACACACCACACACACACACCACACACACACACACACACACACACACACACACACACACACACACACACACACACACACACACACACACACACACACACACACACACACACACACACACACACACACACACTATTTTATATTAATTTTGCTGTGGGTATCTTCTGACGACTTGCTGCATAGATAAATGGCAGTTAGTAGAATCCTCTTCTTTAATGACATATGAAGTGTGTAACATGTTGTGAGTAGCAAAAATACTTTCAAAATTATTGCTTTTTCCTACGAGACCCCATAATGAATGTAACTATTCTATAGGGGGATGTTGTGAGGGCGTTTCGGTGGGATTTTTTCTTGTATGGAGGCTTTTTTAGGTGGGTGCGTTGTTATCCCTAAAACGTCAGAGCTGCGTATTTAAGAATCGTTAAAGTTGATCGTTAACATCCAATTCAACTGATAATTCTGACACTGATGAATAGTAAATCTTTTTCTAGGATATATTTGGTATTCTCCAGATAACTCCACTCAGCTCTGGGTTTTGCATTGGCAGTTGCAACTGGCTCATTGAAGCAAATTCACGCAAGGTTCGATCGTCAACGAGCGCTCTCTAAATTTCTTTCACGCGTATCAATGTCTACGAAGATTTATACGTCCTCAATAAGCAATTCTTTGTGACGAAAATAGCACTTTTTAACTTGGTTCTTATGGGAATTGTGAAAGTTGATTGTGAACAATGAACTGTGTTTTGTGCAGAGACCTCAACTGGATATATTTTTGTATTTGTATTTGAGCTATGCATTGATTCGAAGCATTAGCAGTTTTTAGGATCAGTTGTAATCCATCGAACTCTATTTTGGTTGTGTTTCCCCAGATTTCATACTTGTCAGCATCATCCGTCTTCTCTACTCACCCACAACCTCTGGACCAATCAGGAATCAAGTCTAGTGACGTCATGATCATCAACTCGCTCACTGAAGCACCCCTAGCGAACCCAGATGGAATGCTGCGAGAGTTCTGCAATAATCTTAGTAAGTCAAGGATTCAACAGTTGTCCTGCAGATTGTCACTTTGACGTCAGTGTTTAGTGCGGCACTGCAGCGTGTCCATTGTGTAGCCCGTAAGGGTTTACGAAGGATTGCTTATGATCATTAACTTCATGTACTGCTCTCATCTGTCATGTTGCATGTTTACATCAGGTGATTGTTTGTCGCATGGATGTGTTAAATACTCCCTTTCCAGAGGTTTTTATCAACTTCACCAACATACGTGGATGAGATCGAATTCTCTTTCGGCAGAACTTTCACCAACAGTTGGGTTAATTGACAGCTTTATGTAGCCCTAGGTGTAAAATTTACAGTATGCAGTCACAGTTACAGTGGCGCCATTAAAGTCCTGTAGAATATTTTTAGGTGCAACGTATGAAACGATTTCGGGGGCTCGCTCAGCAACATTTAATTGTTTAGTTGTCACATCATTTGCAGAGGATATACTGCTCAAAGATTTGGGTTGTAAGAATGTATGCACAGTCAACATAGAGCCATAGAGTAGCATATTGAAGTAGAGCCATGAAATGATTATAACTCATGTCATCGTTGCGTATATCTCAGAAAGCAAAGATTGTAGGTTTAATTAAAGTGGTTTGGTTTCTTCCCTAAAGAAATGTCTTGAATTCAAAGAAGTGAAGAATATTCTCCGAATGCTCCTTTTTTTAATCCAGTTCATTTCTTTTTCGTAGCCGCCACTCTCACAAAAGGTGGTAATGTTCTAATTCCGTGCTATCCATCGGTATGTCACATTCCCTTCGTTGATTTCGTCAATGGACAATTTTCCCATTGATCGAGCAATGGCTTGGGCAAACATTCCACCCTTAACGTTTTACCTTGCCTTGATTCAAGGAAGGAATAGTGTATTATGCAGTAAATGAGCCTATTTTTGATTTTGTCCATTGGTCTAATTTCTGATCGCTTTTGCAAACATTTTCCAGTGTTATGCTAATACGGTGCCATCTGTTTTATCAATTTTCTCTCGAATGTACATTAGGTTTGTCAATTACTAACCTGCTGCTTTGATGGATTTCCTGTGCATTCTACCGTAAAACAATAAGAACTAATGAAAAATGATTTTAGAATTTGCAATAACAGATAATAGTCTTAAGCCATCTTGTTGCATTTATTTCGTTCCGTTATGATAATACTTTGCTTTATCATAATTTCCCGTTTACCTCAATTGCTTCATCAAACGTATATCAGCCTCAACTCCTTGAGGCAGGTAGACTATGGTGTTTCTCTGAAATACCTCGTTTTGATATTAACCTCACTTTCGGTGAATCACCAACACGTACTATTGTATGATTTTTCTGTTATGATCTACCCAGGGGGGGCTTTCACAATGAGACAGATAGAAGGGGTTCTGTTTTCTCCCTAAAGTAAAATTGCTTCAAATATGTGCTTTTTCTTGCAGGGTGTCATTTACGACTTGTTTGAATATTTGGTGTCGTTTCTCGATGGATCCGGGCTTTCATTTGTACCAATATTCTTTATATCGCCAGTTTCCGACAGCTCTTTGGCGTATGCTAACATCTATGCCGAATGGTGAGTAGAAGTTTGTGCAAGTCTGTTTCTGGAATTGAGTGAGAGGAGAGGCAACTGCTGCAAGAGACATGAAGCAGCTGAAATGAACAATAAGCTGAATCAGGCAATATTGGCATGATAATCAGTGAAATGAAATATAGTTGCATCAAAAATCAATGAAATCAAGCAATCTTTTCATCAAAATCAACCTCAATCAGGCAGTAATTCTATATTT
This sequence comes from Pseudorhiza aurosa, assembly GCA_964026355.1. Classification (NCBI taxonomy): domain Eukaryota; kingdom Metazoa; phylum Cnidaria; class Scyphozoa; order Rhizostomeae; family Lychnorhizidae; genus Pseudorhiza; species Pseudorhiza aurosa. The sequence continues at coordinate 5,089,648 of OZ032114.1, read as the reverse complement.
CTCTAAATCAACAGGTTATGTCAAAGCAAGCTATCGAAAGTCTACCTTCCAGAGTCGCCTTTCACCCATGCTGAAGTAATTAACATCACAAGTTATTTCATTGATTTTTTCTGTTCTTTCATTGATACTCTATCTAATCTCATCAGATTCTTGATTTATTTTTCACCCATGCATTCATCAATTTATTTCTGGGTTAGATAATGCTAGAATTTTTCATGTTTTAGTCATTTGGTGCATTTTTTTACAAAGTTATTTGCCTCATATAAACGTTTCATATCGTTCATATTTTGTTCCTTGAAGCTCTCTAGGAGTGACCGTAGACTTGTTTTCATCGTTCTGGAGATCTTTTGGTCCGTTACTCACCGGGGTAGGCAATGTTTAAAAACGCTGCCAATGAAATACATCATTAGCTTGCCTTTACACATTTCCATCTGCAGCCAGCTATAGATTCAATAGCCTCATTCGACGTTCCTTATTCGTTTGAGTATGAGACCAAAAGATCTTCTGTCCGACAAATGTTTTCTGCTCTTTTGTACAATGTTGAAGTGTCTCAAGATATTAATTCCTACTTTCAAGAGGTCTTTGTCATCCAATGCCTTTGTTTTATTGTGTAGCTTGTTAGGTCTGGTCGTCTGAAGCATTTCAAATCTTTACAAGGTCAGTCTTTTAATTGGCTTCTCTACTGTCATCTCTCCCAGTTTATCCTTCAGTATACAACTCATTTTCTCTAATCAGTTCCTACTTTAAGCTAGCACTTCTACCCATTAAGTGCTTCCCATCTCCTGTCTAACATGCTCAAATGTCTTCATGTAAATCTTCATGAGAAATCGCACACCTTTGACATCTATGTCCTAACTCGCTGTTTTGAACTCCTGCTGTAAAACACACTTCTATTACGTAAAGTGAATATGGTCCGGCCATCTCCGTTTCTTTAGCCTGTGGGCCACACAGTTGCACAAGCACAGTGAATGTTGCAGCGCGAGGCTGGCCACCTGATAGCACTGTGTTGTCAACTCTCCGAAAGGGAAACAACCTCATCAATTCCACTATCCTAGAAAAAACTCAGAGCCCTGTCTCTGGTTTCGGCTACGCTCGAAATCGAGTATGCAACGCAGTAGTTGTAAGCCAGTCAAATCAAGGTTACCTTTTTATCAAGATTTATATAAGTATCAATTAGAATATACAATGAAAGGATGAAGTTTGAAAAATAAAATTGTTAGCGTAGAAGCATCTCTTTGACTTCAAGGTCCTTCATAATTCACATTGTACGCATTTTTGCGTTTCGCATTCCCATGTAGCTTCTCTCCTTACTTGAATATGATATATTCTCTTCAATGACGTAAATATACTTGTTTATTCCAGATGGGTTCAGCAGCGCGTTCAAAACACCGTGCATCGTATTCACTGGCCACCCGTCTCTAAGATTCGGTGATGTGGTTCATTTCATCAACTTGTGGGGAAAATCCCAGAATAATACAGTTATATTTATTGGTGAGGAAATAGCTGCAAATTTTCATGTAATTTTGCTGTTGGTTGTATTTTTGTTAATTTGCTACGATTTTGCATCACAAATGGTTTTAATACATGTTTATACGTTTTCAGTAATTTTGAATTTCCTTTGGGGAAGGGGGGTTTCTCAATTTTAAAGATGTAATGAGCCTGGCGCTTTCAAGGAAACAGGACACACTTTTTAAGGAGCACATGCCACATGCTTCCTTCTACACCAGTAGTTTTGATAAGATACCCTTTCGACTGATAATGGTTTTTCAATTACAATGCCCCTCAAAGTTGGGTCCTTTTTCACACACTCAGCTTTGAAACCGAACGAAATTTTTCACTTTTACAACGGAATTACCGCTAGTGCATCCAACGTATGGTTATGTTCTGACTTAGCGGTTCGATTATCCAAGAAATTTACCTGACCTCAAGTGGTTTAATTTTAGAGCCTGATTTTCCATACATTGAGGCACTGAGTCCGTTTCAGCCACTAGCCATGAGGGTAAGTCTTTGTCGCTAGATTCCTATGTAAATCCATTTTACTGTACAGTCATAGCTATCATATTATTTTGATTCCCCTAAGCCTGTGTTCTTGTCTATTTGTTGAATATGACATTAATTTTCATGCCCAAAATATATTATTTCTGCCTCCCCTTTGTATGTCATAATATTCATTCCTTTTTTCATTGATCGATCTTATTTCTTTGTAATTTTTCATTCTCCTTCAATTATCATATAATAGTAAATCATATTACCTTGTTCGGTGGTGAGACAAACAATGCTTTGTAGTAAATGTGCTTTTACTGTATTGCGCATCAAGCTCAAAGCTCCGTTCTCTTTCAATCTTTAATCTAGACAATGTTCTGTTCTTTTTTCATTTATGCTTGTCCTAAAACTTTGTCATATCTTACTAGTCTACTCGATGCCTTTGTTTTGTCTAACTTTCCCCACAGTGGATTAGCTAGTACTCTTCACAAGAGTCGAATACGCAAAAAAATGCTTGAAGCTCGATACCATTACATTTTGCATTGGTACCGACCCGCCTTGCCTGCCTTACTGTGAAAGCTAGAAGTGTAGAAGTGTTATTCTAAACGTTCTCTTCTTTTTAAGTTGAATCTTCATTCTTCTCGATTCTACTCTAGGCCTGCTACTGCCCAATAGATCCAAAGTTGAATTTTACGCAGGTCAACAAATTGATATCGGATCTCAGGGTACGTATTTCTTCGTTTCTATATTGCGTCAGACAATTGAAATAGGAAGAAGATGCCTTCTTAAAACTCAAGCGACCAGTTCCCTGTATGAAATTGAAAACGCTACCAATATACATTGCTTTAGAGTGGACACTTAAGAACCAGGCAACATGATAAGTAATTAATCTCGATTCTTGAAAAGAAACCTTGGAATGAAGTCAAATTTATTGTAAAAAATGAGCCAAACTGTTTGGTTTTATGTTGCAGCCGAAAGAAATCGTCATACCAGAGAGGTATGTTAAGCCTCCACCTTTGCAGCCACATAGAAATGACTTGACTATCACTGCAGTGAGTTGATGTTTTAAATGCTATTCTAGTGTTAATATTTGCGAAGCTTGAAGGAATTCGTATTTCCTTTTATTTTCGATGGATAAAGATCTGCTTAACCCGTGACATGAAATGATCGAGCAGGAATGTTCACCACTGTATAAGGTTACTTGGCGAAACATACAAAACCCGACTAAACAGAAGATGCTTTGACATGGACTCAGAAGAGTCATCAATACAAACGACAAGATAGAAAACAGAGAAGAAAGTCAAAGGTACAAGGTGCTAGACGCAAAACATAGCTATGAAACATAGGAGAATACTGCTCGAAAACTGTATATCACATGGCAAGACAAGAAAGTTTTGCCATTGTTACTCACAGTCGTTTGCTCTGATGGTAAACGTGTTATGGTTGATAATTTTTTTGATTTGTCTATTATTTCCATAGGAGTGCAAAGTGACTACATATAACAAACTTGAAACAGTCAATCTAACTGTGCCGAAGAAATTTGAGGATGTGATGCTTACAAGTGAGGTAAGCCTCTGGGCTAGAATTAGAAGCCTGCGCCTTATGTTGTTGATTCTTTTGATTCCATTGCTTCTTTTGATTCCTTTGATTTATTCAATTTCTTTGATTCTTTTGATTCCTTTGCTTCTTTTGATTCCTTTGATTTATTCAATTTCTTTGATTCTTTTGATTCCTTTGGTTCTTTTGATTCCTTTGATTTATTTAATTTCTTTGATTCTTTTGATTACTTTGCTTCTTTTGATTCCTTTGGTTTATTCAATTTCTTTGATTCTTTTGATTCCTTTGGTTCTTTTGATTCCTTTGATTTATTCAATTTCTTTGATTCTTTTGATTCCTTTGGTTCTTTTGATTCCTTTGATTTATTCAATTTCTTTGGTTCTTTTGATTCCTTTGATTTATTTAATTTCTTTGATTCTTTTTATTCCTTTGCTTCTTTTGATTCTTTTGATTCATTCGATTGCTATTTTATTTACATAATAACTGCTGTCTATTTGGAAAAGTAACTTTTCCCCTTTCTGTACTGCAAAGAAGTCAGTCGTTAATGAAAAGTGCCCTTTTTCAGTTGTGTGCTGAACTGCGTCCGAAAGAAGTCGATCCTGGTGTTGCAATTTCGTCTTTGTCTGGAATTCTAGTGACGCGAGATAACAGAATGACGCTCAACTCCTACACAAGCAAGAAAACGTGAGTTTTGCTTGTCTCCCTTTAATTCTAATAAGTGCAATCTGTATTTCTACGTGACCTATTTTGTACTATTTCTTGCCGTAATCTATTCTTTAGTTTTGCGACTATCCAATTGATAAAATGTTCCGGTTTCTTTTCGATTGTTCCTTTCTTGGTTTGAATTAGAAATGATCCTACGGATAAGAACGGATATTCGCATGCTTGATGTTTTTATTTTGCGATTTGAACAATGTTACATTATCTTATTCGTTCTATCATACCTTATTATGTATTTCATCACATCTTATCGTGTTGTATTATATATTACATCTTTTATGATTCAATTTGATTCAATTAGATTCAATTAGATTCAATTTTATGTGCCTGTTTGCATGTTTGTTAGGCATGGTTCAAGTACAGGAAACAGGCTTTTTGGTGATGTTTCTGTTGAGCAGTTAATTACTGCTTTGGAGGAAGTAAGTGCATTGAATATCTCCAACATTGATTTATCACAGTTTCGAAGCTTCCAGAGTAGCCCAACGTCACGGAAGATCTGTTACATGTATCAAAACACAATACTTTTCAATAGATCTCACGAAGCTCTCTGCAGTTGCCATGTAATGACACATTTCCTTGCTGTATGAGACATAAGCTTTTCCATTCTAATATCTAGAAATCTCAGAAAGATGTGAAGTAAAAAAATCACTCGTGCTTCTTGAAACAGACATATTTTTGAGACACGTATTTCACCTACACAGGGGTTGTCAGTTCGATTCCTCCATGTGTCACTTTTAAAACGCCATTGGTGAGGAAGGCAACGGGAAACCACCTCATGAATTGAACTTCCCTAGAAAAAACTCAGAGCCCTGTCTCTGATGTCAGCTACGCTCGACATCGAGTATGCAACGCAACGCAATTTCGCAATTGAACTATCAATGCCTCGTTCCCGGTTTTCTTGTGGACAGGTGGCCCGAATTCACTTACCTCAGAACTCTTCCTGCATAGGTTCACCCAAACGTTTTGCATTTGTTTCACGACAGAATGGTATCGTTGGTGCCCAGTGGGATACACAGGAAGATGGAGGCTACATCATACACTTAGTAAGTTTTTGATAGTTTCTAATGATTGCGATATTACCAAAGAACATCAAATCTAAAAGTTAAGTTTACACATGCTCAATATTTCGCTTCAATTCTTATCAGGATACTCATAAATGAAATGCTTGGTGATAATGCGAATCCCACCGTAAGATGCTATTGGATTCAAAGTAAATCTACATTTCTCTGCTATTAGCATATTCAATATGACGCTGCCATGAATTCGTATCGACTCTATCCATATAACCAATAAACCCTACGATCGAATTTCATCTATTTATTTTGTTATTTCTTTCCTATTATAGATGCAATATTTGAAAAAATTGTAATCCTAAACATTTCGAGAAAATGCTTTAGGTAATTTTTTCTAATAATAGTTCGTCAATAGTTGAGTTCAATCATCATGAAACCCTTGAATTGACGAACTTCCCAGCTATTATGACCAGTAATTCATAATTACCACAGTACTCAAGCAACACAATCTAACATCATCGGTCATGCACTGCCAATATTCAAATCTATTGAAACAAATGTTAATAATCAACGCTAGTACGGTGCAATAGCTATCTTTTATTAATGTTTAACTTCGATAAAAGCAACACCACGGATTATTACCTTAGTCTTGGCTGCGTTAGAGCTATACAATCTTGACTTAAATAGACATGGAAAACTCGAAGAAAGTTCATGAGAATTTTGGAAAAAGGGGGTTTTCGAGAGTCATTTTTCTTAGGTTTAGAAATAGCGGTGAAATCACCTCGGTTCATCAAAGTTTGGCTGTATGCATATAACAATATCAGAAACATCTTTACATGGATTGATCTTGAAGCTATGAATAGCTCAATTTATGATAAATCATTTGCCCATAATTGCGCTTCGTCATGCATCTTATTACGGCCTTCTTGGTCCATGTGTTTCTAATTGATGATGTCTCTTTGTTTAATAAGCATCGCAGTTCGCTTCTAGAAGCTTTAGCAGTGATTCTAAGAACTAATGAGTACTCTGCAAGCGTAGTCACTTTAAAGCATCAGCTGAATACTCGTTATAGCTCGTTCAATGGCTATCGCAGCACCCCGATTAGACGTCATCAGTCTAATGATAACTTTTTTGCAGCCGGATGCAGATGCAGTGATTCAAATACATGATGGGAGCACCCACATAATAAACCACGGCAGTGATGAGCTTAGAATAAAGATACGAGATGCTCTTCTGTCAAGCCTTTTGCATGTATGACGGATGGACAAACAGGCGGGCCGATAGGGTCAGGATCCAGACACTGTTTTCTTATGGCGGCAGTCAGCCGAACAACCAGGATAGCGTAAGGTACACAAGCAACAATTTGGGAGTCGCTTGCAGTGAAAGATGAATATCAAATGTTGCCTCGGAGAACCAGGAATCCTCATCGTAGAAAGAAGTACTCTAACTGGAGATGTCCCGCATTGAATTGCGAATATCGAATTTTCAGAGTATGAGAACCTCGTATCAACTCATTGATGGACAAATTTGTCGTTAGGGTAGGAATTTGATATGAACAATTGTCATTCAAAATTATTAAATCTCCTTAAAACAGTCGTCATTTTCTTTTCCAATAACGTGGACGTAAAGATGAAGATAACTGGGTATAATTTTCATCGTGGTAAGAACTTGTATAAGGCTTTCGTATGTAAATAGACTCGTGTTTCAGTTTTGTGAAATAGACATGCATATGCCTTTTGAGCTTGGAATATTGAGAGATTTACTGTGCCTCTGAGCTCGACTTTGTTTCCTACCATTCTGATTTCTTTAACACCGATCGGCTGCAAATGGATTGATTTTAGCTTCTCACCAAAGCATGGAACATTTTGACTCTCAATCTGTTGCACGTTTTGGGGCATTTAAATAGTACAGAAGACAAATATTTTAATGAAAAACGTATTTGCAAGAATGGAATACTGAAACCACCTTGATCACGATCTCACAGCTGATGCGACCGCACCTTGAATACGACTTCACCTAACTACCACCTTAGGTTTATTAAAGAATATGAAACATACGCAATAACTCATCCATTTTTGCTTGAATTTGTAATAAAACATTGTAAGAAATCTTTTTCCATTCAAAGAAAATCATATGCAAGACTTACTATGTTCGTTGTTCGGAAGGGCAAAAAAAACTCCTAAATCAAAATGTATTTATATGTATTATTTATGAAGACACACTTATATGCTTTTTCGACCAGATAAAGTACGTCCATGGACCTGCCACTTCTCTTCACGATTCAAATTAACTCAGTGTTTGAACTATTTATTTCATATTTCTTTGATGATTATGCATATCTCGATATTTGAAGGTCTACACAACGCCTGCGCTTAGCATTGCATTTGCTACTTTTATAAACCCACCAATATTTGCTCCTTTCACGTAATCAATATCATCGCCAACTTTCCCGTGCTGCACGCATGTAGCATGGATGTTTCGCATGATGTCTTGCAACTTTGCATCGACCTCTTCCCTACTCCATGACATCCGCATGCTATTTTGACTCATCTCCAGACCACTGACAGCAACGCCACCGGCATTAGACGCTTTTCCTGGTGCAAACAGCACTTTTCTCTGCTGGAAATGTCGCACGGCCTCGGCTTCTGTTGGCATATTTGCTCCCTCTGCCACGGCAATGCAGCCATTTTTGACGAGGTTTTCAGCATCGCCTTTGCTTAGCTCATTCTGAGTAGCACACGGTATTGCGATGTCACATTTCACTTTCCAAGGCCGTTCGCCCTTGTAGAACTCAAGGTTATGCTGCTTGGCAATTTCCTCAATTCTTCCTCTCTTGTTGAATTTCAGATCCTTGGTCTGTTCAAGCACTTTTGAACTGATGCCGTCACAAAAGAAAACTGTCCCCGCCGAGTCTGACAACGTGACTACCTTCCCTCCAAGCTCAGTCACTTTCTCTGCAGCAAACAGGGCGACGTTCCCAGAGCCTGAAATGGCAACGCTTTTACCTTTGATGTTGTCACCGGCGTGCTTCAGCATTTCTTCCAAGAAATAGACGCAGCCATAACCGGTAGCTTCTGGTCGCAACAAGCTGCCTCCCCACTCTAGCCCTTTCCCTGTTAAGACTCCAGTGAATTCATTTCGCAAACGTTTGTATTGTCCGAATAGGAATCCGATTTCCCTGCCCCCGACATTGATATCACCGGCTGGGACATCCGTATCAGGGCCAATGTGTCTTGAAAGTTCCGTCATGAATGACTGGCAAAATCGCATTACTTCTGCATCAGATTTTCCTCTTGGGTCGAAATCTGATCCACCTTTTCCTCCGCCCATCGGCAATTGCGTCAGACTGTTTTTCAGGACCTGCTCGAAGGCAAGAAACTTAAGTATGCTAAGATTCACCGTCGGATGGAATCTAAGCCCACCTTTGTACGGTCCAATGGATGAATTGAACTGCACGCGATATCCACGATTCAAGTGTATGTTGCCACTGTCGTCCATCCACGGCACACGAAAAACTACTATACGCTCTGGTTCAACAAACCTTTCCATCAAGCCATACTTGAAGTATCTTGGGTTTTCAGTCAAGAAATCCCAAAGCGAGTCGAGAACTTCTTTAACTGCTTGGTGAAATTCTGCTTGACCAGGGTCTCTAGCAACGACATCCTGGTAAAATTCATCAACCGATTTGAATGGCACCTGAAAGATAACAGAGCAGTTTCAAACGATCTTTCTCCAGTGTGTCTAATGGAATGTTCGCAGTATCCAAATGATGTGCATGGATACAACAAAAGGAAAGCAAAAGGGATAAAGCTATTTGTCTCACAGAAAAAGCTATTTGTCTCTCAGAAAAAGCTATTTGTCTCTCAGAAAAAGCTATTTGTCTCACACTTCGCAGATTTCAAAGCAAGGGCTGCTAAAATATGGAACGCCTAACCAACATCGACAGCAAAGCTGAACAGTTTGCTCCTCTTCAAAACAGCACATTAATAAGATCTTTATATCTATTACTTTTCATACATATTTACTGTAAATAGCTGCTCTTACAATTATTGTCCATTGTAATTCAAGTATTCTAACTGCCCGTCGACTTTCATCTACACTGGGTCCTACTGTAAAAAATTGAATTTAGCTCGATTTTTACAGGCTATCCACTTTAATCATAAGCTATTATCATTATTATTATTATTACTATTAACGGTCATTCTCGTATGACTTTGCTAACAATGGTGTGGTAAGATACTACATGGTCAAGGTACTCCAATAGCCTTGGCACTGCGGGGCACTTTCATGTGAGCATTGTTCATTGGTCTTGCCTTTCACTCCATTAGATTGCAGTGGAAGAAAGTGTTTAGTCTTCTGTTGCAGCTGTCCGCAACGATGTGTATGGTGGTTTGCGCCACATGGAGGGAAGCGCAAAACAATAGCAGTTAATCGTTAAAAAGATAATAATGGAAACCTTTCATTCAATTTGAATTTAAACTACAATTACAAACCTCCCTTATACATGGGTGGTTTGAAATTGGCTTGCCTGGCTTAGGGTTTACAATATAGAAACTAATACAATGGGAGAAATAAATGATGAATGAGCAAAAAAATAAATGAAGAAAATATATGTAAATGCACATGAAGATGGATATCAAATCGTTAGAATGGGACAGGTCTAGTAGGGACAAGGTCCGGGTGATACTTTTTTTAAACCTTTCATCAACTGAATATTTAAAATACACCTGTCTTATAGCAGGCAGTGTGTAATTGGCTGTTTCTACTTAACACTAACGACAATACAACGAAGCGAAAGGAAGTACAATGTTTGATTAAGAGAAGAAAATGTTCAAAGGTCCATCAAAGCAGGGTCTGTCCAGTCTTTGTTTCGTCGGCAAAATATGTAATATGTGCATAATAATATGATAATAATAATAATAATAATCTGAGTGTGAATGTATTACATAAACCTTTTTTGCTTGGAACGGCTCGCATACTCCGAGAAGTCCTTGATATCCAATGAATTGAAGGAAAGAGAGGAAATAGAAGACAGCTTATCATCCTCGTCCACGGGAGGTGGCTTGAGGAAAAGGCTGTCCAATCCGGTGATAACATCAAAGGCCGTGTAAAAATCATGATAATAATAACTAGCTTATTCACAGTTGGTACAAAAATCTCGGTTCAAAATAAACTAACATAAACCAACTATATGACGCATAATAGTAACAAGTACACGTTAAAGCAATAAGAATGGATGAAAGACTGTCATGCTGCAAATATATTTGTGTGGAGGCTTTGAGGTGATCTCAAAATTGAGAGCAGAGGCAAAAGGGTGATATTTTCTACACGTGGCATTGTTCTTAAAATTACATTCAGCATAACTGGGAGTTTGGAAGCATTCAAAGTATGAAGCAGGAAAGGACATGCCATGCTGAAAAAGGGAAAGGAAAATGGACCAGTCTGCTGGTCACACCGTCTTAAAAAGGAGGATGCATAGCTTGCGAATTACGGGATGAATATCGACCGAAGCCCATCTTCACTTGCGAAGATACTTGACGTTGAAGGTCAGGCTGAGAACATGGCTCCTGCAGCTGTTCGCTTCCGAATACCGCAAAACGTTGGCTTGCACACAGAATATGATCTAAGTAATCATTGTTCGAGAATGGTTGCTAGTGTTATCCAACTTTCTTCAGAAGGTAGATTATAAGTTTCCATAAAGCACAACCTGTAAAATGCTGCGTCCTTAGTCAGCATCCAAATTAGAAATAATAAAAATCTTTCAAGGTCAATAATGGCGAAGATGATTTACAAAATCCAAGGAGAAAGACTTTCCATCAACTGCAGATGAAAGGGAATATACCGTGCTTCCATTTCAACGAGGTTCCAGTAGGGTGTTCCCGTGTTCCCTACTCTAACCAGAATTTTGCAATGATTTTGTCAGGACAGCCTCCTGCTAGCCACGCCCTTATACTTCTCCTGCACACCCTCCCGCTTCCGTTTCAAGCACTTGTCGCATCACCTCTCTATTGATTTTTTGTAGCCTCCCTTACAAACTTTCAAATGAACAGCCTTTCAATAATACTCGACGTAAGAAGTACATCTTCAGCAAAAATCTACATTTTACCTGATCCATTTTTGATTCTCTACCAGTGGTGTTCTCCAGCTTTCTGCAAAACAACAAATGCCGTCTTTGAAAATGGACAAATTTTATTGCTGCAAGACGTGACACAATTGGCGTCTTACGGTCCACTTAAATGATAAAGCTTTGATCAGAGAAAGCTTGTTATGGTAGAAACTGTTTATTTGTGTCCTGTTTGAACGGCCGGTGAATGCATCAAACAAGGCAGGTTGCAACCACACCACCGTAATAGCTCTTAAACATGAATTATTAAACATAAACTAAGCAAGAGGGCTAGTTAACCTGCATCAGATTACCCTTCGCATTCAATGAGGAGCCATTGACTAGAGCAACGGAGATATAGACACATATTCTTTACCTTGTCTCGTTCGATCTTTTTTATATGCTCATATAACAATGACAACATAGTATACAAAGGTGTGACAGGGAGCATGGGACTACATGGCAACCCTGTGGCGCTTAACAATTAACTTCAAAATGGATGGCCGTCAGGAAAAACAGAGTACGGAATTTACCTATGTTCGGTTCTGTATGAGAGATTCGGTTATTTGATCTTAAGTTGCTAGTAAAGGTATATGTTCTTTAAAGGAAGTCGGTAAGATTTTTCTTGAAATTTAACAATCAGAGGATCATTTATAACCGCTCCTTAGAAGTTAATCCCTTAATGGACAAAAACCCCTTTTCAATTCAATCGATTGTTATATATTTTTGTCATGTATATTTTTTCTACAGCAAGAGCAGTGGACCCTCATGATAAGAACCTCCATTGTTAAAGATTATTTTGTTTAAGGATATTTACAGGTGAATGAAATGGGAAATTTTCAAAAGAAGGATAAATATAGACTTTCCGTAACCTTGACGATTTTTACTACAGCCTTGAAACTAAATACGGTGCTAATGAACCATTCTAACTTTGCAATGACTACATGCTTCCAAAATGCCGGTTCATTAAGATAAATTGCCCCCCCCCCCCATTCTGTTTATGAAAATGGCAGTGAGCAAAACGTAGGTATGTACGAATTTAAGTGACCGTATGTAATCCCAACCTATCTATGGGTGGATGACCCGATCATAACAATACAGTGATACAATGCTTTCAATATTACTGTAACACACGTCATTCGCTTCCATTTGTTTCCATGTAATGGATACTTGAAAACTCTTTCTTGCGATCCCTACAATGTTATTCTTATCAAAGCACTCAAGCAAACCCCAATGACTTCCAAGCCGCCAGCCAGCCTTGTCATGGGATGCAACGAGTGTCACACGTTGTACACGTGGGGACTCAAAAGAGCTGTATTTTTTGGACTTATGTGTACTTTTGTAGTTTATTCAAGTATTGGAAATTAAAGGATTCATTTTACATGCCAACAGATCGACCCTCTGTAGAGCCGTGATTCTCTTGAGAACTGGAATCCGAAATTTGGAGCAAGCCGATCTTATGAGAAATCATCCTTGCAACTTTCCTCAAAGAAATGGGAATCGTTGGCCCTTGAGTTACCAATAAATACTCTTCAGTATCATCGCGTCATACTATAGCCATTATGTCATCTTGCCTAGCTCCGGTTAAAAACATCTAAAAGTAATTTCACAAGACAGACTCCTTTCAGGTCCCGATGACCAACGAAAGCTACCATCCACAGGAGACAAGCAAATGATCTTGAGCTCAAAAATAACATCTTCCTTACTTAAAGAAAAGGAAGTTCATATACAAATTAGCTTTTGTAATTTGATGACAGATTGCAAGGAACATTGTATACACAGCTTCTTTTAAGTTCACTCTGGCTGAAAGGAGGTTAACTCCAAACAAGAGCCCGAAGCTTTCAGCAGGAAATTTCAAGAATAGCTTCTCAATTCATAAGCCTGAGGATTCTGCTTTTAATTAGCCTTACCCGGCCAGAGCGTACTAGAAATAAGTGCGGAAAGACGTTCCACTACTTACTAGAAGTGAACGCTTAAATGTAACCATGTATGCTGACATGTCCAATCTCCAATCCTAGCCTTAAGCTTCATTTGATATTAGCAACGGGAAAACACACACGGAATTCTAAAATCATTCGCACATAAACGAAGGCGACTAAGTTTCTACCAACTTCTAATCAATCATAGCCAATGTAACTACTTAGCAGTGGCTACATTTGATAGATTAAGACATATGCCGAGATATACACGTACCCCTGCAGCCGTTTACACACCAGTTGCCAGCAGTGCTCTTCAGATTGCAGCAAATGACGGCGTATTGTTGCAGCTCTCTGAACTACGTGCTATTAGCCTACCTAACATATATGTCAGCACAAGTTCTGCTCTTATAGCAAATGCTACAGTCTTTTTCCCGTGATCGGCGACGTGATATATTGCTAGTTCACGTGTTGAGTTTGACCCCTTTCAAGTAGTAGAGCGAGCACACGCAAAATAGTCATGAGATCAAATAGCCCTGCGAATGAGGACTTAAATCCAGTTTTGATGAAAGATTGTCACACCGTTACTTTGACCAAAGTTCAGAACATGGGTGTTTTCATGCAAATGAGATTCTTCGTCTTACAAACCATACCCATGTAGATTCCCTTGCCGCTTGATGTGCACCAAATTAATAAAAGTTTCAATCTTACTGAATCTCGAGTTGCAAAAATCTTTCCAAATTCTCAACCTTTGTTCGTCGTTATTGTTAAATAGTTTTCTGTTGATTGTCACATTTGCGTCTCTTCCGGTTTAGAATGTCTTTTAAAAGTACTTATGATCGTATATCAACCAAACTAGGAGATGGACCAATAAGGTCAACCAACAAGGTAAATTGGGAAGGTAAACCAATGAGGTAAGCCAGGATATAAGATAACGTTTGATGGAGTGTAAGTAGCCCAGGGTGAATGAAACAGATGTGTCTACCATTTCACGGGTAGTGAAGACTATCTTTAATCTTGAGTCTCGTTTCAATCCATAACGGTATGCCAAGAACTTAAGAGAACGCTTATTCATTAAAAACAGTACAGGCAGTGCAGTCCTAAGGATGGAGTTCATAGATCAAGCCCTTCTTGCGGGATTTACGTATCTATCGGCACTGCTTAGAATTCAGCATTCCGTACAACTGCACATGTGATCAATTCAAGGTCTAGCCAATCAGGCATAACTGGTGTCCGAGACTGATCACAAGGATACATGCGCGTGAATACTGCTGCCTAAAGTAATTCCACGTGATAGAACACAGTAGAAACCCAAGGCCTCCTCCACAGAATATACCGATTCGCTTCATATCGGATTACTTTTCATACCAAATAGATCTTGCTTTCACGCGACACTGAATGCATCCAACACCGAATCTTTTTTCATGTCGGAAAGCATTTGAGCCCGTTTGAAGACATCAATCCGGCAGGGAGCCGCACCGAAACCTCCTTTTAGTGCACACAGCTTCGTTTTCAATGCAAGTTCTATCGCCAAAATTTAGACAGCACGAATCTCATATATTCTCATATTTAATTCTTTCAAGGAGGGTTGTCCTTCAGCATAAGCTGGTTTTCAAGGGGCCCTCAGACAAAAAATTCAATTATAATCTCTGATAACGGCACGAACAGTGAAGAAAACCAAACAAAACAACATGCAAATAGTCTTAACTATGATCGTTGTTGCCAGGCAAAGTTCGTTTAAACAGTAGGCTTGGCAACGTGATGCGCACAGCGCGGATAGGGCTAGCAATCCGATACGCAGTAAATCCGGATTTTACCTGACGGTGGACAAACTGCATATTCGTTTCATGTCTTATTCACGTGAAGAATATCTACGAGATATCCATCCAGACCCGGAGAATAAAAATCGGGTCATAACAAACATGATTCATGCAAGCTCCCTTTTATACGTATTTTAGGAAAACTTACATGGTTCTCAGGATATAACAGGACCGACATATCCTGTGTGTGTCATAAAAGTTGACTACCATGGGCTATTGCGAGAAGGATTATCCGACCAAAAACCCGGGCCAAACTTCCCTTAATATGTGTACTTGATAATTGGCAAACCACACAGGCGACGCCATTTTTGAGAGAAGCATGTGGAAGTAGTAGAAAGAAGCAAAGGGAAGTAAGGAAAAAATCAGGACTGACATTGATTCGGGTGGATTTTTTTTTTTTTTTTTTAGTGGGTTATGTTGAGGAAAGGCCATGGTGACCTATACAAAGCCCCAACAAAGGAAGAAAGAAGAAAGCGAGCAGCTAACCCTTGTTGAACTCCTCCCCCTCTACTTTGACCCCTACTTCAACGAATTAAGAATACCCAAGCAATCAGTTGATATTAGCTGGATACGGATCTCGACTGGGGGGGGGGGGAATTCCTACCCATACACAAC
The DNA here is from genome assembly GCA_964026355.1 of Pseudorhiza aurosa. Taxonomy (NCBI): domain Eukaryota; kingdom Metazoa; phylum Cnidaria; class Scyphozoa; order Rhizostomeae; family Lychnorhizidae; genus Pseudorhiza; species Pseudorhiza aurosa. Next base: position 5,073,921 of record OZ032114.1, on the reverse strand, counting down.
CCGACACAATTCTGACGTCGATATACACGCAATATGCAGACGTTCAGCATTTTCCGAACTGACGAGTCGATGGCCAAATGACCCAACGACGAAGTGACGGGTTGCGGCCAAATGATTGTCACGTGCAATCAAAGGCACCGTCACCTTTGGACTTTGTTTGTACAAACGTAATTGGCATTCATAGTAAACAATACCGGCTTCTCTGTTGATTTGACATATGATGCATTCAAATATCTCACAATACGTTGTTGGGGCAATGCGGAAACCTCCATGTTGGTGTCCCTGGACATCGACCGCCAAAAGTGATCTCGACTCATTTTGTCGGCTCGTAACCGATTTGAGGGAAAGACTCGATGAAGACGCTATGTTGTTAATAATGTACTGGAAGCAGTCAAATCGGGCAATGATTTAATGGCGAAAGCGGAATTGACTTTCCCAAAATCTTCCGCTTTCGTGAACTAGCCCTTATCGTAAACAGATGCTGGATCAACTAAATTCCGTACAAATGTCCTAAAGCAAACTTTGCATAGTTTTAGCATGCCCGGGTCCTACGGAAATACAAAGTTTCGCACAAATTGGTTTACTTGAAGCCTTCACCGGGTGCCAATGTCTTTAAATCACACACAATTAATGTACAAGAACGACTCTCTTTGACTCCATTTGCTTTGTAGAAACCAGCATAATCTATGTACCTTTCAATCCAAACCGATTTAAATTCTTCAAAAAAGCGGTAGTTATATTACCAAAGGGCGATGCACGCACCCAAAAATTTGTAGCGCGCCCTTTTAACCCCAAAGTGATGCAAATGTTCTTATCGAGGCGAAATTCGCCCTCTAAAACAGCTTAATGGCTTAGGTTAAGCGATGATTTGCAAATCTCGGGTTTCTAATGAACTATTTCTCCTCTAACTAGATGATGCTTTGAAATAAACAATACCTTATGGCGTCCGCTGCTTTCTTCTTTCCAATTTGTGGAACCGATTTCGTGCGGCTTGCTCGAATAGTTCAAGCTTTGTATATCAATCGTTCCTCTAGTCAAATACACGTTAGTTTCTCCGTTCAGATAACTTCTACTGTAACCAATTCGAAAACGTCGACTCGTTATGACTGTTGGAGATGATAGGCATGTTCAGCCCCCTGTTTGACATCATATGACATCATAATTACGTAATCCCCCCCTTTGTTTGACGTGTCTCATGAAACATCAAAATTGTACGTGATTATTGGAGCACACAAATAGAACACGTACGCGTGACTAGTCATAATTGATGGGTTGTTCAAGAAGGTCCGGGTTGATTGGTGGCAAGTATCGGAATTGTTATTTAGGGAATTGATGCCAGTTTTCTAGTTTTACTTACCGCAGTTCGTCTAACTTAGCTTCGGGTGGTGTGCAACAAGTGCATTCCTGGTGGGTAAATGTGGAGGGTTGGTTTTAGGAAAACACCCGGCTTTGCTATTGAAGCAGCCCCATGCTAGACTCTGCATGGTGCAGATAAACACTCATCGGTATCAGAAACCTGAATTTTCTATGATTAACGACAGAAGAAGAAGCAGTAATCGTTGTAAGTCAGTGGTAGTTGAATATTGGGTTAGATTCCTTTGTACAGACAAAAAGTTACTAAACTGGCCTTTTTCAAGCGCCGAGAGGGTTAAAAAGATTGCTTATCAATATATTCCTCTCAGAAAATACTGCAATGAATCCATGTAAGGGGTTTGTATACTGATAAATATAATTCAACATTTTCCATTTTGCTTCGAAAGAATGATAGCTACGTAAAATATTAACATGTATTTAAATGTTTCCCATTATTTTCAGTTCAAAGATCTCCCAATATTCCTGTGGTTCCGCAATGGTCTCGAGTTTGATAGACATTGCTTTGAACGAAACTGTCCCGAAAGCAAGTTTCGATTAGAAAGGTGATCCCTATTTAACTTCCTACAGCGTACAGGGCCTAGTGATAGAATGCTCGCTTTGTATGCGGTAGATGCGTTGACACCGACCCAATCGGGTTGCGTCTGGCGCCCTTAAGTGTTCAGTGATTTCCGCAGTACTGACACCTTGTCGTATCCACATTTGATACTTTCGCAGCAGGGGGGGGGGCTTAACGTGCTGGCGCGTTTATGCTATTAACCTAGATAGCTGACGGATTAGTTGCAAGTTGGGAGTAGGTAAATGGATATCGAACTTTGATTTCTGAGATTGAGAACGACCTGCAATATGGGATCCTAGAGATCCAAAATATTGCAACAGGGATCGGCTTCTTAAAATTCGTTACCTTCCTTTCAATGAAAGGTTTAATTGCTTCTAAAATGATGTTAAATGTCTTTCTATGCATTCTTGTATATTGGACAAATTTTCAGGGTCTTCTTTCAATTGTTAGAACAAATGGTGGAATTCGTTCTCGAACCCTAGCGATTCTCGAACCTTGTTAATGGGATGGACGGCCATTCTCCGGTCCCGATGATACTTCAGTCTTCTGTGAAGGCTGAGATTTGGGTTTTCGGCAAGCCCTAAACGATACATTTCTAACTACTTTCAATGACTAAACTTTTCGCCCTTGGTATTCTGCGTTTTGTTACAAAACCAAGATTAACTTCGTGATCAATTTTTTTTAGTGGGTTATGTTGAGGAAAGGCTATGGTGGCCTATACAAAGCCCCAACACAGGAGGAAAGAAGAAAGCGAGCAGCTAAGAGGATAGAGAGAAAAGATCAAGTTTATTGATCTTAGATTTGAAAGATGGCAAGTTGCAGGACTCAGGAAAGCAAGAAGAAGGCAAGACGTTCCATAAGTTGCATGTTCTTGGGATGAATGATGATTTGTGAGATAGAGTTCGTGGATTAGGCAGTGAAACTTGGAAAGGGTGTGAATGAGTTGAGCTTCTGGTGGTCCTGACACGCCTCAGAGGAACTGGAATGATATCCCTGATCTCCTGAGAACAATGTCCGTTAAAGTATCTGTAATAGATGGAAACATCTCCAACTAAACGACGATGGGAAAGAGGTTGGAGCGATTTGGTGAGGATAGGATTATTGATGAGACGAATGGCTTTGGACTGGACTTTGTCGAGAAGACAGAGAGTAGATTTTGGAGCACCACCCCAGACGTGGGAGCAGTACTCTAAAGAAGGACGGATTTGGGGCTTGTATATAGATAGAAGGTGAGAAGATGAGCAAAACCCGCGGGCTCTGGCGAGGAAACAGAGCTTTTGAGATGCATGTTTAGCAAGGGAATGGATGTGAGTTTTCCAAGTGAGATTAGATGAAAGAGAAAGACCAAGTTGTGTGAAAGAAGCTGAAGTGTCCAGTTTATCACCATTCATGAAGACAGCTGGAAAGTTTTGATTACGTTTGCGTGAAAGGACAGCCTGTTTCGTCTTGCTTTGGTTGAACGAAATTAGGTTTTCTTTACCCCACTTCTCAATAACTGTCAGATCATTGGAGAGAAGCGAGGCTGAAATTTTTCTGTGGAGTTGGATATCGGTGGAAGCACGGTCATTTGGATTGAATGAAAATGAAGAACTTAGGAAGGTATCATCAGCAAAGGAGTGAATGCTAGAAGACGTGGAGGTGAACAGGTCATTGATGAAGAGGATGAAGAGTACAGGGGAGATGACAGAGCCCTGGGGTACACCAGCATTGATAGAGTGCAGATTGGAGAGGAAGCCGTCCACTCTGACGGCAATTGACCTATCAGAGAGGAAACTACCAATCCAATTAATGAGAGTGTGATGGAGACCAAACATCGGCAGTTTAGCGAGAAGACCCTTGTGCCAAACGCGATCAAAGGACTTTGAGATATCGAGAGAGATCACTCTGCTCTCACCACTGGATTCCAGAGCAGAGGACCAGACATGGACAGCATAAGCAAGAAGATCACCAGTAGACCTGGCTTTTCGAAAGCCATACTGGTGGTCAGAGAGAAGATTGTTTGTTTCATGGAAGGTAAGAAGTTGTTTAGTGATGATGGTCTCCATATTTTTAGAGATGAGTGAAGTGATTGCTATGGGACGATAGTTGAGTGGATTAGACTTGTCGCCTTTTTTTGGGATAGCAAAGACGTGGGCTTGTTTCCATGAGGTGGGAAATGTGCCAAGAGTGTAGGAAGGCTGGAATAGTCTGTTAAGAATAGGGGCAAGTTCAGGAGCACAGGTTTTGAGAATGCGAGGGTACATTTATGTGATATTGGACGCGGCTGATCAGAGACTTTCAAACTTCTTCTTTACACTTCTCTTCGCTCTCGTATTCGCTTCACAACGCTTCGTATTCGCTTTCGACTCATGCTCGCATTTGTTCATTCGTAACGTGTTCAGCTCACGTTAATCAGATATTCATATTTCTGGCTACCAATAACATCGCGTTTTAGACGGAGTTCATTTTTATTTACGTATATTCAAGTTTTCCTATGCAAATAACTCGTTTTCTATCCTGGGCTTCACAAGATTGAAATGCTTAGCATTCAGTACTTAAGCTAAAAAATCGGGAGTTTAAAATACAATGCTAACAGATGGCCAGCCTGCAACTGAACCTTTCACCGTGTTTGCACAGCAGTTTGGTCCAAGGGCTTAAGAAACAAAGATGGCCACCACCGTATCCACCGAAACGATGAAGGGAAGAACTTTGAATTTTTATTTCTTTGAAAGTTGTACACTAAATAGACAGTTCAGAAGCTGTAGCAATTTGCTATGTTCCTGTTGACTTCTGCAGGCCCCTTATGGTGAATGTCGGTTATTTGCTGTATGCAGTGTTATCTGTAAATCATTATTGATGAGATTCTCGTAAGCAAGAGTTAAGTTGTTGCTCTCTGTGTCTTCTCTGAAGAACCTACCGAAGATCGCTACCGATTGAACTCTGAAATAATTACTTTTGGCACATTTTGAATATGAAAACTAAACATTTTGATGTTGGCATATCCCCGCACACAGATTAGTTACATCAATTCTTAAAATCAAGTAAAGTGAAAAGCATACAGTCTTATACATTTGTTCCAAAGTGGACACTGCTAAGTTATCCGACCATAATTGACTCAATTTTTATCATAAGCAGAAGGTTAAAATGGATATTTTTTACTTCTTTTTCACTTGGAAAATTTCATTTAAAGATGTAGTGAAATGCTCAGCTATCAATGTAAAACACGAAAAATATCCGAAAATTTCAGCCGAAAGAATGTTGTAGTGCACTTTGGTCATTTTCGAGGCACTCTTACATACGAAAATTTAGAAGGAGAAAATACAGAAAAATGTAAGGCTCAATAGATTTACTGGATTGCATCGAAAGACAATCTCAGCTATTCAATAAAGAAGTATCGTATTTGTTGATTTACGTACAAAACGTGATCTACTGAAAAACGAGAAAATTGTAGCTCTTCAGACCTAGAAAATTGTAGCACTTCCTGATTCACGTTTCTGGGTGCTTGAAAGCGATCTTGCTGTCGACAGGCATTCAGTCTAGCAAATAAATATTTCTTGGGCTCTCTTTGAGTTGCTCCAATGCTGAGAATACTCCATTACGAAAATTAATGAAAAAAATAATATGCCATGATCTATTGAAAGTCTTCTCTGCACCCGGCCTTGTAGGGGTTCTTTCCAAAGAGATAATCTACCATTTGCAATGCTTCAGGGCTAAAGGGATACAACTTTTACCTCCGTCCGAAAGGTGACTTTGTTTTAAGAATGAAGAGAGAAGCTCTGTCGTAGAAGAGGAATCAATAACTTCATCTAATTGGTTCGAATGAAATGAAAGCAATCAAGTTAGTGTCTTAATATTTCTAATGCAAAAGCTTTATTTGATAGACATGCCTGGTACAATATTGATGTTTACTTTTTCCTAACTATCTCTTGCTTGTATGTTTTAAAGGACTCTCCCCGCTATGCTTTAAGAGAAATCAACCAAAAGCGAACTCATGGAATTCATTCAATGAAGAGAACGAGCAAGCATACCTTGCTACCAGTAACTTGTGTTCTCCTTCTACTTCAATTCACCTTTCAAGCATGCAACCATGTTTGAAACGCACTTTATCAATCTGAACGGCCACTTATCGCCTTACAATTACACTACTAGCTATATCATAATTGCGGTAAATGAAGTCAGTGCATTGTCTCTGGATGTCGTTTGTCATTGAGAATTGTTTGTGTCTGTAAAACATCTCTTTCTTGCAAAGACAGATGGGCTTTGGAGAAACCCATTGCAGAAAACTTGGTAAAGGATTTGATTTTTTAGAGCAAAGTTATCACAGGTGGTTTGAGTGGGTGATACTATCTGATTGCTAATAGGGTCCACTGGAGGACACATTTATTGTATTAATTACCTCTGTAGGAGCTGAACATAACACAAACTTGATGTTCTTCACATACAAATAATTCAATGAAATTATCAAAAAATAATACATTTAATTCCGATCATGATAGCAACGTCCTGTGGACTTGGCTTATGTATTCATGAATTACAATCAGGGCATGAAATAATGCCGTTCGTGCAGCCAGAGCATTTCAGGCTGCTGATTTCCCGGCTGAATCTAGTTCGTCTTGACTTTCCGCTTCCAGAACACTTGCTGCAACTTATGAACTTGTATCCACCGCAGGCTGAGCAAGACTGAGCATGTGACACTCTCTAAATAGAAATATACTCGTTTATGTACAGCATTCTGAGGGTAATAGGATCTGATTGTCATACTCGAAACCAGTGTTGGAGAGCATCTTGTTAGAGAGGTACCATCATGAGGAAAGGCATTGTGGGGCAGAGTGGTCAGTTCCGTTCCTTGTCATATTCCCCCCCCAGCTTTACATTAGTTACCCATTTATTGCTGGATGGAAAGAAAGAGGGCAAATAGAAACATAAAAGAGCGTGATTTGAGTCTGGATCCTTCCGCCTAGTAAGCATGTACTTTCACCAACATCGGAGGCAGCAGTCTGAGTTTTTTTGGGAAATATGCATCATGAGGTGACTTCCCATTGCCTTTCTCACCTATGATATTTTATTGTGAGCCATGTAGGCTTCGAACCTCAAACGCCTGCGTTGTGATTTCGCATGTTGAACCACTACAACGTGGCACCACTCTTACAATATATCATTAGTTGACATCGTGCCGGAGTTGACCTATTGAATGCTTACTCCGCGGGAAAATTCTGTAAAGGTGATTAATAAAGGCTAGCGCAGATCACAACCCAACTGGTTATTATTGCGCTGTATGTGAAACAAATTACAAAGACCAACCATGAAGCGGTAAAGATGCAAGAATGCCTCCTTTTCTGGTATAATCACTTTATTACAACACCTGCATGTATGACTTATAGCAACAGGTGTTCGGATGTAAGTAACTAACAGTTTAGTCATTTAAGGAACCTGCAAAAGTTTGTTTCTTTTTTAGCAAGCCTGGCCGACATCGAAGTCTGTCTAGGGTTAAATTGCTCAATAAAGACACACGATTAAGTAATCTCACAAATAGTATTGCCATCTTTTATTGCATTTCACACATTTGGCCATGATTCGATTATAAAGGGGTCTGTATTCATTTCAAGTGTCTGCATTAGTTTCGGTGGGCCTAAGTCGTGGGAATCTTTTTATCAAAATGACCAAAGCATAAGAGGCACTGACGTCAACTGGTGGGGTGGAAAGGCCTTTTTCCTTTGAAGGGGATACGCAATAGAGGGACAGTTGGCTTAGTGATTAGAGACCATATCTGCTGTGAGGAAGGCTCCAGGCTTGAGGCACAGTTTCTTGTGAACTATCTTGGGCATGTAAAATATCTTGGGGATGTTTTGACGGCTACCACGAGTCTTGAATGACACATTTTAAAGGCGAATGTAACAGGACAGCGGAACAGAGGAAAGTCAAGAAGATCCTGGTGGGGCGAAGGGCACGGCAGAATGCGAAAATGGCGGTACGGCAAATCTCTCTTCAAATCTGTTTATACATAGAGGTTAATGTTTTGCTATCATTTCTTACCTCAATATTTGTTAAAGCTTCCTTCATTGTACCACTTTCAATCATCTTTTCAACGTCCTTGGCTCCCTAATATGAAATGCATCGTACAGAAGGACTTTTCTCATTTCGAAAATAGAAATGATTTCACCGTATTAAATCGGTGTAAGCATATCACTACAAAGCCAAAAATTCGGGAAAAGATTTACAATAACAGTTGTGCAATGCATCAAGATGAAAATTTCATATAAAAGGAAGTAAAGAAGTTGGGACTGGGAAAGCCAGCGACCCAAATCAAGCAGTTACCAATTTTTATTTGTAAATTTTCTATAAATTCATCTTATCTTACGTTTGAGCTTCAAGACATTGCATTCTGATTTAGATCCTTGGAAATATTTTTGACCGGGCCCTAAAGCCAACTGATAGAAAAATCAATTTCCCCAAATAAAGCTCGTCTTCTGCCATGCCTAAATCTGAGTGTGCTGTACAGTATAATAAGCTATCGCGCCAGTTTTTGGCTATAAGCAGATAGAGAAAACAGAAAGCATAGTTCCTTTCAGGGAAACCTCAAACATTTGAATCCTCTCATGCTTGTTCGGTCAATGTAAGAAGTTTTTGGAAAGATATCGAAGCCCAGGAGGTATGTAGGAAGGTGCAAAAAGGGAGTGAGATTAAAAAATTGTGGCAATTACATCAGTGATTAAGGGAGCTACATCCAAGCTTTTATCTATGTGACATTTCGGAGTTGTTTGAAGAAGTTAGTAAAATTCAAAGGGGTCACTGTTTGTTTAAATAGCAGCCAGCTCAAGGGTGAATTGTCATTTGGCATGCATCAAAGAGGCTAGGGGAAAATTGCCCCCGTTAGTTGTCAAGCTTGCATATGCATCATGAAAATTGGGTGATGTAAGAAAGTAAACTCACCCCGACAGGTTCCCCATCGATGAATATCTGTGGGAGTTTCACGATGTCCTTTCCAAGTTTCTTTTGCAATTCTTCTTTGAAATGAGGGTGCACAAACAAATCTCGTTCGTCAAATCTAACCATCAAATTATGAAAGATTCTTTTCACATACTTGCATTCATATTGAGTAGCACGCACAAATCCCAGGCTGGTTGTATAGATGACAACTTTACCTCGATCAGGGTCGGTTTTCTAAACACGAATGAGACAAGTTGAGTTACGAAGCGATTTGCAAGTTTTAAAATGGTTCAAAACATTTCGATTTAAGCTGGATTGACTTCAATTTTGGCAAAGGTCAATTTTTACAAACAACACGGTAAGGTATTTTCTTTACTTTTAATTGATGATTACTTAAGCTTACGTAAATGTAACTTGGTATGATTACTGAGACATTTAGTCTGTTGAGTTGGTGGCAGGAAAAGCATCCAACCAGCCTTAAGAAACCGAAATCAAGCCGTCATAAAATGCTTGACAATCCAAACCAGCAACCCCATTTTATTGATAGGCCTTTAAGGGATTTCAAACGAGGTTCCTTATTTGCACTTGTTGTGCCTATTGTATTTGACTATCCCTTGATAGCTGCAACACAGAATGACAAAGGGGCTACGGAAATCTCATAAGGATTTTGATTTACTGCTCCAGTGAAATTGATAGGATTTTTCTCGCTGGCATTCTCTGCTTTCATGGCAAGACTATAAAAATCTACCCTTCGAGAGACAACCGCCTTTTCACTGCAGTGAGCTATTACTTCGGGTCACAAATCTGTTTTGAAGACGACTGCGATGCCATGAACTGCTGTTATTCCCAAAATGTAAGAGCTGATGGCAGCAAAGGTATGACTGCAAATTGACTTAAACCATATTTACTACTACAAGAATGAAACGTACCGAGGTGGCATTACTTTTTGTTGAATTTCTTGTGTGGTCATCTTGTGGACTTGAAAAGAATTGCAAAATATTATCTCTAACACGGTTCTTCACACCTCGTACAGTTCCTTTCGAACTTAAGATTTGTGCTGTCTTCAGGCCACATAGGTCGCCATCTAGCATTTTCCCTGCTGCCTGCGCAATGCTCGCTTGACGCATTTTATCTGCTATCTCTTCGATCAGTTCATTTTCTTCGTCAGAGAGGCTGACGAATGATGATATTGAATGTGCTGGTGACGATAACTCGCTCAGGACACTGATTGTTTCGGAATAGCCAGATTCAGTGTCAAATTCGATAGTTCGTCTATGGTCGACTTCGCACTGCTTCCCTAGTCCCTCACACCGGTCATTTGTTTTTAAAAGTTCTTGTGCTATTGCGTTGTTGTTGTCGCCATTATTGCAAAACAAAGGGTTGTTCTTCCAACAGACCTGCTCTGCGAAACTCAAATCATCTCCTGCATCGGAAGCAAAATTTTCATTGAAATCTCCCTCCATGGTCAGCTATCCAGCAGCTGCGATGCGAAACACCAATGAGAATGTGGTAAAAACACAAAAACTACCGCTAGAGAAGTACGCTCAATATCTTAAACATAAAGCCACAATATCAAATCTGAGCGAAGCTGATTTTATCCGACGTACTGCACCGGTACGCAACAATTCGGTCCTGTATTTGAATGACTTGGAAACGTTTTTCCACTCTGCATATCTTGCATACACCAGAAATACGGACCATTTTAAATCTAGCCACCAGCAGTCATACATATTTGATTGAAATTCAAATAACATTGATTGATTGCACTAGCAATCATTGGAAGATGATGGCAGCACACTAAATGGAAGACCTGCTAGGCGGAGTTAGCGTGAAGGCTTCTTGTCCACAGCTGCCTGGATCGTAGCTAGAAAAAAATACATTACTGTCATCAGATGGGGATGTCACTTGATTTACTAGCACACTGCAATTGTATAACACCCTCTGCCAGATACACATGCCCATCCAAGGTTCCAGTTATCAAGAGACTTGACGACTGGTAGCACTGAATGAAGACTTAACCAATGATCTCGTTGACCAGGCTGCTGAAAGTTAAGCCTTAAGTTGTCCACGTGAAGGGGCTTTTTGCAGGCCAAGGTCAAATATAAAACACACACACCAATTCGGATAAGACCGCTGCAGAGACAATTGGTCCGCGTTACCATTGCACCACACCATTCGCGTAGAGGTCATCCGGAGAGAAATTTACAGCTGTTAGTCACTTTCTTTAAATCCCATTGAAAAATCTTTGAAATTGGCAAAAAACAGTGATCTTCTGCATCATCGTTTTGCACATGTGCGTGACGAAGTGAAGTGCTAGTTTGATCATAAACTGGTTGTAGCTATTTTGTTAGGTTAATGAAAAGAGGCCTTAATCTTGCGAACCCTGCGAGCACCTGCGCCGAGTATACGAACTAGGTCCTTCGCCACTGTCTCAAAATGCTACACATGTGGGACGAGTCGAGAGACGATCATATTGAGCAACTTCATCTCTCAAAAAGGACATTACTTTACTAGCTTTTCAAGAAAATTGAAATTGGAGCAAAATTTGAACTGCTCATTTGTTGATTTAGAAATGCCCATTTTATGGCTTGTATCAGCGCAAAGCAGTTGAAAAAATTATGCCGGTATTGAAAGACTTTGATGGCTTGCAAAATGCGAATTATTAAAAATGGAAAAATTCCTAAATTCAGTGACTGATTGAGATCAATTGGGTACAGGCACAAAAAGAATTAGCAGAGCTACGATTTTCTAAAACTTTAGATTCTTAAGTTTAAAACACATTATTCGAAGCTTGTTTTCGATAAAAAAATCCATGTTGGATATTTTTAGATACACAGAACATCGGACAACATATATTGTAAAGTGCCATAGTTGAATAAGCGTTCTACTGAGTTTCGCGCTATGGAAGTTTTAACATATCATTTCAATATTTTCATTCTTAAGAATCCGATGCCTCTTGCTTGTGGACCTCTTTCAGCACAAATTAAATCATATGGTGGTATAATTAGGTGTTGCTAGGCCGCCATCAGGAAACGTTCCCATCAAGGTTGGAATTTTTAAAATAATAGACATTATCTCAGTTTCTGTTAGGCATCCAAAACTCCTCTCTAAGCGGCAACACAAGATGACAAAGATAAATTACGACTCCTACCGGGACTATATGAACTAAAATGTGCTTTGTACATCGACTACCAAACAAAATATACATAATAAGGCACTCTTGGCAAAGTATACATTCAAGCAACAAAAGAACATTGCAAGGGTCTGTTGGAAACAATTTTTTGTTAATTTTTTTTTATCATTAAAAAGTTTGAGACAAACCAAATCCTATACGCGATATGAGAGCCCGTGTGCAGCATATATTCTTCGCCACAATTTACATCAGTTTCGAGCCAAGTACCCATGTACTGCTTGGGGGAGAGTAGGGGGCACCCAGAAACAGGGACGAGTGTGGAACCAAACCCATAGCCATCAGCGAAGTACACATGTGTGCTAACCACGACAACAACTAGCTCACTGCTGATCATTGGTGGCGCTCCAAAATCCACTCTCTGTCTTCTTGACAAAGTCCAATTCAAAGCCATTCGTCTCATCAGCAATTCTAACCTCGCAAAATCTCTCCAACCTCTTTCCCATTGTCGTTTAGTCGGATATTGTTCCATCTGTTACAGATACTTTCACAGGCATTGTTCTCAGGAGATCAGGGATATTATTCCTGTTCCTCTGAGGCGTGTCAGGACCACCAGAAGCTCAACTCATTCACACCCTTCCAAGTTTCACTGCCTAATCCACGAACTTTGTCCCACAAATCATCATTCATCCCTAGAGCATGCAACTTATGGAACGTCTTGCCCTCCTCTTGCTTTCCTGAATCTTACAACTTTCCATCTTTCAAATCTAAGATCAATAAACTTGATCGGATCTTTCTCTCCCTTAGCCTTTCGCTTTCTTCTTTCTTCCATTGCTGAGGCTTTGTATAGGCCACCATGGCCTCTCCCCAACATATCTCACTAAAAAAAGTTAGCGAGTAGTATAATTTCGATAGAAGAGATATTAAAATCTTGCCAACAAGCAAAATCAAATCAGTGAGCAGTACTAAGTTTCAAAGATAAAATGAGTCGACAGAGCACCAACCCTGGGGAAATCAAGTCACGTTACCAGGGAATTATTCTTACTTTACTGCAGTAAAAACTGAAATGAATTCCACGAAAATCATCGAAAAACGTCTTTTAAAACCGGTTTTACAGGTTTCTCGTATGGCATGAGGACACGAAAGCGAAACTGTAGCAGACAAGTCCTTATCGTTTTATCGCTGACAAATTTAGATATAGAAAAATCAGCATGGAAATACATCCCGCGTAATAACCGCGAAACTGCGAGAGAATAGGAAGAGGAGAACTGAAGGTATCTAATGGCCGTAACTTCCAATTGCATCTAAATTCAACTGAATGGAATCAATGCAAACATGCAGAAACTGAGCAGCTCGTTAGCCATTGAAAGAGGGACGTAGGAATCTCGATATTCTTTCATATACACATGTACAAACATATTCTAAGACATTACATTGATATATAATAATGCAAGTCAGGCGCAATAACATACAAGGAAAATGAAAAAATCCATCAAAATTAAGAAATTGCTTGTTGGAACTAGCTGGCGAAATGATTTTCATCGAATAGAAAAGTATTGGGTGGATGCAGCAGACTGAAAAGCTGGGACCTTTTCAGCAAAGAAATTTCGTTCGCACAAGATTCGGTCTTAAATCAGAACAATCTTGTAGTCAACCATGAATCAGAATTCGATATTCCCTGTAACATTACAATGGTGGGCGTTTCTGCCCTTGATTGACCCTCACAGCTCCTCAAACAATTTCTTACGAGAGGTTGATGCATTCGTTTGGCAATCTAATGCCTTCGCCCAACGTGTACTCTCTGCATCCAGCATATACCAATGTGACATTGACGCCAACGGGAGATCACAGTAAAATAGAGTCCCACACTCGAAACGAGTGCCGATGAGCACCTAGTTTGGGAGATCGTATCCTTGGCCAGGGCATTTGTAGGCGGCCAGTTCCTTCCATCGCCCCATCTCACACCCGGCTTCAAGCCAGCTTCTCATTTACTGCTGAGTGGGCAAAGAGAAAGAGAGAATGTGCGAGAGAGACTGCGTGAGAGAGAGAGAGGCTGTGCAAGGGAAAGGCTGTGCGAGGGAGTGAGCTGTCCTTCTAGATAAAAAGAGACTTCGTTAAAATCGTGGGCTCGCACAAAAAGGTAACCGGCAACCGATTCGCCTCGACTGATCCTCATGGAAGGAGGATGGTTCAACATGGCATCGATGAACCATATGTGGGATGTAAGGTGTTTAAGCGATAGAGCTATTTGAACCTAATGCAAGTCTGCTGAATACCTGTGTCACGCAATATCCATTAAATAAGGAAATATATTACATGTATTTTTGCACGAAATGCACATGGAGAGGAATGACGTGTCTTTAATCAAATAAGGACATCGGAGGAGTCGCACTGTTGGAAGTTGAGAAAATCCTAGCAGCTGGATGGATATATAAATAGTGATATTCATATATATTTACAACTTTTTTCGATTTCAGCGAAATTAGGTGTGGTACATTCATAACTAATGCAGCTAATATTCATACATTACGCCATGTTTGGACTTGAGGGAAAACGTTGACTGGAAACCGAAATTATTCTCAACATTTGTAATGAGAAACATAATTTGTTTGAAGCAAAAAGTGAAAAATAAAAACTAGGACCACAGAATTAGTGAAACTTTAAGGCCAATAAAATCAATGAAAAATAGCTTAATTCTAGGAATACTTCATAGCTGCTTGATCTAGAAACCTCAACAGGTGCCGTAAAAAACTGTCAAAATGACGTTAAGCCGAATCTCAAGGACGCTGTCACGAGGAGATGGCTTTGAGTACACATCTTAACACGTGGCAGAATCCGGATCAATGGCTGACAATAGGGCTCATACTTAAAGAGAGAGTACACGTCAAGCACACCAAATGCGAAAGCCATGCAGTGCAAACATCGATCAGTGAAAACAAAGCTACCTAAATGCAAATATCTATCTATATGAATTCTAGCCAACTCGGCTGAAGAATAAAGTCAGCTTTTGATTTTGCTTTGTTAGTCAGTTGCGACATAGGCATATCTCTCAAGTCTGCTACTTGCAGCAGCGATGCGGTCCAGTTGAAATTCAATTGCCAGATGCAAGAATAGATCGACAGGGAGGGACCTTGCTTTTCGTCGTCCCCAGCAAACTACATTGGGCTTTCAACGATACACTTCTTGAATTGAGAAATTTCAGCTGTCAATGGCCACTGTGGTAGAACCTTGTTAGACGACAGTGCACAAAACAAAGTGAAGATTCCAGACTCCTTCCAATTTCCTGTTAACGAGGACACATTAACCAGCATCGAGGCAGTCTTAACTAGTAGCCATTGAACTAACAGGCCAACCAAATCGCTATTTTCAATTCAAAAACTCGGTTTTTCGCAACAATTATCACAAATCTTCCACTTTTTAAGTACAAAAACGATTCCGAACAGGGCAAAAGCCGATCTCCATCATGCTAATCTGACATTGAATATCCGTTTCCATATACACATAGAAACTAAAAAAACGACTTCTCTTGAACAGAAATAACGATTGAGTACACTATTCGCCATTTTTTGTGACTGATTCATCATAGTCTCTTGCCAGACGCTCCCATTCTGATTTGTTACTCTCACAGCCGTCCTTCAAAGTTGTCAGTTCCTTAAACCTCACTGCAAGGTTCTGCAAAAAGCACACAAAATTAGAATCAAAACATATCGTCGATGAGCACTATCGTCGAGTTTGTCAAAGAAAAGCTTTATCGGTGAAGGCTGTTTGCATCGATATGAGCCTCCAAGATACGAACAGTGGTGGAATCCTGCTAACACACTATGTATCATAGAAAGATGCAATTTTCCGCCGTTTTAAGGCGTCTACAGAGATATCCACTAATGAAGGCTCTAGTGCAGACGTGGACGAACTTTTCAGCACAAGGGCTGCAGTCACAAATTTCAAGTTTTAAAGGGCCGCACAGTATGTTGCCAAGGCTTTTTCAAAATTAGATTGTCACGCAATTACAATTAAAAATATGCTTAAATCTTTTAAAAAAACAATCCATCCCCAGTATGGCAACGCTTTACATGTTCATAATGCGTTTACACGGCATCAAGCGGTTAGAAAACGAGAATAACGAGAGAGCTGTTTTTGCTTGATACAAGTTGTTGGTGGGCCATAAAAAAGGCGGACCGTCGTTTGCCCACCCTTGCTCTAGTGAAAGATATGATATTTTGAACCCATGGCTACCTACAATAAGAAGCTATATTTGGTTATTTAGTACATAAACCCATCACGCTGTGTTATGTCAACGGTATTGACATAAATCATCAAAAGGGCGCCTTTCAAACAAACATACCTCGTAAATTGGATGACATATATTGATTATAAAACCACATTGCATTTTGGGGAGCTTGTCCTTCTTTTGTCGATCCATCATTTCCTGCGCGAAGAAAGTTGCATAAATGCTTTAAGAACGCATCTTATCATATCATTCACATTATGTCTGCTAACGTAGATATATACATATTCATTTTCCTTTCAATATCTAATGCAGAGCTGCACTTAAGGATTAATGGTAGACGGTTCAATTTTCAAGCGAGAGGTCGGGGTTCGATGCCTGGTCAGGTCGTACAAAACACTGCGTAAATGGCACATGATGCTGCTCTGCTTTGCAATGAACAGTTTGGGAAAGATTACGGGCGTTGAACAGACAGTATCACCAGTTGGTCAGCTCATCCAATAGCATCCACCGTGCTTCTACACGGGGACAGGGATAGCGACGGGCACCGTCCTAAACCCAATAAAAAACAGTCACGAAAGTGGTTCTGATTTTGATACATCCATACTCAATCAATTATAAAAAAAGACGAACTCTTCAACGCATAGTTCTTCAGCAACAAAAGAAGTTGAAGATACGGCACAAACGCCTAAAAAATGGCAACATGGGAACTGAACTTCTCCTTTTCAGCATGGTAACAACATAGTATAAACAAGGGGAAACAATAGCAACAGGGCACATTAGAGAAGGACTACAACTTGGTTTGAAGGCACCCACCATGCATGGAAGATTAAAAATGGCTGGAAGAGCCAATGAGACCTCAAGAAATGGGTAAAAATTCATGGCATACCATGGGGGTCATGTTAAGTTCCCTTGCTTCCCTGTCACCTTGTTGAAAGAACTCTTCAGCTACCAACTGTGCGACCTGGAGAGATTACATCCACCAATCAGAGCTATCTATCTTCATTCTAAGCTAAATCTTACGTCAATATAAAGCAACGAGTTTTGAGCAGCAGCATTCCGGGTTTTTTGCTTGGCGAGTAAACCAGCCTCGTGATTCGTAAGTCTGGGGCCCGTGCATTTGATGCATTTGAATCGGAAATGCCCCAAATTGTTACGATCGGGACAAAATTGATTCCTAAGCTGCCCTCTGTCTTCAAATGGCATGCAATAAGATGGCGATTGAATGAGAGTAGACCGCCAAGTGTTCTACAAGTCTTCAGAACAGCCAAATATCAACATTTCTGTCACGCATCAATCAAGTATCTACCGGTTTTTTTCCATGGAGTCTTTCCCTCAGATGTGCTTGGAGGGAAAATGGTTGCAGAATCCGTTACGAGCCGACGAAAGCGAGTCATTTGGCGGTCGATATCCAGGGACACCAACGTGGAGGTTTCTGCATTGTCCCCAGTATCTACCAGTAAACCAAGGCTATAGACTCGTGCAAAGAGCATATGAAATAGGATTCTTGATCGTCTACAAACAACTTATCTAAGAGTAAGGTAGCTTATATGAATTGATGGTAAACACAGAAGTGGTCATTAGCAACATCTCTTTCCCGTCTCAGCTCATTTGGTTGGAAAGAAAATTGCCACTCTAGCTTCCATTCAGCCTCTCAATCTATACCCTTTACATTGATAACATGGGGTCAATGCAAAAACCTCCACATTGGCATTGACTGCCGAAAGTAATCTTAACTCATTTTTGTAAGCTCGTAACCAATTCTGCAATCACTTTCCCTCAGAGTAAATTGAAAGAAAGATTCGATGACGAAGAAGAATTAATAACCTGTGATCCCCATTTTACCCGGAAATTTTGTTCAATAACCTGGCATCAACTCAGCCTATACATTCTTAAATTGGTGATTTGCACAGTCACCTCTTGTAGCAAAATGTAACACAACAAAGCAAGAAAATTCAAGAGACACAAATAGTACACAGTGAAACATAGAAGGCACTCTAACAACATAAAGAATATCACCGCAAACCACCGGGTGCAATAGCAGTTCGCAAAATACTATGGCAAAACATATGATACTACAGCAAAGACTTGTAAAACATTTCATGGCAATTAGTATAGCATACCCTATGTTGGACATTCCACGGCTTTGTTATTGCCGATATATCAGATGCAGTCATAAGCATTGATCTGTAGAGAAACTGAAAATGTTGAGAAAGGCAGCCACTGAAATGCCTATACCAGTTAAAAATTGGTAAGAATATCTTAACTCGATTTTGACTTGTGCAGTAGTTGGGGTCTCCATGCATTATACCCCAAAAATGCCTCTTACTTCTCCTTATGTAAACTCTAAATGAGTTAGCATATGCTCATGGCTATTCAGTACGCGTTACAACAACAATTGGTACTTGCATTTTACGATGTTTATTCTGCTGAAAAATAAGACTACTACGAGCTTAACGAGGAATCGCAGCCTAATGATGAATCGAATGAGGGCCACGACGAGAATTATATTCAATTAAAACTCCAGGTCACACTTTCACTTCATTTATGGATCGACACTGCAATTATCATCGGCAAATCCTTTCATGAAGTCCATGAGATTCCGGCAGTGTCCATCCATAGACGAAATGGAAATTAAAACGTTGCCTGTAGGAATCTCGTCGTGGGCCTCATTATCGAAAAATAAATATTACTTACTCATCACCAAGCCTCGCTGCCTCAATCATAGAGAGCATTTTAGTTATACCATGCGCATGCTCGCAAATTTAAGGGAAATTGCCTTGTTTGCAATCAACAATGAGTGGCTACAAACGTAGGAATGTAAAGCAAAAGTCGAGTTGGAGTATTCTCCAATACAGTTGAAAAGTGATCGGAGGGGATGGGAAATGGAATTAACAGATCCAACACACCTCAACAGAGACCTATGGCTATCTGCCATCCAATCGAAATCTTTGTTCTTCACTAGATTAAAAAATAGCTGCCTTTTCCTACAAAAAATCCATTTAGCTCAATAACGCTGCATTTAAGCATATGTAGAAAAAATACATAATGATGCGAAAAATTCCATTAGCCCTTCCAATTCAAAATACTTTGGCTTTTAACCACATTAGCCCCCGGTGAAATGGTCTACGAACGAATGGGTTTTAGTAGATTGGACCATGCCGATGACGGCTGGACAACATAAATGACATGAAATTTCGATTTTCGGGACATGTGGACAGAACAGACGGCCGAACAAAGGATCTGCTCTTTGGTATAATCACTGGCAAAAGAGGACGTGCAAGACCAAAAAAAGAATGTCAGACAACGTGAAGGACATTAGCATGGCTGAGTTGCGCAGACTGGCGCAGAACATGACTGCATGGCGACGATTTGTGAAGAATGCCACGGCTGTTCAGTAATTAACATCCCGTCAAAGAGAGAGAGAGAGAGAGAGAGAGAGAGAGAGAGACATGGCCTAATGAGGATGAACAATGTTATAAATGCCTCACATTTTTTGACACACTTTGAAAAATGAGGAATTGACAATGAAATTTGCCTCTTCCTTGAACGTCCGTTATACGGCGTTGAAGCTCTACAGATGTAATGTGGTTCTAACTGTTACTTTTACATCCTTCAAACAAGTCCCTGTTCTGCGTACCGGCTATTCCGTGCACATTTTAGCATTACTCTATGAAGCGAGAAAAACGTGTCCATTGATTAGTCGTTTGACCTCGGTCCGACAAAATTGATCTTGGTTTCTAATGCTGTAACCTCTTAAAAATTCTATCCTCCCTACAGCAGCTAATGAGTGTGTGTAAGATTGCCTCTTCATGGACGAATCGAAATTGTAAATGTTCGAATGAATATTCGTACGGTTGAGGCAAAAAACAACAACAAATCGGTGGGAGTGTCCGACATCAATATCAGCCGAACAGCAAAGTTTTCTTTCCCGTCTCGTCTGTAATAGACCGGAAAAGTTCCATTCGCTGTGGAGAATTCCAGCAAACACCAGCTCTCCGACAATTTATCGCACCGCTCAGATCAACAAAGCCGCGGCACTTATCAGCTGCGTTAAGAAGGGCCGGTATCGAAACAAGAAACTCGAGATTCCTAGATGAACGTTCTACCGATCGTGCAACGGTACACATGGATAAACGAGGTTTAAAAGGGTTAGACATGGTGGCTTGGTAAGGATTGACGCTGTTCATTTTGTAGGTTGCCCCGGTGATGCCCCCAATTAGAAAATGATACTTACTTGAAATATAATGCTAAATCAGTAGCGAGGATTGCTTGCTCCAAGAGCTGAATAACATCATTGTATTCCTCTGTCGATAGTGTTTGAAATATTTCATTTCCCTACAACAACCAATGAAACACCGTGAAAATCAAATTCGCATGGGACGAACTCCAGCAGTGTTCAAAACAACAAATTGTAATCAAGAGGCAAACTTTAGAGTGGATAAATAACAAGCTTTGACGATAAATTTTTAAAACAAAGAAACGATGACACATATATGTTCTGACAAGCTTAGAGACATAAAACGAATTGGATTAGCTGTTTGATTACGCTTCATTATTATTTTGAAGTCTCAAGACGTATCTAACTTGATGATTGTCTAGTGACAAAGCTTATCAGGTCTATATTGTCAGACGGATGGAAAGAATAGACTCTTAATGACGGCAGAATCATGGACAACAAGAAACAAAATTTTTCGGAAGTGAAAAAAGTGAAAAGAGAGAAAAATGATCAAAACCATCAACAAGGACAAAGAGATAATGTGGGAAATTGAATTGCCAATTGAAAGAGCTGGCACTGCTGGGAAGATATGAAGGAGGTTGAGTGCAATACCGTCAGAGATATAAGTTCTGTATTTTTGATAATGATAGGCAAAAAATTAACTCATTAAGAAGACGTTACATGTAATATGTCGTTGGTCAGGGGATGAAACAGTTAATGCAGGCAAAGAAAAAAGAAGAAATACACTGCCATGTCATGCACAGAGTTCAATATTTTAGGGACGATGATACGAGTTCAATTGTGTATTTAACTTGAGTTTTAGAGCCACATTTCTTCTGGATATGATCCATAAACCTTGTATGTATGTATGTATGTATGTATGTATGTATGTATGTATGTATGTATGTATGTATGTATGTATGTATGTATGTATGTATGTATGTATGTATGTATGTATGGCTATGTATGCCCATGTATGTATGGCTATGAATGGCTATGTATGCCCATGTATGTATGGCTATGAATGGCTATGTATGCCCATGTATGGCTATGTATGGCTATGTATGTATGGCTATGTATGTATGGCTATGTATGTATGGGTATGTATGGGTATGTATGGCAATGCATGGATCTGCATGAATGTGTTGTAATATGAAGAAGATAAAAACCACTATATAATTGGTTAATCAATGGCAATAGCAATACTTACAGGACTATTTAAGATCATAATACAATGATCAAAGTGATGATGCTCCATTACAGAAGTTCCATACAGTTGTGCTAAGGCAGATTCAGACCTAGAACAATAAGATGCCAAAACAAAGTAACATACATGTATAGTATAGAAAACTAAGTCAGGTCATCACATGCAGTAAATCAGGTCTCGTCAATTTGACACGAATCTTTCAATGCCATAAAGGCATAAGAACTGAGCGAATCTTCGCTGATACACAAAAGCAAATCCGCCAACTCTTTTTCAAGGAGATAAGATTGAGCAAAGTCAAATGAAAGAGAACGATTTTCAGGATTAAATCAAAAAAACTTTTTCCCGCTTATAAAGAACCGAAACAAACTTACTTCACTTGAAATGTATTGTTTGTTCCCCTATGGTCCAGATCGTGGCACAGGCATCCCACAACAAGGGCCAATTTTTCGTTGTCAGTGAAAGCATTTGACAATTCTGTGGAGTGCTGCAATGAATTCAATCCTGGTAAGAGGTTGTTAGTGAAACCCCATTTTCTTGATAAACGAGGAATGCATCAAAGCAGCTCCTTCCTTAGTGAACACTACCATTTGTTAGCACTACAACCCGCTTGTAAAATACACTATGTCTAAAACGGCATATAAAGCATTTTTCATCACTTCCCTATACAATTCTACCTATACAATACGCTAGTTGCATATTGATCATATAATTAGCTGAAGACTGTGCATTCTGAATATCATGTGATTTTGCTGGTTCCCGCAGTTTTGCTACATTCAAACTTTCCATTGTATTGCCTAGGAGTTGAGAAATTTCAAGCTTTCAATTGTCAGCTCGTGCAAATCTAAAAATAGGCGACAGAAATAAGAGCACTCACTTTAAGCATGGCGTACATCATTTGCATCACGTTAAAAGCATGCCTCCAATTGTGATAAATAACGTTCCTGTAATTCTTCTTCACTGATAAAACCCACTTACACAACGTCTAAATGAAGACAAAATTAAATTATCAATAAGCAGTCATGACATTTAACTCAAATAGAATTATGATTCTTTGCATTTACGCGACAGCTCTTTAGCACCAAAGAGAAGAGGGCCTTAATAAGCGAAGGAAGGGGGGGCTGAAAAATTCCACCAATGAAATAAGAGGGAGGTTGAAATTAACGGGGGGGGGTGCATACTACCAAATTTTCTTTATCTAAAGGCCGGTTCACTGGCAATGTACGACTGAATTCCTGGCAGTAACAAGGTAACTGTCCCTGTAAAGCTATATGAGCGGGCGGAAACTCATTCTTTCCAGTCCTTTTGGCTTCACCGTTTTCAATTCTCACTCGAGCGAAGATAGGCGCATAAAGAGTGACGAGCTTCGGCCTGGCCAAAACACGCCTCAGTTTTGCAAACTGTAATAGAGGGAGTTGAATGATTTGTGTCCAATGACGTAACGAGGTAGACGAGGTAATAACACATGTCACCGCTGAAGAGAAACCAGCAATCATGATAGAGCACAAACAATCGAATTAATAATGGAGCCAAAATCCTTTCTAGACTATTTACCTGGTAATCGATGTGAAATTTTTGTACGAATTGTAGATCTAAAAACACTCGAATGGTAGCCAGACACGTTTCTCGATCGCTCAGCGAAATGTCATCGAATGCGTAGCTTGAAAGTTGGTAATGCTGTACTGAAGGCACAATAGCATCCTGCGATAGACGAAAAGGACAATGAAGTAAAACTAGGGATAAACATCTTGCATCATTAATTACCCTTTGGGTAAGACTTGAAATGGCCCACATCTACAACCGGGGAAAAGGTCAAATACAAATTTTGCAACGCTAGACAGGAACAAATTTTAAGATGAATCGACAGAATACGCTGGAAAGTCTCTCCAAACAAGAAGGTTGTCCAGATCTATGAACAATTGTAGCTTTTTGAAACAAAATTGCACAACTTTGCAATGCCACGGTACAGAGGTGTGCAAGCATTCCGTAAGGAAGTTAAGTT
Organism: Pseudorhiza aurosa; assembly: GCA_964026355.1. Classification (NCBI taxonomy): domain Eukaryota; kingdom Metazoa; phylum Cnidaria; class Scyphozoa; order Rhizostomeae; family Lychnorhizidae; genus Pseudorhiza; species Pseudorhiza aurosa. Next base: position 5,050,305 of record OZ032114.1, on the reverse strand, counting down.
GAAGCGATATCGTAAGTACAAAACACAATACCTACCAGGAGTTTGTCAGTTTCTTCATCTGATTCGCTTGCATGGTAGGAGAGAATCTACCAAGAATTAAAAAAATCTGATAACAAATGTTTACTAAATCTGCATCTATCCTTAGATAATCTACCTAAACGTTCTAAATACTAACATATAAGGGTCGTACGAAAAGCTTCCACTACACACGATGTTTACTTTCTGATATAGTTCGCTATTTCGCAGCACTAGGGGCAAAGAAAGAAAAGGAAATTGGCAGACGGTGCATAAATATTCGTTTCAAACGAATATTGAGATTGGTCAGCAGAAAGCCTACCGACTTGAGCTTGGTTTGAGCGCTATCTTATTCAGGTGCCGAGGATTATCTGAGAATTAAGTACGTTAGGGCATGGCGTTCAAACAAACCATATAGGCTTACGAGAGATGATGGTAAGGCGGCAAAATACTGTAGGCAAACAGGCTCGTCGTGCTGTGTAACTCAATAGCGGCTTGCTATCTATCATGAAATTCTTCGTGTGCATAATTCATTTCTCTGGCACAGAGTGCAGAAAGTTCAATTCACTGAACTATAATAGGAACGACACAAGTCTCCAGCTTCAAGTTGGGCAAACTCCTAAATGTGAGCTAGTACCGCTCTTAGCTATTTCTTTGCAAAAACTTTTATTTGAAACACATTGACTCCTTCTGAAGTCCATATTTGAAGAAACATTCGAAGCAGTTGACTGAATGGCAAAAAAGGCGACGTCATTCTGAATTTCATGACAATTACAGTTTGCAATAAGAGAAAGAGTTTGAAATAAGAGAAGGCTGTAAAAGCAGTTTATTCTAGCAGCAAAAGTATCAAAACTGGGCTTCGATGGGGCAAGATCACTTTGAATTCGTGTTATCTAGCTTTGCCGATTTGTGTTTGCGTGAGGCTTGATACCGACACGAAAATCCTATGTCAACGCACATCTGTAGTATCAAAGCAACATCACAAGGAAATCACCTCGATCAAAATAGATTTCATTTTTAAAATCTGTTTAGCGTCACACTGACCAAACAATGAAATTTGATAGGATTATCTAAGAGGGAAACCTTGCATTGGCAATTCAGTCACCATATAGTGGTATAAGTCTCTGTAACGAAATTTCACGTCTACCTCAAACAACTGATCTACCAAAGAAGGTAAATTGGACTAGCTCTAACTAAATTGGCAATAAACTTGCTTAGGTCTGATAAATAAAGATGCTTAGTCTACTCTTACAATTCCTCTCTTTGGAATAAGACAAAATGAAATCCGAAGAAGTGCAGGAGACGTCCCTCCTAGAATTTAACCCTTGTGCAAGCTTAACGCTTGACGGCAAACAGTTTGTTTCCATGTTGGTATGAAACAGATGTTTGGAAATTCTAAATTATGCGCGTTTAATTGTCCCCCTTTCCTACAAGTGATAGCCTTTTGATGATTATGAAGGCCAAAAGTTCTTAAAAAGTGAAAAGCTAAATTCTAACGTGAAGCTTTTTACAGGAGTGCAAAAAACCGAAGAGAAAGTGAGCAATACATTTTTTCCATCTTGAGCATAAGTCCGCCCCGAATCATCCCAGTACAGCTTTGGGAATCAAGACCGATCTGCAGAAATTGTTCATTGTACTTTGACAATAAAAATAGAACATTACCTCTAATGCAACTTTTTGCCTGGCCAGTGCTTTCTGGCATTCTTCGTACATTGCAGTGTGGTGTATTGCCATTCCGCAGAAAATTGCAAATGCCTAAAAAAAACCAGACACTGCCAGCATGATGTCAATATACCGTAAAATTACGAGAATAAGAAAATATATCTAACAGGAGACAACGACCATTGCAAGGGCTGGGAGTGAGAGAGGTCCCCCCACTGGCTAACTAACCCTGGCAAAAATCAGAATATTGTACTCCGGGCCCATGATATGACACTGTGTATATGAATATATATACACCGCTTTTTCACCTTGAAGACGTCTAAATGCGAGCTAATGACCTGGTTCATAACACAACTATTTCGGTCATACGTAGATGTATTGGAACCGAAATAAATCGGCAGTGGAGCTCTTTTCTACTCGGTCATATAGAGCGTAACGCAATTCATTGGATGACAGAAATATTCACTTGTCAGTCTATAGCTAGCCGCATTAAAGCTCATTAACATGGTTAAAAACTACACCGGCAAACTTCAAAGTGAATTATCAAATTACACATCAATATTAATGTTTCAAAGACAAGCAATGCTCGAAAGAAGTTTCTACCTCGAAGAAGTTTTCATCGTTTTCATTGAAAGGCGTTCCATCCATCTTATTAAGAAGTTGAACAACACCTAATTTGATAAAAATTTTGATCAGAATAAGCACAACGTTTTTTACGACTCGTTCCTATGAAGACTCAAGGCTAACAAACCAACTTGAAATAGGCGTGAACAACAATTTGATCAGATGACACTCGAAAATGATCTGCTTCTGTGGGTGCTGTTACAGAGTACAGGGCTTACTAGTCGATAAAAGCTGCGTTGCATACACTTCTTTTCCTTGCATAAGAACCAGATAATTTTTGCAGAGCCTCAAATGTTCTTAAAGTTTTTATAATTTTAGGCTCGAATGTTCTTAAAATCGTTCTTATCTTAAGAGTGATTTTTTTGCAAATATCTGAGAAGTTACATTGTAGTGACTATAACAATTGATTGGATGAATAGAATTGTATTGTTAAGCAAGGTGGTAATGGCGGCATAGATAGAGATTTATGAGGGTAGAAAGCTGAGTCACTACAACATGCTGTATATATTTTCGAAGACATTTTACAGGGCAAATTTTTAAAATAAAGCAATGACTGCTAGTGTTTATGGACATGATTTTGCAGTAAAATTTCACAGATCAAAACTGGAAAGCTTTTGCTATGTTTATGAATTGCATAGATTTATTCTGTTCTTTTGTTTTGTTCATAGATCTCAAACGTTTTAAAATAGATTGTTTTTTTTTTATTTCTCATCTGAAGCTGAGCATGTTCTAGCCTTGTTCTTATTTTTTGGGCAAATCAAGCCCCAGTGTTCTTATAAAGTGTGTTCTTATAAAAAAGAAGAAATGTACTCGATTATTAGTCAGCACATATCGCTATTCCAAATTACAGAGCACGGATTTTTTACTATAGCAGATGGAGCCACGCAAAGCCAGTCTTTGCCAAATCACAAGCTAGAGATATTTGCAACCAATTCAAGCCCGGACGATTGGGGAGGGCTGGTGAAAGGAATGGGATTCGACTACAAAAAAGGATTGGAACTGATTGAATGCATGTAGCCAATGCAGGAACAACACGAAGCAGTTCTATGGTTACATCACTCAGAGGAAAGCCAAAGAAAAAGAAGAAGCCAATAGGCATATCCACAATAAGGCCCGTCTGAGACGAGATGAACGCCGCTAAGTACCATTAAGCCACGTAAGAATTAAAGAAAAAGATCAATCACTTAGGTAAACCGTAAAGCAGGGACTTGACTTCAAAGCACCTTAAGTGCATACAGACAACAAAACTGCTGTCTATCTTTGCGAAATAAATTGTACTACAGGATTCCCATTTGATTATTGCTCTGTGCTTCAAGCAGTTTCATAAGGATTCTTCACGCACTACACACACAGGACGAAGTTTATCACTTATATCTATCGCTGAGGAACATCTATGACAAACGAAGAGGAACACGTGCGCTCGATTTGCTAAGACAGCAAAACGAAAATCTTTAAAGCAATTTTTAAAGGGCTTTTACGGAATTCCAATTTTCTTTGAGAAAAATGAATTCCTCACTATCAGCCTACATACCTATCAAGTCACCGATGGCGTTTCGTATTGGCATGCATAGGATGGTCTTTGTGTGGAATCCAGACCCCTCATCAACCTGCAAATTTCCATTTACTGAATCAAGTTCATGAAACTGAAAACTGTAAAATCGCAGGCCGCGGAAACTTTACGATCAAGTGTTCACAATGTGATAATAACCAAAATATCAATTTGCATGGCTTTACATAGTGCTACCCAAGTTTACAACATAAGGCATTAAACATTCCTTAAGATTAAGAGACAGCTACACAATTATTACAAAATAACTATGAAATAAATAGAAAACCATATAGCTTTTAGAGGTAAGAAAAACGTTGGTATGAAACAGTATAAGGAATCAACCTGGGCAGACAAATCTATTTTTGTAAGCTGTACGTCATCTCCATGGTCAATCGATGGTTGATCGTTGGACAGAAAACAATGAACGGAAAATCATAGCTGATAATTGAATATTGTGTGAGCTAAAAGCACGGAGGTTGAGTAACCCTGGATTAGCGCACGCCTGGTGTGTTTTGCTTCTGAAGAATTACGTGAAGAGGATAGAAGCAGCAACGAAATCAACTTACGGATGGGTCGAAGCGAGGGTCAGCATAGGCGTCTGGAATGTTCAAGGTCTATTGGAAAAAGCATGAGGTCATTAAATACGGATTACAATGCTGATGAAGATGACCAAAGCAGTCATTCATTTCGTATCGGTTGTGGTACAACCGTACAATGATCTGCAAGAATTCCAATTTGATGAAGGTGACCAAAGCATTCATTCATTTCGTATCGGTTGTGGTACAACCGTACAATGATCTACAAGAATTGCAATCTGATGACGATGACCAAAGCATTCATTCATTTCGTATCGGTTGTGGTACAACCGTACAATGATCTACAAGAATTGCAATCTGATGACGATGACCAAAGCATTCATTCATTTCGTATCGGTTGTGGTACAACCGTACAATGATCTACAAGAATTCCAATATTATCAATGAAGAGAGTGCGGTTTTCAAGGCTTGCTGCAAAATTATTTATCAGTACTTATCTATCAGTCTTGCGAAAAATACACCGACATTCCCAAACCGAAAGAAGAGCACCTGTAATGATTCTTGCCTTGTTTTCTAAGGTATTTCACAAAGCAAACAGTTATGAAAAATACCTCTCCCGTTGTAGCAACGAAGCCTGTTATTCCAATGTTAATAGGAAATCGCACTTCGGATGTACCACTAAAAAATGAGATTGCAATTTTCGACAAATGATACACAAAGACCTGTAACAAATTTCGATTTTAAAACCCACAAAAATACCATAATCTAACGACATATCACTGTAGATATACATTTAGACCAAGGGATTTAAAATCCTATCTTCTATTTGATATTTTTTCGATGTCTGCGGCCTTAGTTGTGAGATCCACAATGACCCAGGGCGCAAGAAGACTGCAGCAGGTCGCAGGATAATACAAGAAAACACAGAGCTCTACGGTCATTTCTACTAGCTTAAATCTTATACTTAAAAAGCTTTTATGAAATTCTTCCTTTTTGTCAGCTTATATATCGTAGATGCGATTTACTTACAAAGATTGCCCTATCTTTGCTGAAAAACTTTACAGTAATAGAGACCAACTGTTGGACATGCAGGGTCGTCAGATGACAAAATAGAGAAGAGCCCCTTGTTGCACCTGAGCAGATGCTATCTTTCATCAAACGGTCATGATCGAACGGGAAACCATCAAAGATTTATAAATATCTGAAAGATTCCCGCGGCCCATGATTTATCGATCCGACGATGCTTGCCTTCCTTCACGTAGTATTAAGATTAATGCAGAAGACCACATGACGTCATACTAAACTCAAAGGAAGAGAAATTGCTGGACTGCTTGCTATCAATAGAAACCTTCGCTTACTAGCACCCCTTTCGTTGAAAAAAGGAGTGCAGCTTCGCGGCAATTGCGACTATAGCAAGTCTTCGTTCTACAAGAAATTCTATTTGACGAAAAGTTTGGAAACAAAAGGCAAAATTTACCAAGACTGTTTCCGGACTATAGTCTGACCATCATCATCGAAACATTCCCTTGCTTCCAGATCAAATGCTTGCGAAAACAAACCCTGCGGTAAAAGATCAATCGTCATATGCATCTTGGTGAGAATCTGACAACAAGTTGAAGAGCCTCTCCAGTGAAAAATTTTTATTTTCGAATTAGATTCAGCCGAATTTTTCTGATATCTCGAACCGTTTTCCTTTTATAAGAGTCTAAAGCTCGTTTCCGAGTTCAGAATTTTCTCAAAAAGAATGAAGTAAAAAAATTGTTCGGTCATTTGTTTTTCTCGCGAGAATTTATCGGATTATGAAATTAAATGGCGAACTCGATTTCCGATACACTGACGCCTGCTTCAATTGCAAATCGCTCAAATAGCCGAGATTCGCAATTTCTCGTGATTTATCGTGATATACTTCGGGACGTCATAAAGAAGGTGTTATGTTTTCATATTTTCTCGTTTTTTACAGGTAAAATCTAATTCAAAATACAAGATATCAGAAAATAACCGCGGATTCGAGACCTGGCACTTGATTACACCTTGTTCTGGAATAAATGTCGTTCACTGGAGAGGCCCTATAACGAATTATCTCTTCAGATCCTTTCTTATAGTTTCAGAAATTCACAAGAGGTCTGTTACCGGACAGCTGCTAAATTTTGTAACAGAAAAACACGTTTTAAGCGAACCATTTTCTCTGTTAATTTACTTAATCAAAACAAGTATCACTTGAAACAGTCTGCTTAACATATAACAATGGTGAAGATTATCAATCTGTGGAGTGCTGATTGTTACGTTGGCTTTCATCCGGGCCCTAGTATTGGGAACATGGACATAGTCAAAAGCGACTTGAAAAAGGTGAGCTGCGTGTGACTTATGAAAGCCACAGTGACAATGAGGACCAACGAAGATTGAAGGCAACCAATTCGCCAAACGATGGAAAGAAAATGACAATATACAAAGCAATAGGCTTATTGATTATCTGCGTAATTTTCTCATTATCTACCTAACTGCTATCAAAAACAACACCAATGTCGGAAATTTTCCATGAAGGCACAGCACATCGTATAAAAAAGGGCTTAAATGAAATAGCTTCACCCAGCAGAATGTCAAGGGACAGTCACTCACCTTTGACGTGGGATCGACGAGGAGAACGGAGCATCTTTCGCACTGAAGAAATGATTGCGTGTTCATCATTATCTTGTGCACAATGTTATCCAGCGAGCTCTGCTCTTCGAAAATAGTTCTCGTCAAGTCCAGCAATACCTGTTTTTAAGAGGAGAAAAGTTTATTAGAGCAAGCAACCAATTTCAGAAATAGATTTGCCCTGAATATCTCCAAAAGATTCAGACGAGGAGAAAAGTTTATTGGAGCAAGCAACCAATTTCAGAGATAGATTTGCCCTGAATATCTCCAAAAGATTCAGACAAGGAGAAAAGTTTATTAGAGCAAGCAACCAATTTCAGAGATAGATTTGCCCTGAATATCTCCAAAAGATTCAGTGGAATGAGTTACTCAGGTAATAATGAAATAAAAAAGGAATTAACGCCAAGCTGAAGAGCTAAAAACTCTAGCGAAGGTCAGTTCAAGAAAAACAACCAATGATTAGATTGATTTATCGTTCCAGTTAATCAATAAACTGACTCACAATTAAGGAAATCATCAAATGGGTCAATGGGCGAATGGATTAAATTCACAGGTCGGCCAATTCGACAACTTAATAACTTCGAACGAGCCTCTCCAGCATTCTCTCACTGATATCATCTTTCTATTTTTGCCCATCTTTGTAGCACTGTTCTTATTTGAAATCGTTCATTAATGCGTGTTACTTATTTGAATGTTTAGGCCGCAGGGCTGATATGATATATCATACTCCCTGCGCTATCGTCCTTTGTAGCGTATTGATTGATGTAAATTGCTATGGGAAGAGGAAATAAAATTGACAGCCAGACACGAAGTGCCATGAAGTACTCGAGAAGGACTGTGGCAAAGTTTGGCATGTACTTTGAGTTGGTATATATGCAAAGACGCTGGCTGTTGGAACAGCTGGATGAGCGAAACCGGCCTGCTTGAGTCATTAATGGTTAATATAAAGGCATAAGAATGGGCAAAATTTAAATGGTGTTTACAAGAACATAGTCAAAGAAGTTTGAAAAATTAAATCGTCGGGTGAAAGCCTTATGGAAAGCAGCAGCACCAAAGTACGTCTTTCTCCTTGTAAGAATGAGGCTTTATCGCAGCCAAGGAGAAACCCTTTACTATTTACTTCTTCAGTAGACATTTTGTAGACTTCAGGTATTAACTCATCACAATGACACAGAGCAAACTTCTGCGAAATCATCTTGCAATGACAACCAGCAAAACTGTTCGCCCAAGTCAGTGGTTTCAACATCATCGGTACCTGGAAACTGGGCAACGTGGTGATTTGCGGTGAGCATCGGTTGATGCTATTATGCATAGCAGCAGCGAAAACAGTCCGCCAACCATTCTCTAAGTGAAGAGAATCCAAAAACCGACCAATCGATGTCTTACCACACAATGAAAACATTGACGTAGGAAGAGGCAAAAAATTTGCAAACACAGATCCTGTAAAATCTTCTGCATTACAGATTCCAGCAAAGAACAAATCCGATGCTTTGCACTGCGGCTAGTAAGCGCCTCCCTTTGATTGTGACATTAAGAGCACACAAAGGTGACAATGAAATATTAAACAGTTTCAAAAATCAAAGCTGTATCTCGGCGGTTTTCAATAAACGACATAAAGCAATGATAATTAAAACCTAAGTTGAAATAAGTTGGAATGAAGTTCATGCAGTTTAATCATCGCTAGGTGTATTGCAGCCAGCAAGTGCCCTTTTCTTGACAAAATACTCCGTCGAATAACAAAGTTCGACAATGTTTTGGTGGTGAAAACAAGGAGGGCTATCTATCAACTGCACTCGAACTAACCACGACCATTCCACTTGAGCGCCTTAATTCGATTGCTTTAGAACCACATTTGCAATTCGCCGGGCTATCTGGTCGTTTGTTGCTTGCTAATGAAAGATCGCACATTAGTTCTCGCAACCGGATCATTCTTACTTGTCCATAAATGGTTACGGATGCATTTTGGAACCTGTATTAAGTGGTTAAAATGCGTCACCGCGCCTATACCATCTATCTCGAAAGCAATCTCGCAGACTTTGCCATTTGATATAAATGCATGCATTTATATCATGAACGTTTTACATGATTGTATACATGTCAGTTTAAAGAAACTGCTATCAACATGTTTCCTTTCTCTACAGGCGAGATCTAATCTTGCAGTCTACACAAGGAAAATGAAATTGACCGACAAAACTGCTTCACTACTAGCGTTTCATCAATCCAAGTTGGATTGAGAACAACTCTTTTCCTTTACAATGACATTGTCAAGGCCAATCTTTCCCACCAGGTCTTCGACGCCGCTGATGCATTGTTCCACACTAAAGGGCAACAGACTACTACATTTGAAGGCCTATCCAAACCGATTGTTTCACGGGATCTGTGATGGCTAGGGAGAGAGATTAATTCTCTCATGTGCATTCGCCAAAGAAATATGCAGCGATGAGCTACCGACGGGAACGTACATAGAAAAATGCAACACCGACCACGGTCCGGGATTCAGACATATTCACTGGGCGAATCAAAACTGAATATCACACTGATTTGGGTATATTATGGATCAAATGTAACAAGCCCACTGACTTCGATAAGATTTCCACACAAATTCCCCTTGCTCAAGTTTTCACCGTTTCGCAGGATCCTTGCACTGCTGTATACCCCACTGTTGGTATGGCAACTTTGTGCACGTACTACGTGCCATGACCACAATGGTTTTTGTGTGGAATAAGAATTATTCAATTTGGATAGAAACGTCTTCGGTAGCTTAACTATGACATAGTATCTCAATTTGCAAAATTACCCTTCCTTTAATCACTACTCTGAGAGGATAATGCTGGAAAGTCTTAAGAATCTCCAAAGCTCATTGATTAGCTGCATAAAAAATGCTGGATAACTCCCACCAAGAGCACCGACTCAAATTGACTATCCCTTCTTATGACGCTAAAAGGCTTCTCATGACGCTAAAGGCTAGGTATATTTGGGAAATATTACGCACGTTCTTTAGAGAATTCTAGCAGAAGAGGATCTCAAAAGCAACTGAACAGTTTCCGGGATACTGTGACACAACAAATTAAAAAAGGAGCTGAAAGTTTCATAAGCAAAGCAACCTAATGGGAAGGGTATTATTGTGAAAGTGAAACTCTTTCCTTTGAATAAATGTCTTAAAGGGCCATTGCGGAAAAGTCTCCGATTGGTATCCCACGTCAAATGTACCGATGCATTGTGATCAAAATCGTCAGTTAGTCTCAGGAGCAGTAATAAAGGAAGGTCATCCGAGAGATACCACTCTTGCGCATTTACGTTGCAACGTATAATGGCATAAGCAGAGATGCGGGAAAATGCCACTTTTCATGGCATGATATCACTGCCAGGTCGGTACTTTCTTGCCAGTTGAAAACCACTGTGTTACTATGCATCATATTCTGCTCACGAAAGTTCTAAACGATTCTCTGTTGCCATATATCACTTGCTGTAATAAGCCAAGAGGGCACCGTAAAAATGATACCGAAATCGCAACTATGTTTACTCACAGCACTGGATATACTGTTTGTTGCAGCAAGCAAAGTTATGCATAATTTTTAAGCGAAGTGCCACGGATTAGCAACTGCTGAAGGTTATCCCTTCAGTTTCTTGATTAGATGACGTTTATCGTGTTGAAAATACGCGCCGCAATAAAGATGACAATAACAATATCATCTCTATGAAGGCTTAACTTGTTCAGCAAATGCAGTTATCAAGTAAGGACCTGTCTAAATATACAGCAGTTGCTAAGAAAGCTAAAATAAAGCAATTTCGGCCCGTTTGAATCTACTTCAGTTCATGATGCTGGAAAAACACCAGTCCTAAATACTGACGTAGATGCGGTATGAATATTTCATAGCACTTGTCTGTAGCATACATCGGGAGGAGCTAAAACGACGGAGCGCGCTTCACTTTGTTGGTAATTATTTCAGTAGATGTGGGAAACCAGTCGTTCGAGTGAAGAGATTTACCAAACATACGCAATTACAGAGATTTTTCGCCCTTTTTGAAACATGCTTAGAGACTACGAAAGGCCCATTGCTGCTAATCATTATCGCGAATTCACCTGCACACCAACATCCGAGAAAAATCTCAAAACAGTTCGGTTACTTTGACAGGTCTGGCATAAACCTTTGTGCTACGCGAGCATTGCTTGATAAATATATGCAAAACAATCAATTTCAAGGTTAAATAGATTTCGTCAATGCCATGTCATCTGCAGAGCTTGAATTTAACAGGTAAATAGATTAACGAACGCGAGACACCGAGGGGAATATCCCGTTCGCTTTTGGCAGCAGGAGAATCCCGTTTGCTTGAATAGTTCTTGTCAATGAACTGATCTCTACAGAGCTTGAATTCAGCAGGTTAATGTGGTACGAAATATCGAGGGGAATGCCACATTAGTTTGAGCAAAACTATAAGTAGCTACTTATCTTTGATGAGTACGATTCTTGAGATCTCGATCAACTAACATCGAAACTTGCTAACAAATAGCTATACCTAGGAAACGTGGGCCAAATCGGAAACAGTTCCAACCACTTTAAGATGGCTGAATGACTGTCCGTTCAAATTCAATTACGTTAATCCTTCACAATACTTGAAAGTTAAGAAAAAAAACCCCAATAAACATAAATACAGGCTTCTTCTTTGATGGAAATTACGAGATTCTGTCAGTACGTATGTCCAGCTCATGTTGAAGCAGTTTCCATCCCCGATATAATTGTCTAATTTCCAAAACCAAAGAACAGTTGCATCGTGTTATCATCATTAAAAACCATTTCCAACAAAAATCACTGCCCTCATACTTAGGAGTGCAATTCTGACACTTCGACCGTGGAGATAGCTCAGGGGCTGAAACACTTGACCCAACAAAGCAAGAAAGGAGAAAACGAAAGGCTCCGCGGAAAGAAAGATAAGGTGAATTTTATTGATTTCAGATTTGAAGGAAAGCGAGTTGTAGTATTTGGGAAAGGAAGACGAGGGCTAGTCGTTACACAAATTGCACGTTCTTGGGATGAAGGATGACTTCTGGGACAGAGTTCCTGCATTAGGTAGTGAACATGACATGCGTAGTAAAACCGAGAGGAAGAACTAGGATAAAGATTCACGATCATAGCTCCTAAGTGCTGTAGGCCGCATCTTTGGATAGCGGGACCGTATCAGGACTGAATTTAACTCTTCAAATGTGAAGATCGCTTTTTCAGCACAACGTGAGTACCCTGAGATCGATCCAACCAGTATTCCCCATGAAGAAATCTTCTTAACTTCAATTCGCTTTTTCTGAAAATTGTATTCTGGTAGTTACCTTTGCCAGTTTTGGTGGTAAACACATCCCGTAAAGGTCTTTGAGAAGCCACCAGCCATCGGTGGAGCGATTGAGAGTACGTTTGTTTCGATTGGATAATGCTTTTCGCAGCATGAAGTTTCGGGATCGCCATGAAATGGAATAACAAATAAATGATGGAGTCCAGCTTACCTGATTCCGTTTGATTTCCGCTTGAGATCTTTCAAAAAGATGAGCATTGGTAATACCTATTCCACAAAACGCGAGGTACTTTTCGAATATCTAGAAAACAGGGATTTTTATTGGCAATTTTGTACTGTATTGATCATCAAAATGGTAATGCCCTTGCGTGCGAGGTTATCAATCCAGTGACAGATGCAGTTCTAGAATGGCGGGAGAGAGACGCGAGAATGAACTGCTCGCACCCCTAAATAGTAGGGATACGTGGGCAAATGAAAAATACTTGCAACAACTGTATTGTACGAAGTTTCTTTAACTTGTTACGAAAGGAACGGCTACCTGAGAAAATATCCATAAAGATTTGATAAAGAAAGCAATGCTGTTCAAACTGGCCTTTATCTACCCCTTACAATTCCAAGATATCTCTTAGAACCTATAAATGCATTCCTTTGAGAAAAATTCCTGTGAAAAAATTTCTATTGAGGTGTCAATTGCTAATCACACAAAATTGCTTACCCAAATGCTAGTGTGGTATATCCCGATTTCTTGTTAAAGTGGTGGCAACTTGATGCAGCCCTAAGTTTGTCATAGGATGGGGAAGCCAAGGCCGCAATCGACCCCTTGGGCAGAGACTAGTTGGGTTTCTCAGGGGAGTTAAGCGTATGTGTGATGACGTGTGGCAAAGCACCACAGACTGCGAGGGAACTGATGCTGCGCAGCGCTGTTGATGCGGTGGGTGCAAGAGTTGAGCCAAGTACGGTGAGTTGGGTCTTAACATCTTCATCTTTGAGTGAAGTAGCAGTGTAGTGGTTAAAAAATGCCTCAAGTCGAGTGAGGTTTATCAATCCCACTGATGATGGTTGGCGAGTTAAATGAGATTCACGTCTTGAGAAAGGTCCCGCTGCGCAACGCACTGAAAATGCAAATTAGCGTCGGCGAGTCAAATAACTAAAACATGGAAAAATAACGTACTTTCTCGTCGTCCGCAGAGAAGAGTTGCATTTGTCCATCATGACCAACTTTATTTATCACTTGAGCAACTCCAATAACCTTAAAAGTATAAAAAATGTCGTTTAAGGCGTTATTATGCTCCTTCACACTTCCCATTGTTTGCTTTGATGCAGTTTAGCTTGCTCTGAAAACCTGTCACACCTAAATGGCTACGATTTGGAATATGCTATTTTACAAATAAAAATGACTACTGTCATCATTATTGCATATCATCATTCAATATTCATCCACAAATATCTATCAGCATGAATACCTAAAAATATAAATTAAAATATATAAGCATGTTACAATGTAACTTAAATAAGGAATCTTGCTTAATACGATAAGAAAGTGAAAAGATCGTGATCTTTCTAGAGACCGTGCTTTGGGATAATTGATAGTGAAGCGAATATTCTTTCAGTTTTCTTTTGAATGCGAAAATTGTGGAGCTATTCCTTATTTGGAGAGGTATCTCATTCCACAATTAAGCAGCAGAATAATGAATACTTCTTTTGGAAAATTCCAGGTCCTGTTCAGGGATACTAAAATCATGACAGTTTCTTGTCTCTTGATTCAGCCAAACGTGCCGTTAACAATAATGAGCAAGCACTTATAACCTTCTAACAGATTCAAAATAAAATCAGTGATAAAATTCATTTGAACGGGATAAGCAGCTACCAAATATAGCTTTTGATCGGGAAATGCTCAGCCTTCGATCCTGGCGAAAAAGATCCTTTTCAAATCGATTTGCTCACGTTTGGCTCCGTCTCAACCAGCGTCTTCAAAGTTGCTCTCACGTAAGCATAGAAGAAAACGAGGCAGTGTGAACAAGGCCACAGACTTACACACCAAAAATTGTCCTGATTTTGCAGACAGAGAAGCTACGAAGTTAAAGGGTTTGGCGCTAAATGAAAATAAATATTTAAATGGAATCTTCTTGCGTGATGCTCTTGCAAGACCGTGGCAAAGAGGTTGTTGTATAGGAGCAAAACAATTCAGGAAAAATGTACTTGCTAATAGAAGTGCGTGTTGATGAAGCTCAGAAATGCATGAAAACGATTCAGGTTAGGTCCTGATTCAGACAGAAGAAGCAAAAACTGGGGATTAGCTAGACAACGCTCAACAAACGAAAATCAAAGAAGATATTTTATTGATTATATTAGAAAGGTTTCAATAACAGTGACAAAACAACGAACTCTATTGAAAGGTGGAATTGTTGGATTACGTATGAATTTGGTAAGGTGAAGGAGTTCACACAGTAAAGTAGATCTGATCGCAGCCAGGTGAGGACAGTTGCACAGTGGAAATGGTCGAAGTACATGAATGATTAACATTGTTATAAAGACGCACGATTAAAAATTAATCTTCTGCACCGAAGAGTGACGAAGGAAAATGAATATATCGTCAGAATTTGCAATAAAAACAAGGTGATTTGGCGTGAAACCAAGTAGAAATATTTACGAGAATTCACCGTGATTATCTACAAAACAGTTAGCAAAGCACTTCAAACCAGTCTTTTGTTTAGGATAAACATTGGGAAGTACTTATTCTGCAAAAAATGGCGTTTCTAGATGCCTTAATTTTCCTAATATTCAGGTGAGAGAGGTTTGCGACTTGAGTGCAGAAGACAAGAGCCCTTCATTTATGGTAGCTTTTAAGACAAATCGAATGTCCTCACCGACCAAAAAACCTTGAACTTAAGCCATAAATTCACAAGAAATTAGTCATAGAAAGAGGTCTCGCTAAACTGACAACTGTGGCTTGATAAATGGCTTAAAGAATCCAGGGAGTTGTTCGCCTGATGGTCCATCCGATTTGCATTTCGCTTTCCAAACAAGTTAAAGTAACGAGTGTTTCCCAAAAATTATCACCTGCGGTTAAGTTTTGGTAACCTATGCTTCCAAAATAATAATAATAATAATAAGAATTACCATACTAATCAATTTATTTTTAGTAGGCTAAATTGAAATAGGATGTTAGCTAATTAAAGCTTACTTTACAATAATGTGGAAAAATGAATTAACAAAGAATATAAATCAAAAAGGGCATTTAAGTTCTAGATAACAATAAATATATACAAAAAAATTATAATAAGAATAATATTTCAAGACAAGTACATTCATGCTGAAGGATTTAAACCCGACATTTTTAAACGAGATAAGAATATGATAGAATGGAATACAAATAGTGGGCCATCGGCATGTGCAAGAGGCCTGATGCATAGCTGTGCCAAGTCATAACGTTATATGAATGTGCAAACACATGGGACAGAGAGCATAGCTTCAAGAGCTTCACAGACCACAATAAAAACGGTTGTCGAGGGAAGGCAAAAGAGAAAACTGCATAGCATACTCAGTTCCAGGCTTGGCACAAAGCTGAGACAGGGCTCTACGGGATAGTGGAATTAATATGCTTGCTTCTGTTACCTTTCGCTGAGTGCTTTTGCTCTAAACGGTGCGAAATTCGAAGACATGACCCATGAGTTATGAGCTTGCAAACTCGAGCAACTAAACTATGGAACCACTTCGCGAATCTACAATTCCAGGGAGCACTAGGCCCCAGCCTCTTGATTCAGCCACGCTCGAAATAGAGTATGTTGCTCAGCGTATCCATGGCAAAAGAGTCACCACTGCATCGAAATTCACTTGATATGATTATAAGTTAGTGTTCAACCTGGTGCATGATGATTTCTTCGTCGTGATGATGAAAAGGTGATCAACCATATTACTTCCATTCAATTACAAACGACTGTATCAGACGGAGTGGTGCCGTGGCGTAGTGGTTAAGCATGCGGACTCACAACACAGGGGTTGTCAGTTCGATTCCTGTATGTGTCACTTTTAAAATGCCATTGGTGAGGAAGGTAACGGGAAACCACCTCATTAAATTCACTTCCCTAGAAAAAACTCAGAGCCCTATCTCTGGTTTCTGCTACGCTAGAAATCGAGAATGCAACGCAGTTTCAGACAGCGTAAGAATCAAACATTTTGATCGGAAGTCGCAGTCAATGAACCGTATATGTTAGCACAGTCTTAAAATCATCTAGCAAAAGGAGCGGATAAATGATCAAACGAAAATCACTGGCAAAAATTCCTTGTCCTACAAATGAAAAATGTCTAGTAATCTTCTTAAATTCCAATCTTTACAATTTCTTGATTAATACCATTTGAAAACTCTTTATTCGTGAAGATAGTAAGGATCTTTGGAGTGGATAGAGGCTAAGCTTCACTTCGCTTTCTATCGTCATAAGGAATAGTGCCAACAGCTTTAGGGCAAGGCGATTATCTCCACTCTAAAAGTCAAACTATAAAAGAACTGAAATGCCTGTAAAATCATATCGGTAGAAACAAAACAAGAGAACAAACAATAAGATAGGTTGGGATTTCATTACACAAACAGTTGTACAGTAACAGAGCGAGGAAATTGAATAGCGATAGATAAGGAAAGAAGCTAAAAAGGTAGCAGAATCGTGTTCGGGTACGAGGGCAGGAGAACCTTTTTCTGTCGGATTTCTGACAGCAATATGAAGAAGGCAGAAGACGGAAAACCGTCAATACAAAAGTAGGCGACGGTGTTTCCAATTAGGGAATTTCTCTGCAACTGCTTTACAATCAAATTTTCAAGCAGGCTAAAATCGATAACAAAAAATTAAAGTTATGCTCCATTCTGGAAACGACGATTAGAGAGGTACCAGCCTGAGCCAGGGTATTTTTAGGCAGAGTGGCTAGCTCCATCCCTCACCCAAGCTGTACATCAGGTATCCATTTGCCGCTGGGTCGATGGACAGAAGGCAAAGAGAAAGTGGAGGAGCGAGCTTCGAATCTGGAAGCTTCAGCGGAGAAGACATGTGACGTAATCGCCATGACAACTACCCCTCCCAATTGTGAACAAAAAGATGCACAAACCAAATTCTAACATGTGACCATTTAAGCTCTATACCATCTGCGTATTTAAATCGTTGCAAAACAGTATCATGCTGAACGTATGGTGTATGACGCACTCGTGGGAATGGCGTGCCAAATCAGCACCTTCCACCATCAATGCCGTTTTGATTGGACTTTGCAGTACATCTCTGAACCAGTTAGGCATTCAATGACAAACATGCAGCTATTGTATATAAAAAGGAAATAGTATAGCAAATAAACTTACTTGGCCATCGTTTGATTGAACAGGCATGCATAGGATACTTGTTGTCTTGTAGCCAGTTCTTTTATCGATATCTTGATTGAACCTCGAGTCCTGAAACAACAACAGCAGGCTCCAGCGTAAAACGATGATTCAATATTAGCTGAAAATTTCCATAGCACATTATATCCCGAAGGCCGACAGAACCTCAAAAACATAACCATTCAATGTGAAATTAGAATTTAGAATACAAGTTACATAGCATCATGAAAGATGATTGCTTAATATTGCTAACCTGTTCAACCAAGATCTTCATCACAAAATCAAATGATTTAGTACTTTTAAAAGCTTCGTTGAGTTTTGAATGTTCCTATATTCTCTAAAATCCGATGTTTACACGTAAAAGCCACTAGATTGGAAGTACAGAGATATATGTAGCATGTGTTAGGATAGCTCAGTGGTAAGATTATTGCAAATTGATCTTATGGTCAGTGGTTCGAATCCACCCTTAGTGTAATTTTCACTTAGGGTGAGAAGATTCGCCAGCTCTCTGCAATCCAGGCGCAGGGGTCACGAGGTGTGGTCACATCGAGAAGAACGACCTGGACATTGCTCGATTAGCGAAAAGCTTCTTCGTGCGCAAATGGCTACCTTTGACATCTAGATGTACGTAAAATCATGTAAAAAAATCTGTAGCAGCTAAAACAATGAGCTCTCAATGCAATGATAGAAAAAAAATCATTCGTTAGCGAATGTGAAAAAAACCTGTAATGAAAATATACGTAAAATTGGTAGAAGAGACGATAAATAATTATAAGTAATTGATATTCAGTCTTGTTACGATGGGAGCTTCTTCTTGCTAGCTAAGACTATTTTTATCATGATGTACAAATTCACAATAAAGCCTTTTCGTTACTGCGCGACTTTATCTGTATGATACCAGCTGTGTATATTTCGATTAAGCATACCAGCTTTTGCTTTCTCGTGTATTGACATGGAAATTCGCATTAATGAAAGCCAGCATATGGATCCATAGAAGCAATATGACGGGCCGATCGAAAAACTAAACAGAGACACTATCGACTCTATCTTAAATCAAATAGGGTCTGCTGCTTGTGAAAATGATTCTTTGACGTTTGAAGACGTTTTTTGCATCCGTACTCTTGAAGCATCCATCGAATCTGTAAAACATGCTTTTGTACAGCTTCTAAAGCAGAACTTGCAATGGATATCCACGTATGAGTCATGGCAATAACACTAAAGCATTGTAGACATCATAAAACATTAATAAAATCTAATGTATGTATAACTCTACTTAACAATTTATCTCTTCGAAAATTCGCACGAAATGCTATTAAAAGCTCTAAGATTCTTTACCTGGACTTATCTGAAATCTGGAATGGTAAGGGTGACGTTTGACGGTCAGCAAATTTACAGACAAGGCAGCAGTACTGCTTTTATTGGCTTGGCAGTTTTTCTTAGTTCCTGATGAAACAGGCTTTCAAAATCATATTGATATGGAAGGCCAATCGACAGGCAGGGCAATGCAGTACATCGTTTTCAACCCGGCCTATTTTCAGCCTTAAAATCCCAACAAGGATTGATGCCTGATGCCTAACTAATAGAAAGCTGTACAGCAGCTCATCCAAACAGACGGAGCCGGTAGGATATTGGCGAAGACGGAGAAGGTCTTCCATGAATTTACATTTACTCAAGGATGAACTTCTTTATGGCAAGAATATTGTGGTATCTAAGCAACTGCAGCTAACACAGAAAGATGCGAATACTAAAAATTAGCCTATGGATCGTTGGAACATTATGACAGTTGGAGTATTGCTTCTTAGATGAGGTACAAAGGGTTTTACATCCCAAGGTGGTCGCTATCATTTAAGAATGTAAAATCAGTTCCCAACTGGAATAAATCGTCAAACGGCCCAGCCACTGGGGCTGTGAAAGCAGTGCATCCCAGGTCGCAAGCCCAGATAAACGGGGAAGGTTGGGACAGGAGAGGCATCCTGCTGCAAAATGAGGCAGCCCCCCCCCCCCATGCCAGACTATACGAGATGGGGGTGTAGATGAACGCTCATTCGTCCCGGTGACCCCGCTTAAGAAAGATCAAAGAAGAGGAAGGCTGAATTTGAGCAAACAACGAATCTTGACTTAGAAAGCTGAATCCTAACACTGCTTCCCTATCAACATACGGAATAACACATGATAACGAACGATAAGTAGCTTATTTCAAATAAATTATATAAGCAACACATTTGCCTACAAAAATTGTAGGTTTATTCTTCAAAAGAAGCGAATTCAAAAGTGCAGCTTGATATTCTACCAAAGGTGAACCACATTCAATATTCTTAACGATGAATGGAAGAAGACTAACAGGTTGCGCAGTTCAATGGCGCCAACAGTCCCTGATTGATCATTGAGTTGTAAGAAGCAAATCAAAAGCCAATTATATGGAATAAGAAGAAACCACAATTTTTGCTCGAGCAAAGGAGCGACAATTGTTGTTGTGCCTAAGTATTTCTCTCTGCTTGAGAGACATCTCCTCAGCAGCGGAATTCTGAAATAAAAGCTGTTGCTGGGGACGTTTGAGAAATTACTTCTACCGTGTAGGCAAACAAGGTTGATTGAATTCGTGTTTCGATACAGGTCTTTCCAGGTCAATATTTCTGCTTCAAAAATGATAGTTGAGCAAATTGCGAAGACACGACACTCTGAATGAATTCCACAAATTGTGTTGAATTAGTTAAATTCCACTTCCCTTTCACATTTTGATGAACGTACTTCTTCGCTACATTAAAATTGATTCTTAGAATAGATGGATTACATAGAGCATATGATGGATAGCAGTTCATTTTCATGGGCTAAATGAAATGGCTCTGGGGTAGTTACTACACCATCTGGACTTCAGCAATGAGTAAAGATATGAAAGTGCGATTCTTCAGAAGCACAATAGAGAGTGTACTCTTATATGGCTCTGAAACTTGGGCGCTTACAAAGACGAAGCTCTTACAAAGTTATAAGCCATTTTATCCGAACAAGAAGGCTAAGGTTTGTAGGGCATGTATGGCGAAGACAAGAAAAATGTTTACATCAACTGCTATTCTGGGAACCTAACCATGGAAAAGTTCAAGAGGCCGCCCTCAAACATCATTTGTTAAAAAAATCTGCAAAGATACCAACTTAACGCAAAAACAAATTTTACGAAGTGTGCAGACCAGGGCTGAGTGGAGATGAATTGTCAAAGGAGTCCGAGTTCGCTCCACCCAGTAGGTAGGTAGGTAAGTAGGTAAGTAGTACTTCCCAAGGTATCATAAATGCATTTTTAATATTGCAAATATGAGTCGTGTATTAAAATGGCTAAGCAGACAATGTCATTATTCTTCCTTCCTTCCATAATCAAATTGTAAGTTACATAGTCTATCTCTACAGAAGAAAATCAAGGCTAGCCGGCATTGTCCTCACCAAATGCTAGAAATTTTCCGTGTTTTTTATCAAACCAATGCTTGCCATTTCTATTCAAATGATTAAAGAATGATTGATGGGATACGATAGAGAAAACATCAACAGTTGCCTACACACAAGTTACATCAGGAACACGTTTGCAAATGAGATAAGTTTATTCTTCGAGCGAAGCGAATTCAAAAGCGCTGCTAGATGTTTTACCACAGAGATACCACACTCCATACCAGAAATCAAGAATAGCATAAACGTAACAGGTTGTGCAGTTAAATAGCACCACGAGTTGCTTCTTGATCATCTAGCAGTAGTAAGAAGCGAATGAAAAGCCATTCACGTGAAAGCACAGTATTCCAGTCTGTACGAGAGGTCTTCACCTATGTGTTTCGTTCAATACGAGGCAATTCAAAATCGCAAGAAAACAGTGAAGCAATGGCTGTTGCTTGACGGCAATACTAGGGTAGTCTCTTTTAAGCCCTTTTCTTTTTCGTGAAATATCTGGTTACTAAAACCAAACTGTTTCTCGACGTATTTGCCAATCTCTATAATACTGGATGGTGAGCAGAAGGGCGAGTTGGCTCTCTATTGAGACAAGAAGACCAGATCCGCGCTGTGGATTCCATATTAGTTTCTTATAGCAATAATGGATCAAAGTTCAAGGCCAGATCTGGGAAAGCAACGATCATTTCTACCAAAACAGTAACTGATAGCAACTTCAATTATCCACTTGAAAGAATCAAATGGACAAAAATAGCTTTAATTTTCTCGCGTAAGGGTTTCTTTGATTGAGCAAAAACATCCAGAGCGTCGGGAAAAATGCTACCATGTATTATGAATTACAATTTAAGTTAAGAAGAGGTTACAGTGTGCGGCATGAAAGAATCCCGGAACGGATAACCTTGCCGAAAGGAAAGTGGCAAAACTCTCAAGTTTCGTTTCAGTGTGATCCACAAGAACCTCTCCCAATCGCAAAAGATCGTGGCCCTCGTACACAGCAACGCTGCGTAGCGAGCCTAGAAACCAGCTGTCGTAAACCGTCGTAAAATTTTGGAAGGTGATGTCGAATGCTATACACTCAGAATCTAGGAAACACGACCTCACCTCAAAGCAATAATGATTGAAGACTTATTGCAAAATAGTACACACGTTTATTTGAATCTCTTCAAGGAAAAGGTTGGTGTACTGAGACTAGTAAGGGCCCAGGTCTCTGACAAACGCAGATATTGCCTAGCTTACACATATCGCCATGTTTAGTGACATCGACCTAAAAGCGTACTAACGACTTCAATATTCAGTGCTTGATCTTTATTTACGTTTGTAAATCTCGTTAAAACCACTGTTTGTGCACCAAACAAAGGGTATTGAAAACGAGTGAGATAGAAACAAAAAGGCTGCATTTATCAATGCAAATTTGCAATGTAATCCTTTGAAGATACATTCCCACCTTTGCCGACAAAATTCGTAGAAAAGTGGGGGGATCTTATCATCCCCTTCATACGCATATAGTTCCTAGAGCAGTAGCATGTGAATAAAAAGGCGAATGGAAGATAGCTGCCATCAACATGCAGCAAAACAGACAAAGGACAGACCACCATACGGCATTTAAATTTAAATTGTATTAATTCTAGGGCTTGTATGAACGAAAGCAAGTGCTATGACAAACTAGCTACCTGCGTTTAGCTGCAAGGTGGACGGGAATAACAGAGATAAGTATCGTATAGCATCTTTGTATGTGAAGCATTTTTGATAAACAAAAATTCCGCGCAGAGGTTGTCTACAAAGCAAGCTATTTTGTGCATGATTTTCAATATAATACTTCTAGGACATATTTGCCTTCTATTTAGCGCACAGATCAAAAGAGCCTTTTCCAACAATTTGCTCGTAAAACAAATATCTTTATACCCGAGTCAACACTGAATTCACCAATAAACACAGGTGATATAGAAAATGAGCTTATATTCTCTCTGAAAACAAATGTTGGGACTTAAAGATGCGCGGTAAATACGCCGGTTTAAGACGAGGGACATTGCAATTAAAATATGCTCCGTGCACAGCTAACAATCATATGGTTCGCTCGCGGTTTATCAAAACCCCGTACATTGCTTGCGTATATAAATACCTTACTCTGATCCTTGTAAACCTAAGAGGATCAGTTTCAGTAACGCTTTGTTTTAATCCTATTTCTCTTGACGTTTTTCCACCATTGCTGTAGTTGCTCCCCGCACAGTGAGAAAGGTTTAGCAGCCAACCCTAATTTCAATGACAAAAGAAAACAGGTATTTATAAGAGTTATGGTCAGGTTTAAACAGCATTGGTAAAAACTATTCTTGTCCGAGGAAAATCTACGCAAAACTTTTCTATGGCTTAACGATTTCTGTGAAACAAAATCAACTGCATGCAGAGAACTGCGGGAGGTGATATATGTTGAAGTTTCATAAACATCAAATTAGCCAGGTGTCTCGAAATCCATTGGAGGGATTGCCATTTCAAAGAAGTTTTGTTCTGTTTTCATGAGAAAAGCCTACTTTTGTAAGGTTTAATAAAATCCCCAGCAACCAGGACGAGCCAACTAGGCAACTACGTCCAAATTTAATTATTATCATTTCTATCAATTCCAGCTTTAATGACAAAAATTCGACCAAAGACAATGTGTTTTGTCTGACGCTAATTAGTGTGTTTACATACTTCATTCAAAGTTTACATAACATAATTGCAACTTAAAGATTCTGGGGTCCATTGGCTATTTTCTTAGCAAATCATGAGACATTTCAGTGCATCACACAACGCAGAGAAAGGCAGTGGAAAAGGCAACACATGTCATAAGGCATACTTTTAAATGCACAAGAAAATAGTCAAATAAATTGAAAAAAATGGCAACGAGCCACCTTAAATGGACTGTGGCTGGAATTCATAGAAAAAAATGCTTTCTTTGCATGCTCATATATTTGTGTCTTCAATTGGGTGATCACCTTCAAAATAGGTTGATCTGGAAGAAGCAAGATGTTTTACAGGGTTCCTTTTGTAAAAACGGAAGGCTGTCTGCCTCTTCACCTGTTTCTCTACAGCCACAGGGCACTGTAATCAAAACATCCAAAACTCAGGCAATCAAAAAAAGTTACTAAATTAGCCAAGAATCTTTGCAGTCTGCGCTCTATGCTCCAATCCAAAAAGTATATCATGCCAGCCAACTACTGAATCATTAATGTCACACTTCTAAGTATACAAAAAAAACTCAACCTAGATGAGATGGTTGATTTTTCAGAAGAGTTAAGGCAGTGCTAAGAGTGATGACACTGATCAACAGAAAAAAGAAGAAGGGCACTTTTCCCTAATCAATGTGACCATGAAGAAACAAAAGAAATAAATATACACTAAAATATTTCATACTTTAATGGACCAACGTGATAGGATCCAGTGCCTCCTCTTTGAAATAGCTTGTTTTGAAAGTCATTTTAAATTGAATGAGAGGCAGTGCTAAATTTCTAGATTAAAATCTAAAATCACAAGCTAAAATTAAATTAGACTTTTTACTCAACCATCATTATGCAAAAAGTTTGCTTGCCATCAAATGCAATGGTACTATAATGAAAATAAATTTTATATCAATTTGACTGGATAGGCAATTCCCGCATTTTGCTTTCTTCTCCTGGTACCACTGGGACATGCAAAATGCATTTCAAACTATTCTATTTACACTAGAAGATGTTCAGGATTGGACCCATCTTCTCAAACAGTCTAAACACTAATCAACTCACTCCTAGCAGCCTAAAATCTGTTAACCAAATTACAGTGAAGCAAATTCTTCTCAAAATCATTTATTTTCTGCCAAAACGTGACATGAGATTTGCACTATTAGAAAGCTTTGGTAGGGTAAAACATCGCCCTTTTTCAAAATACTGCGATGATTTAAGAAAAACTTCATCTGAAAGGAAATGCATCAAAAACTGTAGTAACAGGTTTATTGTTGATCTGCATAATCTTGAAAAGACCAATGAATATGTTTAAGAAGACACCCACTGTCTACTAGGACATGTCCAGGATAGACCCGGAAGAGAAATATGATTTGATAAGGTAGAATGACAGGGAAAGCAATCAAAGGAGGAGCATATGGGAAACATAGGAGGGAAAGTAACAAAAAAGATGGTACGATACCAGGAAATAATGGAAATTCAGTGATGTAGAGGAAGTAGTCAAGTTTGGCAATGGCATAGTTAGGTGACACAAAAAACATCTCATGGGTCTACCCACAACTGGAACTCGACTAAGGAGCACAATGTATACTGATACTGCTCTATCAATCTGCATATAAACAACAGCAAGGCTTTAAATAAAGTTCATGTAAAGAAACAGGCAGACAAGTAATTTCCACAGAAAATAATACAAAGGCCCATAATGTTTCAACTAAGAGGAAAATAATGCACCTCTCAACAATTTTCATCAGGCTAGGAGAGAAGCATATAACTGAAAATGAAATGTTCATTGCATATTTTGTAGCTTTTTTCTACATAAAACGCTACTTGATGGAAACAGCATTAAATTTGAGAGAAAGGTGTCAACCATGTCATGCCCTGTGAATACCACATGAGAATAGGCAGTCATTTAGACTAGACTTTGCCAAAAGCAGAATGATGAGTGAAAGAAAAATCTAGAATTGAGCTAAACGAGAAAAAGCATGGTTAAAATTACTATTTCATCTGACATTCTCTCAAATTACTTTCTCCTGACTTCCCACAGCTGTTTGTAGGCTTCAGCCAACACACAAAAATCCAGAAAGAAACACCGCATACAGGCAGAAGGGATTACTTTCCTTCCTTCTGCAAGATATTTTGAACTTTCAAAGGACAGACAGGATTAAGTATGCTTTGAAGTATGTTTTCCATGTTTGGTTTGTTGGCATGATCCAAAATATCTTTATCAAATTATTGCCATAAAGTGGGTAGCAATAAAGATGGTTGTGAAAATGCAGGCAATATCTTATAGAGCCTAAACAGGTTGACAAAAAATACTCTCTCAATCACCAAAAAAAAATTAACAGGACGTTGTTCCTTTTTGAGACCTAGCCCATCTGTCAAATTTAATGATGACATAATGGTGACATGGTAGGAAACTGATGCAACAACTAGTTTTCTATCTGGACAGAGTGTTGGTGACATTCCAAACAGCAAGGTAACATCAAAAATGCCTAATAACAAAATGAAACAAATTAAGTTCAGATAAGAAAGGAACCGCAGATATCTAGAATTACCATGAAGCATATCACCTTTGATCATAGAAGAGCACGTTAACGCAACAATGGTGATGAAAATAAAGAAAAAGGATAGCAAATATTTATGACGTAAAAGCACACGTGTGGTTGGCTTCAGACTTAAGATTGGGAGAGCTCAATTTCAACCTGATTATGCATTTAGCTGAGAATGGTCGTGTGAAAACCAGGTTAAGTCGGAATGAATTGCTGCATCATTTCAATCGGGTGCAGCTAAAGTGGGAAACTTTACAACTCTTTTTATTGAGGTTGGTGCTTTAGCAATATGCAGCCATCTGCCGCATGTTTTTACAGAAAATGATGCGAATTGGTTGAGAGAAAAAGAGGACTCCACTTGCCTTCCGAAAAAAAACTTATAAATAAATAAGAGACGAAGTGATAGTTGAATACTCCATGCAGCAAACGTACCAAGTTTTACCGTTCGCAAACACAGCTCACTATTTACAAAATACGAGAGCAAAAATAATAAACGAGCCTGCGTTATTTACTTTTAATCAAAAGAGCCAAAGCTGAGATCTGCGATATTGGACTGAATCAAATTTTTTAGATTTTATCATTCTGTGTCTCTAACTTATTCCCATTTACAACGGGTTATGAGGCAGTCCGATGGGCTTGTCTGACCTACGCATTGTTTAGAAGAATGGGTTTTCCACTATCACCAAGGCCTTTCGTGACCAGCAATGACGAACTCCAGAATGAAAAAAGGCGTCAAAGACAGATTCAACGGGAAAGAGATTTTCATTGAAAGCAATGAGACGACTAGCTGGACTCATCCTGGTTTATAGTGAGCCCTTCACAGGCAGCAAATGTTTCTATTCAATAACATATTTTATCATGATGTTTTGCAGGAACTGTAAGCACAGCGAAAATTATCATGCAACGAAATCTACGAGCGACAAACATAAGCTTATCTCACCTGATAAGCATCTGGAATATTGACTGTTTCACCAGTTTCTGCTGTAAACCCAATAATACCAGTACCCCAGGGAACAGTGATCTCTCCGATGTTATTCAAATCTTCCAATTTTGAATCGGCGTTAACGTCAAAAACTTGTGAGCTTAGAACCCGCGATCCATCCCTAGAGCCTTTGACAATAAACAACGAGCAGCGATCACCACTTGTCAACAAACTTACATTCTGCAATATCTTGTGACACAAAGTTTTCACCTCTAAATCATTGGCAATATCTTTAACAAGCTCAATAAGAAAGGCATGCTCATCCAGAACCCTTAATTGCTGCAACTCTTCCTTTGATTTTCTCTGCCGGGTTGGTCTCGAGAGCTGCCTCTCAAAGCCAAGAAAGCTGTGTGATCCATCGTTCACATTAACGATCGGCTTCAGTATTCCTCGGCTGTCAAAGTCTGATGTTGAGCTTTTTCTGGCCGGGGTGGAAGCTCCTGAGCTAGGGCTCCTGTAAAAGTCTGGCACAACTGGAGGTGTTGCTGCCCGAGATCTTGAACGGGATGCAGAGCCCCTAGAATGCCGAAGAAACGAACCAAGAAGCGCCCGTTGCGCTTTGCGATTAAAATACGACTCTACAAATTCAGGATTGGCGTCAAGATATGCTTCTACTCGTTCCTCTGAAAGATCCTTGTCTAAGTCATTTTCTTCTCTGATACTCCCACTCGGATGATCCATGCTTCACCGGTTGGCCTAAAATTCATATAGTAGCGAGAGTCGACGATAAGTTTACGCGACGAACCGTCTGTCAACATCCATTAATTACACTGACAGTGGCTGACTCACACGATAATGTTAGTTGAGTTGAATAACGCTCGGAAACAAAGTCATAATGCATACGATAGAACAAAATAGTCTATCAAGTTCTGCTAGGCTGGACATCCACAGCGTATCTCTCACCTCACTATTCGCCAATAAATCTGCGTGTTTGCTTACTCTACTCAGGTAGTCTCCTTCCTAGCGCGTTCGCGCAGCAGACGTTCCCTTGCTGCATTCAAATGTTTTTTCTTCAAGAAAAACACGATACCACTAGTTGACAGGTACCTTTTAGAAACAGACAAACCACATGAAAAGCAACTGCTAAATGCCCTGTTGCATTCGTAAAATCTGGTCAAATTCCAACTTCTACTCTTGTTTGGATCATAATTCGTGTCGGGTTGGACTACATCGAAAATTTTTCGCGTTCAACGTAAGTTTCTGCTACGTTTTGGCCATTGTTGAGGCCTTTCGGACAAGAAGACAGGCAGAAAATCTTAAGGCATAATTGCATACAGAAGTACGCATGGTTTTTATCATCAAATTTTGGCCTATTGCTTTAATAAAGATATATATGCAAAAAAATTCTTAGTAATAACATACGGGTCTCTTCAACTGCTTACAATTATTTTTTCTACTTCTTTTTTTTTATACACATGGCTCTACCTAGATGCCAAGGGTAGAAATTTGGACATTGAGAAGCTTTTTGCTTATAGAGCAGTGTCTAGGTCTTTCCTCTCGATATGACCACACCTCGTGATTCCTACGCTTGGAATTTAGCTGAGGAGCAGTTTAGCTGAGGTGGGACTCGAACCACTGACCATAGGGTCTGCTTACAATAACTGGAGGCTGAGGAATGGAAGGGGACATTCGAAACTAAGTTCAAATGACCAAAATGATGAGAGAAGCCGTTGGTTTAAAGCTAAAACATGAGATTTCCCTGATAAGAAAGCTAAAAATGGTCATCCCGAAAAATTTCTCTTGGGAACAGCAGCGTAATATTTTTCCTTTGAAATCAAACTTATTATAGAATTCACTTGTAGAAAAACGTTTTGTCATGCACATATATAGCCTTGCTCCCAGTACCCCAGGGAAGAGAATGGTGCGACAAACTTTCACGGAGGTTCTATCAAATAAGGGCCTTAGTTTTTAGCCATTTTTTAATAGAGCTCAACGCGTAGCACATACTGTATTTGGCATTTAAAGCGTATTTGTTATCTTATATGACTCGTGTTCTGCGGATTCAGAGATAAAAGGATGTGATTATAATTATACAGTAGATGCAATTATGTTCCAGTAACATTCAGCTATTTGTATTGCCAATAAAAGCTACTTTTGCTAACTAAAGGTGACCAAACTCTAATCCGTGGACAAAATTTCAGTTAAAATGGCCAACAGACTAAGGGAGCTCTCCTTTATTCTCGCCCCAAGGCTTCTAATTCCTCACTAAAGCCTTGCTTCTTTAAAAAAAAACATTCAAGATGGTTAAACTATCAGTATAGCTTCGCTCATCTCAATGATTAGAGAAATCTCCACGTTTATAGTGAGGAAATAATGAAAAAGGCAACCATCTGGAAGCCATGTGAGTTATAATCTAGGCCTTGGCATTCGGGAGGAAAGATGAAGACCAGTTGCCTTTGCAGCCGCATGTAGGAGAATAATGGGCGATTTGACACCAGTTGCGAACAGCTCCCAGGTGAACAGAAATATTCCGCATAGTTAGATCTCCATTGGGAGGTAATCGGAGTTTGAATCATATGAATTATTCATTCAAAAATATTTCAATAAAGGAATTCCGCCTTGGCTTAAAAAACGGAAATTCCTCTGTGGAAAATTCAAAAGTGATGGAAAACCCTATTGACAAATCGAGAAGCAATTGTGATGGTCTAGAAGTAATATGGAAAACAATATGAGTAAAATAAGAAAGCCAATCTTATCTCCCAGATGACTGTAGCATGTGCGCTCTTGGTTTGAGTGATGCAAGCTAAGCCAATTCAATTGCACCAGCCAATGATCTCGACAAAAAATCATCAAGCAAGACGAATTATCATCATCATCATCATCATCATCATCAACAACATCATCATAATCGTCATAATTATCATCATCATCATCATAATGATCATCGACAACATCAGCATCACCATCATGGCCATCATAATCATCATCGTCATCATATTCATCACCATCATAATCATCATCAAGAAATGATATGTTAGCCCATTTACCAATATTTGATAGGCAACATATTTCCGTCTTCCTCTGCTGTTTCCAGGAACTCTGGCACGTCTTGGCTAAGTTCAAAATTTAGGCAGCTTGAACAATTGTGGTGGTCTACTTTGAATTCTTAAATAACTTATGCATGCATGCATGTATGTATGTATGTATGTATGTATAGCAATGTATGTATAGCAATGTATGTATGCATGTATGTATGTATGTATGTATGTATGTATGTATGTATGTATGTATGTATGTATGTATGTATGTATGTATGCCAATGTATGTATGGCTATGTATGTATCATCATTAATGTATGCATCTGTGTACGTATGCATGAATGTATGTGTAATATTTCGACAGCATGCACAACAATGATGATTGTAAAGCAGACTTCTGATTAGAAGGGACGGAATATTTCTATAATATTACTTTGGAATTCTAGATGCTCTGCAAACATACAGTAATGTCATGAGAAATCCATACGGTCGAATAAAAGCAGGGGAAACAGTTGACTGCATTCCAGAATCTAGGAAGAAAAGCTTAAACCAATTTTGTACTTCTTACGCGGGCCTCGGAAATCCTGATTGACAATTGTATTTTAGATCTATATGATTGTAAGGCTTGATCGATATCTCAGATGGGGAAAATGTCTCTGGTAAGTTTTTGCACAAACGAGACACGTCAAAAGCCATCTATTGTTGTCAAGGAGAAGGGGGTATCTAATTTTCGTCTCTAAATGTAAGCATAGGTTAGCTGCCTTTTCGAAAATGGGCCATCTCAGAGTTAAAGTTGACTGACATGGAGAATTAGAACGTCAGGCAGTAGCTCACTGATGACGACTATCCGGCACCACAGTTATATGATGTGGGGTGGCCAGGTCCTGCTCTAAACTCTTTCTCTCCTTTAAGACAAGAAAACATTAAACTTGTACGCAGTAAAGAACTTCTGAGCACTGGGCTCTCACTGGCAAATTAACTCCAAAAGCAAGCAAGCAGAAGTACTGAGCATAAAAATTCAGGCTTTCCCAAACAAAAACCAGAAAACGGACCGTCAGGTTGAAGTTAAATCCGATTAAAAGCTGAGCAGCGAGAATCCAAACCATGATCATCTCAAACACTTCTGTCCAGAGGCAAGCTGCCGTCCAGCATTGGATGGGACACATTTGGTCTAGGTAAGTTACGTTCGACTAATCCACCACATACTAGAATTTGCACCGTCAGCTTCACTGTATGTACTGTATGCCTACACTTACAGCCATAAAAAACGGAACTGAAATTTTCTTGCAGAAAATGTTGGCAGCAAGAAGAAAGTTGCATCTGGGATACAATATTCAATTACGAAACCTACTACGGGCTACAAAATGTCCAGTCTACTGAGTTCGCTTATCCTACATAAAACCAAGCTGACAGAGGACATCAACATCGAAGAAACATTAAAAGATAAACAGGAGAGGGCATATGTAGATTCAATTAAGGTTTGCAAATCAATTATGCGGCTTAATATTCAAGTCATAATAATAATAAAATTTATACTGTGATACAATCAGGTTAGAAAGTCTCACAAAGGGTAGATTCAATTGAAAATTGAATGCACGCAAAATTAGCATGGACTTAATCAATATGTATAGGAAGAAAGCACTTGAGTTTTGCTTCATCTTCAAAAATTTAATGGAGAGGAGAAATATTCAAAGATGGATGTATGCATGTGACTTTCTTGTTCCCTGGGCAACCTCACAGACATCTCATACATACGGTCGGGGCATTTCACCACAAAAGAATGACCACTAAAATGTGATGATTTGCCTTAGTTTTCATTGAAATCAATAAGCGATAAAAGGAGACGAAGCCATCACTTTGTAGCACAGTATTATTGCCTGTCAACGACGAGTTAAACATACCGGTGAATAAGGGTTGCTTTAAAGAAGGGAAAAGGGTTTTGGGTGCAGATACTCAAATAACATACTTTTCGTATGCCATTTTTCATGTATCAAATGAAGATCTTAGGACACTAAAAATCAATTCTTATTGCGCAGTGTCTAGGCCGTCCCTCTAGATGTGAGTGACCGCACCTCGGGATTCACAAGTTTGGAATTACAAGAATGACTTTCCTCATTCTTTGTGACAGTTTAGCTCAAGACGAAGCTCGAACCACCGACTACAGCATCTGTGATCAAGTGACTTACCATTGGGCGATTCTCGCACTGAAGTTTTCAAAAGTTCTCATTAAGAAGAACGAAATATAGCGACGTCATGATTTAATGGCAACATCATACATAAAAAATTCCTACAAAGTTCAGTTCTCAAGACAATGAAAACACGGTTGAAGATAATTTACTTATGGTCTGAAGAGGAAAAATGGCAATAATAGCAGGAGAATGGCAGAAGACGGCATTACTGTATTATATATATTTGAAAAACTAAAATAAAGCAAAAACCAACTTTATTACGTTTGCTCACAACAAACATTTAAACAAGAATCAAGCTTTCCCAACGATTAATAACTTGCAATCAATTTGACTGCATTAAAAAATCGGACTTGGAGCTAAAGATGATTGATAACTCAAAATGATTGCAAAAATCACGGCACCATGCAATATCCACTCCAGCACCTGTGGTACACATCGCTGATACAGACATACACGCATGGTATGTACTGCATTCGTCCTTCTTAAAAGGACACTACCTTGCGATGAATGTTTGGTTTCATCTTTAGCACAGCACATTACACTGACGTGCTCTGAGTCCAGGGTTTTCCATTGACTTTCGAAAGTGAATCGCTGGATCCAACCGACTCGGCAGTGGCCCTTTCGTCTATTTCCTTCTGCAGTGATTCGCACATGTCTACGAGCTGAAGCAAAGCATAAATCTATTACAAGGTGCTCTGATCGAATTAGATTTGAAAGGTGGCAAGTTGTAGGATTCAGGAAAGCGGGAAGAAGGCAAGACGTTCCATAAATTGTGTGTCATCAGTTGCGTTTAAAAGCGAAGACTTCATTGTCTTCAATGGTCATTGACTGCTTTCATTAGGATCACTCTTTTAACGGAGGGAGATTAAACAAAAAAGGGATAGCGAGGATCCACAAAAAAATTTTGAAAAAAATTTAAATCATAAAAAATTTCTCTTTTCAATATTCCTTAGATTTTTAGTACTGTAAACAGTTGGTTTGAATTAGTTTCTTTTTAACTATGTAGTATACCAACGTGAAAGAATTTCGTGATGATAATAATAATAATAATAATCCATAAAAAGCGGAGCCTAATGCGAAAATAACTGATGATGCAGAGAAATTCAAGCAGACGGACCAGAGCGGTTGGCTTGGAAATCAATCTTGAAATAATTTTCAAATTTTGCCATCGATCCAAGCTCACAAAAGACGCATTTTAAAAGGAGATATGTACTATGTCCAAAAAACGACTGGCTTTGAAGATTTCCACTATTACTGGGCTATATCGAGAGTAACTTTGTCATGTAGTATGAATTCGTAAATGTTCATGATGTCTTGACTAAGTCACTTTGCGCAGATGTTACTGCAATATCGCTCAACTATCAACAGTCCCGGTAACTGTGTGGAATGAGTGCAGCTGTATCCGGACATCGTCTTGTCCTTTAACAGATTGACGTGACAGCGAATAGAACAGATGATTGACTGCATGAGTTGTTGGGCAGATGTTTAAAGTCGGTGTAGGCGAAATCATTAGAAGGACATTGACCTTATCAAACGAAGCGGAAATAGCAAATTTCCCAATTAACGAAACTGTTCTGTGTACAGAACTGACAGTGCCTCATTATGAACCATTAAAAGAACACCACGTGCCTCGTTTTCTCGTTAGATGCTATAATTTGAAAGCCCCAATCTAAAGAGAGCTTTTGACTGGGAAAATTATTTTCGACAGCACGTTTTAGTCACTAAACCAAATGAACGATGAAAATTAGGCGACTGGTTTCGTCGTCTCCAATCTATTCATCGTGCTGAGATTGATGAATCAAAACGTAAATCTTGTATCTTCAGGATCATGCCAGCCCCTTCAAATAAATTCTCCGCCCCTCTTTTTAGCATTGCACTTTTCCAACTTTTAGACGGTGTCTTTTCACAGCATTCTTTTAAGAAGAAGACTGACTGCACCGTGAAAACGCCTTTCAAGACCTAATTCTAATTGAACGAAATTCAGTCTCCACATCGATATAAGATAACCTCGAAGCTATTTCATTCACTGACATAGCACTGAGCAATAGTATGACAATCAAAAGGGAACTTTTGCCCATTCATTTCTTCAACACTGGTTAGCTTAATCTGGTAGAAGGCTGTTGCTGAAGATCGTTAATCTAATCGTCTAAACCAAGGCTTTTTTTACAGAAAACCTGTAATTAAAAAGACCCACCTAATCTTATCAGTCTTAACAAAGCAGTCGTGGATGACTTAGGTCTCATTACACTTGACGTAATGAAAATAAGAAAGTAATACAGCGATTCATCAATTGTAATTATTACATAGTGCTTTTTAATCTAAAAAATACAGAATTTCTCTGAGAGGCAGGTAGAAGATCCAATCCTGCTGTATTCAGTAATGTCATTAAGCAATACGCAAAAAGAAAATCATGACCTTCAAGAACCACATTTTTGTATTGCTAGTTTACCACGTGAACTATTAATCTATTTGAATCCTTCAACATTCTTGAACATTGAATGCTGCTGGCTACTTGTGGCAGTAACGCATTTGGGAATGACATGCATTTTTTACAAAAAGATACCGATTCTCAAGTTGTTGCTGTAGTGTAACGACTCGGTAAACAATCGACAGATATGACATTATAATATTTAGTTGTAAGTGAAGGCATTTTCGAAAGAAAATTCGTTATTTTGCTCATTTCTGCAGTTTAGGATTTCGACTTAAGTATGAGGTCAAGTAACGCATCGGGTCTCATTGGCGATCAGTTGAGGCGGGCCAGGGCCGCAATTGTGTCTTTTTAAATTTGAGGGTTCAGTACAGCGAAAAACCTCAAATCTGCAGTGGGTCACACAATGAACTGTCGGTAATTAAGCCTTTTTCAATCATAGTTTCAATATGAGCTTGACACAATGACATAGTAGGATGCTATAACCCGATAAGATGCAAATGTTGCATCTTAGATAATTGTCTAAACCAAGTAACTACGTTTCTCAGTTCTTTGGGATTCTTTTGAAAAGAAACGTCGATGATTTCTCACACAAAATCATTTCAGCCCAATTTTTTTTGGGGGAGGGAGGGGGGTGGAGCATTCCGCCCATACCCATCGGGTTGTACGGCTTCTGGGTGGGTTAAGGGAAAGCAAGTCGTCGTGCAAAGGGAAGCATTGCACAAATCCATGGCACCATTCTGTCACTGCAATCAATCTTGTAATGGATTAAGACACACAATAACTACGGTGACACAAATAATTTGAATGAATCTTGTCAGCAAAGCTACCCGCTATCAATATGAAATGATGTTAAAATGACTGAAAAAATCAAGCGCTTTAAAAGCAAACTTAAACTTACTTGATGAATACGATGAAATAGCAGCTTGTTGATTTGCTCCATGGATTCCTATGAACAATATGGTATATGTTATTCTGACGGAGTTGTCTCAAATTTCTGTCATTTAATGAAAAGAGCATTAGCTCCATTCGGGTTTCAACGGAGCTTGATTGACAGAAACTCGCCAGGTTCGCAGTAACGGATGGATGGATGGATTTATTAAAAATTGATTAGCAAGGTAGCCCTTAGAGCAGCATCACAGGTATTTCGAATCGGGTGGGCTGAGGCTACCGCTACAGCTGCCATCTATGCACTAAGATAGCATTGGAAGGAGCCTTGGTATGTGCTTTGAATTTTTGATAAGTATGAATACATTGAACGCCTTTTTAACGCAAAAACATTAATTTTAGTCACTGAAGCAAGGCAAAGCGTGCACGCATCTAAGTAATACGAGCACCGGAAAATGCATTTAGCTTTTCACGCCCTTCTTCAATAGAAGGACGTTCTTCCATGTTGGCAATCAATCAAATTTGAATCAAAATCCAGGTGTAATTCAGAAATTTGATAAATCTCCGGTTCTCTTCAACAGAATCTAGACACAAAAACTTCAGATACTATGTAATATGTGAAGGCCTTAATCATCCTTTTTCGTTTGAGAAGCTCAGAACGTGCGTAAGAGTA
Organism: Pseudorhiza aurosa; assembly: GCA_964026355.1. Taxonomy (NCBI): domain Eukaryota; kingdom Metazoa; phylum Cnidaria; class Scyphozoa; order Rhizostomeae; family Lychnorhizidae; genus Pseudorhiza; species Pseudorhiza aurosa. Next base: position 5,013,846 of record OZ032114.1, on the reverse strand, counting down.
TTTATACAATTCTACTTTCGCTAAAAATGATCAGCTGTGCTCTGTTCTTCAGACAAACGAAGCATGGATGAATTCTTGCATCAATTAAGCATGAACTGCTTTAAAAAAACATTCTCTCGCGAATAGCTACCGGGTGTATTTCACCGGAAATGGGACAAAGACGTTTCGTGATAAGAATTTACCATCTACTCAGAAAGCAAGCCTCAGGTTCGCCTTGATTAGCCTCATTTGACTATTTTCTGAGCTATTCATTCATGAAGCCAAATCTTAAAATACTTCATAATAATAATGATAATAAGGATGATAATTATTATCATTTTTAGGACAACGCACACGTTGGTGTCCCTGGATATCGACCGCCGAAAGTGATCTCAACTCACTTTTTTCAGCTCGCAACCGATTTTGCGACTACTTTCCCTTAAAGCACATTTGAAGGAAAGACTCGATGAAGAAGAAGATTGTCATTCTTATCATTTTGATGCTCGCTGATGAAGAAGATTGTCATTTATATCATTTCGAGACTCGATCAAGAAGAAGATTGTCATTTTTATCATTTTGATGCTCGCTGATGAAGAAGATTGTCATTTATATCATTTCGAGACTCGATCAAGGAGAAGATTATCATTTTTATCATTTTGATGCTCGCTGATGAAGAAGATTGTCATTTATATCATTTCGAGACTCGATCAAGGAGAAGATTGCCATTTTTATCATTTCGATACCACCAAAAGTGTGCAATGAAAATTGAACCTGGTTCACGTACAGGCAAGAGTCGAGGCACGATTCTGACATTGCACCCGTGAATCAACCAGAAAAAGCGAGTATCTCGCTAGAAAGAACGGTCAAAACGCTCAAACTTGGAGAAATTCTGTCTGACCTGAATGGCGAGTGAAATGAAACAATTTACCTGAGGTTGCGTGCGAGGATTCCAACGAATATAATATGACTTCCATAAGCGTAAATGTCTTACGCTTGCAACTGGTACAAGGACCTAAATTACGAGAGAAAACAATGAATGACCTTGCGGAATCTTTATTAAGGACGGAATGATGCAATAAATCAATCACGAGATACATGGGGGCTCTTTTGAATGCCGAAAAAAATTTAACAGATGATCGAACCGTAAGTATATGTCACATGATCAAACCGTACGTGTATGTAAGTTTCAACAAGAATTAAGGGCTGCTGAAATATTTGATCGGCGACACAAAGATTTATAGATGAAGCCAAAAACTGGACTTCCAGTCTACGAAAATTGCTACATAGATAGCAATAAACTCTGCACAAAAACGAGTATTTTCGTCCGAATTTGCTTTTGTGGCTATAAGAAATGGACTCCATGAGCGACATTTACGGCAAATTTCTTGACATTGCTTGAGGAGTCGGATTTATTAACAACTTCATCTAAAACTTCTCAATTTAAGCATTAAGACAATGGATTTTTCTTGCGGTCGATGTTTTCTAGAAACGGGGCATATCCTAACAGGTCAAGCAACATTCGAAATTATCTGTTGAAACTCATTCTTGGGGATCTGGTGACAAGCACACAAAGTTCCACAGCAAGATAGCCCTCTACGTCAAAAAAGAAACGGTAACCTACATGCTGATAAAGATTCCTTGCATATAAAGGATTGATAAAATCATTTTTCTGAAAGAGAATAGTGAAGAATTGAGCAAAAATCTTTCAAACGTATATTGATGATTAATGATGGCACATTTGCTCGCATAAATTATACTCATGCAAAACCAAACCAATGACAATTCTCTAGCACTATTTGAATGTCAAGTATGGAGCATAGATAGAAAACTATTTGATTAGACAAAAATCGCACGGATTTTTGCACTTAAACGTCTCAATATGCTTCGAAATATTCTTAAATAGAGTCAAATCATCGATTTCATCGACCCTAAGGATGGTTCGTTTTCATAGCGGCGATTATATTTTTACTAGCAATAAGTAACGATAAGCTCCGATTTTCGCAATAGTGCAAGGCATTTTGCAACGTTAGCGGTAACTACCCTGCTATTCTGAGGAAACATCATCTTAGTAAACGTCAAAATATTTATAGACAAGCACAGTACTGTTTAAATATTCATGAGAACATCTACGCAAATAGTGCATCAGACTATTGTGATTAAAGAAAATGGCGATAAAAAATTGACATACTTAACTGCAAATGCCGATTTGAAGATAGGCCTACATTTGCACTAACCCGAAAACGAAATACACTGAACCTTCGACATTTAAGAGGATCGGGTTGCCCCTGTTAACACTGATCGTTCCTGCTTCATTTCGTTGTCGTTGGAAACGAAATGTAGAGAAAGAAGGCTACACCTGCCTGTCGGAATCCAACCTGGCCTTGCCGATCAATGGCGGTTGATGTTGTTTGATGATTCAGGTATACGAATTCAATACCACGCTTAGGGTAAGACTGCTCAACAACACAGCTTCCTATCTATTTACAATTGCATGATACGATTTTTGAAACTATTGGTCTGACTCTGGTTGCTTTAAACACAACGCCAACGCCAGTGCAAACTATCTTCTCCATGGGAATCGACTCTGGTAATAGTCTACTTCTAATTGCTTGCAAATCTTCAGTCATGCATAGAAGAGTACAACTACGCCTGCAGATCTCTGCAGAGTCGCGAGTAGAACAGTGCTGCTAACGCTTTCACAGGAAATAAAACAAGCGACAAACCTTGCTGCTTATATAAGACCATAGTGAATGCGTTCTGTCTCGAACTCCCTGTGAAAGGAAAAGATGCAGCAAATTGAAACGAAATGAAAGCTGGACGGTAAAGAAGGCTCAGAAAATGGAGAGCAAGTTTGAGCCTGACATCTATTTCTAAACAGCGTTTCTTAGAGAAGTGCCTCCTTGCAAAGCAATGCTGAGAACATGCATCTGCGCATGAGAGGAAGTCCAGTAGGACCAGCTAACTATCTTCATTAAATATCAGAGAGACCGTATGGAAATTCTCACTTTACCAAATTATCCTAATGATCTAGGTTTTGCAAGAAATTTCAAGCTCTTTCTCATTTTACTGAATCGAGAGTCACACAGCATTCCAGCATCGTTGCGGGGTTAGAAGAGGGGCAGGGCATCCTCTGCGAGTCATAAAAGGCCACTAAAAATGGGGTTGATGGCAGGTAAGGCATCCAGTCACAAAAATCCAAGTCAGACCATTTTGAAAATGTGCATCCCAAGTGACCCAGCTGAAAGTAAGGGGAAAACACGTTGGTCAGAGGAAGAGGGAACATATTTTTTTGAAGGAACACTTGACAACTGTATGCAATACTGAAAGAGAAACAGGCCCTGGACAGAGTAGCTTGGAAGAGAGAAGACAACGCGACTTAATATCTGACAGTTTATACCGGCGATTCAAACTTATGAGATAAGCCTCGAGAACGAGAAGAAGAAGACAGTTAAATAGTTTCTACAAGAAGTATCACCGGCACTCGACAGATGCAGTTGACATAACCTTAATGCACCAAACACAGATAACGTGCATAAAACCGAGAAAGTGATTATTGACAGATAACCTGTGGTTTCACTTTGGGGAAGTGTCCACAGTAGCTTGTAATTCATGATGTGATCAATACACAAAATGCTGCATCAACAATGCACATTTTAACCCTCAAAAAAGCATTCGAATAAAATCATAGCGATTCATCATATTCAAAATATCATACTTCTGTTTATCAAATATTATATGTTAACTACTATATATAGAGTTTCCTGCTTCCCCATACTATAAAGCTAAAACTTCGCCATATTGGCCATGGTGCGTGACATAATGGGCTGGGGTATGACCTTAAGGTGGGAGCTGTGTGCGGGAAAAGATCGAGGGAAGGCAGAAAACGAAGTGGCTAAGTAGAGTAGGGCGTGTCATTGAACTGACGCTGGTAGATTCTCTTCGAAAGGCTCAAGATCAGGAGAAGGGAAGGCTATCATCAGGGATATCATAGCTGCTCGGGATTCCAGAAAAACCTGTTGAACGGGAGAGAGTAAGTAAGATCTAACAGTGGAACTTGCTCCATCTAGAAACTATATTCAAGGTGTCAGGATAGCTCCTGGGTAGGACCTTTGCTCATTGATCTTATGATCAGCCGTCTCATGAATCCATCCTCAGCTAATACTTCACTAAGAGCTAAGAGAGTCGCCAGCTCTCTGTAATTCCAGGCGTAATAATCACGAGGTGCGGTCACACCGAGAGAAGTACCTTGACCCTGTTCCATAAGCAGCATGCTTCTCAATGTAAACCAGCAATGTAAACAAAAACTATAATTGTGAGGTAATATCCTTTTGCAGCCTCTAGATGTGACAAAGCGAAAAGATTCCCAATCCTTATCAACAGGTAACTTGGATAATGACACTCTCACTCGCTCCTCCCTCTTTATGACTCAACCCACCTACCACGGGACACTTTGATCAACAAAGTAGCACTGAGGTTTTTTTAGTTGTAATTCCAGGCAATCAGAAACAAACAGAGATTTTCGAGGTTTTTGCAAAAACTACTTCCTGTATTCCATCAATACATGCACGTGTAAGTAGCAATGGATTTTATGAGAGAAGCAGTAAGGACCTACCTCTTTATCTCTGATTACCTCTGAATTGTAAAGAAAAGTGCCAAAACGGCAGCTGCCAAACAAAACAAAGTAAATAATGCAACTTGCAAAAACGAATCAATGCACATTTCATAGACGAAGAAGGAAAAATTGCTGTAAGCTTTGGGCTTAAGCTTTGCGCTGAGCGTACTGTGGCAAAATATTTCACAAAATACTTAAATCAAGAAGCTAATGAAAGAAAATTCAAAATAGCTATGACGTCCGATGCATCTGAAAGAACAGATGAGGTGGACGACTTTGCTGTAAATATCATACGTTGTTAACCTGCTGTTACGGTTTATCTAATACAAATTTCGATCGAAACGAAAATGGCAGCAACATACAAATGGTAAGTCCTCATTCAATGCTAAAGCTTTGACCAACTTAGAATATAAACACCGAACCTAAGACGTGCCGTCTCGCAAGATAATATGGAGATGGTAATCCAAATATTTCCATAGGCATAATGCTACGAGATGCAACACAGTTCTCATGACGTAAACGTCGCACCGCGGCTTAATGTGATGGATAGATCGCCTTCTACTACGAGAACCTTCGTTAGGAGAACATTCGAATTGTGCAGTAGACTGGGCTAAAACGCGGACCCGTAATCCCATTCTACTATCAAAACGTTTACAAATTGCTCGAAGGGTGGACAGGGGTGAATTTTTGCACTAGGCCACCCATCAATTCCAAAATCAGCCCCCCCCCCCATTCGCGTTTGAACATCACAAGAGACACGCCGTTCGTGGGGAATCTACGAAAGCATCTGTAGACGTTGAAAGCTAATTGCAAATTCAAATACAACTTAACTCCTTCCCATTTGATGTGAAAGGATTTGGAAGTGGAATGAATCGATGATAACACAAGGGGTACCTGTACAGATGGTCCAGGATGGTAATGAGGAAATGCTCGTTGAATTCAAATGCACATGGAAACTGAAAAGCAAACAGCATTTCAGGTAGCATGTAACCGCATTTATGCATAAAACCCGCACTGGTTATCAACATTAAAGCACTTTTCATAGATAGCATACGTAAAACCCACAATTAGTAAGAGTGTAATGGCATTATCACCGATTACATACATAAAACCCACACTAGTTATAAACGTGATTGCTCACTTTGTGGATAACATACATGAAATCTTAAGTGGTCATTAAACACGAGTACAGCGAGTATGAATCGCATATCGCATGAACCGTTGTTCACCGTGTTTGGAGTGGTGCTCCCAAATCCGCCCTAAATTGTAATTCATGCTTCGTGGTGCCAAATTGTCTTCTTGACAAAACAGTGTTAAACAGTTAACTAGAACCACTTGCAACGTAGTGCCAGCATCCAGTCCAGTAGAGCGATCAAAAAAAGGAATTCAAACAATAAGCCTCCACAATTAAGGGCGCCAGGGTTGGCATCTGTATCCCCTGCATCTCGTAAGAGGCGACTAATGGGGTTGCGATAGGAAGGGAATATGGCGTAAGCCTTTGCCGATACATGAAATGCGCGAATTACGTGCTGTGGCGAACCCGAAGAAGGATGCGCCGAAAGAAGACCGAGGGAGGGAGAGAGGAAGGAATTAAGGCCACTGCACACCAATGCCACGTAATGGCACCAAAAGGACACTACAAGCAGTAAGTTACGCCATTATTATTATTACTCAATTATTTACAGTAGGCATAAATAAGTAAATGTGTAGCTAATAACCAAGCTAATTAAGGCATACTATTGTTAAGAAAGTTAATAGTCTGGCGCTTTATTGTGGGATGCGATGCATAGTGTCTGTTCGTGTATTTGATTTATTTTATGGCCTAGGGTTTGGTTACACGATGAAAGGAATTGTGCACAGATACCCACTGGGACTTGGCATTGAAGACATAGCACAGAGGCAATGGATAACCTCCGAGGTTAGTGCGCTGGGCTTGTTAAGCCGCGTCAGCCTCACATTCTATGCAATATTCACCTGTCTTGTCACTTGCCAAACACAATCGATGAACTGCAAGAATATGGGAGACCTCTGCTCATCTGAGTAGTTCTTGTCACCATGACCGTAACGCTGCACGAATAAATTGGCCATCAGCATCAGCGTTTGAAATCAAGGCGAAACGGAAATTACATGGGAGTATCATACATTGAGCGGGGTAAAGCGAAAAGGATGAGATCGTGGGTATCAAGAGGGTTCCCCTACGAGGAGGGTAGAGCCATTTCGTTCCAGGGGACACCTGAGAAGGAAAAGTAGCAGGGTTCAAAAATGGAAATCAACGAAATTTCTAATAAGAGGGGCTCGAAATTAAAATCACAGCACATGAGTGTATAGCAGAACACCGATACGTTCAAACAGCGGGGTTCAAACAGCGCAGAAAGGTGTCCATCGGATAGCTTCAAATCATGTACTTGGAAGGAAGGGGAAAATGCTTTTAGCTAAAGGTATCGTGAATTTCTTAAAGCAGCGAATGCTTATCTTCTTTACATCTGAGGGTTGGTCTTAGGGTAGCGAACGCTTTAACTTAATGTATTATTTCATATGTGTGATTATACCTAGATGTCAAAGGTAGAGATTTGGATACTGAGAAGCTTTTTGCTCACCAAGCAGTGTCCGGATCCTTCCTCTAGGTGTGACCACACCTCGTGATTTCTACACCTATAACTACAGAGAGCTGGCAACTCCAAATGAAAGTTTAGCTGAGAGTGAATTCGAACCATTGACCACAGGATCAATGCGCAAGAATCTTACCACTAAGCTTTACTGACACAATATCGACGGGATGGCTTTAAGATAGCGAAAAGTTATGTCTACAGAGAGCTTCCCTGGTCCTTTGTCAACTTAGCATACTTAAGATTCCCTGAGAATTACTGTCACAGACTCCTACGATAGCCCATTACCCCATAACTATTGCCACAAGTTTCCATTTGTCATTCGCTTGAAAGCTCTGCAACCTAGAATATTGGCATTGGGCATCAAGCAATGACAAATTACCCGTCCAAATCTGTGACCAAAACTGCACCACTCTTTTTCAATCAAAACCTAGAATAAAAAGGGAATAATCCAATCAATATCAGTGATGAGATGATACTCGTCGTGCAATGCAGTCTTGAATTATCTAACCAGAGTACATTTCATTTGCTGTTTAACTCAGACTTCCTTGCCACGCCGTGTGGTTGCAAGGGGTGATGCCGATCTATGTTGCCGGAGACTGGGGCAGTACAGCCACAAGGCACATGATATTGTTTCGTCGCAATAACTAGGAGGAATATTCAGCCACATGCGCTGCTTGTTAACATTGACGTTACCCATTCACTGACTCTGAAAAACCTCGCGGATGAGAAAGTCTGCAAATCAAACAACCGAAAGAGAAACGAAAACCATCAAATTACCTCAAAGCCTTCGATGGAACGATAGAATGGATCCAGCAATAACATTGCCACTGAAGTCAACTGGAAACAAAAAGAGAGAATGATACAGTCAAAACCCGCAACTCTAAGAACCTACATTTTAGGAGTTAGCGTAAACAGGTTCTCAAATAAATGGTAGTTAACAGAATTTTATGCTATTTAGGTTCTTAAAATGGGTTGTTAATCCTGGACAAAAAACAATTAAAACACAGCTGCAAACAAGTTGATAATTAGCCTAAATTTCTATGTTTTTAGCTCCACCTCAAATGCCGCCTCCCCAACAACATTTAAGAATATATCGAGTTATACATTTATATCTTTTTATATGTTCAAAGGCAAATTCAGTGTTAAAATGTATAGTCTTCAAGTCCTTGAGGCTTGATCTTATCATCATCACTTCTATCCATTTTAGAAAATAAGAACCTGTTTTAAATTTCTTAGGCTAAATAGGTTCTTCTCAGTAGGGGTATAATTGACAAATTTTAGGCTAACAGGTTCTTAACTTTTAGGTTCTTAGTTGCAGGTTTTTACTGTAGGTCTGGATAAAAAGCTGAATACACATAGTTGTGAGTGGACAATAATTAAAAATCAAGTGAGCAAGCGAGGGTCAAATAGGAATCAGAGATTCACTTATGCGTTGATACAGTGAAAACCCGCTACTAAGAAACTCAAGTTTTTGAAGTTTGGATCGGTAGTTTCTACAACGAAAAAAATCCATGCTTCACAATTTCTTTTATGTTCGTTAGGAGACGTTGAATAATGTATGTAACTTAAAATTTTTAGGCAGAGCTAAATCAATGAGTATTGTTTTTGATTTATTTGAATTTGAAAGAAATCAGCTTTGTACTGTATTGTACTGTGACATTTTGCCTTTCTGAATGTCTTGACTTATAAGAAACTAAAAAAAAAAATTTTAGACAGAGTTGTTTCTTATGACTGAGTACAAGTGATCTCATGCACTAGGCCGCAGTTTCTTACAAGTCAGTTTCTCAGTGGTGGGTATTTACTGTAACAATAGTTTAATCTGGTCAATGTGAGAACATAACGTACTCATATTTAACAGCTGATTGCTACAAATTCGATGGCCGTTTCTATTAAGTTGCATTCTTCCTTTATTGTGAATAACACTGCAAAGCTATTAAGATCACAAAATCTGTTTAGTTGCGATCACATAAAGGTCACAGAGCATACCTGCGGCGTTCTGTCCCAGCCGTCACTGCAATGCACGATGACCGACAGCCGTGATCTATCAACGATGTCTGCGATACGAGATGCACCAACCAAAATTGCCTTCGATTAGACCAAAACAATATTTGAATTTCTCGCTGTTTTAGCAACAAAGTAGTATTTGAATATCCTACCTAGGGACTCACATTACCGAATATTGTTAAATTTTCTCTTGTTGGTCTAAAAAAATTGCTGTTTCTTTGGCTTCTCCCTTCATAAGCTCTTAAAATATGCCGAAATTAGCTTTTATAATAAGCTATACTTTTTTAGCCTACTGTAAATGAATTGATTACATTACGAGTCAATGGTCATCTATACCGCGAGAGGAGGTGGATGCCACTACCTTATTGTCCAGCGAAGCCAAATTAGGAAAAATCAAAGAGCAGTGACGATATCAAAATTCTCCAAAGGCTTTGCAGTCAAGGGTGTGACTTGACCTAGTCCTCACCTTCATTTCTTATCATTTCAATGACGAAATACAGAGCGAAGAGCTGTCAAAATACCACCGTTGGCTCAAGGTACAGATTCCGGTTAGGTAACTAAATTACAAACATCATTCTACTGGAATCACAACACTTGAAGTACTTGGGAAAAAGTCATAAAGCAACTATGCTTGGCTTTTGAAGTGAACAATCTTTATCAAAGGAATGCGTTTAGAGCACTGAAGTGTCAGAAAATTTAGCTTACAAGCAAACAGAGAAGCCACCCGCCCCCTCTTTTACATAGGATGTAAGGTAGTTGAACGTGAAAGATGGTGCGAATGACAGCTAATTCGCCCTCATGCTGAAATTTCCGGTATTGTGAAAGTCTGCAATTATTTGCAGAAATATTACGTCGAGTATGGAGAATTAACGGATACCTTGATATGCTCCAGCCATCGCGAGGATTCAAGATTACTAAGAAAATGGGCATCGTCTATATTAGGAAAGCACATGTCTTTGAGCTTGCGCAAACTGAAAGAAATCGCAGAGACAAAATTGATGAACAGTAGGCTGGTTGGACGGTAAATTGTCCGTTAACATGGAAATGGATAGTGTACACAGAGTACGAGAAAGCATAGTGGCTGAACATTTCTCCACCAAGTCGAAGCTCCCGGGTGTGAGAAATTCTCGTTCCCACTTCTATTCCCCTTCATCTGTTTAGCAAGTGCGGCGAGTAAAGAAACTAGCCACTCTAACAAACGATGCCGCAGCGCAGGATGGTATATCGCCAACAAAGAGCACTCGAATTTCATGTTTTAAGACGTCTATCCAGAGAAAGATCTGTCGGGTACATCTTACGTGGAGAAATTCGTTCGCGTTGGCCAAACAATAACTAAGATCTTTGAAAATTTTTAAAACGCTTGAATAGAACGTCATGCAGTTTGTCAAAGCGCGATTGATTTTTCAACTGAGAAGCCAAGGGAGAATTGAAGATAGTCAATTAGCTTGTTATGGATCTAATGAAGTGTACGAATTAGCGGGAGCTGCGAAAGTCGGTGGACGGTTGTGGATTACACTTTTTTTTAGTGGATTGTGTTGAGGAAAGGCTATGGTGGCCTATAAAAAGCCCCAACAAAGGAAGAAAGAAGAAAGTGAACAGCGAAGAGAAGAGAGGGATCAGATACAGTTTATTGATCTTAGATTTGAAAGATGGCAAGTTGTAGGATTCAGGCATGGTTCTCCAAACCACTCGAGATCAATAGCAAGGAGCATTTAGTATTCGTTTTAGGTAAAGCCGCTGAAACGTAACGCTAATATCATGCGAAAACATACATATAACATTATGCGTTGTATAAGCTTCAATGTCACTCGAATTTCAATAAATATCAAATATTTAAAGCCAAACTTAAAGCTGAGCAGTGTGTCTTTCGTCTGAAGCCAAAAGTTACAGCTGAAAACCATGGACTATGTGCCCATACATCAGTCAATCAACTCCCTTTACATAATAGGCAAATAATGATGAAAATTAACGTTCAAAAACGAATTTCCCTAAAAGTTTTGCGAGAAAAATGCTTGAAACTGTAATAAAATGTAGTAATACCTCTCTCTCATAACATGAATATTTTGAATATCAAGGAAGACTAGCTCAGTATTTGGATAATTGTCATTATCTTCATATCCACCTCCTTTGGCCTAGATAAAAATCAAACAAAGCTTCAAACAAGAGTGGTTTGAACTATTTGATTCTGAGAGAAACGATATATTAATTGTGACATTCCAACCAGGCTGAATCTTACAACTTGCCATCTTTCAAATCCAAGATCAATAAACTTGATCTGATCTCTCTCTCCTCTTAGCCTTTCACTTTCTTCTTTCTTCCTTTGTTGAGGCATTGCATAGGCCACCATGGCCTTTCCCCAACAGAACTCACTAAAAAAAGGAGTGTCTTGTTGAGTATGCGAATCATTTGTGTCCAGAACTGTCACAAGAACCACTAGAATACACATGCGTGCTCGATATTTCTCAGCACAACAAAACCGTGTGATTCTCACAGTGGAAATCACGTCAAGTGTTGCTTCAGCCTGGGCTCAAACTGGCGATTCAAGCGCTGGTGATGAAGCATTTTAACCACTAAGTTATCCCACGCTTCCTGGATCGACTGAGTAATTGATATCTAATAGAAATGTATATGTAACACTGTTAAAAGAATCACCTGATTGGCAACAGCGTTTATTTTAGGTCTCGCGTCCATTATATATAACTTATGCCATTGAGGATTTGCATGAAGGATCGCCTGAAATTTCGCAATAGAAATTAGCATACATTGGTCAGTGAAAATAAATATTAATCTGTTGAGTGTTGAATTATCAACTGTAATGAGCAAGGTTCTTTATCAAAAAGCATAAAAAAGAAGCGCTTTTTTCTATTTTACGGGAAACCTGCCTTGCCCCATGTCCATGAAAGAAACTGTATATCGTCTTGACCAACATAGAAAAATAGCTATGCAGCCTAAAGACGCTATACAGAGTAATGAAGCGATTTGGTTTTTAGCCGAAAAACCTCAGACATCGACTGTTTCATGCAGAAATTGAAGGGGAATACAGATGAAAGCTGCTCCATCCCATCGCAAGATTGCTGTGAATCAGTCACTGAAAAGTGCACACGACAGATGGCGAAATACATCAGTTAAATGCAATATAATCTTCAAAAGGCCCGAATGAAATAAATAGCAAATTTTCACTTGATGTTTATGCGCTGAGGATGAAAGGAAATTTTCTGGAAAGTTCCATCAGCAGAACCTAGTTTCTATCTTTAGTGTTTGAAAAAACCATAAAATGAAGCGAAATTATGCTCTGAGGATGACCCAATATACTACGCCTCGTTGTATTCAATATATCTTAAAAGGTAGCTAATCAGATGATAAAACTATCTTTATGAAACAAAATTCTAACAGGTTTTGTCTCCAGCAGCGATGCGACTCTCAAAAAGAATTTTTTTCAAAGATATCAAAGGTTGAAGAAGAATGATTCTTGTTGATGTTATCATAACTTATAGCTGATTTTGTTGTTGGAAGGCCCCTTAAAAACCAGCTTATGTTGACGGGTAACCCTTCCTAAAAGAATTGAATATGAAAATATGAATACATATTGTATATAAATGAGTTTGAAACAAAAATTGAGTAAGAATCAAATGCTAGTTCATAAAACAATTGGCACCTGTATGTATTTTTCGTCATCTTTGCTTCTTTTGATACCACCAACGCCATTATTTGGTTGACTGCAACGTGTTATTGATGCGCTGTTTATCGGGTGCAACCAGGAAAGAACCTAAAATTGCAACGAAAAATGAAAGAAAAACGATGCCCTAACAATACCGTGTAACTTACAACAAAACCTAGAAGCACCAAAGAGAACATGGGCTAGTTACTTGAATGCTGTTCAATACTCTAAAAAATATTCAATATTTCGGTTTTTTAGTGTTAATCTGGAAATTACCGGGATTCTGGAACGACTTCGAAAGCCTGCCACTTTTAAGATGTCTTCGTCGCTGCATGACGACGGAACAGCAAGCTATAATTTGAAGAAGAAGAGTGGTATGATATGGCTTTGTCATTGAAAAGGTATTGAAAAGGAGGAATCGAGACAGTTGGCATTGAAAACCTGTGTTCTATCTATAAAAACAGACCCCTGGTTTCAAGATGGGTGCAATAATTTCACCCATTTACCTTTGCATTGGCAATATTTACAAGGTTTTCTACTCATCTTGCCCTTAAGATGCAATCTCATCTCTGCCATTAGATTCATACTTCTTTAACAAAAAGCAGCATATATAGAAGTGCTGTTTCTGCATGCATCAGTCCACGCTGAGAAATGATCAGCGCAATTAAATCCTTCAAATATATTCATATTTTCTTTACGCTATAGTACCAATAGAAAAATTTACTGCATGATATTCCCCTTTATAAAGTTCACGATGATTCATTACTGAAAATTTAAAGAAATATGCAAAGTTCTTTACATCGACAATTTTGCCACTTTTTAGCGCCAAAGAATCTTTCATATCTTCACCATTAAAGACCGGGCGAGACTTACGCTCAATGTGCATACTCACATGCGACCAAATGTTTCAGCACCCAATGAAAAGCAATTAGGTTGAAAAAAGAGTTGAAAGAACCTACAAAAATAACTTAAGAACTTTAGAGTTACACTTACGACCGCAGGATATGTGTCGCAAAGCTGGTAGTCCTGGTTGACCAACGTGATGCGCCAACTATCTGTGGGAAGGCCCTGGAAAACATAGAATCATGTAAAATATTGCATCTTGATATATCCAAGGCAATATTCACTATTGCAGGTCTACATCAGCCAACAAGGTATCTTTGCAGGTATGTACACATGTCCGTATGTGTGAAAGGTGTCTAAAATGGTGGTGGGTTTTATCCAAATTTCGCTTGCAAGTTGAGCACTGCTAGGTTCTCCTTCAAATGGGAATTTAATACCTAGCCCTTAATGTAGAAATTACACTTGAATGTGGAACCTATACTATATATAAGTGAAAAATGTTCGCTTGGTATATATCTGACGGTGTATGAGCAATTAGCTTATTTCTGGTACATGTGGACAACTTTGCATCTGATACTGATTAGAATATCAAATATATTGATTAATTTTGGGAGAATCTTCGAAAAATTTTCATTGACGAGAAAAGAGTGGTACAAACGAGGTAAGCGGCCTAAATGTTAATGAAACGGAGACGGGTGCCGCCCTATTCACCAAAAATATTGAGGAAAGGAACTTCGGCTCTGACTTGGCTGATAATAGCAAATCTATTAAAATATGATGATACCATCATTGCCATTAAGCAGAGTTAAGGAAATAAACACATTATCAAAGAGATACAAACCAGGCGTTCATATTCTTTGTTTGGATTGTAAACATCCCATCCATTCACCTTGAATTCTTCGCGAAATTCAAAGCTGAAGAAATTCTAAAAAATGTACAAAAAATCATTTGCAGTCAGGAGTATCCAATTGAATACAAAATAACAACCTCTCCTCTAAGTTTATGCATGTCAATCTATAAAGGTAATCTTTGTTTCAATACACAATTAAACAGTTGCAAATGACCAAAAGCTCAGTTTGGGTATAATCAATGCATCAAGAGATCTCACACAAGTCCTACTTTCATTTCAGCCAGTTTAAAGCTTCTCCTCCTGATATTTTTGGTAAGAGGAAGCTACATCTTAGTGCCTATTGAGTGAACCAGTGTTCACCCAGACAGAGCATGCTATTGTAGTGGGGCTCCCCCAAAGACTCAACATAATGTCTTCAATAAAAATGACAGTTGTTGCTAAGAGAATGGAACAAGGAAACTTACCAGTCCAGATGACACAGGAAACGATTGATTCTGAGTGATGAAGAAAATTTCTGTCAGTCAGGAATTGGAAATAACTGAACAAGGAAAAATATTTGTTCAAGATGTAAATAATTAATGGTTGTGTGGATTAGGCTGACCTGAAACAGAGATATAACAATGCCAAAACATTTCTGATGGTATGTATAGGTATACGTTAGACGATGGATACGTTAGAAGGTATACTGAAGGTATACGTTAGACAATGGAACAGAAGCAGTTACCTGTAGAGCTTCATATATTTTCTTCCTTGATGAGTTTTCATGCTTCATGGAAAATTTAAGGTTTCGCATGTCCTATTGAAAAATCACATAAACTCTTTCAAAATGTTACCTTTCAACCTGACAAGATGACCATGTTGCAAACTGACAATGACATGCAAAAAATTATTCAGATTTCAAAACGTAACTATAGTTAAATCATCAACTCTTTATTCTGGCAACCTTTTTACGGAAATTCTGTAGTAAATTATCATGTGTTATAATATATAATAAACCATACATGATGTTGACTTCAATGAAAATAGTGGACCAGATGATTCAAATACCACTTTGCAGCATTTTCATCACTCCAAAGAGGAAAAATTACATTTTTGAAGAAAAAATGGTTTTGCAAGTCAGAAGTTCATATAAGCCATGATTCATCCACAGAAAACAAGGCCACAAAAATATGCTGCATCAGTTAACATGGCAAATTACTGCATCTTCTGTAGCATTTACCTTGCAAGTGATTTCCATTGTGAAAGCTCTATCAACACTTTTATTGGATGCACTTATCTTTTCAACTTTAATTATATTGCATAATGGAGACTCAACAGAAACATAGTCCTGGAAATAATCAGAAATAGAGCAAATGAAAATGATTACACAAGATTTTCATACTAATTTAGAGAACATGTTGGTGATGATTTGACTGATGAGATGATATCGAATCTGAGAAAGACATAGTACAGGAAGAACAGCTGACAAAAACGATGGTGATGAAGATAATGGTGAAGAGAACTAACACTGGTAAAACTACTTGGTGTGGGAGTCAGATATCAACTCGCACTTGGGGCATGAATAATAAGAATGATTATCATCATGCTGTTGACATATTGACCTTTTAGACACAACAAGGGGACTCCTGTTGCCAAAAACCCTTGCAGAAAAATTTCATCATGCTTAGATAGATAAACGATTATCGTTCAAATCTTTATCACCACCATAAATCCAAAGTTAGCAGTTCAACCTTTCCCCCCCCCATAGTCTCCAACTGTTGCGATCTTCTGCAACGCTTTGAATTTCTTTTCTGCTATAATTGCTGTTTGCCACCATATTCATGTTTCTTCTTACAATGGTGGTCAGATCGTTCGGTTTTTCATCTGGCTTGAGAGGATGTCAATTAACAGATGGAATGCACACAGCATGGCGAGACATCTGTGATGTTGCCAAGGTTAATTTTGAGATGATGATGGAAATTCTTGATGGTTATTACTATGATAACTACTATGACTATGATCATGATACATGAAAATACAATCAAATAATCAAACTAACTCACATCTTGTCCTTGAAAGGATAGCTTATAATTTGTAATATAGAGAGTTCCCACTTTTCGACCAGTGAATGGACAAGAATATGTGGCGTCATTGGCTAAAGCAAGGTAGAAACAATAATTACATTATGCAGATTCTCAATTTCTGCTAAAATATGACGAAGAACCAAAACAAAGTAAACAATACATGGTCTAAATTTTTCTTAGATAATACAAGAAAATATTTACTACATTCACAATGAATCATATGCACCTTTACTTTTAGCGAAAAAATTAGACATATTTTTGAGAATTAACAATTCACAATCAAACCTGTAGCAATGATTTTTTCCCCAGCTAGTAAGGAAAGTTCACCAGATGTACTTTCACTTTTCTCCGGAGCCTGTGATAAATCCATGGCAATTAAAGACTACTTTAAAAGCAGCAGTAAAAAGCAATTAAATGTAACCTTTTATAATATTTCTGCATTTGAGGAATATAAACCAATAACTTTTTGCTGCATTACAGTACACTGACTTGGTATCACATTGTTTATTCTACTTTTGCCTCTTATCATTTACACCATTTCCAACTTTCCCTGCCTACTTCATGAACTCTATCTCATAAATCATCATTCATCTTAAGAACATGCAATTTATGGAACATCAAATCTATTGTCAATAAACTTGATATGATCTCTCTCTCCTCTTAGCCTTTTGTTTTCTTCTTTCTTCCTTTGTTGGGGCTTTGTAAAGGCCACCATGGCCTTTCCTCAACTCACTAAAAAAATCACATACTATCAATTGGCGGTTGGCCTCATGCAATTGCTGGTACAGTGTCTCACAAAATGATACAATGCCTCTTAATTGAACTCTTTTAGACCTAAATGCTTGTAGAATGCAGGGCTGAACTGTAGAGCGGTTAATATTTGGGTAGAAAAATCAGCTTTCGTTTCCAGTTAGGTGTCAGTAATTCATAATTAGATCATTCACTTTGGAGACAATTGACATAAGGAACTTACTTTTGCGTTAACAACCCCTTTGTAGTAATGCAAATTGGCCTAGGAAATTATTAAGATAGGTGCAAATAGAAGCAATATACAGTACCTCATCATCCTGCTCATCTCCAGAATCATTGACAACACACAGTCCCGTGTCAACATCTGTGTGGATAACTTTTCTACCAGAGTCAGACATGATTAATCAAAATCACAAAAGAAACTGGATCCTTCTCGTCTATATTATAGCCTACCTGGAATCAATAAGATTTTTCATGTGATTATGTCAGGAAGAATCAATGAAATATGCAAAAATCAAAGGATGAAAAAAACTCTTCTTCTGGGGTTTAATTCAATTTTCAACTGGTCATAGTATTGATCAATGTACTAGACCAACAGTTAGAATATCTTTGTGTGGCTCAAAGGCTAAAGGAACAGCGATGGCCACTAACCTGTTCGCAAAGACAGTGAAACAGTGAGGGAAGAAAATTTGACTCTGGCTTCTCACAAAAGCAACTTAGGAACTTGAATGTTCTAACTGGTATCCTTATCAAAATTTTTTTTGACAGTCTTCCTTTCATAAAATGACGAGTAAGAGATTAGTGAGATAGACTAATACGGGTGTAATCAAACATTATTTGACTCTCAGAACATTTAAATACCGAAAATGCATTATCTCTTGAACTGTTCTTCTGACACGACACCATATTGCTGCTTTGATTGCAACCATGAAATAGCCTAAATAGCCCCATTCTAGCTAATATCATTGTCTTATGGTGGAATCATTTTTTCTTGCCATCTCGAAGCTTGTACTCAGAAAAGTAGGGCTCTTATAACAAGCTCTGAAACATTTTCCTGTTAGAAAAGATGACATCAGTTTTGAATAGATTTCACTAAAAATACGGGCAAAGCCCCGTGTTTTTACAGATTTCCTCTAAACATACATTTTAGGATAAAGATCGTTTAGAATTTTCTTTGTAACGAATAGTTAAAAGTCGACTATCCCATGAAAGTGATGTTGTTTTTGTATCGACACTCACCTTGGTCCAGCTTCACCCAATTCGCTTCCTTTCCACAGCCTCCTTCGCAGCAAGTTTTCGAGCCTCTCCTCCCTATGTTCAGAGAGAGGTTTACCATGACGGCAGAGGTAGTCCATATTTAGACAGAGCAGCTACTATGTATAATGAAGTTTCGTACGGAATCCAACCAACCCTGATGAGACGGTTACATGCGTCTACAGGAGTACTAAGACAGTCTTCCGAACTGGTGTTACAACGGCAAATGGTCCCAACAGCAAAAGGGGACCCATTATTGGCACCATCTACCACCAAAGGGTAAGTGAGAAACTGAACGGAATTCTTCGGACCTCTCCCTGCACAGAATGGTTTTAGCCAATCTTAAGTACGCTGATGATCTGACCTGCTCGTGAGAAATTGGACAACCCTACAGGAAAGCGACAAGACTGCCCAGCGCAGGTTGTCAGTTGATATTGAAAAACCCAAAGCAATGCAATTAATTGCTGGTTTGATGGATGATTGCAAGATGATTATCGGTACAGAGCCCTAGAAAGCGACCAAGAAGTCGTCTACCTAGATGGCTTACACGACGGATGGGAGATGTGTGAAGGAAACGAAACAGCAGGTTGCTTCACTTTCATCAAGACCACCAAAACCACCACCACCACCACCACCACCATCATCATCATCATCATTGTCATCATCATTGTCATCATCATTGTCATCATCATAAGGTATAATTTATTTCTACAACATACCCCAATGAGGTAATTTGTTTGCGTATTTTATAAATATTGCATGATTCTACCTAGATGTCAAAGGTAGATATTTTGAAACTGAGGAAGTTTTTGATCATCGAGCACTGTCCAGGTACATCCTCTCGATGTGACCACACCTTATGATTCCTACCCACGGAATTACAGCGAGCTTGTGACATTACTCACTCTAAGATAAAGTTTCACTGAGGGGGACTTAAACCACTGACCATAGGATCAATGCGTAAAAATTCTACCACTGAGCTATCCTGGCAGTTCAACCTAAGTTTATCATTAAATCGTTAATTCCGTTAGTAAGTCATGGTGTGGAAAGGCCTTGGTGACCTATTAAAAGCCCCAACAAAGGGAGGAAGAGGAAGGCTAAGGGGAGAAGGAGACAGGATCGCGACATGTGATACTGTACATGCTGTGTTTGCTAAATCAGGAGTTGGTCAGAGTTGGTTGACTGAGCTGTAAGTTGAGCGTTAATTGTTAGAAGAATGCAGCAGATTGATTCGATATTTTGCACTTCAGTGATTCCTGATTACCAAAGGTTTTGGGACTGCTTTATGGGAAAAACAGGCTTGGCGCGATTGCTCAATCATGGGTGCTTACTGACCGGCCCGGGACCGTGAACGGTAGGGTAACCGAATGCATGCTTATTGTGCGCTCCTCGTCATTCCGCACTCGAAGGAAAAGTCTAGCGCAAGGTGGGACTCCAGCCACTGACCCTAGGGCCTGCGAGCAAGTGGCTTACCGCTGGGCCATCTTCACATCGAGGTCATCGAAGCAAATCGTGAGGTAGCATTCTTCGACCCCCTGCTTCCCAGCTATAGCCCACCGCATCTGGTCTCAGTCGTCTGAGTGTAACGGTTTGGGGGTTCTTTTGATGGCTTGGACGAGCAACGGCAAAGACCCCTCGGGCGCAGCTCAAGAAGTGCAACGATAGCTCTTTCTACGGGAGCCAAAAATAAATTGAAATAAGTGCGCGCTTTGCACCTTGGGATCGCAACTCGGACAAATAATTTCTAGCTTCGAAGGCCTTACAGAAACATAAGTGATAAAAATGAAGTTTATCGTGTTGTGCTGGACAACAAAAAGACAACCAAGCATTGTTGTTGGGGTGTCTGCAAGTCAGATAGGAGGTATCCAGATCGAATGCCAGAGGGAACGACTTTCTTTCCCTTTGTAAAGCCAGAAAAACTCCGCGAAGGCATGACGAAGTGGGAACAAGACCAAGCAAATGAGAAAACTGAACAGGCGAAAAGGTCGCTTCTAAACCAAACTCTACCTAGAACTAATTCAGCAAACAACGTGTATTGTGAGCCATAACAAACAGAACATTGATGCGCGTCGCATAACAAAAATCAACAAAGACAACTGCATCCGCAATGCAACAAACAAATGCACGACGAACACGCAGTGAGGCAAAGGAGGACAATATCTTGCCATGATAATCAATAGTCTCTTCATCGAGCCTTTCCTTCAAATGTGCTTTGAGGGAAAGCGGTTGCAGAATCGGTTACGAGCCGACGAAAGATGAGTTGAGATCACTTTCGGCGGTCGATACCCAGGGACGTCAACGTGGAGGTTTCTACCCCCTGTTTGAGTCTGCTACCAAGTATGACGTAGATATGTCCAAATCGTGTCAGCAGATGGTTTGAATCGTGCCATCTAAATATCAGTTTGGGGTGTTTAACGGAAGTGTTCCTTCTCATTAAAAACATTGTCTTTGCTAATTCAGAACTAGCACAAGATGCCATTGAAAGACCAAATGTGAAACGTCCGGAATCTTGAAGAACCTTTGGGTTATTCTAAGCAGATGAATGGGACACGCAAAATGCAGGATACACGCGGGACTCAAACACTATTGTTAGGAAGGTAACACGGAAGTTCATCATCTCCACAACATCCCCCGTTCACTTGAAGAAAGAGAAACGATGGATGTAGCTGGGAAAAGCAAGGAAAAGGTGGCTAGCAGCGAATATTTAGGTCTGTTAAACATTGATTTTTTCAAACCAATAGTGTAAACCAACGTAGGGCATTAAGATAGTAGGTACATGATTGCACATTCTTCTTCTTTTACGGTATCTCTGGTCCTGGGGACAATGCAGAAACCTCCACGTTGGTGTCCCTGGATATCGACCGCCGAAGGTGATCTCAGCTCATTTTTCGTCGGCTCGTAACCGATTCTGCAACCACTTTCCCTCAAAGCACATTTGAAGGCAAGACTCGATGAAGATCTTCGGTCCTCGGGCTGACGTGCTATCCCTCGCGAAACGTCTCCACCGGTCTCAACCGGTTCCGCACACGTACGCCTGTCGACATTTCTAGCCAGACACCATGACAATATTGAAGATTCGTGGCATCTGCACGGTTATACACCTTCCCGTTTGTTCTATGGATACGATGGCAGTGCCTGGTCGTTTGATTTTTCAAGTCCTCACTATCTATGGAAACCACAGCTTTGATGACTTGGCACGTATTATGATCGTTCGGTGTATATCGTAACCTGTGATTTTCCCTGCTAACGAAATTACCTCTTAATTGTTGCATCGTTTTGGTATTTTTATTTTCATATGCGTTGATAATTGTATTCAATCATCTTGAGCCATATTGATGTTGTATGCCGAAGTTGTGAAGTTCAGATCCCAGTCACGCGCAAGTTTGCGATATGGCCGATTGCCATCTCTCAAGAAGAATTACAAACTTCACCGAGAACCACCATTATTACCTTGAGCACTCGTAAGCTACGTATAATCTCGAAGTTTCGTGCTCCAAACAGCCACATTTTCCCTGTTCTTTTCTTGCTGGTTCTTCGTTGATGAGGTCGCTTTAGAACCCCCCAACCCCCCCCCCCCCCTTGTATGTATCCCGCCAGTTCTGGCGATGGATGCAGTTTTTAGACCGGGTAACCTTTCTGTCATAGCATACACTTGCACCAAGAGCGTAGAGTGAAGTGCTTCAGGAATTTTGCAAAATCGTGGACACTTTGGGGCTTTCCCTGCCTCTTATCTGTTGATGGGTAAAATGCAGAAACCCCCACGCCGGTCTCCCTGGATATCGACCGCCAAAAGTTATGTCGACTCATTTTTATCTGCTCGTAAACGATTCTGCAACCACTTCTCCCTCAAAGCATATTTGAAGGAAAGACTCGATGAAAAAGATCTGGTAGAGGGAATTAATCTTTGGAACTGTTGACCTCTCTATGGCTGGAAGTAGCGCAACCTGACACTTTCTTGTGGAGTTCCCTGTACCTCTAAACGAAATATTAGACCCGTGTATATGATGCAAGAATCGGGGTACTGTTTGAAGAGCCGATAACTTAAAGAGGCGCTGGCAATAGAAATAGGAAAAATCTGGAGACAAGCACTATATTCAATATGTTTTGCATAAACTTTCATTGGCATTTGAGATTCTTTAGCAGATGAAGTATTTCCTTGAGATACTTCCATGCTGAATGGTCCATATGAAGTTCATATGACATTTCCGTCGAACCTGAAAACTTTGAATGCTTGCAGGGAGCTGACATATATAATAATTTTCTGACATATTGAGAATAGACTAGAATCATTTTTGCCAAGCTGACAGATATCCATTTATTATCTTTCTTTTTTGGGACATTCAAAACTTATCAGAATAAACCTCTTAATAACACAGAATATTGCCGCATTGGTGTTTATATTTCTGGTGGCAGATTATTCTTAGGAGCAGACAAAACTTTTGAACGAAATTTGTTTCTGGATATATTTTTGCCATGATACATGTGGTATTTCGCCTACGAATAACAAAACTTATGAAGACAACAACAGCAGCAGCAAAAATAAGAAGGACGACCATCCATGATGATAATCATGAAGATGATGATGATGGTCATGATGATGATTATTATCATGATAATGATGATAGTAGTGGTGATAATGATGAGATGATGATGATAGCAGTGGTGATGATGGTGATGATGATTATGATGATAGTGGTGGTGACAATGATTAGATGATGATGATAGTGGTGGTGATAATGATGGTGATAATGATGATGATGGTGATAATGATGATGATGGTGGTCATGATGATGATGATGATCATGACAATGATGATAGTGGTGGTGATAATGATGATGATGGTGATGATGGTGATGATGATTATTATTATCATGATAATGATGGTAGTGATGATGACAATGATTAGATGACGATGATAGTGGTGGTGATAATGATGGTGATAATGATGATGATGGTGGTCATGATGATGATGATGATCATGACAATGATGATAGTGGTGGTGATAATGATGATGATGGTGATGATGGTGATGATGATTATTATTATCATGATAATGATGGTAGTGATGATGATAATGATGAGATTATGATGATAGTGGTGGTGATAATGATGGTGATAATGATGATGATGGTGGTCATGATGATGATGATGATCATGACAATGATGATAGTGGTGGTGATAATGACGATGATGGTGATGATGGTGATGATGGTGATGATGATTATTATTATCATGATAATGATGGTAGTGATGATGATAATGATGAGATTATGATGATAGTGGTGGTGATAATGGTGATGATGATGGTCATGATGATTATGATTATCATGATTATCATGATAATCATAATCATTATGATGATGATGATGATGATAGCGGTGATGATCATGATGATAATGATGATAATGATAACGCTAGTGATGATTATAATAATGATTTTTGAAAACAACTTTTATTACTTTAGGATATAAACCTATTCAGCTATGCTGGTTAGAAGTGGGCCATTACAATGTAGTTTAACAAAATAGCAGTATAGAAAAATCATAATACAAGTGTTTCTTGGGGACATTTGTGGTAAAGCGAGGTTAAGTAACAAATTAGAATAAGAAAGAATGATAATGATGATTATGGTAATGATGACGGCGAAATTGATGATGATTATTATTTTTTTCATTATTAGCAGTGAATGAGAATGATTATGTAATATTGTATTTTAGAGGAAAATGGTCAAAGCTTGAACATTTTCAACAGTGCTGTCACCATTGGGAGTGGTGAAATCATCATTCATGGTATGATATTATTGTGTTGCTTTTGCTGAATAATGTCGGGCTTGTCCGCCAAAAGACTTGGTAGAGAAAACTTTTCCCCGTGAGAACCTTATAGAGAGGTTAAGTCTTAATAAAGCTTCTCTTTTGAAGAGACGAAAAAGGGGTTATTTCACTGCAGAGGTAATTTAGCAACAGCTATTGAGAAAAGTAACTCATTGAATTATTAAAGCCTAGTTGCTGAACATATATTTAACGAAGCTATACGTCTCGGATTCGTTCATGCCATTTCGGCGAAGATAAGAAACACTAGCCGCCTACAGCAAAAGCTTGATTCGACAAGAGTTTACGACTTTTTTATTACTTCGGTCTCTCTCTCTCTGATACGTCTTTCTAGCTTTCAACATGTCGTAATTCGAGCAAAGGATTTAAAAGATACCCTTCTCTGCATTCTCTTGAGTATCCTATTACTTCCATTTTTAGGCATGATTGCCCCGTCACCATCGGATTCACCCCTTTCTGACGTATCAGGTACAGTGTGTATTTTGATTCAATTATTGTATTTAGCAGCTGTTGCTTTCAATTAGCGTGCGGCCGAGTTTGCTAAATTCGATTCAGTTTTGGCCCCCTTTTCAAAAAGATTCATTTCACTTTCTGTATCTGCAACTATTCAGTAAGATGTCTGCCTTTTCAATGCTGATTTTCCCTGCTTTGCCTAGGCAGGTTGTCTGACATCTACGATTCAATGGTGCACTAGCCCGAGCCATTCTAATTCCCCAAATGTGGCAGCCTAACCACATTTGACCTCATTTGTCGGCCTAACATCATGTCTGTCTTAAGAGACCTAAGTGGCTAGATTCTTGCCCATTGAGCTCAAGGTCAATGGCTCGAACCCACCCTTAGCTAGATTTACACTAAGAGTGGTAAGAGTCGCTAGCTCCTGTAATGCCAGGCGTAGGAATAAGGAGGTGTGGTCACACCGGGAGGAAGGACCTGGACACTGCTCGGTAAGCAAAAGGCTTTTCAGCGTACAAAAATCGACCTCCGGATGCTAGGTAGAAATTAGAGAAATACCTCTATATGCGTTCAACTCGTCCATCAAGCTTCTCTAGGGATGGGTGGGGGGGGGGGGGGGATTCTACTACGGAGAAAAAGATTCAGATTGGAGAGAAATTTAGCAAAATCACGATATCAAAAGTCTTCAAGAAATGTCCTTGACGTCTAGCTTGTCATACTGAAGTACATATAAATCATTAATTTTTCAGATATACAGAGGCGCTTGAAAGAACGGTATCAGCAGCTTAGCAAGTGGACGATTCCATTGCTTAATAAGAAACAAGAGTACGATTGTGCGCAGAAAGATCGAGAGCGCTTCAGTTTGAGCTTAAGGCTCGTCGAGGGTGCAATAGAAGAAGAGGAGTGTATCCAGTACAATGAGATGTCCCATTTTGTCGAAAGACTTGCAAACACATTGTCAAGTGTGAATAAGGAACAGCTGTTCATTGAGGGCTGTGATCGCGTATACCTTCGTGGAATCGCTGGTATAGGGAAAACAAGCTTTGTGGAGCACTTAACACTTTCATGGGCCAGAGGGAAAATCATGGACGAGTTTGACTTCGTCTTCTTACTTCGATGTAGGATGTTGGTAGCACACCGAAGCAGAGGTATGACAGTGGCAAATGTCTTTCAGGATTTTTTCAATCTTGACGTCTGGGACATGAGCAGACGAGTAAACGGAGAGCGGATTCTTATCGTAATTGACGGGCTTGACGAGCTGCCCTCGTTGGAGGCAGTGTTGGAAGGGGACCGAGACGACTCGTTGAGCTCTGTCTTGAATAGCCTGCTGAACAAGGACGGCCCACTGTTTCCCGGACACAAATGCATCTTTACAGGACGCCCCCACATAAACTCACTTCTGCGTAAATATGAAGCGAACACGATCGGGAAAATGAGCGTGGTAGAGATAACAGGATTCGACCAAAAAACAGTTGAACTTTACGTAGAGAACTTTACGTCGGGGGACGCAACGACTAAGAATGCAATCCTCGATAAGATCAATAGTAATGAGAGCCTGCGTGTCATTGCCACTGTACCGCAGTTCCTCTCGAGCCTCTGCAGTATCTTGGCAAATCAGAAAACGACTTTGCGCACCTATAGACTGACGGAATTGTACATTTGGATACTTGTGTCGTTCATACGGCAGCATCTGGCTGAATTCAAGGAAATGCCGTACCAGATTTTCACCAACAAAAGATTTCAGAATTTCCTAGCTAAGATCACACATATTTCGTACAAGCTGCTACTGGAGAACAAGATTATCTTCAAAACTGGCGAACTCAGTGACCTGCTTGCTACAGACGACGAAGTAGAGAGAAAGATGATCGACTCGTTTGTCGTAAGAATCGAAACGCCTACTGAATGCTTGTACCAATTCAAACACGTCTCTCTTCAAGAGTTCCTCGCTGCAATATTTTGCTTCGATAAAGGCACGGATATCAATTTTCTGCTTGACAAGAAGATGTATGTGACGATGGAGTTCGTTGCTGGCCTAGCTCGTGCTGAGCAATGCTTCATAGACAAAGAAACTAGCATCTCGTCAATTTTCGTTGAATGTTTGTTCCAGGAGAAAAAGTCTACAGAGTTTCTATTGGTGGGAGGAAACTTGCACGATATAACCCATTCACTGCTGAAGAGACTGACCAATCGTCATATAGGATGGAGGCCCTTCTTCAGCATCTTTTTTGAATTGTTTCACGAGAAGGATAAATTGCCTGAAGCAGTCCAGTTAGACTGTGAAATTGATTTCTTGTTCGATAGCCTCAGCGTTGTGTCGGGCTTCCATTTCGTCCACTTCCTACAAGTCCTGCTGGACTCCTTCGGAGAAGACGCTTTGTCGTCGATTCGGGTCGGACTCATGAAAACGAGCATAGCTCAGCAGTTGGGCATGCAGCTGGTATCAGTGGTGCCGTATGTGCACAGTTTTAAAGGCATTGCATGCGACATTAGCTACGACTTCCTTCAGTTGGTTTCAAAATCAATCGAGACTTTGGGTGTCGACTCTAAGCTTAAGAAATTCGCATTCAGTAAATGCAATTTATCTGATGCTGAAGTTCAGTGCTTGCTGCATTGCGTCCCACACGTAGAAAGACTGGAACTTTCCCATAATGATATCAGCGTTGCTTCTTTATCTGTACTGGCTACCCGCGTAACAGATTACGTCGACGAGTATCCAGCGCTTTTCACGCTGAAGGAGCTCGTATTCCACGGGTGCAACTTCTTAGAAGACAGTGTGGGTCACTTATGCCGAGTCATACCGCATCTTGTAACGCTAGATTTGACAAATTGTATGCTGAATGAAAAGCAAGTAGACGAGATAGTGGAGAGCATCGCAAACTGCGATAGAGAAAATGCAAATTGCAAGATTGAGAAGCTTATGCTCGAGCGGTGCTACCTCAACGAGAATTGCATTCAGAAACTCTGCAAAGTGATCCCCCACCTTCGCTTCGTTAACATATCGAGATCTGCCACAGCAATGAATCAACAAGAGTTTGGGAGCGAGGTTGCAGAAGCAATGATTCGCAGCATCGAATTCGCTTTCTTTGACAAGAAGCTTCGCTTGCAGAAATTGATAATGCATTCATTTTCGACTGATGAAAGGATGAGGAAGAAGTTTCTCGCTTTAAAACGCTTAGGTATTGAGGTTTCTTTTAAGGTATGGAATAGACATTCCCTTTCCAAAGCAAGCAGCACTCTGAATGATGAATAAACGCTTTTTGTGAGAAAATTTGAGTGATAGGGTGAAGGAGAACTTTGCAATGTTTCAAATGGCGCATGAGAGTTTGAAAGACGACCGCAGTGAAACAGAAAGCACCAAATTCTTCAAAACGTGCACATTTTTCCGAGAGATTATAGTTTCAACTTCTGGAAACGGGAAGCCGTTGACAACCTTGGCATACCCGCTGGGGGCCTGCACTGTCCTGCAGAAGCGAAGATTGAATAAATTGATATATTATGAAGTATCTGTCATGACGTATGCCTTGCGCCACTTAATCTAAAAAATCTGTTTACCAGAAACTCTCATTGCACTTCGGGAGCTCTAAGAAACATTCAAAGTGATCTTAAACTGCCTTTAAAAAGACAAGTAGTAGGCGAAATGGGTTTTGTTTTAGGGGAGGGGGGGCGAAAATTTGGAACGGCTTATCAGCTGCTGCAAAAATGCTTTGTCAGTAAATCTTCGAAAGTAGTATTTAAGAATTTCATTTCAATTTTATTTTGTTACTTCCCCTTGCTTTGGGACTTTTATCAATAACAAACATTTTTATATTCTGATTCTTAAACATCGCCTTTTTGTTAAATAACTTTTGGTAGATAGACGGCCCATTGTAAACCAGCACCACTGGATGGGCTACCATCTTAAAATTATTGAAATTACTATCATTATTATCGACTCTAGACTTGGTCGGGTGAGCTACAAGATCACCGATAGTGTCGGATTAGGTAGACAGTCCCTACCTAACCTTGAATGAAATTACAAAATGACAGAGCAGCACGAAAACGATTTTCGGACTAAATTAAAGGAACAGAGGAACAGGGAAAAAATCAGGGCAGATGGCACCTTGGAGTTGGTAGCTCAAAGTTCAAACACATTTAATGACAATGCAATTTGATTACTAAAAATCCGCCATTCGTTACATTTAAATGTATGAAATAAATTTACAAATGTACTTTACCATACTATAATGCCTTGCTTAGCCTGCAAAGTGTAATGTAATCTGCGTGTTTACGACAATAATCGAGTCTTTCAAAAAGCGACATCGTTTATCAAAGAAGCCTGTAAATATCAGCTCAGTCATACCAAAGAAAAGTTTCAATTCTAGTTAAAAAGTCCAACCAAGCACTTTTATGCTTGGCCGATAGCATGTATAACTCAACTTGTTCGAAAGATTTTCTACCGATGAAGAGGGTTTGAATCTCTTCACGAGATATCGCCTTCATAAATCCTTACACTGTGCTTCTATCCCTTAGATTCAATTGATATGGATTTCATCGGCCTTCACAACCTTAAGAGAAGCGAGCAGCTTTTTGGTCACCTATTCCCTGAATGTTTCGTCCTCTTTGCGAAAATGTCATGCTTCGTTTTTCACAAAGTACTTGCTCAAGCTTTCTCACTCTCCATTCACCCAAATCGATGCAAAGATTTTTTACAAATGATTTATTATCTCAAATTGATTTGCTCCTTCCAACATCACGGATATGTATAGCGTGCTGTCGGACGGTGCCTCTCTTGAAGTGGCAACTGCTCGATTTAAAGATTGTCGCGAAATATTCTTCATGGTAAGGAGCCAATTTCTTGCATCAAAATGGGACTGAAGTTTGACCTGAAGGAAGTTTTGCCAAAATTCGGTCTTCATTATGCCAAAACAAAAGATAATACTTCAAAAGGAAAAACGATTTTAAATGCGTGAATTTTGTCAGCCCCTTTACTTCTTTCTTTATAACTAGTACTTTTTACATCACTTCAAATCTTGCCATATACAGATAGCTTAAAACTGTATTCTGCACGTCCCCCTGTAAACTAGTGCCCCTTGGTAGGTAATAATTACGTGGGCTTAATCATAGGTAATAATATAATGGGCTCATTATGACTGCGGCAGCTTCTCAAAAAATTAATGTAAATGAGGTAGCCCTTAAAACGAGGCAGTCTTTGAAATGAGCCCGGGTCGTTATTTCCTAAGAAAGTGCCACACGACGGTATAACTACCAAATTAATGATAGATCCGAAATATTCTCAAACATCAGCAATGAAACATCAAAGGGAGCGAGAAATCGCAGGCAAGGTAGAAAGCAATGTTAAGCGATTCAATCAATGTTAAGCGATTCAATCATTCGACAGTTCTGGTCGACGCTGTTGAAAACTGCCCCGGAGATCCCTTATCAAAAACCGATACATACGGATACCGGGCAAGAAGGCGTGTCACGTTACTGACCTTGATCACGATCTTTAACGAAACAGTGACATCTTACTGCTGTGCGCTGAGGATACAATACAACGGTCGCTTAGATGCCGCTATCGCTGGCGTAAATAATAGTAATTACCTTATGGAAGTGATTCGCAATACGACCCCTTTTCCAGTCCTTTGCATAGGCACGTTAAAAATAGTACGATGCGCCTGAGACCCGGTAAAAAGTCCAGCTATATCCTGTGAGAATACCAATCCATTTAAGTCTTCTCTGCGTTCGGTACCAGTTCATTGAAAGCTGTTTCGAAGCACGTCTTCAAATCCTGATAGGAGACGACAAGCACCGACTGTTCATCGCGAGACGTTAAACAGATGCGCTCGTGTGAACCAGCATCAAGCTAAAAACAAGATCATCATTTGTGACTAAACGCCAACTGGACCAATCTAAATGCCACTAAACACCTTTATCCGTGTCGGACGATATTCGTTGGGCAGTCAACGAGATGCGCAGATTGGTGGAGTGCAAATCTCGCCATTTCGTTCGCTGGAAGTGGGCCTAAAGTACCATCGCAGAACGAAAGATTGCAGGTGTTGGTGCAGCTGATGTCACTTTAGCTGGTAGCGCTTACACCATACGGGTATCCATTACAGGAGTGGAAATTCCTTTCATATTCAACATTTAAGAATACATCGAGGTAGCAGAAAAATTTCAAATGATGCAGGGTTAACATTTCTTAAAAACAGATACACGATTTGAGACAAGAAACGTTGTTAACATGGAATGTAAAATCAACGATTATCTCGCTTAAAACTGTTAGGCAACGGAATTGCTCCTGCCATGTCCCTTAAAAGATACTCTCCCGCAAGCGGCCACCTCAAAGGGGTTTACTCGCATTTGAACGTAATTAACAGGACCCGCGTGCGGGAGGGAGGGATTTATCATTAAGGGCGAATCGAATCTTCGGAACGTCGCGCACCATTCAAACGAGGTGTAAGGGTGACGAGCACGCAAGCCGTTCGTTGCTTGTGCAAAGCACGCCGAAGGAAAATGCACCTCTAGCACAATCGAAGAGATAAAGACACAACAATTCGAGATCAAAGGAGATTTTCGATAGGCAAGCATGGGCTTTGCCCAAGTTGAAACTTCAGACAGGCATACGATGCAAGTTGAGAATACAATCAACTTGGAATTGTCGCAATCATAGAAGAATTCCGTCCAGCCGGTCCAAATCTAACGGGCGCAATTAAAGCTGATCAATGTGTCAATCCTTTACATACCTTGTTCAAGCAGGCCACAATGTGCGCTAAATCAACCCAAGGTTCGCCCGTTACAGTGACTTGGTGAAACACATAATCTCGAAACAATTTTAGCAAATACCGATCTCCAGTCTCGGACCACTCGGGGTCCATGCTGAATCTAAAAAAGAAGCATAAAATGAGTACCAATGAAGTCAGAAAGTGCTATGAACGTAAGACTTTTTTAGCCCAAAACTAATCTAGAAAGTGCTACAATCCAGGCACTGGCATTCCCAGTGCCGGCTCCAGCCCTGGGTACACGGGGATGACATGGGATGGACTGTTGCAGCAGTGTTAGGAGGGGCATCCAGCTATCTGATAGCACCCACTTTGCCAGAACATGCACGATGCGTGGGTATAGATGAGCAACCCATACCACCGGCGACCCTACTTGAATAGGATTAAAGCCAGAAGAAAACGATGGTGAATCTAGAAAGTGCTACGAATGTAAAATTGTTTCCCCAAAATTCGTTGGTTCTTTGAACTAGATCAGATAAACATCGGCTAGGAATCTAAAAAATCAAGCGACCCCA
The DNA here is from genome assembly GCA_964026355.1 of Pseudorhiza aurosa. NCBI lineage: Eukaryota > Metazoa > Cnidaria > Scyphozoa > Rhizostomeae > Lychnorhizidae > Pseudorhiza > Pseudorhiza aurosa. The sequence goes on along the minus strand of OZ032114.1, from coordinate 4,981,670 downwards.
GTTACGTTAAAACAGCAATTGGTTAGAGTCAGCACGGCCGGGTAGAAGACTCGACAGTTGATTTGATAGTCAAAAATTTTTATGTTGTATCGTAAGTGTAAAAGCAGCACTCACTCCGGTCGCTCAAGAATTGTTGATAATTTTGCGACTAGTCTGAAAAGTCGTCCATTGGCCAACTCCTGTGCATTAAGAAGATGAAATGAACAATAGAAAGTCACTCAGCAATTGAATCGAAAGCTTCGTTCTAAGTTGGTTTCGAGCCACTGACCCAATAACGGATGACCCGGCATGAAGGCTAACGATATATCACCTCAATGCATACATCAGAGATAAACTTAGGTAAAAGAATCAATTTAACTGAGTTCATTTACAAGGACAAGGCATTACGCTAGAAAATTCATCAAATCGTCATTATTTGAATACTATGTCACCAAATATAGATGACTTGCCCATAACTGATTAGTCTGAGACTAATAATAGTGCCTTAGTGAAGAAAAAGGGACAGTTGGCCTGCTGCTAGAGGCATATTTCTGTGTGTGGACGGTCCGGGTTTGAGGCGCACTCGTGCGTGGTTCCTTTGCCCTCTTTCTCTCTGTGCACCCGCAAGTGAATGGGTAACTGTCTCTAAGCTGGGGGTAAAGTGCGACGAGGAAAGGAACAGGCAACCCTACCTCACAATACCATGGCTCCGGATGGTACATCCCTATCAAGGTGCTCCAACGGCTCATTTCAATCATGGGACTCAACTTTACTTTACTATTGAATGCGAAATTAGCGCGCAGACTCGTGTACTGAATAAGTCGGTGCTGAGAGAGTAAGGGATAGTTTTCACCTTTGAAAGCTCTCTCTCCAAGATATCATTTCTACCCTGCATTGCATCCAGCTGGCTGTAGAACCTTGCACCAATCACCGGCATAACATCGTTGATACTCTTTGGCGAATGGCTCTGAGGTTGTGTGGTAAGAAGATGCCTACAATAGGACAAAGAAATACAGTGCTAACTCCTGGGTTATACTCTCAATGTACAATTTCATCCATTTTGAAAAGCAACTTGTAATACTTTCAGGAATGAGATGATAGCAGGGCCAACAGCTGAAAGTGGATGTGGTTGTGAAATACTTTTATAAACATAAATCTCTTCTTTACGAATACTAGGAAAAGACAATGCTTTAGATGTGGAAATGTTGGATGAAGCTTGTCACTAGAGCATCAACTAAGTATGAGACACCATCATCCGGTATTCGGTTCTTGCGAAAAATACGACTTCTGAATAAAGAGAACAGAGGAAATCATACGCCTTGATACTTAGATGTTCTAAGGCCGATGTGGCACCGAAATCAGAAAGCATTGGCATCATACCATATAAGACTTTTCAGGTCGTTTGAATAATTCTTTGCAACAAACTCTAATGACTGTTGTATATTCTCCTGGTGGATAGCATCGATTGAGTAACAGGATAATGCAAGGATAAGCTTGCCAAGTGAGAGCAGATCTTCTTGCTGAAATGAAAGAGCAAATCAGGAGCCTTCCATTCCATTCATACCTACGAGTTCAGATACTCTTACAGCTGTAAGTGAATACTCTTGGAAGTCATAAATTCGTATAGCAAAACTATATAGCATAAGAGGAAGCTTGTCAGGGCCAATGACAATCAGGTGCACGGGATACAAACTTTGAGTCTTTGCCGCTAGAAATGAAACAGTTTCAAATTTTGATAGAATTTAAGCAAAAATAAAAAAGCAGCAATTCAATAACTGCAACTTTCAATGGTGTAGGAAGTATCAAAATAATGTAGGGTGCTTTTAGATACCCATTTAGTTCTCAAAGCTGCGAATAGCTTGATATGGTTTCAAATAAAGTAGATGTTGACATTAATTAGCTTTAAGTAGTTATTTTCAAGCCAACTGTAGATGAATATATAATTATGATTATCATTAGAAGTGCTGTTAAAGTCAAATCCTGCAGCGATTTCTGATATTCTAATTTAAACAGCTCGATTTTAGATTCAAAACCGTAGCATTGAATGCAGACAACAGACATGAAGTCCATTCCAATGAGAATAGTGTTGTCAACATGCAACTTTGAAGCAAAGAGCACACAGCTGAATCCTGATTGAAAATTAGGACTGAGTCCTACGTACGTTCACCAGATATCTCTGCTCTCACATTTTCGAAATTTTGAGTGCTTCCCACCAACGCAAATAAGCGGGTCAATTACTCAGTGAAGTTTGGCAACCGTTTGCAGCTTAATTGAAAACACCATACCTGATAATGTGGAATGCTTAAACCAGCATTTGAATTGGCATCGTTTGTTATTACATCTAAAATGCCAACGCAGTTGATCCTTAGCCTGGAAAATTCCAAAGGAGCATTTTTTAAAATAGCAGTACAACCAATAAAAAATGTATGGAAACATAATAAATTCTACGGTTGAAAACCTGCATCTAATTCTAAAATAAAAATCATTCACTGGAGAGGTCCTTTAACATCTTTCACGCCTTTAACTTGAGTAATGGGGAAAAGAATGCTATTAGAATATGTTTTTAAGACGAAATGTAGGAAATACCTTGAATTTCCAATGAGCAATATTTTTGAGGGATCGATAACTCGACATGCAAGATCAATACTATGAACACATCTTATGGCGCCAGTCAGTTGAATAATATAATTCCACAAAAGCCGCTCTGGTAGGACCCTCTGCGCAGGAGCGGGTGCGACATATTTGTGCTTGGGTGTCCACAGAGGATGGTGGCTTCCTCTGTTGCCTTGTTGGAAAGGCACATTTGGAGCTGGCGAGAAGTGGCGTTGCAATAACGTTTCTGCGCCAGGAAAGAAGCTGTACACAAACACTAAAGCTGTGAATGAAACAGAGTGGTGGAAATTAGCAACGAGTGAGAAAGGAGCACATGCCATTCAAAAGACTAAAATTTCTAGCACGTGGAGCCTAACAGCAATATCTGTTTATACATGGATCAACAGGTTGACTTTATCAGGCAAAAAATCATCTTCTGTTGCCAATGAGGGCCTGTTTGAAAAAGCGAATAGTAGAAGACGAAAGTAAAGTGATAAAAAAGATGTGATAGTGTCAAACGATAGTGATGTAAAAATGCGATAAAAGACCCATAAGCCAGACGCTAGAAAGGCTGGCATTGGGGATTTTTGGAAAGAAAACGAAAGGGAACTCATTGCAGCCAAGTGCTAAAATCATAAATAGCAAAAGGAAGATTAGCGTCATCAAGAAGTCCTAGGATAAAACTGGAAGCATCGAGAATATCTAAGTACTATCTAGGGAAAAATGGCTATCATATCAAAATAATCATCACTTTTAACGAGCTTCCTAAACAAATGCGGAAGAAACTGATTTAGAACTTCTAAAAAATTAAATCAGACTGACTAAAGTTATCTAAAATATATAAAATTAGTATCTATCTTTCTTTCTTTCTTCATATATTTTAATAGGACTTCTATGATAACGGTATATATAAAAAAATATGCGTATACGTATATATACGTTTATAAAGATAGATATGAATATAAATATAAATATATGAATCTATATATATATATATATATATATATATATATATATATATATATATATATATATATATATATATATATATATATATATTTGTATATGTGTGTGTGTGTACCTAATGTAAATATGACATGACAGTAGAAAAATCGTTTATAAAGATTTGTTAATGATAATGATAATTATTATAGAAATAAGCTAGATGCTTTTTCCGTAGCTGGTCATAATATAGCAACGAAAATAATGACATAAGCAATAATTTGGCATTTTAAACTGCATGGCGCATTATTTCGTTCTGGATTTGGCTCAGGAACCGGGGAAACTGGAAAAGCTAAATGAGGCTAATTCTTCTACCCAACTCGTCGTAGCGGTAATGATCGATCAGCCAATATTCTTACTCTGGGCAGCAAGAAAGTTCTCAAATTCTTTATTTCGACCCATGTTAGTAAAAAAGCTTCTAGTTTTTCTTGTCTTTGTTAATGAAGGCAAGATAACTATAGTTTCAATTACTTAACGATTTGTTTCCTGCTTTCTTACCGAAATCTTCAATGAACTTTGAGAAAATGGATTTTTTGTAACTCACAATTGTCTCCAAATGCTTTCGTAGTAAAGACTTCAATCAATGGAATAATATTTGTGCTTTGCATCTTCTTCCATTGCTCAATAACAGCAAAAGCTTTCGGGTTTACCAATCGATAACCTACAAGAAAGTTAGCATTCGCACTCTCAAAAAGTAGCATTTGTACCGAAAAATCTGTTGAAACAAGCAAATGAAACAAAACATTCCCATCATTTTCCCTTTCATTTCAATTCACTTCCCATAGAACTGTCAAAGCATTATGATATTTCCTTATCTGTAATACTTTCAAATATGGCGTCACCAATAAATCTGACACTTTGGTATTATGTAACAGTTTTTGAAAAGGACAAAAAAGCAATCGCAGCAAAAATGAATTGCATCACAACAGAAGTAGCAAAATAAAGGTAAACAATTGACTGAAAATTCCCTGATAACATAGCAGAGAAAAGATATGCCTGTCAAGTCAGAAGAAAGACAAAAGATAAATGCCGGGAATGGGACGCCATGAAGGTGAAATGGGGCCTAAGTGAAAACGATCGATGCAGTTGTGGAGCTACAAGTGATTGCGCGGCTAATGAACATAGTCTGAGTCTTTAGATCGCTTTTGTTAGTTTCGAACTGACATTCGAAGGTAGTTTTTTGGACACTATGAAGCATTTCGCTTATTGAGCGGTGTCCACGTCTTTCTTCTAGATCTATCGCTGTGACCACACCTCGTCATTCTTACCTCTGGAGTAACAGAACGCTAGCAAGGCTCTTCACTCTAAGTGAATGCTTAACTGAGGATGGATTGGAACCACTGACCATAGACTTAATTGGCAATAATGTTATCATTGAGCTATCCTGAAAACGTTGCATCTCGCATGGATACGAATGAATGGAGGACATAAGCATAGATGTGAGTAGGCCTATATGCGGTTAGATCTACGGGGGGTTCTCCAGAAGTGGATCTTTGTAGGCATCACTGTTACTACAAAAAAGGAATGATTCCCGCGCTAGGTTCAAGTTTTCAAGCTACTTGTGACAGCGATTATTGTTGTATTACCGCACTGTAGCTGGCGGGTTAGAAAGATAATAATAATTTCAAAGGGTATGTTTAATGTTCGCAAAATAACACTTGAGCGGCTTATGTGTATATTCTGAATACCAGGATAAAACGAACGAGCGAACTACGAATATTTATACTGGATGAAACACTTCAACTTTTAGATTAGCTGTTATCAATGTGTGTCCAGTGTTCGTCCTCAGAGTTACTTCTGAGTACTCATTTACCGACCTCGGAAGGATGGACAGCTGAGTTGACTGTTGGCTCATGGATACGACTCAATGAACTACGTTAGAGTAAGCGAGATGAAGCAGGATTCAATGCAAGGTATTGCATCAGATCAAGTCATAAGGGGTGGCAAATTGAAGAGCAAAGAAGTGCATACACTCATACCGTGAATTCGTCGCAAGCAATACACCAGTCCGTCTTTTGAGCTGACCGCTTTGTAGCAACTTGATATACATCGTAATATGCTCGTCTATGAAAAGGTAGCAAAATGATTCAGTCCATGTAAACAAATTCACATATGTCGTTTTAGAGTGACAAGACCGTAAACTTACTGGTGAACTTGTGTATTTAGTTTAGCGTAGCGTTATTGTTTATGTATATGCCATGGGGTAGTCATAGTATTTTGCTCCCCATGGTATCGTCCTTGTGTAGTAGTGTGTATATTTGTTAATGTACCATTTATATAAATATATATATATATATATATATATATATATATATATATATATATATATATATATATATATATATATATACATATATATATATATATATAGATATATATATATATAAATGGCCTTCGCACGAAACTCAGAGTAACAGAGAATCGGTCTTTTCCTTTTCTGCATTTCTGCTATATATATATATATCACATAGAGGGTGCTGTCTTCACCACCATATGGTGCTCTATGTACAAAGTATAGAACCAAGAAGAGCAATGGCGTTTCCCTATCAAATTAAGAAATTATCGGTAGGTGTTAGATAATCCTAGTATATCAAAACAAATCTGAGAAAGTTCCTGATCCATACGTCATCAAAATCATAATAAAGGAAGAAGAGAAGCTTAAAAAAGCTGAATATGAATGTGACGGGACCTTGGGAGTAAGCAGAGTACTGATGTAGATGCCAATGCCAAATCATCGCCTCAAAATTTCGCGATCTATTTATACGGTGCAAACGATAATTCACAAGGCAAGCAGCAATCCTCAAAACGCTTTGCTGATCACCACTCACTCGAAAAGCTACATAGCGACACTTAGTGTCCGTTCCTTGGTCTGGAGGGTGAGCTTACAACGCGGATCGACGAACACAACGGTATCTGCGAAAATGATGAAAAATTGATTGCTAATTATTTCAACTGATGCCATGCCTGTTGAGTGATGTTCACGTCTTCGAGTGCACAAAGTGAATGGTACGCATCAACAGCAGCTGGCAAACCTTAAAAAGAGATCAGATTATTGAACTACCACCATGTGAAAGTCAAAAAAGTCAAAGTTCCTTCCCTCACCATTTTTGGTGAATAGGGCGGCGTCCATCTCCGTTTCATTAGCCTTTGGGCCACACAGCTATGCAAGCACAGTGAGTGCTACAGTTGGTGGCTGGCCATCTGGTAGCCCTGTGTGTTCCACTCCCATGCTCTTTTCCGAAGTGCTGAATGCTAAGCAGGGAAATAGCATGTACCATATTTTTTGAAGTCTTTGGTATGACTCAACCGGGCATCGAACCCCGACCTACCGCGTACAAAGCGAGCATTCTACCACTGGGCCAGGAAGACCACCATGTATTAAGGGGAAATTCTGACGAACAGAGCTTTCAATTACGCCAGAAATTGAAACTCGACAGTTACGTGGTAAACTAGATTGTTAGACAAAACAGATACCATAGCATGATTGCGCAAGCAGAGAACCAAATGCCCCTTTGGAAATGATAGTCTTCAACCATCGCGTATTAATGGAGAGTAGATGTCATTTACCACTATGCGCATGACTCCCTAGATAGAATGGGATCAGCGCCTCGTGAAAGGTGACTCGGTCAACTCAGCTGTCCATCCTTCCGAGGTCGGTAAATGAGTACTCAGAAGTGACTCTGAGGGCGCAAGCACTGGACACACATTGATGACAGCTAATCTAAAGCTGAAGTGTTTCATCCAGTACAAAGATTCGAAATTAACTAAAAGAGATGGGGACGAGAAAGGCATTCGAACATAAAGAATTAATGCTGGGAAGTAGCCCTGCCATATTGAATGACTAACATCAAACCAAATCGACGCATCTCTTTGAGAATCTGGTGTCCTCTTTGCCAAAAACACGTATATCCATTCATTCCCAAAAGGGTACTAGGAGGGAGACGGTGTAAACGTTCCCTCCCTGGATTATTCCAAACAAGAAGCTGTTGAATAATAACTTGCACCTAAACGTCTTTTGATTAGGAAAAAGGACTGATTCCTATCCTAAGGTCGTTGACAGAGTGGTTAGAGCAAACACCTATTGCACTGGGAGTCTTGGGTTCAACACAAGCTCACGCTCTCCCTCTGGACGCCCTTTATCTATCTGTGAAAGCTGGGGTTCAAATGTGGGGAGGAAAGTAACTAGTCATCATGCAATCAACCAGGAAAGTGCTTCACTAAAAAAGTTCTCCCTTGCTCATACTGAGTATAGGACTTACCATATCCATCTGTGTGCATGCTGAGACAGAATTAATTTCTGAGTCCTCCAGCAAAGGCAGAGCTCTTTAAACGTTTTACTAACCAGAAAATAAGCCAAAACTTACTTTCATCTGTTGAAGGGGCTAGTGAAATGGCTTGCTGCCTTTGTAATTCCTGTAGGATAAAGGTAACAATGGCTTATATGATTGAATAGTGCAAATGGTATATCATATAAACGACAATAACCAATATACATGACATACATTAAAGCCATAATTTCTTTTTTAGTGAGTTATGTTGGGTAAAGGCTATGGTGGCCTATACAAAGCCCCAACCAGGGAAGAAAGAAGAAAACGAAAGGCTAAGAGGGGAGAGAGGTCAGATCAAGTTTATTGATACGCACAGTTAGGAAATTCTGGCTGTCACCAAAGATAGCCAAACATTGAACAATTGGATTATCAATAAGCATAAAGGCTAGCCCTTTCCTTGGATATCATTCCAAGAAAGAAACTCAATAAACACCAAATGACAAAGATAACAAATCTTATATTCAGAGGTCTAAAACGGGATGTGAAGATTTCAGATTCATTCAATACGGTCTTTGGTGAGTAGAAGAAGGGATTTTATTTTTCTATTTGTAAACAAAGAAACCTTCTTGATATTCAACAGGGCAAAATAATGACATTCAATGTTCTCTGGAACACTTTTTTGCTTTCCTTCTTGGTGAAAATACTTAAAAATGATATTGATGTGGCCATAAGCTCAGTGGAGACTTGATCTAGAGATCATAAGCCAACCTTACATAGCTAGTACTGTTCAGAAAAAAATCAACAGAAATTTTGAACTATCTAAGTCACATTTCATCTAAATATAGGCGTCTCAGGGCCTCATTTTCATTAAAGAGGTTCATAACAATGTATACATAGACTCACCAACTTTATCTGCTGTGAGACAAAAAAAGATGGATTTTCCTTTTTAGTTAATTCCAGTGATGGATGAGGGGCATTTGGTTGTTGAAAATGAGGAACCTAGAAAATATAATTTGTATAATTTGTAAAAATGGACATTTTCTGAAGTTGGTTTCAAAGTAAGGCTAAAATGGCCTTTAGAAAGAGATTTGCCCACATTTTTGCTTTTATGATGCTCATTTACGCTTTGACATTACAGCCATGATGGTATCGTGATAGCTAAACTTCTCTTGAGAAGAGCAATCTTTTAAGGTAGTCAAACCCCGAGCAAGCATGAAAACCCTTGTTTTGAAATTTTCATTTCAGGATTGCTTCCCAGGTATAAAATCAATGTCCAACCCTGCTGAAAAGTGGTGAATTGGGTCACAAAGAATTTGCAAATGCTGGTTGCCAAAACGCATTGTTGAAAATTAGATGTATTAATGAAAACAATGTTACAAAGCAAATTGGTGCCAATTGATTACATTTTTCATCTACAAAACACAACAGCCTTGATGCTAAGATGCTAGCAGATGCTAATGATTCAAAATCTTGAATGGTGACAAAATAGTAGTCAAAAAAGGTGCTGATGCATTAAAAGTTATTGGTACCTGGTAAATTATAAAGAGCATATTTCAAACCACTGCATTTCAACTATGAATTATTCTGCCAATTGCAAATAACAACAGAAATGTTAGAAAAAAACAGAAACAAGAATTATTCATCATTGATAGGCAAGTGAGTAGAAGCAGTAATAAAAATGTTTACCTGCACATGAGGGTTATCCAAGTTCATTCTCTGAAATGATGAGGTAACTTCTTCACTTTGAAAAGGTTTTGCATTAATATGGTTCTTCTTTGGACTTGATGGTGTTGACTTGCTCTCTCCATACTTCAGCTGCATGGGAACATTTGCAACTCTAGGCATCAAAGCAGCTGCACCGCCACTTGATGTGATAACTGAATCATCCACTGAAGCAGAAGCAATAACCTTGCATTACACTACTGCATTTTTCAGATTTCCCCTTCATGCAGTCTGATTCAAGATCAAACTAACTCATCTTTACAAGGTTCTCCAAATTGAGAGTATGCAATTCCTTGCTGTATATTTAAGATGATGATATACTGTAGCATTGCTAATTTCCATTGGCATCCTGTTGAGGCAACATGTGGCAAAGGACCACCCAAATTTACAATGGCTACAGACAGTGCCTCTATAGCAAGACACTCTTGAGAGGTTGTATTGAATGGAGGACTCTACTTAACTCGTCTTACAAAACATGGTAGATCATTTGCAATTACCAATGATGCATACAGCATGTTCTTTCTCATTTCCTTCTTCTTTGGGTAGTTCACATGATAAACTAGTGCCAATGGGCAAAAAATTTCATACGGAGAGGGTCTTATCTACAGGAGAGTCGCAAGACCAGATCCTAAACAAGAATAAACAAAAAAATCAATAACTTGGTAATGTTTTCAGACATGGTCTAAATTACCTGACAAAGTGCTCTCAACTTTGCCTTTTGCATGAACAAATTGACAGTTTTCACCATAGAAGCAGTAGCCATTGTTTGTAAAGTACTTGCAAACCTTTCCAATTTTTCCATTAACAGCTGGGGCTTCCATATCTAGAGCTCTTTCTCCTTTATCTGCAGGAATACCAAATCAGAAAAAAATCACATAAATTCATCACATTTACCAATTCCACCTGACCACAGAAGAAAAGTGTCTGTAAATAATACAGTTTCTAATGAGGAATGGCAACTACGTCCTTACAATTTTAGAATTAGACACCTTGATGATGAATCACAAAGCTGGATGATAAGTTTTGTGCACTGGCATCAAAGACTGACACAACGATGGAGTTTTTCAAATCTTCTGAAATCAACACAGGCTGATGATGCCTCAGATCTAGCCAATTTTTATTTCCACAAAATGCTGGAGCTCAATTTCAAATTGAAGAAAAATCAATCCACTGAGCTTACTGCAACAGAAGTGTCCCAGCTGGCAGCACCCAAGGGACATAGAGGAAAACGACAGAATGCCTTGATTGATAGATGCTAACTCCAGTCAAAAGCTCTGGTGATTATCAAGCCTAAGTGAACCATTAGGACAGGGCTAGAAAAACCAGGAAGAAACCTCTCCCAGTCGAGGCAAAGGGCCAAACATTTGAAAAGGCTGAAAAGGTGAAGAAAATCACTGCTAGCCACCTTCAAGAAAAAAATTTGCAAACCAAATATTACAATGAGCACAGAACAAAGAAACTAAATATGAGAAGCTCCATGTGTGAAATTCTGGTGATAATATCTTTTACCATATTTTGCTGAACAGCCATGCAGCATCAGAAGGCATTTCAAGTAATTTTCCCCTTGTGATGTTGTACGAGTGTAAAGTAAATATTTCAAAGACTTTGAAAATGGATATTAAAAACATGGAACTTCTCATAGTTCTTGTGCTGTTTAAACGTGAGCCAGAAGTAATGATGCATCAGTCATTCCAAGGGGAAAATTTCCACAGTGATAACTGAAAAGAAAGCCACCTGAAGTGATAAGATAATGCTGCTGATCTACAAGGGGTTCTTTAATAATAACGATAATGTATACAGAATTGGAAATGGCCATTATACAGATGATATTCTAATACAACATGTATATTCCCAGTGCAGGTCCCAAGCCTGGATAAAAGGGGAGGGCTTGGCATCATAATGAGCACTCTCCTGTAAAATGGGAAGCCACTCCCATGCTTGACGTTCCAAGATGAGGATGCAGAAGGCTCATATTTACTGGTGATCCCAATTGAGTGGGATGAAAGCCAAGGAAGAAAAAGAGAAGAGGCCAATCAGCCAACAAAAGCATAAATTTCAAAAGTGTGACAAGTGCACGAAACAACGTCTTCTGTACAAACTCGTTTTATACTAACATAAGAGGTCGATTTTGGAGCAAAGAAATGACTTTGATTTTCCTTCAAAACCAGAGGCCATACCTCCCACCACAGGGAAAGATGCACAGCAAAAGATGTTGAACAATCAACCTTGCATGCAATGCATACAGCTTTTTTCAATGTTGCTTTCTTAATTTTTCTGCATACTTATGCAAGAGACAGGCTTGCAATCAAATTGGAATTTAAGGCCAAACACTGACATCCTGATCAATCAAAGCAGAATGAGTGAGGAGGCTGCCTAAATGATGTCACTGCACAACATGGATAATCCAATTTACATTACTGAACTGGGCACAACTGCTAAGATCAGCCATATCAGCTTCCATTATTACCAGCGTTCCTTACTGAAAACGTACAGATTATTTTGAGATCAATACATTTTAACATTCTACAAAGAGAGCCCCTAAAGGTACTAGATTTTTTTCAACCCAAGTTAGTTGCATTTCTTCCATCGTTAGCTCAAAGCTAAGTAATTTCTGTTACAACTGGCTTGATAATTCAAAAATTTGACCATAATATAATTGATCGTGGATGCAATTAAACAAATTTAACATTACAAGGGAAGAAGCCTACCTTGAGCTAGGCCCTGCACTTGTGGTGGCCTAAGAACGGCCTACCAAGATGATTGGTCAAAGCAAATGTGAAACATCAAAATGAAGCACATTTAGTCTTGCAGTCGTAAATGCTAACTGTGCTTCTTTACTCAAAGAGAACTTTTATGTGATATCAAGTCTTTGGTAGAATCAAAGCAGTTGATCTTCCCTCAACGCAACTTTTGTTGCTTCTGAGTTGTATTTCTAATTGGAGACAAAGATGGGGGTAACTTAAACTGCGTGCGCAGATTGCCGAAACGTGCTCACTCCCCCCCCGGTGCTCGGTAGCTCCCGAGGCACGGTGCGTATGGGATAAACTGCACTGTACCCTCAAAATATGCCGAACAATTTATGATTATAAGATCATAACACTCCGGGCCACTGGAAAGCGACTTAGTAGGGCCAACTTAAGAAGATCCGTCTTGATGAAATCTGACTTTAGAAATATCGTGAAAGGAGTAATAACTTTCTCATACTTTTCAAAAGCCAGAAGACATACTGCCTCTTAGCACCACCATCTAAGACATCAGGAATTCCCTCTGAAATCTGCGGACTGCGTAACTTGATAACTGGTCTGTTATTCCACTACGACCTGCAACTGTCTAAAAATTGATAATTGGTAGCGTCGTCATCGACCTTCGATAGACTTCACTATGCAAAACATACTGATTCCTTTGGTTGTTTCGTGGCCACAGCACGTTACCTGATGGGTAGTCTGTAGGTATTGTTAAAGGGCCTCCCATGATACGGTTCGGTACTGCTGATCGAGAATCCAGTCAGCCCATTGCAAAGCATTTCCCCTTGAGCCACCTGGGAACTCCACTGGATAGACAACGTCTTCTGACATTTAGCAACCCTTCCAAGAATTGAAAATGCTCCCCAGATCGGCTTCTATCAATGTCATAAGTAACTCATTTTGAATAATTATGGGCGTTCCGTACCGTGGTATAGTGGCTAAGCGTGTGAAATGATAAACAATTGTCAATTAACACAATAGTGGTTGTGAGTCCGAATCTTGCACACGTCACAACGAAGACACCTTTGGTGAGGAAGGCAACGGGAAATAACCTCATAAACTCCTCTCCCCTATGAAAAACTCAAGAGCCCTGTCTCTGGTTTCTACAACGGTAGAAATTAGATATGTTACGCAGTTATTATAGGTGTCCCAGATATTCTCCCATAGATCCCAGCTCCGTTACAAATTGATTTCCAGGTCAACAGGTCAAATATGGCTTAATATTAAACCCCATTTATATAATGCCACGATACACAATCTCGTATTATAACACTGGAATAAGCAATGACTTTTTTAGCCTTAAGATTCACTGTATCATAGGCCATTGTCTTTCCCCATAAGTGAAGGAAGCGATATCAAAATACGGAGGGAATCATTGTTTGCATTTTTTGAGTAGCAAATGAACTTCAAAGCTCAGTTGTCAGGATAGCTCAGTGGTAAGATTCTTGCACATTCATCCTATGGTCAGTGGTTCGAATCCACCTTCAACTGAACTTTCACTTAGAGTAAGGAGAGTCGCCAGCTCTCAGAAATTTCAGGTATAGGAATTATGAGGTGTGGTCACATCAAGAAGATTGACCTTGACACTGCTCGATAAGCAGGAAGCTTCTCAATATCCAAGTATCTACCTTTGACATATAGACAGAATCAGATGTAGAAAAAATAATCAAAATTTGTAATAGGTCATTTGAGATATTTTTTTAGACATCAACTCATTTACACCTTTTCCAAATTTCACTGCCTACTTCACGAACTCTATCTCACAAATCATCATTCATCCCAAGAATAGGCAATTCATGGAGCGTCTTGCCTTCCTCTTGCTTTCCTGAATCCTACAACTTGCCATCTTTCAAATCTAAGATCAATGGACTCGATCTCATCTCTCTCTCTCCTCTTAGCTGTTCGCTTTCTTCTTTCTTCCTTTGTTGGGGCTTTGTATAGGCCACCGTGGCCTTTCCTCAATATAACCCAATAAAAAAAATCAAGTAGGTTTGCATCGGAGATTTCTCAATTTTCTGCACGCAGTATAAGTGACCTCTTGAAGAAGGTACATATATTCTCAGCTGCGCAATCTGGAGGCGATTATATTGTACCTCTATACAAAGCAATATGATTCCCGATTCGGACAGAAAAGGACGTTGCAATGCTTGGCAGACAGAACGAAGCCTGCAGCAGGAATTCATAATCTTTTTCCAATTGAATCCGTGACTGGGTGGCGAAAAGCCACATTGCACAAGCAACTTGTTGAATAAAATTTTCCCTGCTGATGCGCATTATTTTTCCACTGTGTTGATTACTAATCGAGTTTTACAGCTTATTTATGCTAACTGTAAAGTAACTAGCCTGGTGCTCAGAGGAATACTGTGAAGCCAGCATGACCAGTCTCTCACTCGCCTCGCTGTCAAGCCTTCTGGCAGACTCAGTAATAATTCATCAAAACCAGTATCATACAGGCCAGGAATCGGGTGGGGGTGGCTAGGTGGCTTCAGCCCCCTCCCCAGTAATTTGTTAGTGTTTGTTTCTTAACTTTTGAAAACAAATCGATGCATTAAGCTATCTTAAATCTGAAAAAATATTAGACAAACCAGTTACCCCTATAAGTCATTTATTACTAGTTCATCAATATATTGTATGATTCAAATGACCAAGTTTTGGGAAAGCTGTCAAAGTTGTGCGGTTCTGGACCCCCCCCCCCCCCCCCATTGCAGCTCACTTCAGTTGCAGCCCCCCCCCCAATATCGATTTGGTTCTGACGGGCCTGCTATATGAAAAAGACTAATTTGGTAGTACGTAGAAGGCCCTCTTGAACCAGGAGAAATGAGAGAACGCTGGTGAAGTAAACCACAAGAGTCTTCTATAGCGCCAGAACAACAAAGGAAAAAATAACATGCCATGTCTATACTTGCAGTTACATCTATTCAACGGCATATGTACATTATCAAGATAATAAAACCATTTTTAACATTAAATAAAATCGATATTTTCTGCCTCTTTCAAGTTGTCTTAGTCATCCGAAAGGACACATAAATGTTCTACTTTCTGGGTCAATATGCATTACGTCCAGTATCTAGGAGAAAATATGAAATTTAACGACATGGCATGTTGAATTATATTTTCATGTCTTTAAAATCGGAATGGTATCTGGAGCATTCTTAAGACGGAGGTTTTTCTCTATAGAGGCAAAATTTCTAAGCGAATGGGCTAATTTGAAAATTGGCCACACTTTGGTAAGATGCTTGGAGAACACGGATACTTCAAACGCAAACGTTTTTTAATTTTTTCTGATTCAAACATACAGCGGTACCTTCACACCAAATTGGACTTTCTAGCTGGAAAACTAGAGATTTTCAATTTTGGACCAGTAGCCGCCGTAACACGGCTTGCAGAAAACTTGCGTAAGGCTTGCGTTTCCTTTATCCACAAATGCTAGAGGTGTATGTATCCTTCGTGACAGTGTGGTGAAGGGATCCAAGATGTCTGAGGAGATTGTCTGCAGGAAAGCACCAAAGCGTCTCCCATATTGCGCTCAATGAGTGTATTAAACAATGGTTGCTGACTGCCAAAAATTAACTCACCTATAGCACTTTGCACTACAACAAAGGATGCATTCTTTCTGATTGCAGTAAATTCTCGTTGACGTCACTCTGGCTAGCATCGACCATTTCGACGTATTCCATAGGAGGCTCCTGTCCCAGATCATTACCTTTTGCTTGCTCAAATCTCATCAAATTCTCATAAGTTTTGTCCTTTGAGCTGCAAGTAATCGATACAATACGTGTGCCAAAATACCTTTTGCAATCTCGCTACTAGAGATGAAAGATTGGCTCTAGCTTTCAATTAAAAGTGCAGTTCATCCTAGCCTTCTGGTGTCTCAAAAATTAACTTGATAGTTAATGCCCTGTCAACCTACGCAAAACCACAAAAAATATATAACATCTGGGGAAAAAGACGCCAACTTACCCGGTGCTGGTTTCGCAGCTTCTCAGCGAAGTCACTACTGTTTCTGCACTTTCAATGCCTTTATCAGTATCCGTAGGTGAGTTGATGTATCCATCTGTATCCTTCTGTTTGGAAGATCCTATACTCTCTAAACGCAGGTATGCTGAATTCTACATAGAACGGAAAGAGTTTAAGAAGACATCAATAGCTACTACCACTGAGCCCTGCAGCATTTTCTCACTCCTAGCTTAGCAGAAATCTGAGATATAAGCCAAGCTTTTACTAGGGATGTTGAGATCATGAAGTTGTCCACCGTTCTCTTGAATTGTTGCTGTGAACGGTGCGGGATTCGAACCCACGTCCCCTGATTTATTAGTCCGCAGGCAGAAAACGTTTATAGTAAAGAAAATTTTCATTGTGTTCAAGAAACCAAGGTGTATGTTTATTGCCATATGTTAGGCATTTATCTCTGAATAAAGTAAGATAAAAATGAAAGAGAAATGAGAATAAGGAGGAGAGCGAACATCTTTTTAATGGCTGTGAAAAAACACTGAATATTGCAAGACCTGTTCTAAAGCAAAAAGACGCGAAGCAAAAAAGCTATTTGATTGTCGTAAGAATCATGCGAGGAATTCAATACTATTAAGGCATTAGCACAGATGAAAACAAGAAGAAATTCACGAATGACAAACTGATGAAGACACCAACAGCAAAAGCAGCTGATGATGATGATGGTGATGTTGGTGATGATGATGATGATGATGATGGTGATGATGATGATGGTGATGATGATGATGGTGATGTTGGTGATGATGATGGTGATGTTGGTGATGATGATGGTGATGTTGGTGATGATGATGATGATGATGATGATGATGATGATGATGATGATGATGGTGATGATGATGATGATGATGATGATGGTGATGATGATGATGGTGATGTTGGTGATGATGATGATGATGATGATGATGTTGGTAATGATGATGATGATGATGATGATGATGATGTTGGCAATGATGATGATAATAATAATAATAATAATGATGATTATGATGATGAAGATCATGATGATGACACTGATGATGACAATATGAACAGAAGGGAGAACTGTTACTGAAATATGGATTGGATACCACATGTGGGACAATTAAAAGAAATTATTTCCCAAACTTACCACATCAGCAAATTCTTCAATAATGTCGCCAATCCTATTATAAATCTTCGCAAAGATGGGGCGCATATCGGGTTCGTCCTCCCAACAATCAAGCATGAGCTTGTAGAACTCATCAGGACAGGTTTCGGGCTGCTCCATTTTTTTCTTGCTCTTCAAAAAACCTATAAATTCGTCAGTAGATACGCCTGGGTACGGAGAGCCACCAAGGGTGAATATTTCCCAGAGAACGACACCGTATGACCAACTATAAAAGACAAAAAACCATATATAACAAAATTAAAAGCTGACTGAGCGACTAATTTAACTTTTGGATAAGGAATAGCCTTCTTTTGATACAGCATAAGGGATTTATGACCACGATTAGGACCTACGGTGGCGACCTGAGATTCTTTGCTATAAAAGAAGCTCTTTTCTATTGTAATTGAGCATTAGAAAAAGTAATCTGTCCTTATAGAATTTCTTGAATTTGTTTCTAGGAAGAAGAATTAAAAGTTATTTTGACTTAAAAGTATAATGTGATTAAGAACTCTTCACTGCGCAGTTACAAACAGAACAGAGGTCTGCAATGCAAATGAGCTATCATTGAAAAATGCTTACACATCACTTTGACTCGTATAAATAGCATCAGCTATTGACTCTGGTGAAGTCCACTTCAAGGGTAATACCCCAGAAGACTGCTTAACGTAAATTCCGTCCCTGTAGATATCACGGGACATGCCAAAATCTGCCACTTTCACCACAAAAGCATCGTTATGATCCTTTGAGACTAAAACATTGCGAGCTGCCAAGTCTCTGTGGACACACTGCATAAAGAAAGCGAAAACAAAGATGCAACTATTTAAACGAAAACTATGTTACAAATTGAATCCAGACGTGGAATTCGAATCGAAATAAGAAAGCTAGATATACATTCTTATTGCGCCGAGGAATGAAACTTTAACATGGCTTGTGGCTGAAAGAATTTCTTTTGGCTGTGGCGGAAGCTTCCAGAGCTGCAGTTCCTTCAGCCAGCTGAATATTTTTAATAATAACAAATAAAGCCAGGGTACAACAAGATGATGCATCCAAAAATGAACGATGCTTATTGCTAGATCCCATCTACATCTATTAATAGCTGTGGTACATGGGTAATACAGTGCGCAGAGTGAGGGCTGCATGAAAGTTTGAAAAAATAACCCCTACCTTCTTTGACGATAGAAAGTCCATGCCACGGGCAATTTGGTAAGTAAAGTTTACAAGATCTAAGTACGTGCAAACACAATTCAAACCATCTTCTTTGCTAGTCCACGAGGGCTCAAATATATCTCTTTTCCCACGTAAGAATGATGACAAATCGCCATAAAGACAGTATTCAAGTATCACGCATAGCTTCCCAGTTTGGGTGCAAGCTCCCAGCAAATTCACTATATTTTGGTGTTCTCCAATATGAATCAATATTTTCAGTTCAGAAGCCAAATCTTTAAACTCGATGTCGGTTGCGTCATCTTTCAATGAAAGTAGAAACAAAATCAGTATAAAAACCATTTGAGAAGAAATTCAGTTGGCACACCGGAATACCCCAACGGGAGAAAGCATCGATAAAACGTGAGGCAATACCTACTAACAGTCAAAGCTGTTCATCGGAGGTAATAGCTGCTAATGCTGTAAAATTTTGCTTGTTTAAAGCAGTTCTGTATTAAAAGATTACAAGGAGTAGCTGCCTTCTCGATAGCAATGAAATTACAGTGACCTTTTTCTGATTGGAACTATCTGGGGGATCGTAAAAATGTTCGAATCACAAAAATGTTCGAATTACAGAGATTCGAATTATCGAGGTCCTTTGCTAGGAAATTTTACAAGGGACCTGGAAATTTCGTTCGAATTAGCGAAAGTTCGAGTTACAGGAGATTGAATTAGGCAAAGTTGACTGCATTTATAAATTTCCTTTTAAAGAATGAAGTTCTAGTAGTGTGACTATTCACAACTTGAATCGGATGATGTACGGGGTAGCTGGCATATTTTGGTAGGCCATATTTCTACTGTGTTGAAGGTCCAGGTGAGATGCGAGCTCGTTCTCGCTTCTTCAACTTAATTTTATAGGATATGCCTGACTCTATGACTTCAAAAATATAAATCAGCCTGCACCCAAGAATATTGCAGGTAGCTTCTCTCAATCCATCAAAATGCTAACTTTAGGTATGTCATGGAAAACTATTCTCATCATTGATAGAGGAATGTTTGTGCCTTAGCCAATTTTTGCCAATTCACTCTCACGACTCACTAAAACTTTCAAACTAATTATCTGCTGTCCTTGTATTTTTTATGGTGGCGTGACACCCAAGAATCATTGTTTCACTTTTCAAAACAAAGTAGTTTTTCTTGGATCGTATGTCCCTAAGCAAAGCCCAATGCATTGGGAGTCTATTTCTTCAATTAAAATGGTCTATGATTATTGCTACTGCGTTGCATACTCGATTTCGAGCGTAACAGAAATTAGAGACAGGGCTCTGAGCTTTTTCTAGGGAAGTGGATTTAGGAGGGGGTCTCCTGTGGCCTTCCTCATCAATGGAGGAATCGAACTGACAACCCCTGTGTTATCAATCCACTTGCTTAACCACTGCATCACAGCAAAGCTATTATTGCTACAACAGCAGCTGGAAAAATCATGAAACATAATCACGGCCTTACCCTTTAATGTTTTGACAGCAACTTTTGACAGCTCAGCATTCTTAAGCAAATCAGCATTGTCGTATCCACTGAGATTGCTGAACATGCGCGAAAATCGCTTCTTCTTTATTGGTGACATGCTGCTGACTTGTGCCTTGAAGTCGAGTATCCCTTGCGCTTTGGCAAGCCAAACCTCACCAAAAGCGCCTTTGCCTATTGGCTCTAGCATTATCAATTTGTCTTTTGGAAATTCCCACTTCGGATCGTACGGCATCCTATGAACTTGATCTTGCAAGGAGAGGTTTGAGTTGAACTGAAAAAGTTTCAAGGTGTCACAACACGCAGTACTTAGATCTTGGGCGTTAGGGGGTTAGACGTTTATGAAAAGAAGGCAATTCATCAGAGGGTCATGCAGTGAGAAGTGGTGCTCGTGCAATGTGAATACATAGAAGCTAATTACCAGGAATCTGAAAAGAGCGGTTTGCCTTTAGAGACTGGAAACAGCAGGGACGCCGGAGCGATTGCAGGGCAAGGGGGTGGCTATGAACGAAAAGGCATTCAAGACCAAAGGTGAAGGCAACTAGCTTAAAAAATTAGGCGTCCGGGGTACTCCGCTGGAAAATTGTTGTGACAACACCAATTAACTTGGCTTAAAAAAGCTACCAATATTGTTCCAACGAACATTACGGCGTTCCCGGGGAACAAAGAACAGCAAGAATTAAGTAGGCCTAATTCTGTGTGTTCTTTCCCAATGTTATTGATAAACCATAAGATGCTTAACGAAGAACCTCATTATTTGTGTATTGAAATAATCAGGCTAGCTCAGGATTAAGTGTGGAGATAGCTGCGCGGCAATATTCTTGCCTATTGATCCCATGGTCAGTGGCTCGAGTCCACAATCAGTTAACCTCTTACATAGAGTGAGGAGAGTCAGTAGTTCTCTGGAATCAAATGCGTAGGAATCACGAGATATGCACCAAACGAGAGGATCAAGGACACTGCTCTATAGGCAAAGAAAGTTATCAGTGTCCAACAAACTAGCACTACTTCTACTACTACTACTACTACTACTACTTCTACTACTACTTCTACTACTTCTACTTCTACCACTTCTACTACTTCTACTACTTCTACTACTACTACTACTACTACTACTAATACTACTTCTACTACTACTACTACTACTACTACTACTACTACTACTACTACTACTACTACTACTACTACTACTACTACTACTACTACTACTACTAATATCGGTTAGCTCTGTCATTCTGAGGTCGGCCGTTCGGGTCCATCTAGTCCAGAGCATTCTATCCTTTGCATCTTCTATAGTCAAAAGCATAGTTAAAAATCGCACAATAGAATGCAAATCTAATTTCGTCACACTGGAGATCGTCTCATACGACACTCATCAGAGTGGAAAACTTCACACAATGGCCAAAGTAAAGCAACAAAGTAGAAATCCCCCCCCCCCCCACATGGCCACATGGGCTAAGAGAAAATCCAAAAGTTTTATTTTGGACATTATTATGCAGTATTGGAATCACCTGAAAGTGCAAATTTGGCTGAAGGTACAAGCCATACTTCTTGAATAATCTTCTCTTGTAAACATATGTCAACAGAAGTATCAATGCAATTAGGACCATGCTACAGCTGATCACAATCACCAACGCGGTCTCTCGTTTAGAACTGGATACATTGCTACCAGTTCCACCTTGAGAAGGGAATTGTACGTAAGACTGAGAGATGGATCAATTGAGAATTCAATACTTTCTTTATAAATCAGCATTAATTTGCAGATTTTCAGAGAATCTACTCAAGGTGAAACCCCGTCTCTAGCCATATTTGTTAATAAGGCAGCGCTCATCTCAATGCCAATAGCATTTGGGCTATACAATAGCTAAAGCGCAGTCAATCCCACAGTCATTTGGTGGTCAATCGGTGGCAATGTGCTCCTAGCTTCCATACTCCTGACCACAAAGTGCTGAATGATACACAAGTAAGCTTCATGTACGGATGTGCCCATCAGCCTTATGATACGGCGCAGTAAATGTTTCTTTGTTACTATTGTTATCATTTCAAAGTCTCTGACGGGATCCATCATTTGGTCCTACATCTATAGGATAACAAGTGAGGATGTTGTTCTTACTTGCACAGAGGGTTCCAAATCAAATAACATATACACTTCCTTCGCAAAAAATGCGAACGACCTAAATCTGTTTATTTGGGACTGAATAGATTCTTGCGGCCGTTTTGGTTTTTGCGATAGGTCCCCAATGCAGGCTACGACTTTGGGTAACTGAACTTGAAACATGTTAAAACTGGTACACTCTACTGGGTGATCGTAGATCACAGATTATTTATCAACGCGAGCGAAATGAGATTGTCCGACTTATAGTCAAGATCTTTCCTGCCAAGAAGAAACTATGTCATCAAGTAAATGGGTGTTATTATGCCCTAGATATTCCAGGATCAAGGCTGTGATTCAAGATGAATGCCTCTATATTTCCTGAGGATTAGGGATGAAGAAGAAGATCAATGTCAGCCAAACAGAGGAATGAATAATGGTGGGCTTAATCCGAAAAATCAAACGAAAACAGGACATTATCGAAAAGGGTCCGTCTTATTTCTTGTTTTCACGACGTTAAAGAGTGCTTAAAGGAATGTAAACTATGAAACCACACCAAAGGCAGTCCATATTACCATTGCCTTATTGAGGAGGGTGATTTGATTAAACTTCACGTCTGGACTAGGGCAGCGATTGCTTTGAACTATTTGAACATTATGGATTTATTTAAAATTCTAATATATGGAAAGATAACAGGCTTGTAGACGTTCTACTTATGGGTATTGCTGCAATCACAGCTGTTCATATTTTAGATTTCAATGGAAATTTCCAGTGTGAATAGTCTGTTGAGTTAATCTCTTCAAGCGGAAAAAGTGCACAACATTCTTATTAAAAGACTAATCAGTCCCAATACAATGGAACACTTTGGTGTTCCTAAGTCTTGCCTTTCTACAGCTTGAATCACAAAATGAGGCAGACACAACATTCAAACACAAGGCATACGAACCCTTCCAACGAACAGTTATATTTCTTGCATCGTCGCCGGCCTCGTTAGATGCCCAGCAGCGGTAGAAAGCAGCCCCCGTAGATGGCGGTATGACAAGAGTGCTCGTGTTGGACGGCAAGGTCATGTTTGGAACAACTCTGACCTACAATATCATCAAAGTTAGAATCATCGCTGACCGATGGGAACTTGAAAAAAGCGATACGAGTTTGTATTGTGAACCATACGTTTCGAGAGCGTCAACAGAGGCCTTGGCAATCCTCGCTACACCGGACTCTGCAGAATCAGCTCACACAAGCTATTTCTTATAGGTGCATGTCTTCAAATGCTTAAAAATGCTTAGAAGAAGCCAGCGTCCCAATTCTACCTCAAAATACAAGGTAGAAATCATGAAATATCTAAAATTGCAAGCAAGTTAGTTCCTTCAGAAGACTTCATTCATCATGCTTCGCGGTAAGCCTTGGGAATCCAAGGCTCGTGCACGCCTTCGTAGATTGTATCCAGCGGGTAGCTGCTGAGTGCTTTTGGTGACATGATGGGAGAGCATTAGAGCATCGCTAAAACAAATAGGTTGTTAAATCACCTTCTCGAAATCATCCCTCCATGTATTTCCAATGAGACGATGCCAGGTGAAATTCGGCAAAGGGTTTCCCCTTTTTACCGTGCACTTCAATTCTGCATTTTTGCCCGCGTCTGCGATCATGGCATACTCTTCATCAGTGATATCAGTTTTTGCAACAACAGGGCGAACTATGACAAAGCAAAAGTTGGCAAATGCGACTCGATGAAAGCAGAAGGAATGTGAATAAAAAACTGACTGATCCTAAATCTACTGATGATATGATGACTACGAATGGTCGGTCACTGCTCTCAATAAATATATTAGTTCCTGTTATCCAAGTAAATATCGTGAAAGTCTTGCACATCACTTGACCTGGTCTGCAATCTTCAGAGAAAGCATCGGTCTTCTAATATTTTTTCTAGTGAGTTATGTTGCTGAAAGGCCATGGCGGCCAATACAAAGCCCCAACAAAGGTGGAGGAACGAAAATGAAAGGGTAAGAGGAGAGAGAGATCAGATCGAACTTATTGATTTTAGATTTGAAAGATGGCAGCATGTTGTTAAGGTCTGGGAGGCGACTCCCTAGCCCTCGCAGGACACTTAAGTTCTTAAACTCAAGGGTAATTCAAGCAAAATAAGAAATAAGTTTCATAACATGATCTCTGTGAGAACGGCAGCACTCTGATAAATTGATGAACAATTCGTCGGCAATGTGGTACTTTTACAGCGCCTCACATCAAAATTCAACGATGACCCTTCGCGGCCTTTACACCAATACAAACCAATTTCGAATGTCGTGTCAGTTGAGCCTTCTCAAGTGTAAAAGAAGAGACTCCTATTCTGCACTCCTATTCCGCTTCTACGAAAAAATGGCATTCAAACTATTGCCAAAGTCCGGGTGCGAACGACTTGAACGGTTCTTCAACTTTTGCAGAGTTAAAAGAAGATGGCAAAAAAATATGCCTTACCCATAATCAGGACATTCATGCTACGGCTTTGATCCCCTTCTGTGTTCGACGCTGTGCACGTGAAATTGCCATCATCTTCTGGATACCTTGGGTATTGTATCAGATAAGTACAATTCATTTGTTTAAAGCATGCTTTGCGTCGCAAACCGTCCTTGTACCAGGAAAATGATGGTTTGGGGGAGCCAAATGAAGCGATACACACGAGAGATATGGGGCCCTGGTGCTCTCTTACTTTCAAAACGGTTGAGGAAATGGTAACTGATGGCTTTACAGGTTCTGAAATGAAGGAAACACCGTGAACATAAAATGGAGGTAAAAAAAGCCTTGTCCGGGTTCACAAATTGAAGGCATCTCGTATGATCAGAAGTCTGAGTGAGAGTTATCGAAGAAAACATTTATATCGAAAAATATCCCTGAATTGATATCTGCCTATGGATCTATCTATGGATTTATACAGCAAGGACGATTACGTCTAGCCAGCCACTGCTATCGAAGTGACGAATCTGTAGCAATCCTAATACTATGGAAACCGAAACATGGTTACAGGAGACCCGGTAGACCTAAACTTGACTATGTCACCCTCCTCACGCAAGATACCGGCCTTACTAACGAAGAACTCCGCACAGCCATGTCATATAGACAGTTGTGGAGAAATTATATGGATTCGGGTGCGCCCGATTGATGATGATGATGATGATGATGATGATGATGATGATGATGATGATGATGATGATGGTGGTGGTGATGATGATGATGATGATGATGATGATGATGATGATGATGATGATGATGATGATGATTATGATGATGATGATGATGATGATGATGATGATGATGATGATAATGATGATGATGATGATAGATTATATCAGTGGTGGTTCAAAAACCCTGCCCAGGCTATGTAGCTCCAACGGAGGGGACACTCCAGCGCCGCAGCTCCATCTTTTCATGCAGATGGAAGGATCCCGACATGGTACAAAAACCTGCAATTGGGATGATAAACGGCGATAAATTGATGTAGAGTGGCAATGCTGCTTCCTTTAAACTGACTACAGCCTTGCAGCTAGCAGATGAAAATGTTATTGAAGAACCTCAAGGAGGTAAACGCCAATTTGAATATACATCACATCCAGTGGAATGTCTCATTATGACACTGTTCGTGTGTGCCACCTTTATTCATTCATTTGCTCTACTTCTTCAATGACTAATTCATCCACTCATTCATCCATTCACTCATTCTCACAATAAATCATCCATTCACTATTCACTTATTCATTCATTCATTCGTATATTCATTTATTCATTTTCTCATCCATTCCTTCATTCATTCAGTCATTCATTCCTTCATTCATTCATCCATTCACTAGTTCATCCATTCACCAATTCAGCCATTCATTCATTCATCCATTGATTTACTCATTGATTTACTCATTCATCCATTCATTCATTCATTCATTCACTCATACATTCACCTTTACATGTTCTCCCTTCAAATTCTACTTTCCATTGAATCTTATTCACCCTTTTGCATTTAAAGAAAACATGTAGACATATAGGTTGGATACAAGGAAGACGATTCAGTTTCCTCCATCAAAAACCAACGAAATTCGACTTCCACACCAACCTTTGTAGATGACATCAATACTTGCTGATGTGATTGGACCGTTGAGAACGTTTCGCTCACAGATGTAAATCCCTTGTACACCAGATGTTGCATTCCTTATCGTAAGAACCTCTATATCCTCTATATGGTTGCTTTTTCTCACGACCATTGAGCTGCCGAGTGAGTATTTTCCAGTTGCATTTTCCTTGTACCACTTAATGTAGGAAATACCCTGAGTTCCATGTCCCGGTGCCTTGCAGATAACTGGAAAGCTGTCCCCCTTTTCCAAAGTCAACTCGGTTATATCTGGCACCAGCGTGACTGGTTCGGAACGTCTCCCTGCGAGAATAAACTACTTAAACGACAGGATCTGTTTCGATCAAATTGCACGGGGAACAGTAAAATATTTGGCAAGAATTCAAACACTGATCCTCCAGATTCACAGTCAGTTTTCCTTACGTACTTTCAAGTAAGATTAACGATTCATTTTGCACATAGCACTCTGTATGACATCTTGAGCCAGTGTTTATAAATGGGCATATTTTTTGCTAGCAATTAGAATAGATCGTGAAAGTGGTACATAGTCAATAGGGGAGTTATGCACAATGCGAATATGAAGCCCATGTGTGAACATAATATTGATTGATATAACTTCATTTTCTACATAGCCTATTGGAAATTTGTCAACACTTGGACTGTTCCAAGATGTTTTGTGGTTCATCTGTATCAGCAGCATTGCACAGCGTAACAGAAGTCATATGTAGGGCATCGAGCATTTTTCTATTAATTTGACATCTGGAGATGATATCCCATTGCCTATCTCGTGTACAGTGTTTGATTGGGAGCCCTGCAGCATCAAACCCCCTCTGGCTTCTCACGTAGTGTAGTGGTTCAACGTGTTGACTCATAACGCAGAGGATGTGAGTTCGAACTCGGCACATGTCACAATAAAAACGCAATTGGCGAGGAAGGCAATGTGAAATCACCTAATGGAATCCATTTCCCTAGAAGAACTCACAGCCCTGTCTCTGGTTTCTGCTACGCTCTAAAGCAAATATTCAACGCAGATTTACGCCTTCGCACATTTAAGCTGCTATTGCACTTGAAAAGCTTTCTGATTCACGGGCGAAGAAGATTTTAAGAATAGGCACGAATGAAGCAAATGAAAACAAAAGAATTAAAAAATCATCAATCGACCTGCTCTGATCATCAAAGTGCCCCATTCTGATGTAATGACTTTTCCACGCGCTTTTGCCCTACACCATAGCCTTGTATCATCCTGCATGAATTGTGCAATAAACGAGAAGCTGTCTCCCACTCTTGTCAGAGAGTCGTTGAAGCTTTCCGACAAACTGACTCTTTCCGCACCAACCATTAAAGTAACGGTAGCGTTGCAAACAGTAGTACTACAGTTGATCTTGACTTTGTCGTATTCGTGAGCAAAAATGCAGCATCCAGCAGTTGGACTCCGTTTCACCAGAAAGTCGAACGTACCTGTAAAAGATTTGCATTGCTATGAACACATCTGTGAGACTGTCTGCAAAATTAGTTCTCGGATAAGGCATAGAACTGGTCCATGGCTGCAAAGAGCACATGTCCTGATTTTGTTTTTTTGAAGCGCATCATTTTGCCCAATCAACTTGGAATTAATGAATTAATCAATGAATGAATCAATTGTGTTGAGATAAAAGCTTGCTCATTGATCATGTGGTCAGTGGTTCGAATCTAACTTCAGCAAAACTTCCACTTGGAATGAGGAGGGTCGCTAGCTCTCTGTAATTCCAAGCTTAGGAATCACGAGGTGTGGTTACATCGAGATGAAGGATCTGGAGGCTGCTCGATAAGCAAAAAAGCTTCTCAGTGTCCATTGACAATATTTGTACAAAAAAAGAGTTGTTACGAAGAATGTAGGATCATAAATCCGTCGTTTGGATTGAGGTGGTAAACAGAGCGTGTATATTGCATCTTTAGCATTGAATATGCATCGAATGCATAACTATGATAATAACAATAATAATGACAAAGAATTTATATTGCACCGTATCTCCTTAGGGGCATCATAAGCGTTTGATATTTGTTGCATGTAACAAATCAGCTGTACACGTACTCCACTGTGAACTGTCTAGGTATGGCAAGCTGTAAGCTATCCAGTTGGAATGACACGAGTTCCGACAATTACTGATATCATCACATTGTTCATTTGCAACTGGCTCAGCCAAATGTGAGTTTTCCAACACAAGAGCGAGTCTCTATTATATTACGAAATGAACGAAGTTTGGAAAGCTCCTTTGCTGAGGGGGTCAGTTTCCTGCTCGGTGCAGGTACTCGAAGGCTTCACCAGTAGGAAAGCCTCCTTTCATGAACCCTGTCATGTGAATGTTTGTTCTTTTCTCGTCGTGCTGTATGATTCATGAACTTAGTGGTGAACTATTCTTCGGCTAAAAACAAGGGGGTGGAAGTGAGGTCAAAGGAAACATCCATGTTTGCAGCTCCTGACTGTGTGTTTTGATACACTTCACTAACATTCACTAACAAGTGCAAATTCATCACACCTTTCAGAAGAGACAGGATACGGATTCCGCCAAATGTTAGGCAAAGGAAGCATTTTGCGAAAGAATTTTATCCAGTACCTTTCCTTTTTAAGATGGTTCTAGAATCTAGACAAGGGACTTTATTTCTGCAGCATTTTTATCCACACTTCAAACTCAGTCTCGTAAGAAACAGATGAATTATTAAGCAAAGCCTTGCATTAATGCTAAAAACTGCTCGTGGAGATATTGAATCCCATATTTATTCACGAGGCAAACAGGTGCTGTCTGCTATTAAAATTAGGCAGTACAAATGGTTTAGCAAGGCTTGCTTTGTAACATTGACCACCATGTGAGCTGAGGGGATTCAGAATGGTCCATCAGCTGCCATATGACGATAAAATCATGGGAATTAACGAGACAATGAGGTTTTTGAGAAGGCGCGAGTCAGCAGTAAAGCCATTATAAAGAGTTTCCAGTAGAGCGTTTTATGGAAAGTCAATAATGTAACGGGTGAGCGTAAGATCTTAAATGCACCACATGCACCTATTCAAGCAAGTTCAGATAAAAAGTCTCATAAATGGCATTAAAGCGAGGAGTAACGGAAGGTTTATATCCACTGCGTAAACAACATGGCCGAGTAAGAGATGTTACCCGTAAATCGTTAAGATAAATAGTACCTCAAGCAAAGCAAGCAAGATAAAAAGTACAGTCCTATGATCACCATGACAAGGCCGAGTATGAGCATACATCTTATTTAGTCATAATAGCAAAATAGACCTAGAGACAGTGATAAGGGATAGATGAAAATGAAGACAAAAGCTCATGCAACTAAAATTTTGGCCATATAAGCTTTGCATAGAACGAACATTTGGATCGAGAACAAATGTCATTTTATGAGACCTTCAAAGCTGGAATGTTAAAGCGAGCTGTGCATTATACAGATAGGTGCACAGTCAGAGATAGACGAGATAGATATGCTCTCATCAACGCTCACTATGACGATGATGATAATAAATGATTAAGAATAAGGCGGTTAAGGCGATTAAGCTAGATGATTGTGACGATACTGAGGATTATGATAGGGTTATGGTGATGATTATGATGGTGATTATGATGACGGTGATGATGACGATGATGATGATGATGACGGTGATGATTATGATGACGGTGATGATGATGATGATGATGATGATGATGATGATGAAGGCGATGATTATGATGACGATGATGATGATGATGATGATGATGATGATGAAGGTGATGATTATGATGACTATGATGATGACGGTGATGATTATGATGGTCATGATGACGATGCTGATGGCGTCGATGATGATGATGATGATGATGATCATGATGATGATTATGATGACGATGATGATGACGATGATGATGATACTGATGATGAAGGTATTTTCTAAGGATTGTAAAAGGGTAAGTGGGATAGAGGACAATAGCATTCAACAGTGACGGGGATAAGAGCAATGGCAATAAGTATAATGATAGTTTCCACGACTGCAATGATGATCGTCTGGACAATGCACGTGATCTTATCGATATACGGAAAGCTTGGGTGATTACTATTACAACGGAGATTATTATTACAACTGTAAAAAGCGGACGGGGAGAAAGATATTAATTCTAAATCTATATTGATGACTGTGATGATTTTTACTATGTTGATGAAAATCTAAATTCTGCCATGCCTCTTTAGCAACTGCTGGCTGGTCATTCACACGAAGGTTCAGAAGGAGTTGTATATCCTTTAAAGCAAATCAATCAACAACTTCGCTCATACATACAGCTGGTCAAACTGCTAAAATAACTTCATTAACTGGGTCAGCTAGAGAAAGCTTAAGTTGAAAGCTGAATAGTTGAATATGGCACCTGCCAATTGTTCAAAAGGATAACAAAGCTGGACAAAACTGCTTTATACAGAGTCGGCTCTTACAGCCATGATTAGCTCATAGAAATGAAAAATGTTAAGAAGATAGGTTTAATCCAAAGTTTTCCTACTTCATCTAATCATATCA
The DNA here is from genome assembly GCA_964026355.1 of Pseudorhiza aurosa. NCBI lineage: Eukaryota > Metazoa > Cnidaria > Scyphozoa > Rhizostomeae > Lychnorhizidae > Pseudorhiza > Pseudorhiza aurosa. The sequence continues at coordinate 4,950,831 of OZ032114.1, read as the reverse complement.
TCCATCCGTTCTAAGACTCAGTCAGATTACGTAGTTTTCTTGGTGTAAATAGATGCAGGCATGTTCCTCTGCAATGCTGCCGCAGTATCATCCCTTTTGCATCCAATAAATCGCAGCGTGGAATCTTATTAGTAAAAGCAAACAAATGCACTGTTTAACAAAAGCACCAGAGACGGAAATTTTTTGGAGACACGAAACAGGAGCATGGAATGCCAAAATAGCTGGTTTCAGGGTGAGAGGTCTTGAGAAAATATCTCCTTCACAATGGGCGAATCATTCTCTCAAAATTCAGAAAATTTTAAGAGCGACTCTTGTGCTTTGCAAAAGAGACTACCAGGTACTTTTTAGGTCCCTGTTTGTAAGGCACATAGGAAAGATTGCCAATAAAAGAGATTTTCCCCCGGCATCAAGAGCTGCTGCTTTTCAAGGTCTGTGTCCCAACATGCCGAAATATTTCCAACCAACGTTGCAGAGCATAATGCAATTGAAAAAAACGCCCGAAAACCCTTCATTCATCATGGAAAACACCCAAAACAGATAGAGGCCATCGTCTCAGGTGATTTGCAGAAAATCAAAACAAGTGCTATTTTTGCATTCATGGAAATAGTTCTAGGAAAGATAAACACAATAAGAATTTCTACTTATCACAGACAAATAAATAGCAAAGGCAGGGAAACGGAATAAAAAATCTACGCTTTGTTCCCCGATCGCGTCGGAAATAGTCTATGAGAGCTAGGCAATTTCATGCGAAATCAAATCGAATTAAAGCTGCATAATAAATGCAGTTTTAGCTTGCAAATCGAGCGGCGAAAGATAAGTAAATAGTTGCGTGAGAACTTCTCCTCACTTATCGGCGCACGATAAAGGAATTCATCTTCTGCTTACTACCGCTATCCGCTCTGTAATTCATTAAACAAGACTCAAGGATGCAAGCAAATACGTTAGTTCAGACCGCTTGTGGGACAATAGTGTTTGCGAAATACTAGCTTGTTTCCTTAGCAAGTATTCACTGCCTTAATAATTACACGATAGAGTTGTTGCTCTCAGAGGTTTGTTGGATGGAATTAAGAGATGCAGCAAGGAAGCTAAGAATAGGACCGTTTCACGCCGACAAAAGATAATAAACAAGTCTAATAGGCGTTAAGAAAAGTTTGAACGGAAAATGCTGCGCCGATTCAATTTTCAACTACGGAGCATTCAGAAATTTGTATACTGATTGTGAGAAACATGCCTTACACGAGATGTGTGTTTTCTGAGTATCAAGCACACCAGGCACACTGATTCTATTCGCCCCCCCCCCCACATACAACCAAAACGGTTCTTCTTTCACTTCATTAAAAAGGCTGCAGAACATGAGAATAACTGTGTCTCTAGAAAATCGCTGTCTTTCTACCGTGCCCTTTCTTCTAAGCATAATGTGCGAAACAACAAAACGGAAAACTCTGTTGGGGTACTCTGAGGAGATGGTCTAGAACAAGTTCTAATTACAACCCACGTGTGCCGGGATAAACATGTGCAGTTGGCATTCACACGATAAAAAGTTGAATTTGTGCCATTTAATGGCAGTGAACGAATGGTGACTGGTAAACGCGTAGGGGGAACATGGTTTCGTTTCGAAAGAACTTCTTTGCAACCAATGCCCAGATATAATAGCGCTACTCATTTCATGTCGTTTGTCAACAACATATAACGAACGTACCGTCAAATCTGTCTGATTCGAACTCTCTGGGGGATCGTAAAAATCATCGAATTACAAAAAGTTCGACTTGCAGCGATTCGAATTGTTGCAGTTTCATAGAAGGAGATTTTCAAGGGACCGTGGAATTTTGTTCGAATTAGCAAAATTTTGAATGACACGAGTTCGAATTAGATAGAGTTGACGGTAGAGCCAGGTGGCGACAGTTGGCCTTGGTCTATCTTGTACACGCCCCTCTATCACAGAAGCAACATTGAAGTTTTCGCCTTAATCCTTGCCAAACATGACATGGACTAGGTCAGCCGCTAGGCCCGTCGATTCATAAAGACAGAATCACATAATAACATTAGAACGGTTATCTATCTGCATACCTGCGGTCTCCTTGCATTGCTTCAATGCAGCACATGATGTGCGTAGCCGGTTGCAGCACACCATGGCCAATATAAGCACAAAGAACTTGACGATTGTGTTATTCCACAGCTTTTGAAGCTTCCAAACTCTCGATGGCGACATTCTCCTTGGTTGGCTTTAGACGACGAGCTCGCACGGCGAATGACCTATCCAACGAAGCTTCTAGTGTGAACTGACTCACCTGCGCTTAGCTCGATGTCTACTTGCAGGGTCCGTTCTGCTCGAGCCAAAATCAACAAATAATTGCCTGTCCTGTAAATTCACTTTTACATCCCACCTTGTCATTGTCAACACACAAGTGGATGTTATCGCCAGATGTACGTAATCTCTTTTTGACGTAACACACCGTGATCGGTCAGGCAGAAACGCGCCGTGTTTTTCTGAAAAGTACACCTTGACGAGATCTGAGCCATCTTAACCCTGCATTGTGTGACGGACAATTGCATGATAAGGGCGATAGATACGAAAAATGCTTTATGGACTTCGCCATTGAATGTTCATTGCAAATAGAGATAGGCTACTTAAGGCTGGCATTAGATCCCGGCGACGACCAGGCATCATTGTCAATTGTCAATTGATGATTACGGCGCAGGCCCGTCGGAACAATATTAATATCAGGGGGGCTGCAAGCGAAGCGAGCGGAAATGGGAATGCGGGGGCCTTGTCCCGGGAAAATTTTCCAGATCTTTAGATAGCTGAAAAGCGCCCCTGCTGTACAACTTGCTCTATTCCAATGCTTAGCAAATGACGATAAATACAATATCAAATTGACGAGGATGAAGGATTAAGAAAGGAAGGAATTAAGGAACGACCACTAGCAAATTATTGGGATGGGGGGGGGGGGGGGGGGTTGGCCCAAGCCCAAGCCCAAGCGCAAGGTACTACTTGCAGACGATTACATAAAAGGGTAGGTACTACTTGCAGACAATCATATAAACGGGTAGGTTCTACTTGCTGACAATTTTGACTTGAAATATGAGCTATGAGGTGCAATGAATCTATAGTGAATGTCAAGTCTCATCTGCTTTTAAATAGTCTTTATGTAAGGGATATGCTATTTGTTGAACGGCGTTTTGGAGGAAATTGAAGTAGCATTAGCCGAACTGTGTTTGCTTGCCTTTGACACCCTGTCTATATTTATATTTGAAGAAGGACTTTGAAGAAATTAGTGCTTCTGATTGATAAACTTCTTTATGAGTAATGGGAAGCATAATATGCTCGTAGTGCACTATTTTCTCTGGTACGAATACCAACGAAATTTCTATGTAAGAACATATAAAAATAGTTGGTTATGGCAAAGGTTACTGCCTAGGGCGGTAGATCTACTTTGTTAATGGAGGGTCATCCTGGCAATTGAATATTGTGCACTAGGTGGTGACAAGGTCAATAGTGTAGCCAACAACTTAAACCAAATTTCTAAATAGACCTAAGCTTGACACCATGACACAGTAGCTAGAATATCATGCAAAAACAAGGAAAGTCCTAGCGTTATGAAAACCCTGCCAACGGGCATCCATTCTTCTGGAAGGAAAAAGATGATAATTTCTCAGGCAAAAAACGTGGGATCCAGTCTCCACATCCCCATCAAGCTTACGGTTATGATGTTGTCAAACCTGGCATTCTTTTGAGAATCCAGAGAAACAAGGACGCTCCACCGCAAAGATTATGTATTACATTGTGCTATGGGGTAGTTAAGGGAAGAACAGAGAACTCGACTTGAATCGATAGTTAAGGAAACCTATAAGTCAATGCATTATTTCCCTATTAATGTTGAGACCTCGTGAAAATATGAAACACATGAGAAAGGTAAGAATAGTGAGAATGCTTCAATCTGCTCTCGTGAAAGCGTCGAGTGTAGAAAAATTGAAAGCAAAGGAAACTTAACCAACACCTGTTGGAAATATTTCCCATTCAGATGTACAAATTGTTTGCTGAAAATCCCATTAGTCCTCTAAAGAGTTGTTTGCTAGCAATGACACCAATTCCAGCAAACAAACAAAAATTGAAAAAATTGCAAAGAGCAATGAAGGGGTTCGATGTTTGCAAGTTCTGCACTGTGTTGCCTGGCTATCGATTATAATCGTCTAGATAATTATCTAAATCTGACGAAGAGCGGGACAGAGGAAGGCATGTAAGCAACACATAACTCAGCGCCTCCCAAAGTAACGGACAAGGAGATGGCCAGTTAGCAGGTTACTGCGTGGACAGGGTTGGCGGCTGTGTCAGAATGTCCATATCGGGTAATCAATCCACAGGACTGCAGAAGCCTTGGGACATCAGTCACATTGAATGGAGTGCACCGATGGAATAATACTCCGTGCCCAGCTTTGGGTAAAAAATTTCTCGCGGATGTGGTAACAGGGGGTGCTTTATCGAATGAAATGCCTATTAGCCCGTTGGATCTGATAAAAGGAATCCCCGTCTTTATTGGACATCAACTATATGCAGAAGTCAGCTGCAGCGTCTAAAAACAGCCGTGGGTATGTTGGCATTGTCCCAGTGTTATACCAAGCCAACCCTGTTTAGCAACAACTGCTGGGACACACTGCTAGCTGCAAGGCCTTGCTAGGTCGAGAGAGAGAGAGAGAGAGAGAGAGAGAGAGAGAGAGAGTGGAGTAGCTTCCTTGCACAGGCCCTCTTTTCGTTTTAATCAACTCATCGTACCAAAATATTGCTGTGTAGACCATCGCTAAATCCTTTAAAATCGAAATGTCTACTCAACGACGACGCCCTTGATTTCAACATTCACTCAAAGACCTTCCCGGATTACAAACGTTGGATGAACTCTATAAGTAGGCTGATTGGATAAAAAAACTGAATGATACAATGATTACACAAACGCCCAAAAATCTACCAGGATTAGATTAACGAAACGGGGAAAAGAGTGGGCAGATATCGACAGGAGACATGCTTGAGTCAACTGCATTATTGAACCTTTATTGAACAGTCATTGGGCAGTGGTGGCTAGCCAAAGCGATCTAATGACCGCTTTATGGCAGAATAAGCTATTTTTTATGACGAAATGAAGCAGAGCCATTATAAAAATCCAACGCTGCTCAGTACAAAACAAGCTCGACTATACAGTATAAACAAAACCCTACAAAATTGACTTAACCTAACTAGACTAACAATGATTAATGGAAATCCAGCTTTGAACTTTGTCGTCAAGAGAGTACATGTTCATTCTTTATCGTAAGTCCAATTTGAAAACGCATGAGAGGTTGCAATAACCGTAAACGGGACTAATCGCTCTTAAAAAGGACAAAAGATTTACAGGCTAAAGATCTAATCTAATAATAATAATATAGGAAAAGTCAAACTGGATAAACACTCCAACTGTTTAAAGCTGCTATAAACGTGTGCCTAGCAAAGCAAAATGAAATATAAAGGAAGAAGTTATTTAATATCTACAGTTATGTTGAAAGAAAGTTGATTGTAGTGGTTATCTATAAAGTTTCATAAGTCTAATTTGTTTAAGGCGCGGCCTTCCAATGGAAGCATGTTAAAGAGTTTACCGCCATTAAAACGAAAATTTTTTATTCCACATTATGTTTTAACCTTAGGCAGAATGACCATTTTCGCATTATTCTGTGTGTTCTTGTGTTCTCTTAAGAACCCAGGATTGATTGTATGAAGAATATCAATTTGAAAATGCACGATAGGTTACAATCATGTGAACACAGGGCCTTGTCGCTCTTAAGTAGTGCAAACAGGTTTACGTACAGAGAATCTCATAAAAAAACATCGGTTTGGCTATGTGACCAATTCCCCCAGATGAGTTGACTTTATTCACGAGTGCGTGAGTCAGCCAAAGAAGTCACAATGTAAACATTACCATGCTCGTGGGTAAAGTCGGTTGGAAACCGATGAGGTGAAAATAGGAATGAAAGTCTAGTTCCCTTAAAATGGAAACATTGACCTTGTTATTCAGAAGTCATCAATAACAACTTGATTCTAGTAACTGAAACATTCATTGGCAGCGAAAACCCCCATTTAAATTTATGTTGCTTTTAAAGTTCAATTATTTTCTGCATTGATGTCCTAACATTATTTGACAAATTTGTTGATATAGCTTGTTTATTGGCTTTATCAGCTCAATAATGATAAATCATATGTAGAGAATTCATCAAAACTGAATGAATTGTAAATAGTTATAATGATAAAATATTCAGACCAAGAAAAACCGATATGGATGAGATCTTTGTGAAACTTAGTACAAACTGTTTTGCATTGATACTGTTGCTAAAGCTGATTAGCCTACCTTGTAGCTAACCAACCACCCACAGGGGAGTCAATATGATGCTACAAGCTCAGCATGATCACGTGGTAATCCCGTGATGTGACAAAATGATCACGGGATGCGACACAATGGTCACATGAACAGGGATTCCGCCGGCATCGCGTGCTCGTCAAAGCTTGGAAGTCGATTTAATGGCAGCTGTCTCATTAGAATGGAATCCATTGAAGATGGGCATCTCGAGAGCCAATTTCGAACCCAATGGTGCAACAATGTGATTGGTGAAGAGAGCATACAATGCACACGTTATCGCTACCTACTTGAAAGGATTCCACAACAACTACGTCCTCAAGTTGTATGTACACTACTTCGTTTGATCCATATTAACTATAACGAAATGAAAAGCATAAAAGTATACGGAGAATGTGCGGAAATACTGCAACACACAAAGGACGGTGGGAGTCTACCGAGGTTCGAAAAACGATAGCAATCAAAACTTGCTACAAGGCGTTAAAATAAAGCTACTAACCTTGATATGATCTGGAAATGAAATGCAGCCAGCTCGATAAAGACCCCGTTTTCGAAAGTAGATCATCTCCCCTAACCACCTACAAAATCTTCCTGGCACGTGCAGTATATGGCACTGATCCGACATGGGATTTCAAAGGGAAATGTGGAGATAACATCTTTCAATGTACACGTGACATGCTCTAAACCAGAGGCGGGAAAACTACGACCGCCGAGTGCTTTTTTTGGCCCGCCAAGAACTTGTATCAAGCGAAAAATCTCTCCCGTTATTCTCGTTTCCTAATCGCTTGATACCGTATAAACACATTATAAACATGTAAACCGTTACAATACTGAACATGGATTCCGTTTTCAAAAGATTTAAGCATATTCTTCAGTCTTATTTCGTGGCAATCTAATTTTGAAGAAGCCTTGGCAACATATCGTTCGGCCCTTAAAAATCTAAAATTTGTGACTGCGGCCCTTGTGCTGAAAAGTTTGCCCACGTCTGCATGATACCAAGGATTCGATAGCAAGGATTCGATACCGTTCATAAGTAAAAGGAAACCTTTTAGTTAAACAGAAATTTGAATATATGCAACGCAATACTGTACAAAGATTTTCTTGCAAGACACGAAGATGCAATGATCTAGTTAGAGCAGGTATTGTATATTTACACGAGCTACAGTATGGGCGACACGAAATATTCACCACAAATCTTAACCCAGCAATGGAAATTCCATAGTCAAATGAGATTTATCGGAAAAAACTGCATTGCATACTCGATTTCGAGTGTAGCTGGAAACCAGAGACAAGGCTATGAGTTTTTTCTAGGGAAGTGGAATTCACGAGGTGATTTCCAGTTGCCTTCATCACCAATGGCGTTTTAAATGCGACACGTGGAGGAATCGAACTGACAACCCCCGTGTTGTGAGTCCGCATGATTAACCACTACGTCACGGCATCACAGATGTATCGGAACCTGAGGAAAATACACCTGCAATACTTGGATATGATGAAAATTTAGGAACCACTTTATTTGTTTACGAGGTAGAGCCGTTATCTAGAAGGCTTCAAATTCTTTGGCACTTCGACACTTGGTATCACTATTAAAAAATCAACCTCATCGTTTATTTACAAAGAATGGCCCTTGAATTCCTCCATTTCCACTTCAGAATGTTATGGTATTCTTCTCTCAAGGTTCCGAAGCTAAATAGACCAAGGAATATTGTAAGGTGGGAGTGATGAATAACATTTGAAATCATGCAGACATACAGCGATGAACTGAAACCGATGTATTGATAAAAAACATAAGAACATTTAGGCTAACTGAACGGAAAAGATCTTGCAGTATTTTGAACAATGTAAAACTTCAAAATTTCCACCCCAGCTTCATCAACGCCTCTTTTCGTGTATCTTGTTACAGCTGACACTTTCATGGCTATGTAGGGTATAAAAACGGAATTGTTCGTTTAGGCCACTTGGCCTCGTTTTTACACTATAATCTAGAGCAAAACGACGCAAAATGTCTCAATTGAAAATTACTTCGAATTATGCCTCATACAAAAAGATTCCTTTCAATTTCACATCTGTTATTATGTCAGCTATTGGGGGAAATGCTTCTTTCTAAAAATAGTTTCTTCATCTACTTTTGGCCTCTGACTAAAAATAGTGCTAATTGTTCTAGTTCTATACGGCCTTGGCAACCGATCCATCTCCGTGTGATCATTAAGTTTTTCATGGCTTCCACTTTTAGTCATATCGATTCATCAACCAATCATTGAAATACTCAACCTACCATTCGGTGCATTTTATTGCAAACGAATCATTGAATCAACTAAGAAACAAGAGAGTCGATGTGTTTCATCATCCCTGCCTCTATAGATTAAGTCTATCTGTTCATTCACTGCTTCTGCTTACCATACAGAACTCGAGTTTGATCGGGCATGTATTTCAATATGGCAACACACGGAAAGGCGCGGCAGTGAATGCTCTCTATACAGAAACTTATTCATTTATATAGAGACGATCTTGGCGAGATGAAAAGACCCTCGACACAATTCCATCTATGGTTCCACCAGCACTTTCGCGATACTGTTGGTCAATTATCACGAAATTCATCACTTGCTTCACGATTCATAATTGAATCACATCAAAAATAATACACAATCTTTAAAGGAAGCCTTTATTCTTGTGACGTCAGCTCCAATGCTGTCGCGCGGGCACATAAATTCTTTCATATGCAATAGATTTGAATTGTATCTCCGGAATTACATTTTTCGGACCAGACTTGCTTAATTGACTTTGCAAAACCGTTATAGCCTTCGTACCTTCACCGAGCGCTAAAATGCACAACGCGAATGACCTCTTAATCCCTTCCGCTAGGATGCTGGCTCGACTCCACGCAGTTTCTGACTAATGATTCGAGAGCGGACTGTATGTCAGTCGGGAATCTCAAGGCAGTGACTCGGTGAGGCTGGTATAGGCTCATTCGAAGTGCGCTTTTTGTCGGCAACATTCAGTTCTGAGTCATGCCTCAAATGAAGGATTGCGTCTTTGAATTTGTAGGAAACGTTGCCATATTCTCTTAGACACGGGCAGATATCTAGTAGATACTCACAGAAGTCTTTACGAATACCGAACCACCCTAGAAATGAAAAGCGAGCGTAATTAAAAAAATGTGAGATGCGAAATGGGCCTCGTCATGACAAAAAGAAACGAATTTCTTTCACTGTTCTAATGTGATGCAAATAGATTAATAACTGCTCTACTGATGTATGGTAAATCACAAGCTTTCTTAACGGGGGGAGGGAGGGGGAAAACTGAGACAGGACATTATGAAGCATGCAAGTTTATCAACAACAACAAATTGCTTTCCAGCATTTATAAGAGAACAGCAGGTCAAAAGTTATGATCGAAAGTAAGTCAAATTTACTAGGCTTCCTTCGATCGTAATTCTTTTTATTAGATGTTCTGCAAAAGGCTTGACGACCAAGGATGAAGTTAATAAAATGGTATTTCCTTAAAGAACACCTTTTACAGCCCCCTTCAAAATGTTTAATGATGCTGACGATGACGTGTAACAAACCAATGTTCCAATGACATGTCACAAAACAACATTACAATGAAACGGCAAAGCGTTACAAAAAAAGACAATGTCACACAGACCATTGCTACAATGAAAAACAACATCGCAAACCTAAACCTATATCATAACGAAAAGATCATGTCCCAAGCATATGCTACGAATGAACCAATAATACAATTTTTTATACATGATTCCACTACCTAGATGTCAAAGGTAGAAATTTGGACACTGAGAAGCTTTTTTACTTATCGAGCAGCGTCCAGATCCTTCATCTCGATGTGGCCACACCTAGTGATTCCTACGCCTGGAATTACAGAGAGCTGGCGACTCTCCTCACTGTAAGTGAAAGTTTAGCTGAGGTGGAACTCGAACCACTGACCATAGGATCAATGCGCAAGAATCTTACTATTGAGCTATCCTGACACCTTAAACAATACAATGAAATACAAAGTGTCACCAATAAGTACCACACGAAGTGTCACAAACCAATAATACAATGAAAAACAGTGTCACAAACGAAAGCTACAGCTTAAGTGATACAATGAAACAAGGATACGTACAATGGTACAATGATTAATGATACAATAAAGAAAAAAAACTAAAAGAGTGAACATCTACTTGGTTCGTGTCATGTATTCTACCTAGCATACCAAGGCAGAAGATCTTCGAGAGGGAATGAATTATCAACTGGTGTCCTGGTCCTTCCGCTTGATGGGGTCATCTATAGTGATGCGTTCACTTACAATGACAGAGAGGAAGAGACGCTTTTCACTCGAAGCGAACATTAAGCTTGAAGTGCATTTCGAGCCATTGGCCCTAGTATCAATAGCTTTGACCATCGAAGTATCCTTCCATCGCGTTTTCTACGAATCATCATGACTGACGTAGGTAAACAAGATTTCGATAGTACTACTGCTTAGGTCTGCCCGTTACAGATACAGTTGAGATTCTCAAATAAACATTCGATTATCTACATTTTGCTACTAAAAAAGCACTTCATTCAAAGGCGACCCATTGAAAAAACTATAAATCTCACAATTACCAGCTTTATTCTTCAAGCCGAACGATTAGACCATCTTTCTAAAAAACTCGCTTCGAAAAGATGAAACGTCAACGCAAATATTGCCAAATAATGAGCTCTTGATCAACATTGATGCATCTCACAGCTTTTACCAAGGGGCCTCCGAATCTGTCTCGCGTTTATTCGTTCCTCAGTTTTTGACTCATCTTCCTGGCAAGTGCTTTATGTGATTCCGCTTGATATTAAATGCTGACTATTCCAGGAGCAAACTGGAGTCAGTAAATTGTGGAATTTTCGTCACTCTGCTTTTATCCTATGGAATGACCCACTCTTGGAAAAATGTATGTTCAAGCGAAATTCATTACTAAGTGCAATTCAGCATCATTGAAATTCATCTACTCAGAAACGAATCTTGATTATTGTTGGATAGACAAGCTTTCCACCCTGTCCGAAATCTAAATTACAATGCAAAGACAAAACGGAGAAATAGAAAAATTGCAAGACTTACAGGGGTTGCCTCCTTTTTGATAAAAGGACGTCACAACAAGACTACCAAGTGACAGTTGCAATGGGATGAAGATGGCTGCGTGCGAATCTTTGTTCACCTGGTCAAGCTTTCTTGCAAGAGAAATCTGAAATAAATCCAGCACCCTAATAATTTTCATTGCCAATTATTCACAGTGTGTCGACAAAAAGATACCTCAACGAGTAAACAAGAAAATAATTTGATTGCCATCCTAGCTTACTGTTAACGATCCTTCTTGATATCGACAAAGTAGAACTTACCAAAAATGACAATAGAGGGAATATCATGAAGCACGATAGGGCAGCATAAACCAAATGACCTCTTCTTTGCCTCTGCGTTACGTCCGGTGAACGAAGAAACAGCAAAGTCCAGATGACATAGTAGATAACAACCACACAAAGCAGGGTGAGGACAATCCAAATTGGTACAAAAACAACCTGCAACATGTTGAAAACAGTTCAAATGACATATAGAAGGCAATTAGCTACATTGAGATCAGAAATAAACTTTTTGCTATGTACTTTTCTTAACACAATATCAATGACAAAATATTACAGCTCATTGGAAACGACGCATTATCCATGTCACACCCATTGGCCAATACATATAAGGGGAAATTCACGCTAAGAGCGAATTGGCGAAGAAACTAGACGATTAAGGGCGTCACTCGAAGACGCTGCTGGTTTCACGTTGTCTCTACTTGTCAGTCTCTTCGCAACACTACTCGCTCTTAGTGTCAATGCAAACAAGAAAATTGTCTAACAAAAATAACAAATAGGCAAGAAAGAAAGGGATACAAATGCATAGCAATTTTCAAAACGAGATGGCCCTATCATGAGTGCAAGCTAAAACAGTGCAAATACAGTCAACTTCACAAACCGATGAGACAATAAAATAGAACAGTAGTTATCTGTGTTTGCATTTCCAACAGTCTCTTAGAGGGGCAGTTGGCATATTAGCTAGAGCACATGTTTACGGTGCAGACGGTCTGGGTTCAAGGCGCCTTCCAATTAGTTTTATTCACCTACTCTCTGTCCACTCGGCAGTAAATGGGCACCTGGCATAAAACTGGGGGTAAAGTATGGCGAGCATGGGAACTAGCTACCCTTCCCCACAATGCCCCTTTTGAATGGGTGTTTTAGATTTTCATAGTCAAAGAAGACAAAGTGGTCACATTTTTTTTGATGAGTTGTACCAGAAAATTTTACTCATAATAACTGCATAGCATGCTGGGTTCTGAGCATAGCAGAAAATAGGGCCTCTGCTCTGAGTTTCTCTCTAGGTAAATGGCTTCTTATTAGGTGATGTCCCATTACCTCTTTCACTTGCAGCCTTTCTGTGGTGATTGGTTCAGGATTCAAATTTAGAAGTCATATCTTAAGTCTGCAAGCTTAACCACAACACTACAGCACCTCTAAGAATGCAACATATACTTTCCTGAATAAGAAAATGGGTACACCTACCACCCACTTCCAACTGACAACATTATCAAGCTTGATTGCAATGCAGATGAACTGAAGTATATTGACAGAGAAGAAAGTCTCCAGCTGTAATGAGGAAGAATTTCCATTAAAAGAAAAATATGTTAAGAAAAAATAATATGAACGTTAATGTTCACATTTTCAGGGTAGGAGCCAGCCACCAAAAAGTGGGGGGGGGGGGCACGTGATTAGAGCAAGTAAAAAAATGGAGCTTGGTCATGCTGAAACAAGTATTTACTCTTGGCAATTTAACAATAAAAAGGAAGTTCCAAAAGCTATTAAATAATGATATAGGTTGCATAACCAGCAACAAGTCAAAGAAACAAGATTTAAGGAAAATTCCATTCTAAATGAAATGATAACAAATAGGCAGAGAATGACTGAGGTCTATTTCCATGTCTTCTCTATTCAATTGACTGGCCTGCTCTTAGGGTGCATCCCTTGCAAAGTAACATATGCAAGACATTTGAGAAAAGTGCAACAGGATACAAACCTCCAAAGATCTATCGTGCTTGAATCCCCAGATACAGGCAACTATTGACAATGCTGATATTAGGAAAATTGGTGCAAATGCAGCTCTGTATGGAACAGCTGTGAACGAGCTCAGATTTGAACATAACAGCAGCTCAAAAATGAATATCAGAGAGTGGAAGAATGTACAAATCAGCATTGCATACAAGTCAGACCTCTCTCCTCTCCTAAAAGTAAAAAGGAAATTGTCACATAACAAAAAAAGATTCCCCATGACTACTTAGTACACAAGTGATAGCAGCATGTCATTGAATGTAAAATACACTGAAAAAGTTTATCAACACCAGTTTGCATCAGTCATCTTCTCCTTTAGAGAGAGATTCATGAAGGGAAGTTGTAAATCCAGCACACAAACGTATCCAAGTTCAACAGAAGTCTTCACTCTCTAAAAAATGACAAGCTCTATAAAGTTCTTCAAATTTGCATTAGAACTAGAAAGGGGGTCTACACAGGCAGAGGAAATTAAAAGTTAAAACGCCCTTATTCTTTCAAGGTGAACAACTCTGAATCTCACTGCAGTCTTTCCTAAAGTGCTCAAGTTTGAATTGAATTCAAAATGACAAACACAAAAGATTCCTCTGAAGGAAAACCGTTAAGCATTCAAGTTGCAAGCGGTTGATTAATACAAAAACACATCTATCATGTATATGATATGAACATCATAAACCTGTACTCAGGATGATTGATCCAAATAAGTGTGCCACTGATACATCCAGAAAACACAATGATCTTCCATATCCAAATTGGTGTAAAAATTATCCAATAACTCCATTCAATGACATTGTCTAATTGCAATTCAAGCAAAATGGAAAATGCAAAGGCTGATGAATATATCAGGAACTTGCTGCAAATAAAATCATGCGCTATTCAATATTTGTAATCATATGCCACAATGGAAAATATAATACATTATTCACATCATACATTAAATGCAGGCCAAACAACAAAAATTCACTTAAAGAAGCAAGCCTTCTTCTTAAGAAGAGGAATCATTTATGGAACTTGATTTGGCACAATTACACCTAAAATTACACATTGTCTTGAAAGAAAGGATAGATACGAGGTTGTGCTACCCAGGGCTGGAAAAGATCAGTAGCAATGAGACAGTGAATGCAACCACAATGCATTTCTTCAGTCTTTTTGCAAGTCAATACCAAAAGTGGAGGCCAGTGGCCTTACCATGACAACAAATTTGAAAGCCCCAAGAGACTTTAGTAAGCCAAAGTATTACTTTCTTTCAAGAATCTGTTTAAAGGGCCTCTCCAGTGAAAAGATTTCATTTTCGAATTTGATTTGGTCAAATGCCCTGATTTTGAATCTGCCCTTATCTTTCTGATATCTTGTGTTTTCTTAATTTTATAGGAGTTGAAAGTTCTTTTTTGAGTTCTGAAATTGCTCAAAAAGAATTCTTGCAGACCTACTTTGTGACATCAAAATGACATACAAACTTTCTCTGTAGTTCATTTTTCTCAGGAGAATACATCGGATTATGAACATAATGGTGGATTCAATTTCTGATACACTGACGCCACCTTCAATTGCAAGTTGCTCAGAATCCAGAGATTCACAAAATCCTGTAATATACTTTGCGATATTATTGTGATATCCTTTGCGATGTTTATTCTTATTCTTTCGGTGAAGCCTGATTTAAATCGCTTAGAACACACAAAAAATACAAGGTATCAGAAAAATAATCATCATCATAGATTTGAATCATGACACTTGATTGCACCTTATTCCAAAATAAAAATTCTTCACAGGAGAGTCTGTCTAAATGCCATAACCAAAAAAGAAGCTTATTCTTTCTTAGAAATTGAAATAGATGCACATTACATAGCCATTTACAGTCATTCAGAAGTAAAATGAGTTCATGGAAATTCAAATATTAAAAACTAATCATTCAAAGAACAATTAGAATAAAAAGCCGTACTTACCTTGGATTGAACTCCTGGAACAATCCTCGTAGATTCATCCTGCTGGTCCACTTACAAATATTTTCTTAGAAGGAAAATGACCAAGGCAGTCATGTTGTATCTTAAATCATTGTGATTAATTTCTTGAAATTTTACGGGACAGAGTTTGCTTCAAGTATTTTGGAAACATCTTCGATTTGCACTCTCTCGGGTGAGATGTTGACTATGCTGAGTCTTCCAATAAAGCCTGCACAAGAAAATTTTAACTTAGGTTAAGAAAGTGAATTTAGGAAAGTCGGGAGCCAGTAGGGTACTCAAAATCTAACTTGGTGATGAAAATTATTAATCCTTTTTATTTACACCTTCATTTTTCTAAAATATTTACTCGCTGAGGTGTGCACTATGTTTAAAATTCAGCGTTCAACAATAATTTTTCGCCTAGAAAGTTCATCAGTCGAAAATTTGAGCCAGAATTTTACGTTTAATTGCTCTTGATCATGCTGATATAGCCATTACTTTAATGGAGTAGGCTTGATCCCACAATCCACCGTGACAGGCCTAAGGGAAACTCGTACCTTTTATGACAAAGGCTTTCGCAGCTAAAAGGAAAACAAGATATTATTCATAATGGATAAAAATTGTAGGGCACTCACTTCAGAAGTTGTTGCTTGTTGGTACCGAAATGTTTTTTTGGTTTTTACGAGGATGGAAAACAATCGAGCCTGTAACAACTGCGGGCTTCTTTTTCGTGCAGGCTGGCAAACCAAAACGAGGTAGAACAATTACGTCATGTCAAGTACAACGAAGCAAGCCATATATGTATGTAACCGGGTAGAAGCCCGCATAACTGGGAAGGGCCAGTCAAAGGAAGGGTATCTGGCTACAGAGACCTAGTCATAAAATTGATCAAACTGGCTAAATCAACACTGCCAGATATTGCAATCGGTATTCCGCAGGGCTCTTGTCTCGGTGCCTTGCTTTTTCGTCGGCACAAATATGTAGATGACATACTTTGTCTCAGGTCCAAGTAAATACTGTATATCTATAGATTGAGGCTATAACCTAGAGTGGAAAGAGCAGATCCACGTCTATCGAAATCTAGCCAGATTAGCAGTAAAGCCCGTAATGGAAATCACACTGAGAACGTTCTGAAAACTGAACCTGCAAAGAAGATGAAACATGGGAAATGAAACTAAAAAGAATCAGGGGCGTAGGGAGCATTTAAAAATTAGGGGGAGGGGGGGGGGGGCAGGTCAAAAAACAGGACGTTCTGAAATAGTATAGATGATCGATAATAGCAGAGTCTGACCACAGATAATGCAAACTTGATCAAAACAATGCTGACAATCATCCTCATAGAACGCCTTGATTACAAATAACGCTCTGGGTTTTACCTTACAGTGAGAACTAGGGCAAAATAATGATCTCGTGATTATCCAAAAGAGCACTTTTGGATTAAGAAGGGGCACTTTTGCATAGTTTGCCGAAAATGGGGGGGGGGGGGGGGGGTAGGCTCTCTCGCATATCGATCCCTACATCCCTGAAAAGAATCAGCTGTTCAACTGGTATGGGGAAACGAATACGTTAATGTGCAGATGAAGACTAATTCTAAGTTAATCAAAGCTGTTGGACTTCAGAAAGACGCCAAGAAATAACTGCCAAAGTGACACTAAAAGTACCCTACATAAGTAACCTGGAACATATTCGATAATGCTGCTCTGCATTGGATTGCTGCAGGAAAGCTGAGCATGACAGTTTGCAAAAGCCAAAAAACTGAGCCGCAAGGATTGTAATAGACAGTAACTTGGCCGTTGCATTAAGGCCCCTTATCAAAGCTTTTCGACAGTACAACGATAGATTCGGCAAGTTCCTTAAATAGCCTTGCTCTATACCATATGCAATTAGCGCATATATATACAAACTCTGGCCATTCTACTCACACCCTTCGTAGCGGGGCTTTGTATAGGCCACCATAGCCTTTCCTCAATATAACCCACTAAAAAAAAAAAAATTCCCAACGGACGCTGCACTGAATAGGAAAAATATTACTATAATCTGGCATTGCAGCTCGCGTTTGTAAGGTGTTGCTTTTGCAATAATTGACGTGAATCTTTAATTACAAAATACCTTCGCCTGACAATGGATTGGATATCAAATTTTTTTTCAGCCAAATATAAATGAAGAATCTTATAGATATCTTGACAGTATATCAACTACTTTGCTGCGGGAGCTGAAAAGATTTCTTGCTGCAAAGTTCTTAAAAATACTGCAGTATTCGACGGAAATCCATGCTGTGATGGAATGTCAACTTCAGCAGCTTCACGCACACTTCCAGGTGTGTTAGGGCCTCAATGAAGCCATGGATTTTCATCGGCTCGTGGCGTCATGAACTAACCGAGGTACAGAGAAAAGGGGTCGGAAACCAGGAATACAAAAAACAACTAAGTAATCAAGGAGCATATATCCATTCCACAGCAATGCTATCAACATTTCTTGACGTCATGCTGCAAAGACCGATTATTGCAGTCACCACACGTCTGATAAAAAGCATTTACAAGATACAGTAATGATAAAACTATATAAAAGTGCAATAAGAGCACAAAGTCAGAGAGGCAGGGGGTCTCGTTCTACAAAAAAATGTGCGAGATTTAACACGATTTCTA
This sequence comes from Pseudorhiza aurosa, assembly GCA_964026355.1. NCBI lineage: Eukaryota > Metazoa > Cnidaria > Scyphozoa > Rhizostomeae > Lychnorhizidae > Pseudorhiza > Pseudorhiza aurosa. Next base: position 4,932,757 of record OZ032114.1, on the reverse strand, counting down.
GCAAATATGAGGTGATCCATACACGACAATAGGGCTTTCCTTTCATTGTACACTATGTACAGGTAATGAGTTGCTACTCGGTAAGATTCTTCTGAAATACAAAAACGCCACGAAAAGTACCGAACTTATTCGGCCCTGGAATTACATAAGTAGCCAGTTTACACAATGTAACTCCCAAGAATAGCGGCAAGGTTGGAGATTCAAGGACTTACACCTTTAGAGAAGCCCTACAAAGCAACACAGCTTTAGTATTTAGTTGGAAACATCAAATAAACACAGAAAGTTTTATAGATAAACGTGGAAAATTAGGGCTCCTGGCCCTGGAAAATGATGTGATAATAACTAACAGAGAACTGGATGGTACTGCTAAGCTAGAAGTGTCAAGATATGCTACTAAGACATTGGAAAATTGTACACTCGGTATACCTCATTCAGTACAAATCTGTCTTTGCAAACAGCACAGAAATGATTGGGTTTATGTGTTAAATGACTGCAGTTGTGCTTAAAAGAGGGTGAACGGGAAAATCTATGCGTAAAAGTATATTTTATCTGCTCAAGCACACAGCAGCATTTCTGGGTTATACAAGATCAAAACATTGTCTTACTACTAAGCTCCTTGCAATCTCTAGTAATATATCACCGACAGAGGAGCAAACATAGTCTGAAGGTTGGGCTTGACTCTTTTGATGCAAATGCATTTACATCAAAAAGGCCATGGTGCAAACAAGCAGATTAAAAGCATTCACAATCCAGGAAGTAGATGACAAATGATTTGGAAAAGACAAAAAATACCCAGGAGTGTTCAAACAAACATTTACACATCCTTCATTAACAGTTCCAATTAGCTTCGCTTCAACAAAACATCATCCTTTGAGTAACACACCGTACTTTTCCTTGTTCAATAACTAGCTTTATGTTTAAATTAGAGCAAAGGAGCAAATCAGTCGCCAAGATCTATTCAAGCCAACTTTACTCCCAACAAGTATGTATCTCAAAGATGAAAAAGACAGTGTTTTAATATATATGTCCTATTTCAAAAAATGATATTTGGAAAGCATACCATCTCACACACCATCAAAATATCATTCTGTCATCTCATGAATGTAGCAACCAAAGTAAAGATTTTGGGCCAACATAGCATTTGAATAAAGCTAATTTCATTTTAATTCAAATGTGTGTTTTGCTCTATCATGTCAGGGAAAAAAGATAACTTTTTCAGTCATTTCACGCAGACAGCTGTTTGCAAATTTAAAAGGACCAAGCACCCGGTTTTGGCTGCAGTAAAATCAAAACGGTTTGGTCTGCTTTGTAGCACTATCCGACCCTGGGCATCTACATCTAAAAATCTCTAATATGCTAGCAGTGGACCTATTTATAGAACAAACTTCTACTGTCTTCAATCTGATTCTTCCTCTTCTTCTTCTTCCTCTTCCTCCTCTTCTTCTTCTTCTTCCTCCTCCTCTTCTTCTTCTTCATCTTCCTCTTCTTCATCTTCAGGCTCCTCCTGTTTTTTGGCTACTACTTTCTTCTTGGGGGCAGCTTTTGGAGGAGCTGGGTTCTATTTGACAAAATAAGAATTATCATCACTATCGAGATCGTTCACACTGAAACCGATTTGTTCACTATGATTCACTAATACAAACAAAGCACTTAACTATGGCACAAGACCAAATTGTGCAGATTCAGAAAAATCTTCAAATTAAGAGACAAAATGCATATTATTAACAACTGATGGAAGTGTTCTGGTGAGGAGCTCTGTAACAGAAATAAAATATTGTTGAAGTAACTGCGCTAGTGCTGTAGAAAATACTGAAACAGGGGAATGCAATAATAAATAACATCATCAGTGTAGCTAACTTGACCAAAATTACTTTCCATAAATCTTCAATCACAAGAAGCATTACTTGAAAAAAGTATTTTTAGCAGAAAATACAATATTAACATACATTCTTTTTGTAAGACTCCATCTCTCGCTCATAGCGCTTTTTGTCTTCTGCAACTTTATCCTGGTAAGGGTCCTTTTCCTTTTTGCTCATCTTTTGCCAAGCCTGCCCAGCAAGTGAAGGAATCTTCTCGCCCTCCTTCAGTTGAACTCCTTTGTACTTCTCTCGAAAGTCAGCAAGGAAGTAAAAGTATGCTGTCTGTGGACGTTTTGGTTTGGCTGGATCTTTACCTTGGGCCTTTTGGAACGCATCTCTCTAAAATAGCAATGATTTTTACGTGTTTTGAAGAGTTGAGTTCATTTTGAAACGCAGTTGCAAGGAAGACTAAGGCACTCCATTTGAACAGCCAAACTTCTAAAGGTTTGTTGGATATTTTTATCACATAAGGCTATATACTGTGGCAACTCCAGCTTTGACTTGCATGGTATTCTATAGCAGATTTACCAAATATTTAGTTCCTTTCTCCCTTTCTTGCTGCTAAGCCCCATCCCCTTAAAAGGGTTATTTATCTACTATATCACGATAATACATACCTCTTTGCTATACCTCTCCTTGTCTTTATTGGCAAGAAGCGTGTATGGCTTTTTGTCATCGTCGTCCATCTCTCTCCATTTCTGACCACAGATCTTGGCTACTTCTTGTACATTACTAGTATCCTTGCCCTTCTCTTTCAACAACTTTCTGTAATCACTGACAAAATAAATGTACGCAGATGCTGGTTTCTTGATGCCATCAGTTGCCTTCTTACGTCTCTTCTTTTTATCGTCGCCCTTCTCGGACCTCTTTGGCTTCTTGGCTGGAGACAGCTTTTGCTGCCTACTTTTTCTCTTGCCTTTTTGATAGAAAATGGAAACAAAATAGGAAACTCTACACAGCTACTCAATTCTTCTTCTACCAGAAAAATATGCACACCTACCCTTCGAAAAAGACTGCTTGGAAAATCAATGCATTCAATTTATGACAGCAAGGGTGCCTCTCCCTTTGTTTTGCATGCTACTCAGAATTGCCAGACAAAAATGTCTGCCGCCTTGAATATCGCCAAATCAATGTGAACCCGACAAAAACAGCCTGCAGTTGACATCTTATTAGTCCAGACACATCACCGCCTCATCCTAGGTCTAAATTTACTTTCGCAGCCGAAGCCTTAACGTTCCCCCATAAAAGGGAAAAATTAAAACACATTTGGCTTGTCCTAATTCTTGTCTAGACGACATCATTCCGAAAAATCCCTCTCACTGCCAATTGAACGACTAAAATCGTACATTTTTCTGTAATAGCCTATTTCAGTTTAACAGTGCCTTATAAATGTCGAGGCGCAGCCCTACTTAGTCAATGCAGAATTTATGTGAAAATTATCCTTACTTCCTTCCCGACGAAGAAACAAAATGGCGAACGATGAAAAAATAGTCTTAAGCATCTTAAAGCTTGATAGAGCGCATTTCAACCAGCTACATACCATTTCTAACAAGTTTCCAATCAAACTTTCTTCCAACGAATGGACCAGCGCTGTTGACGTAAGTTTGCAAACGACCTCAACTGCACAGACCTTATTCGAGTCTTACTCGAAATTCTCTCGAAGCTGATGTTGAAAATGGCGAGCCTTCCTCTTCGATACGACGCAGACAACTTCCTTCAAGACCCGTTTAAAAATTGTCGACATTTAAACGGAAAATACCCCAAAAATCGCAACTTCCCTTTCGGCGTAGATCCTTCGTACAGGTTTCACTACCAGAGAGTATGAGTAATTCTCACAAGGGTTTGACCGTAGTAACTACATTTCAAAGGTTCACTGTAGCGCAGTACAGGCTTCATAGCTTCATACTAGTAAATCCCATACATTGCTTACAGTACTACGGTTCACTGGGAACAAGGCTTCAGTACGTGGAATAGTCGGTGATAAAATTGATCATAAGAAGTTTGCGAAATCGATTTACATCAACTTTACCTTCCATTTCAAATCGATTGGTATTGTCTTCGAGGTTTTTTTTGTTTTTGTAGATCTTTCTTTCTGTCAAGTTGTCTTCTTCGTGAAGGCGAGAGTTGCAAGAGAGCTTTGACCACACTGGAACGTCTCTCGAAAGAAAACATAATCGTCTCTAGGGCCCAGACCCCTGTACACAATAAAACGCGGTTGAACAACGGCGCGCCAATTTCAAACAGTTGAATACAATCGAAAGGCCACTACTTCCACCGTATCACAAAGTTATAGTAAATATCAAGGCATCAATTCAAAGAAAATTTTTATTAAACTTTGATCTTATCGCGCTAAGCTATGTTGAGGTTATTTGACTAATCCATGAATGCACAAAACTCCTAGAGGGTAAATGCTGATGCCGCTAAAAGAGGATTCTGTTAAAATGGAGTTAAGATATATAACGCACTGCCATTTAAAGACTGTTAAACCTTACTTTCCATTCAATCAAGAGCAATATATGTATTAAGTTTAAGCAACATTATGGTATACTTTTGTATTACAATGACTATTCAATTAGTAGATGCATTAACTTTTATTGACTGTAAAAAAACAAGGTTTCTCTTGATAGCAGCAGCCAATGCGTTGTAAGCTTAGTTAATCAACCTTTACAAATAATGTATTACTGTTATTATTATCATCATCATTCTAGGAGATGGGTCAAAAAGAGCGCTGGGATCAACTTGTTAGAGAGGTACCATCTTGGAGTCATGTCATTGTGGCTAGTATCATTTCTTGCTGTATTTTACTTCTATACAGTATAAGGTACCCCTTTACTGCAATACAAACAGAGACAGACCAGAGTAAAGCCTGGATCATCTGTATGGTGGCTATGGTGAACTAACCACTAAGCCAACAATCCCTTCATAAGATGGAATATAAAGAGCAAATCATAGCCATTAAAACTTAGTGGCTAATTACTCAATGAAAAGCTTACACGAATTCAGGAAAAATATGTTGCTCATGTTAAACAATCATGAAAAATCTCAAAATAACTATTGGATACATATCTGCAACAATGGCTGACAAACTTGGGTTGCATTCCGTAAGACAGTCTTATCACAGAAATGGATTATGTTGATAAAGGAACTAGTGGAATAAAATGTAATTTCTTAAGGTTCCAACTGATTCAAGCTAAATTTGAGTTGAACTGCACATTATAAGTTGTCTGTAAAGTAATAACAATAAGTCTTGGCATGTCTGGCTTTCCACTTTTACCAATACACTTGCGATCAATATGATTCTACCAGCATATTAATCATGACAAGTTTCATCCAAGGCTCCAAACCCTATCATTGCATTTGTTGTTTCACTCTTCTAAGCAATGGTACGGTTAGGAGAGTCTAATGTTCTGACCGCTGCATGAGTAGTTGCTTCAGGAAACAGCTTGGGTTCTCCATTACCAGTCTGAGGCTTCATTATTTTGCCCTGAAGTATCTGCCATCTCAACCTAGAAAAGAAAGAAAATTATGAGATGAAGCATCTTTGTTTCATATAAAAAATTCCCTTTGGTACAAAGAAAATGCTCTCAAATGGGGCATTAAAAACTGATCAGGCTCTTGATCTGAAACTTATCATCAAATACAAAATTGGGCAAAACAGTATTCTTCATTCATGGACTGAAACACACACACATAAACACCATTTAACAGTGTACATATAATGGAATAGCAATTTCTAATTATTTATAAGGAATGTTTCCTGTAACTATTTGAAAACTTCAAACTTTACCCTCAATGCCTTTGTCAGTTTCTTACAATCTAAGAACATTAAATGAGTATGACATATTGTCAAATTGTCAAACTGATGCATAATTTGATGAGTACCTAAGACAGCAAGGCACTGACTTCAAAAGCAAGCTCTCGTAATTCCTATGTAATGAGAACTTTTGGTGAAAGAAACAAGCAAAAGATGCATAAACATGCTTAGAGTTTTTACACAGCAATTACTTTTCATAAATGAATAGCAAATTGAATGTTAGTGATTTCAGCTACCTCTTCGTCTACTGATCCAACTTCAGGACTGGCAGTATCAAATTCATCTGTATCATCTTCAAGCTCTTCTTCAGCACTTTCTTCTTCATCAACATCTTCCTCATCCACATCTGTAACCTTTTCCAAAAAAGACTCAAATTTAACATACACTCAAAAAATGGATTGGATGCTGTTGATTTCTCATACTTTTCAACTCTTTGTAGCTCTTAAGAGCTAGGAAAACCTTGCCAACTCAGAAGCATAAACCCCTTCTCCATCTTTAGAAGCCTCTAAGACTAATCATAAGAGTTCAGTATTTTCTGTTTATCATATGCCTCCAACTTGATTTTTCTCAATCAGCTTTGAGGGTTACAGCTTTTGGAAGCTCCAATTCTTCCATTGGATTTGGTCAAAGCATGGATCCTTACGATCCGATGAATACTTTGCTCTTCAGGGCTGCATGGTACAAAAGAGTACAGGTTCCCACAGCAATAAGGTTGCAATTCTTTTCAAGCTGAAAAGCTCTGGACAGCCTGGTTATGACAAATTCTTACAAATGCTAGCGTTAAATATCAATCGAGGAAAACTATATGGTTTTGTATTCAAAGAAAGCAGACTGATTGCTTCAAAAGCCAATCCTATACTATGTACAAAAAGTAAATCACAAGCATTGGTTGAAAAGAAGAGGAAAGTGGTCACAAACAAAGCATTTGAAAAGAAAGAGGAACAAGAAGAAGAGACGTGAGAGGACCTTATCATGATTAACTCAACCTTTTTTTGCCTTGTTCTTGGCATACAGAGTTTAATCATAGGATATTGAGAAGCTAAGGCCTTCTGACAGTGCTAAGGTCCATTATCAAGATTTGAAAGCCAGAGATGAGGCTCATGTTACTGACCTAAGGGGCTACCATAGAGCTATATTTACACCTACAGGTCCAAAGAAGATTCTTGATAAGTTCTCTGGCTAGCCAAAGCTATAGGTAGGCACAGGCAGAGCATCCATGTTATACGGTAGCTAGAGGCATGGAAACACGTTGAATTATATATGTTTTCTAGCCTCATGTCCTGCCATTGCAACAAGTTGCACTTATCTCTGAACTTTGTGTGTGCTGAGTCACATAACATTTGATTTTGCGTGAGGACCATCATGTATCTAAATTCTTATATTCTTTTGCTATAGATTCTATACTGTATTGATACCCTGGAGGCAAGTGCAAACTCTTTCTAAGAAACACATTGTCATTTTATGGGGAATATCAAAATGAATAGGTAGCCTCTTGGTAACGTCTATAGTTTGGAATTTTGGTTGTTCCAAAATTATAGATTATATGTGGAGAGTAAACATTTAAACTCATAAACACTTGCATTGTTTTTTCAGCTAAACAAGACATAGCCATGTTTTGATATATTTATTTATCCTGAAGGAAAGCACTTTGTAGAAGAAGAACACAAACTCTATCTCACAAATCATCATTCATCCCAAGAACATGCAACTTATGGAACGTCTTGCCTTCTTCTTGCTTTCCTGAGTCCTACAACTTGCCATCTTTCAAATCTAATGTAAATAAACTTGATCTTATCTCTCTATCCTCTTAGCTGCTCGCTTTCTTCTTTCTTCCTTTGTTGGGGCTTTGTATAGGTCACCATGGCCTTTCCTCAACATAACCCACTAAAAAAAAAAAAAAAAAAAAAAAAAAAAACCACAGTTTTTAGTGAGTTCGCTAACTGAGTTCCCAAGAAGGAGCACACTGGTAGTTTTCTCTGGCTAAATACCTTGGTTATTACAGCCGTCTTATTCCAACTTTCTAAACCTTCTACAAGAGCCATTTTGACAGCACTATCGGAAACTTCATAATACTCACCGTGTGTTGTTCTTTAGTCTTACCAATGGGAACAATATCCTTGCCCTTGTTTACCTCTTTTTGGATCTAAGATAAAAGGCAACTTGAAAAAAGTTCGCTCTACATAAATCAAAAAGATTGAATAAAATTAAGCAGGAAGTGAATAAATTTTTTGACATGCAGAGCTTTGCTGTCATCCAATTTGATTGACCTGGTCATCTTTGGGATGGTGATAAGCCTTGCAGCTTGCTTCGTCTTCATGATTTCGACAATTTTCGCTTTCTGGAAAGTTTGAAAAACCTAGCAACATACCTTTTTGTAAAATTCATTTTCTTCTTTGCTTAACTGGAAGTCTTCATCTACTTTTTGGTCTATTTTGAACCATAAATCATCGACTAGCTTCGCTCTCGGGTTAGGAAAGAAAACATAGGCCATCTTTCATTACCACTTGAGATACACCAAAATGAGGCAAAGTAAATATGGCTACCTGCGTGCAACAACAGCAAACACAATAGACTTGTGCCATAGTAGTGTGGTGTGCGTTCGTTACCCCTCTGCAGAAATGCGACGGTGGCTCCCTAGCTTTGGTGCATACCTGATTGGCATTCAGAAAAAAGGATCAAGATTGATGCAGTTGATCCTGTCATCGAAAAAAGTACCATCTTTTGCTGCAATATTCAGTAACACACCGATAATAAGACACCACCATGCAACTGTAGAATTGCCTATGAATTTGGGACTCTTTTCTAACAAATGTTATGGCAACAATCAGGTTCAATTTCGTCACCTTAGCAATGCTGTAAGCAGAGATGGTCAAATACACCTTATAGATGAAAATGGCAGGAATGCAGGATTGGTAAGCTTTGGTGTAGCAAAATCATTAGCAGATGAAAAAGGCCTTGAGTTACACTTAACAAGGCCTGTTTCACACCAACATCCTCATGCTTTGTACAAATTGTTAAGTAAAAAGGATATCTATGAAAGAAAGAAGATGAAAAAGCTACAGCAGCAGACTATCATGAAAAACAGGCAAAAGCTGAAGGAGTTGAGTATGAGCACTGATATTGGCGAACAAGATATGATCTGGAAGCTGAACAGACTGAGGGAGTTTTTGATGGAAAATGATAGAGTAAAGCTAATCATAAATAGGAAACGAAGATCAAAGAAAGATTGCAGTGAACTTCTCAGTAAGGTGGTTCACTATTTGAAGGACTATGGTGAGATTGATGGGAATACAGCTGAAACTGACTTTCGGTTGCAATGCACTTTGAAGCCTGTTCAGCAGGTGAAAAACAGCAAGCAATGATAGCAGCAAATTGTTACAAACATTTTAAAACATACTTGTAAATTTTTTTACTCTCTTTGGTCAGTGTTTCATGCAAATCATTCAATGCACACAGTATGAGCCATCATTTTCAGTGTTACGAGGGTAATGTTGCCACCTCCTCTCTATTTCATAAGCAAGAGAATGGTGGTTTTTATCATTAACATCTTTCATTCTTGCTAGACTAGAGGAATAGGTCTATATAATCTAAGAACTTTGAAGCAATGATCCTTGTTGTGATGCCCTGTTCTAATGAGGCATCTTTGAGATACTTGTTGCAGATTCAGATCAAAGAAATTTTAAGGAATCAATAAATGCAACTTTTGTCGTAAAATTTCCTCAATATTGTCAATCTGACCATGGGAGCCTACCCATGTTCCTTTTTTGGCTCATCATTGTATCCTGTAACAATAGCAGCCTAGCATTTGGATGCATATAATTGTCTTTCCAAACTTTTCTGACATGTATGTCCTGGTACATACACAAGAATGCTCCGTGTGGTACTCAGTAAACCATGGCAACAACGCCCAACACTAAAAGAGTTATATGGAGCTGACCATCTCATAGCTGATGTCATTGAGGAAAGGAGGACAGCAGGACACTTCGCGTTTTTGACAAGATATGGAGCTGGGCGGTACACTTCTTCTCGGGAACCCTATGCATGGAAAGACACTACCCAGTAGACAAAAGAGGATATACATTGACCATCCATTGCTAAATTTGGGCTTGCGAGTTGATGATATAAAAAATTCTATGCTGGACCGGGAGGAGAAGAGTTTGATTAATTTGGAGAGACTGTCCGACCTGATTGGTATCATGGTAAGAGAGTGGGAAATGAGTTGGTTTCCATGATCAGTGCAAGTACTTACGGGGTTAGCCCAATGTTTGGATATAAATTGATCAATAGGGACAGCTGATGTTCCTCTGTGCCAACAACAAAGGCAAAGGTTAAAAGCATCAACTGACTCTTCTAAAACTGGACTTTATGTGAATTAGCCTGAAACTTGATTTGGTACACTGTTTTATACTACAGTTGTGAAATGAAACCCTTTGTGTGAGCTGTACCATCAAAAATTTCAGAAAGGGTGAAAGGCTCATTTAGTTAAGACAAGCAAGGTACCAAATTTTTTCAAATTTCAATTTATCACAGTTACAATTTCAAAAAATAGGCATCATTATTGTACTCATTATTGATTAATTGAGACTTCCCCTAAGTTTTTATTACATGAATATGACAATCAGAATCTTGGGCTAAGAATTCTATTTCTTCTTCAATAAATAACCCTTCTTCACTGTTGCTTTGAATCCAGAACTGGCATAGTAGCCGTCAGATGTAAACTTTATGTACATTGAGCCTGTGACAGACCTAACTTTCAACAAGGAGCCTTTACTTCCGTAGTATTCACCAATCAAGGTTGCAGCTGAAATAAACAAACATGGCTAAGAATGTTTCTACAATGCTGCACAAACCAGCGCATAGAATGATCAAGATAAACTGAATTCTGCTCATACACACAGCCCTATCTTTCTGTAAACAACATCTCCTTGAAGCAAAAGAAATGGCAACAAAACAGAATGAAGGCTCCATGTTTGTTGGGGAAATAAATGACTTGCATTGAAATATTCCTATATAGAAATTGTGATTGAAAAATTTCAGAATAGACTGTTGAGAAATGCCAGCCATAATTTCAAGTTCAAAAAGAACAGCTGTAAAAAATTAGGAAATGTTTCTCACCATTCAGATGAGTAAGAGAGTTCCATATTTCAACTTTATCATGGTTGTCAGTAGTCTTGAATGCCATGAAGTCAAGCTCAATGGGTTGATTCAAAGAGAACTGCCATATGCAAGTGATTCCATTTGGATAATTCATTGGGTAATTAGGTGATTGCAAGCTCTCTCCAATTTTGCTGATATGTCCACCGCAAGCTTAAGGAAAGCCAAACCAATTAAATGTAGAAGCACTAAGGCCATCAAACAATCATGGCCCCCATTGACAGGAAAGGTGTGTTACCAAGTAACTGTCCTTTCTGATATTAAATTTGAATTAAGGAAGGATTGTGGATGGTGATAGGAAGGGCAGATTTGAGAGTTAAAGTCAGAAAAGCAACCAAACATGGAAAATACATGCATCATCTTTTTGTGAAAAAGCAGAATAAGTTTGTAAATATCTTGCTGTTTGTGGCATTTTAGGACTGACAGTGGTAACACCATCAACCCATAGCCAGTAATAATAAGCTTTAAAAACATCTGTGATAAGGACTGTCACTTCTCAAGCCACCCTCCAGTCTCAATATTGTTCACTACTCTATCAACGTGTAAACTAACAAGCCAGTATAGAAGCATGGACAATTTTTTGGGCTATGTACACAAATTTCCCATGATGACAAAAACTTTGTTGTGAAGGGATTCCTTGCTCCTTTTAGGACCTGGAATCACAGATTATAGTCTGCTTTAAATCTTGCATTGCATGCAATACCCCAACAAAAATTTTCAAATTTTTGATGATTGTGAAACTCTTGACAGTAAATGTCGTTACAGAATATTTTTCGTTAAAAAAAGATAGCATTAATACGCAGGGACCGAAAGAGTGTAATTTTGTGTACTAATTAGCTCCCTCCTCAATACTGGCAAAGGAAGGGATGATCACATCTCTCACAATGTTACAACTCATAATTCTCCCTCCTAGCAAGTTACCTCCAGTGGGTATTTTCGTTTCTAAAAATCTCCCAGAAACTAAAAACTGAAAAGCCCTAAATCTATATTGCAAGAATCCGTGTGGAATGCAATTTTAAAAAAGTGTTGATAAATGTTGCACTCTGCTGTAACTATGACATATAGATGACAGCTTTGGTAGGATATTTAGTGCGTTTTCTGGAGGCAGCACTTCACTAAGTAGCTAGTATTCAGATAATTTTTCATTACTGAGATGTAAGTACTCACTTGAAGCGTGGTAGCTTGCCTGGAAGCCATCGACGGCACTTACGCTCTTTCCATCTGAAACGAACTTCAAGTCGAGTTTATGGGAGGCAGATGTATATGTTACTGGCTTGGGCAACAATCCACTAAGGCGAGTGATGACATTTCCACTAGCACCGTCTCTTATCTCGAGAGTGTCAAAGTTCTGTTCTGTTTTGAGATTATTGATCCTAATTGATGCTTTCTTCACTGATGCAACAGAGACTGCCCATCGGCAATATTCATTCAGTCCGTAGCCATTTGGATAATTTGGAGAACTGATGGTTCCTGAAGGGCCAATGAGATTAGATGCTCCACAAATGCCAGCTGAAACACAAAGTTCCGAATGTCAATCTCAAATTGAATTTCCCTTTGACATAAGAAAGCACAACACAAATAAAAAGTTACATCTGTACAGCCAAAGAAAGATTTCTGTAGGCAATGCAGCTTGGGTATATGGGCAGCTATAATGCTGATGTAGGCCTTTGCGATTACTGCTTGTGCCTTCAGAGTTATTTGTGAGTAATCCTTTACCGAATTCTGAAGAGACAGTTAAGTTGGCTCTTGGCTTGAGGTTTGTGGTTCCAAAGATGGGACTCGAACCCATGTAATTAGACCCAATGACAACGATGGATTGGATTCAAAACACTGCGCCTTAACCAGTCAGCCATGCCACCAATAAATTTCAACTTCATCAAGTTGGGCATCTGGTTAGAAAACTTGCTAACGGAAGGGCACCTCTTAAACGTTAGAAATGAAATGAAACGAAACAGACTGACGGTTGAGAAAAATTTCTTGACTTGCGTATACATCTGATGCCCTGTGTTTGAGGACAAGTAGTGTATCAAGAATATTTTGCCACAAGCGAATAAGACAATTCCTACGTTACTCGATATTGAATAGACACATTAAATTATCTTCATTCGGCCATTTTTGTTTCATTCGTGGTGGGACAAAGCTTAACTCCAAGAACTGACCTTTGCACGTGGGTTGCGTTCCATCCCAATTACCATCGCTCTTGCAAGTTCTCTTTATAGAACCACGAATAGAATATCCAGCATTGCAATCGAAAGACACAGTCTTCCCGAATCCGTAATCACTCCCAACCTTGGCCCCATTACTTGGTGTGCCTGGATCTCCACATAGAATTTCTGAAAAGAGCATAGCAAAAATCGTAACGGGGTGTTTAGCTTTGAGAGGAATCGATCTTCACTGACGTATAGATCTAACGAACTGTAACGATCTTCCTCTGCTCCATTATTATCAGTGTTTAGATTGGTAGTGTTTAGGAAACATTATTGCTGCATAATTTGCATTGCAAGAGGTCCCTTTTGCTTAAGAAAACATTCTCACATAAAGTGCGAATCCTATTGGAATATGTGCAAAGTGCAATTTAGTATAACGACGTGTTGCATAACAATTTTTCACATCAAACTTTCAGACAATGAGGTTTTAGACTGGAATGCGTTAGGGTACAGCTTGGAAAGACTAGCGCTTATGGCAGTATTATTACCTGAAATGGGACATTCCTCTTTGATACTTTCATAATAAAGAACAACAAGACGTAATTAATTGAATAGAAGCTTTAATTCCTACGACCGTTGGATCGTATAAGGTTGCGAATAATGTTTATTTCTGCATGCTCTAGAGGGACGAAGGCAACCGTGAGTATACCTTTTACGACGCTTTGAATGATGGCGTTAGAGATTCATATTACTGGTGCGCCATTGCATCATAAAAATAGAAAAATCACTGACAAGGAATCGATCATTTGCGACTATGTTATGTTTTGATATGGATTTGCTTTTGGCTAGAATCCTTTTCAACGTAAGTAGATTTGAAATTTTGAGGGAAGAACTCCTTTGCAATATTAGGCACCACTGGTGTTCGCAGCCAAGTCACTTAAAACCGACTCAAAATTTTTCTTAATAGGGCTGTCAAAATTTGTGCAGTCCCAGACCACCATTTAAACTCCCTTCACTAGCAGCCCCCTCCCAAGATTCCAATATCCCAATGGCAATTTCGCTCCGACGGCCCTGAAAAATATTTACACGACTGTACCTTGACACGTTGGCATGGACCCAGTCCATTTCCCGTCATCCATGCACATGCGAACAGTGTCTCCTACTAATCTATATCCAGTGTTGCATGTGTACGTGACTTTGCTACCATAATCAGAAGAAGTACTGCTAGCAGCTCCATTTTCAAGAGTGCCAGGGTAATCACATTGATGATCTGACAAATACAATCAAAACAATTTCTCTACAGAATTAAGAGAATGCTTTGATTGCAGTTCATATGTTTTTAATTTCATTAATAAATTATCACTTCAACAAAACGCATTTCTGCTAGTGAAATGAAAGAGATAGGAGATGACAGAGAATCCTTCTGGAGGCAGCAAGAATACAAAGCGACATGGAATCAACTTCTATGTAGGCCATGGAATTAACTGACAGAAAATCGATAAATGTGCAAATCAATTAGAGTTGAAAGTGTCTAAAGATGGCCAATCAGCTGCTAGATAGCTACCACTAGAGTGATACTGTACAAGGGAGATTTGAATCCTCAATTAATCTATCGAAACATCAACTGCCAGTGATGCTTGTGTTTCCCGGTACATAGATTGACCAGCTGTCAGTTTCTCTTGTCTACAGTGAGTGTTAGCAGCGCGAATGGATTCAACGTGTCCAGTGGTTCATCAAATAGCCAATAGTATTATCCAAAAGCAACAGCAATTTCAACAAGTGCAATATTTGCTCCTAACTAGTTCTACCGCCAATCTTATAGGCACGGCATCATTCGTGAAGGTTTCACAAAATACTCATCCTTACATCTGCTTCTCTGTTTGGCACTGGTTGCATCAAATATAAATAGAGTGACGTTAATGAATATGAAACAATAGAATATATTGACTTTATTAGTAATCCAGTCAAACGAGCATAGGCATCGGATGAAGAAATTTCTCTCTCTTGACCGTTATCTGCTGAAAAGCCACATGCGATGTTTCGAAGATGACACGCTCGCTAGTAACAGATGATGAAATTGCACGTACAAGCTGCGTTGATAAACCTGAGACTAGGTCCCCATGATAATAGGACCCTGTTGATAACAGGATGTGTAAATAATGATGGGTTATTCTGTCAAAAATTCGCATATCATCAATACTATCGTTATTCTTACGACCTATCGCATAAAATATTTTGCTCCAATAGATTGCCTCAAAGATACAGGCCTTCTTTACAAAACTTTACCGCAAATTCGATTTTGAGCGTAGCACAAACCAGAGACAGGGCTCTGAGATTTTTCTAGAGAAGTGGACTTTATGGGGTGGCTTCCCCCCGACTAATGGGGCTTTTATTGTGACATGCTGGAATCGAACTCATAACCCCAGTGTAATGAGTCTGCATGCATAACTACACCACACTACACCACTACTCCTCTCTTGGAGCTAACGTCAATTGGATGTGGAACTTATTAAGCAGACACATAATTTGCCCTACCATTGATATTATTATAATTATTTTTTTTACTATTGATGTTCCCTACTCACGTTTGCATGTTGGTGCAGCTCCACTCCATTGTCCACTTCCGAGGCAAATTCGCTGTCCTGGACCGGAAAGTCCATACCCAGAGTTACACTTGTACGTGAGTTTTTTGCCCATCGTATCTCCGTTTGATGTGATTATTCCATTTGCTAAGTTGCCTGCAGCTGGACATCTAACGGCTGAATATCAAGATATCTTTACTGGACACTTGGTGCATATGCAACCACTCAATCCGCGGTTGGGCCCTCTATTTAGATTACTAATTACAACATAAAATCACTAAGGAAGTAAATAGATACATCAAACTGTATTACTACCAGCATAATAAAATGTGAAGTTTCTATGATAAATTAGAAGAAATTGAAGCCCTTAATAGGTTTATTTAACGATATGATGAGTGATTTGATAACTCAGAGATTTTGCAACAGCGCCAATCCGTACCAGTCACGGCTGCGTCACTCATCCTAGTTAATCGTGCCCTAATCTTTTATGTGCTAAACATCAAACAGCTTTCTTTTCTCTCAAGATAATAACATATTTCAAAGGCAATGATGCTTAGTATTCACTCATAGGCGCTGAGCATATGCCACCAACTGTATAGTTTTGCATAGTTCTACACTAGGAAAAGGACGCAGAGGATGGGACTCTGGTCATAAGTCGGATTGAAGTCAGCGAGACATAGGATGACATACTTGAACAGCATCATAGAATGGACATGCACGAATAGCATAATCGATCTGATATCAAAATATCAGGGAAATGAAGCTTCGAAGTGCACCATTGTCAATGCTCTTGCACAAGACACAAAAAGAAGAATTCAATTATGCAGGGTAGAGTTCTATTCAGATATGATTCTGGTTAATAGCATAAATTTCTTCAGACACTTGAGAGACTTTTTTTCCATATCAGAATCACTCCAACGAAAGTCAGAAAGATGACCAGAGGTGCAAGAAAATACAGGAAAGAAATCTACAAATGGGACCATAAAGTTAAAGAAGATTTCGTGCTTGCTATTGAACAGTTCATTTGCAGAACTTATAGGACAGATGTGCAACACACTTACCGACACAGGTTGGCTGGGATCCAGACCATTTTCCATTTGCTTGACATGTCCTGAATGTAGATGACGACGATGACAACATGTACCCAGAATTGCAGAAGATAAGCACAGAGGCACCAGACATGGTTGTTGTACCAGCAATCCGTCCATTTGCAATTGAAGGCAATGGAGAACAACTTGAGCCTAAAGAATGGTACAATTCAAGTAAAATTCATTAATTGTGAAAATTTAGCTTCGCCATAATGCATGGAGCATACAAAAAATATCATACCTAAAATCAAGAGAACTGAAGCAGGCCACGCACGTACGATTGGAAGGAGATCAAAAGTGTTAAGGGAAAAGATACTTTAATGAGATTAAAAGAACTTTTATGAAAGCCATACTGAAGTATTTTAATATATGAAACCGCAACAATAGTGAGCGAAAGCCAAAAAACAGTGAGAAACCGCTTGCAGCTCAATTACATAGTTGAGCTTCATTATTCTTTCTTGAAAATGAACAATGGTTAGATATAGTTGATAATGGAATTTTCTTGTAAGGTTGCATTCAACATTAGAAGAGAGAATGATTTCACTGTATGATAAGCAATAGTGCATCGAAACAAGGTGACTAGACAACAGGTAGGAAAACCTTATTTTGATGATACTGGTGATGCTTGTGTGATGGTATAAAAATGCTGATAGTGTTTGTAAAGATTACGTTAATACATGAACAGACTGATGATGATGATGATAAGTCATTCATTTACGAACTCTTTCTCAAGTAAGCAAAAAATGCATAGTGGACAAGCAAAAAAGACCAAAAGATACCTACGGACACATCTAGGCATTTCGCCACTCCAGGTACCATCTTGTTGGCATGTTCTTTGTGCTGAGCCACTCAGACGGTATCCAGAATTGCACGTGACTCTGTAACTTGATCCATACGAGCTTCCACTACTCGAGTGTTGCCCATTGCGTACGGAGCCAAGATGAACACAACTGACAACTGGCGGAGAGAGGTAGATCATGAAATGAATGGACTTAATGAATAGTTTCCATACGCGATTCTATGTTTTGTTATTTTCCATGATTTCCACCTAGCCTTCGAAGTTAGGGTTTTGGACACTGATAAGCTTTTTGCTTATCGAGCAGTGTCCAGGTCCTTCCTCTCGATGTGACCACACCTCGTGATTCCTGCGCCTGGAATTACAGAGAGCTGGCGACTCTCCTCAATCTTAGTGAAAGATGATGGTGGATTCAAACCACTGAACATAGCATCCATGAACATGAATCTTACCACTGAGCTATCCTGACTTCAGTGTTTTTGCATCTAATGAAAGCTTTGGGAGACAAGCTCGGAACTGAAGAAAGCACGACAGTAGAAATGTCAGCATAGTGTAGCAGATTCACATTATTGAACTCCTCGCATGCTTCTTCAATTTTCGCTATGTTTCCATTCACCTAATTTCTATTCAACCAAACTCGAGGCATGAATATCTAGCGAGGGGGAGAGTGCTAAATATTATTGAACTCCTCGCACACTTCTTCAATTTTCGCTATGTTTCCATTCCCCTAATTTCTATCCAACCAAATTCGATGGCATGAATATATAGCGAAGGGGAGAGTGCTAAATATTTTTCCATTCGAATATGGAGAAAATATGCATACCTTGGCAGGTTGGTGCTTCACCAGACCACTGTCCATTCTCTTCGCAAGTTCTTCTGCTCGATTTTGTGAGTTTATAGCCTTGGCTGCAACTGTAAGTCGCAGTTGAGCCAAACAAAGAGTTAGGGGCAGACACAGCTCCATGAGATGGACTGCTTAGCGTTGGACACGGTTTGCCTGCAAAACGATGAATTAGGTAAAGCCTTATCAATTAAATCGTCCTACTATTCTGAAGTCTCGTTGAGCAATATAAAATGACATTATCTATATAAATTCAAACATGCTACAGTACTACTTATTACACAATATGATGTAGAAATAAACTGGAAAACATTGCACAAAACGTAAAAGATTTCATCTAGTGCTGGAATTGTACATACAAACCATAACGTTAACGAGCTTAGAGGTCAAGTAAAGCATGCTTGGGTTCAACCGTCTAAAGAGCGTTGGGGAGCTCCTAGTTAGAAATGTACTATACTAAGCCATGGTGGAGTGGGGTGGCAAGTTCTTTTCATTGCGGTATTTTACCCCCCCCCCCCATCCAACTACCCATTTATTGCAGAAGGGGTAGATAGAGGGTGAAGAGAAAAATGGACAAGCGTGATTCGAATCTAGATCGTCAACAAAGTAGACAAGTGCTCTTACAACTAGGCCAACTGGTCATCTAACTTGGGGGAACGTGGTCATAAAAACCAATAAGCTAATGGCATGTAATGAAAGGGAATAATATTTCAAGCATTGTCTATCAAAAAACAGTGTCATGAAAAATCAGATCGACTAATCACAATAACATGCAAGTTTTTCAACAGGTGCATAAGAAAACATTCGTAATTATGAAACACTTTTCCCAATAAAGTGACCAATGCAGCTTTCCAAGGAAAGGAGTCTAAGAGAAGGCATCTGCAAGCAGATTGTGCTGTTTGATACTGTCTCAAGTTACTGTATGATACATTGAAAAAGCTATAGTACTTACGATTGCAGGACTTCTTGTTACCAGCAAGAACATAGCCAATGTTGCAGCTGCATGAGTACATCCCTAACTTATTGATACAGTGATGCTGGCACGCGTGTGATCCAGTTTTGCACTCGTTTACATCTAAAGGAAAGGTTATTACAGAAATCATGAAAAATGGTAGCATCAAGATCAAAATGAATGAAAAATGTTTTTTCGTTCGTAATTATCTTCGTAGCTTTGATCAATATTGTCGTGTTTTCTTTGCATTTTGTTAATTGTACGCAGGTTTCAGAAGTCCCATCTGCAATTGGAACTAAGCGACTTCATGGACTTTTCCGCATTGGTTGGGACCTGCCATTTATCTTAGTTGTATTTGCTACTTAATTGACAAATGAAATTTAAGAGTAAGCGAATTTAGCATATAATGAAAGCCATTGTAAATTTGAGCAAAGTATGACGCCTAAAGTATTCTGAACGTTTTTTGCCTGACAATGTACGATAAAAAGGCATACAGTAAGCAGATTCTGATTTACCCTTATCTCAAAGACGAAGCATGTTTTGAGACAAGAATTATCAAATTGCGATTAATAGAGCTGGAGGCAAAAGGAGAAGAGCAACTGATTAAATCACAACTGGCGATATAAATTGTATCGATAGATATACGGGAAATTGGGCATCTCTTGTTGACATGAAACTCCTTGCATACGACCTAAATGTCTTGAAATGACATAGAGACATGAATGTAAAGTCAGTGAAAGCTTAGGCATACCTTCACAAGATTTCAAATCTACACTCAATCTGTATCCAGCCGGACATCCACATCTGTAACTGCCAGCCGTATTATAACAAGTATACTGGCAGTTGTCCTTTTTAAGAGAGCATTCGTCGATATCTGTAAGAGTAGGGAAAAGACATTAGTAGTAATTTTTACAACATTTAGGTGACGCTTGACATGAAACTGAAATCTATCTTTTCTATACACATGATTCTACCTAGATGTCAAAGGTAGAAATTTGCACACTGAGATGCTTTTTGCTAATAGAGCAGTGTCCAGGTCCTTCCTCTCGATGTGACCACACCTCGTGATTCCTACGCCTGGAATTACAGAGAGCTAGCGACTTTCCTCACTCTAAGTGCAAGTTTAGCTGAGGTAGGACTCGAATCACTGACCATAGGATCAATGTGCAAGAATCTTACTATTGAGCTATCCTGACACCTTAAGTAATACAATGAAATACGAGGTGTCACCATCAAGTACCACACGAAGTGTCACAAACCAATAATACAATGAAAAGCAGTATCACAAACGAAAGCTACAGCTTAAGTGATACAATGAAACAAGAATACGTACAATGGTACAATGATTAATGATACAATAAAGAAAAAAACTAAAAGAGTGAACATCTACTTGGTTCGTGTCATGTATTCTACCTAGCATACAAAGGCAGACCTTCGAGAGGGAATGATTATCAACTGGTGTCCTGGTCATTCCGCTTGATGACATGGAACTAAAATGTGTTGAAATCTATTGATTAAAGAGGGATGACATGATAGCCAATCGTATCACTGAGGTTCATTTTTCTGTGGCATATGCCCACCTTGACGCCGTGCTGTATTCTTTTAAAGCATACGTCTTCGATGCACGCAGTGTTGTCCAATCCAAGAAATAGTCAGCTGATTGTATACTTCTACAAAATTACGGCCCAATACGTGCCTGAAATTGTTCTTTTGTGTTCCAGTATCAAAGAAGGCATCCCCGCTCGCTGTATATCTTTAAGAAAACTGTTTAAAGAGGAAGCTTTCTGTTGTTTCACTACTTATCGTATATTTTTTAACTTTCTTGCATTTAGCTTTAATTATTGTAACCAGTGATTTATAGTTCGATTTAATCTGATTTATTGTTTGTGTTATTACAACATTTTTCAATTGACGTTCTTGTCGCGGGGGCCCCATGAAAACCAGCTAATGCTGAAGGGTAAGCATCTTTCAAAGAATCAAACATGAAATATGAAATATGAGTTTAAGACATGTTTACTAACCAACGCATACTCCATTGCGCAGTTCATATCCTCTGTTGCAGACGCACTTGAAACTACCTACGGTATTGACGCATTTCTGGCTACATCCACCATTCGAAGTGGCGCACTCATTCGTATCTAGAGTTAAAGAGAAAGGAAATATAAGGCAACACAAATATCACGATTATTAAATGCATATTGAAACATAGAATAATTGGGATTTTTCATTAGAGCCAATATAACTCAAGTGAGAAAAATGTATACCGACCATTGGAGAAGGTAGGGACCGAAAGTATCGTTTTGAAGAAGGGGATGCTGAATTTCGGGATTTAAATTCTTCATCATTGACAACACATGCCTACTCGACATCGCTGGTGACAGCAACTTAATGATCAGTATGGTGTCTTGGTCATCAACTGAGACAAAATTCCATCTCCTACCCCATCAAGAGCTTAGCAATGTACCGGCCACTATATAGTAAGCAGATGAGATGCCGGAACAGCTCATCTAAGTGCTGCAGATAACCCAATTAACGAAATTGGATTGATGATCTCGAAGGCCCGATAAATGGGGTAGTAAGTAAGTAGGCAAAAAAGAAAGTAAGTAAGTAAGTAAATAGGTAAAAAATTATGTACGTAAGTAGGCAAGACAGTGAGTAAATAAATAACTATGTAAGTAAGAAAGTAAGTAGGTAAGAAAGTAAGAGAGCAAGTAAGTAAGTAAGTAAGTAAGTAAGTAAATACGCAAAAAAGTATGTACGTAAGTAGAGAAGACAGTGAATAAATAAGTAACTATGTAAGTAAGAAAGTAAGTAAGTAAGAAGGTAAGAGAGCAAGTAAGTAAGTAAGTAAGTAAGTAAGTAAGTAAGTAAGTAAGTAAGTAAGTAAATAGGTAAAAAAGCATGTAAGTAAGTAGGAACGACAGTGAGTAAGTAACTATGTAAGTAAGATAGTAAGTAAGTAAGAAGGTAAGAGAGCAGGTAAGTACGTAAGTGAATAGGTAAAAAAGCATGTAAGAAAGTAGGCAAGACAGTGAGTAAGTAAATATGTAAGTAAGAAAGTAAGCAAATAAGTAAGCAAGTAAGTAACCAGGTAAGTAACGAAGTTAACGAGTCAAAATGCAAAACTAGTAACATTGTCAAGATTTAACTTACCGACGCAAGATGGCACAGGTCCACTCAGTGATCCAGCACGGCATCTTAACGATCCACTTGATGACAAGTGATATCCAGACTTGCAAGTGAACGTGAAATGGCTTCCCGAGACACTCACTCTGCCGTTTGCAATTGCCTTGACCACGTGGCATGAAACAGCTAGAAAAAAAACCACACGCATTACAATAGCATGCACATCTATAAACATAGTCAAAATGAAAATTCTCTGGAGAGGAGCAGAGTTAATCATAGAAATCCAATATGATGTCATGGTGGTGGTAGAAAAAGACAGCTTTTCTGCGATCAAACCAAGAGTTGAAATTGCAGAGAACTTAAAGGGTTAGACTTAGGCAAACGAAGAAGTTATAGCTATCAAGGAATTCGAAGGTCATTTTGATGTTGCATTATGATTTCAGCAAATTGCGTTCTAAGGAATTTCTACATTCTCTGCTCTCAACCGCTTCTCAAGCGTGTGTGACGGTTTTCACTGCGTAAATACACATCTGATGGTTCCTATGATGTTGGAATGTTTGTTCGCTTACTGAAGCACGCTCCTTCGGTCACTCATTCAAAATGCTATAGAGATATAAATGTGAGTAGCCACCGTAAAAATTCAGATGAAAAGAATGGCAACCATTCATGCAGGAGAACGTTGAAACAGCGACATACCGACATTACAGTTCTTTCCTGAGTATCCATCTCTGCACTGGCAACGATATCCACTCAAAGTCTCGATGCAACTACCTCCATTTCTACACGTTGTCGATGAGCACGAGCTGGAGCCTAGTGGTGGATGAGAATGGTACAGCAAACGCTTATCGGTTTCACATGACGATTTGCAGGACAAGCCCTCACTCATATTCTAAGAATTCATCCAATGACACTAACACAATTTCGTTCATTTCAGAAGAAGGTTAGTCGAGGCATTCAAGACTAGGCATATAGTCATCATTCTTCTTACGCCCTCTATCTCCTTAAATGTTTGTAGAGAAACAAGTATTCAAATAGGGTCGTTTCTTCCCTTTAGAGCAAGAATCAAAATAATGCTGTAGAAACCGATAATGAAATCAGAAAATGTATACAGCATTAAGCAGGCTGCAAACCTTTACGACGAATGAAAGATCTGAACACTTACCAGAGAATTCTGCTATGGTATGCGAGAGTTAAGGGACTTGATACTCAAAGACAAGCTTGCATGCTGCTTGCCTATAAGCTCTCATGTTAGTTTGTTTTAAATGATTACAATGGTATTACTGTATGCACGTATGACTGCAATGAGGGAGCCTTGTATAGAAAGGCGAACGAATAAAGGCTCTTGTAGCTGAAATTCCTTAACCGAGCTATTCCTCACATTTTGAAAAAAATTCATTTTGTTACTGCATGATTGCATACCATGTTAGCTTAGGTAGCTCTGAACTACCTCCTTTACCTCTCTGAAAAAATTGCTAACCATTTTTATAAACTGTCGCCGTGCAATTAACGAGTGCATAAATTTGTTCCACGATCCATTGAAATAATCCTCTTCTTGAAACTGCTTTCTAATTCGTTGGAGTGAAATTAGAATCGTTTTTACGGTGAATGCTCGAAGAAAGTATGCATCCCTGCTTAACGTTGTATATAATTCGGGTGGTCTCCCGTGCCAAGCTAGTGCAACAAAAGTTGAGATTGCTGAGGAAATCCGGGAACTTTAAAGCGAGTTAGAAAGCAGGAAGAGACTTACAGATAGTTTGATAACTTGAAATTCGGATTTTTTGATAGTGAAGATTCTCTTAATGGCGCGGTCCAAGGAAGGGTTTTAACTATAATGGGGAACAAGAACTAATTCTAGATACGTACTTTTCCTGTACGGGCATTCGAATCTTGCTTTGAAATCTTTGCATCGAACAGTGTTATGTGGATCATATTTGGTTTGATCACTATCTCTGCATGTAAAGCCAGCCGACGAGCACACAGTATCAATAAGACTGAGTCCGTGTGCAGTTTCCCGGCTTACTGAGATGCACTGGGCGGATACAGGGTTATTGCAAGTTGGTGATTCATGCTCAATGCCATTTCTAGGCGTGGAACGACTGCTCCATGTAGAGAATTTGATATTCTTAGCTAAAAATTGAACATTTGTTGAAATCAATGCCGGCACAATGCGTCAATCAACTTAACCACCAAATACTCTTCAAGCTCTTTCAATCTCTTCCTACGGATAGCAATACTTGGGCACAGCTTCCATTCCTTGAAAAAACTTCAGCTGCTGATACCCAAATTTTCCCATAAAATAAAATACGAGATTTTTTCTCAACTTAAAATCGCTTTCCCAAAAAGGTGCCTTAATTGAAGGATATGAATTAAAAAATGGCTACATCAATTGAGTGTTCACACGGTCATCATTCCATGCTCGCATTGCATGCAGCAGTTTGGGGTTCGAGGTCATATTGGCTTTGAAAATGGTACATGCTATTTCTGCTAGCAAGCAGAACATTGAGAAATAGAATGGGAGTTAAACACATGGTGCTACCAAATGGTCTTGCCAAAAGTATGTCAGTCGCTTACTTGCACGTCTGTGTGGCACGCTAAAGCTTAAGTACGGAGATGAGTGCCATCTACCATCTACTCGCCGAAAAAATCAGGGAAGAAGGCATTTACTCAAAGCCTTAGGACGCTAACTTCTAACTTTAACAATTTCAAACATAATTAACAACCGTCAAACTCAAAAACCAGTGAGAAGGAAGCGAATTATTTACCAGCGCAAAAGTCTGTCGTCTTAGAGACTTCGATGGTCTTTTCTAAGAAATCGGGCCATGCCAATTCATTGCCAATAGTTTGGACACATCGGTAGCGTGACATCTCGGCAATCTCCACTTCAGAGAGAACAGTGTTCCATACATTAAGCTGTGATATGCTACCGTAGAAAGATTCTCCTGAACTGAAATTTCTTCCGACTTCATCTTGTTCTTGTCCCAGTATGAAGATACCGAAAGGTGGTATTTTCTGCACGCAAACAGAGTGAGGGAAACTGGAAACTATGCATTTAAATGTTACTCACAAAGAGAGGTAGGAAGTACTGGTAAATAATGTAATGTAATGTAATGTAATATTGATCGAATAGAATGAAATGGAAGATTGATCATTAGATCAATAGCTAAATATCGGTCATAATCTGCTTTTTCCTACTCTGAACGTAACTCGAAAGGATTTTTAGTGTCGCAAAATGAAATCTGTTTTTCTGTGCAAAATTGAGGCCTTGTATGATAAAAAATTCATTCAAGATCGTTTAGCTTGAATAATTGTGACGCTTTCCTGTTTTTTCAGCGCTAACAAAACTTTATTTTATGAAACCATCACTCCAGATGGATGGATAGATAGATCGATAGATAGATAGATAGATAGATAGATAGATAGATAGATAGATAGATAGATAGCCATAGATAGATAGATAGATAGATAGATAGATAGATAGATAGATAGATAGATAGATAGATAGATAGATAGATAGATAGATGGATAGATAGATAGATAGATAAATAGATAGATAGATAGAAAGATACATAGATAGATACATAGGTAGGCGTAGATTAATAGATAGGCATAGATTAATAGATATTGAGATTGTCCTTCAACTCTTTATCGCCACCATAGCATCCGAAATGTAGCAATCCAATTCTATCATTAAAGCATACAAAAATACGCCGGATACCTGGCCCATTTGGAAATTACTTCCTTCAGACATCTTGAGTCCATCCTGGTAGGATGCATAAGATCCAGAGGCACTTGACCAGGTGACGGCGACGTGGTGCCATTCTCCATCGTTGACGGACACATCAGTTGGAACCTCTTTTCCCATCACAAGGAGGATGAAGGACTCGGGATCCCGCAGAACAACAGCATTGTCCACAAATGAATCTTAAACGCAACAATTTCATCTCAAAGAACGAAAAATGGCGTGCTACATAAAATGCCTTCAAAAAATTGCATTAGACGACCCTTGGTCAACTCCAGTTTGAATTGAATTGGGAAACTGGACAGCGTTAATCTGAAGAACGAACTCGGTATCACCTTGCTATTATACAACAGGAAAACGTAGATTGAGAGTAGTTACCTCCAACATTGACAGCGTATGAAACTACTGTTCCAGCTTCAATGTCCTCCTTTTTACCTTTCATCCAGAATGCTAAAGTGAATGCTGAAAGCTCATTGTCTAAATGGGACTCAGCATAGCCTTGTACGTTTCTGTCGAATACCAAATCAAAGTTTGTTTCTTGTCTCCCTGTAAATTAGTACAAATGGCTTAAAGAAAGCATTCAAGCAAGCACTAGAGAGACTTGAATGAATTGAGAGTTTTTCTAAAATTTCGCTATGAAAACTAGACAGAGTTGACAAAGCGTCGGGCAATCTTTGTATTAATGTTCTGTTTCAGAAGCGAAGATGATAAGCAGAAGCATTGATATAAAAGAACTCCTGAATTAAACCACTTAAGAAAATATGAGCACGCTTTCTACTTCTGTGTCATGCAAGTTTGAAGTTGCACCCGGGAGAGACAACGCGAAAGCTTACTTAAAATCAAGATATTCGCCTTCAGTCATTTTACTACGAGGTTCTCATTTTCTTTTTCATCAATTCCTGTTTTTTTCTAACATTTTTGGGCTGCGTCTTATAATTTCTCGATCAAGGCAGCATAGCTTTTCAAGTCCATTTTGCAAGAGAACTTTCGAACTTTGATTGTTTTGAAGACGCTTTGAGATGACCACGGATTGAGCTCAAAGTACGTAAAACCATCTACTTACTGCTTTGGCAGTTGTCGCCGTAGAACGTTGGTGCACAATGGCAGGTATATCCATTCACTTTGTCATGGCACGATCCACCATTACGGCATGGGTTGGAGGCACATTCGTCGCTGTTTACTTCGCATCTATAGGGATAGAAAAATCGGAAAAATCTCAAAACTTAGAAAAGAGATCTAGATCTGAATTCAAACTCAATCAACAATTAAAGAAGGAAAGGAAGATGGTTTCAAAACATAGAAATGTGCAAGTTAGGGGATACAAGGGCCGTTTGGACCAGCCTGTAGAGTAGTCACCTACGGCTCTTAAGGTTCTGGGCTCGCTACCGGTCAGCCTATGAGAAGCCACAATATGGCTAAGCTCTATTGTCTGATAAATAATTTGGGAGCTGGTGGTAGGGGTGGCGCTCTACCTCATCAAAAACAATTTCTCTAGCGCAAACAGATTGGGGACAAATCCCCCTGCTGTTTCGCTGATACTGAAACTAGTCAAGTCAAGTCAAGTCAAATCGAGGAGAGAGAGAGAGAGATGCTAGAGAGAGAGATAGAGAGAGAGAGAGAGAGAGATGCTAGAGAGAGAGATAGAGAGAGAGAGAGAGAGATGCTAGAGAGATGCTAGAGAGATGCTAGAGAGATGCTAGAGAGATGCTAGAGAGATGCTAGAGAGATGCTAGAGAGAGAGAGAGAGAGAGAGAGAGAGAGAGAGAGAGTCAGCTAATACAAACCGATGTCTCGAAGGTGCATATCTCAGAACTTAACGTGTCTTTAAAAATTTTTTACGACTTTCTCATGTCTTTAACGATTTCCTCAATCGAATTACATTTGCAGGACACGGATGCTCGATAGATGATGAAGCACAATTCAGGTAGGATTGGAGTCTGCAAAAGCAACATTTCTTCTTTATACTATTAAAATAAGGATAAAAATGAGGCTACCTGCTGCCAGCAAAGCCAGGCTTGCAAGAGCAGCTAAAGTCTTGATCGCCATCAACACATGTTCCGTCATTTTTACATAAACTGTTCTTTGCACAGTCATCAACGCTTTCTTCACAGAGTGTACCTGTGTATCCAGGTTTGCATTCACATCTGAATCCATTGGATGAGTCAATGCATCTTGCGTTGTTTTTGCAAGGATAGGATGCACATTCCTGTAAGATATTCCGCAAGGTCAACACACATGTGCATACCCCAGCAAAAAACATTCACAATGAAAGCAGCTTTTCATTTCGTATTGGTCTTGTAGTAATCTTTGCCTTTGCTCCTCATAGCATCGCCCACATAGTCTGAACAGTACTACGGAGGAATCGATGGATGGATGGATGGATGGATGGATGGATGGATGGATGGATGGATGGATGGATGGATGGATGGATGGATTGGTTGATATAAAGAATGGTAGATGGATGGATGGATTGGTTGATAAATAGAATGGTAGATGGATAAATGGATTGGTTGATAAATAGAATGGTAGATGGATGGATGGATTGGTTGATAAATAGAATGGTAGATGGATAGGTGGATTGGTTGATAAATAGAATGGTAGATGGATGGATGGATGGATGGATGGATGGATGGATGGATGGATTGGTTGATAGATAGATTGGTAGATGGCTGGATGGATGGATGGATGGATGGATGGATGGATGGATGGATGGATGGATGGATGGATGGAGGAATGGATGGATAGATGGGAGGTAGCACTTTAGAAGTACAGTATAAAAGAGAGAATAGCACGCATTCTTATCCTTGATCAAAGCTGTAAATGAATTTTTTGACTACGCTTACATTTATGGTTCTTTCACAGTAAAGACCAGTGAATCCAGCAGCGCAACTGCATCTAAATCCATCTGGTGATTCACTGCATTTCCCTCCATTTCTGCACAGTCCGTTCGAACATTGGGACTTCTTTTTCTCACAGAACGTTCCTTCAAACCCAAGTGGGCAAACGCACTGAAAGCTGTTCACCTAAAGAAGGCAATGACGGGAAAAAAAATCTTAGTTATGGTTGAACTTCGCATGAAAAACTAATCGATTTTATCATCTGTAGTGGGAACTATGTGACTATTGGTCTTTTCCTGCTATGAATGGAATCAGTAATTCATTGCAAATTTAATTCAGATATATCTTGAAAAAAGATCGTTGACAAATCTCCTAGAGGCTGAGCTCAAAAAGTCCCCATCGCAAAAATAGATCTGTAGAACTGAAGCTTTTCGGGGAAGAACCTGCATTGGCCAAATCTTTTTACAGTAAGAGCTTCACATACAACCATGCAAGCTTGAGGGTCAGAGGAGCGTCTAGAATTTCAATTGAATTGTCTTCTGAACTTTCCAGTCAGTGGATGATGGTGCAATTTCCGTATTTTCAGAGATCAAAAGAATCATAACGGATACACACTGCTTTCCTAACATCATAGGGCTTCATGTATCTCCTTGCAAGCCAACAACTTTGACCCAACTTTGTGTCAAGCCATAGTCAAGAAAAAGCGGCTAGGTTTTATGGAAATGTACGTTGCTGCAAAATTACTGCGATCGAAAGGCATGAATCCAATTCTGTCTTTCAACCACATCGGGACCCGTTTAATTTGGAGATCAGCCTGCGCATTGCTTCTTAATATCTATATGATTAGCACAGCCATTGACAGAGAAAATTCCTACGAATTCGAAGGCTGCAAAAGAAAAGGACCGCTGGTTGAGTCTGCAGTGTATTCGCCTACGAATCTCAATGTTCCGTGTTTTATACCGGTCCTCCGTCACTCAACACACGAGTAGCACAATGCTGTTGAGCCGAGCTGTGCGATAAATCGTTTGGGAACTGATGATGGTAGGTATGGCGATCCAGCTCAGCAAGGAAACTTCACTTATCTGGCGCAAGTAAAAGGGATAGATTTCCTCCCTCCCCCCCCCCCCCCCGCTGTTTGGCAAACAACAACACCAGGTCACTCCGGTCGATCTATCTTTGAAGCCGGACTGCTTACCAAAGAGCCTGCAGCTATAATGAAGTGAAAAGGGGTTTAAAGCAATGAAGATACCTTAATGAGTCGAGTAACTGACTTTCGCGACAAATATTGCGTAAGGTTTGCGATAGAATATTATTTTTCTTACCATATCTATGCAGACAGCGTCTCCATAGCATGGGCTGGAAGCACATTCATCCCTCTCCTTTTCACACGTGTCTCCATGGAAGCCTTCCTTACACTTGCAGACAAAGCCATTGGCCTCGTTTACACAAGAAGCACCATTTAGGCAAGGATTGGAAGCGCATTGATTGATGACTATGGAAGAGAAAGGGGTAGCCATTAGTGTGCATTAATCAGATCATCAAACGGTGGAAATGGATGATTCAATTGAAACAAGAAGAATTGAGATGAATGGATCGATGATGAAGCACTTCAAGGCAATAGCGACAGTATTGGTCATGGAAGGTGTCAAATTGGTTGTAACTTCAGTTAGTCAATATAAGATATGTTCTGTTATCAAATAAAGTATAAAAATTCATTCAGTATTATATTCTATGCTCTTCTCTAAACTCGACCCAAACAACACAATAGATTCAATTGAACCAAAAAGAACTGAGATTAATGGGTCGATTAGTAAGCACTCCAAGGCAACAGCAGCGACATTAGCCATGGAAGATGTCGAATTCCTATGGCCGAGCGAAACGATGTGACAGAAGAGAAGAAGGCTTTATTGGGGCATGCGATACCACGCCAGCGAAAAAAGAATTATTTTCCTGAACGGCCACGGTGACAACTTGTAAATCTATGTTGATGAGTGGCGAATGAAATGCGAATTGAAACCGAAGAATTGAACAATGCTGCGCAAGATCGAGATTGGTGGAGGAGCTGAATGTGGAGCATTATCAAATGATGTCGATTGGTTGAAGTAAGCACTACCACAGGGACATGGAAACCGTCTATTTCATGACGATTCTTTGATACATAAATGATAAAAAAAACAATAATGGTAATTATCATATGATGTAAATACATCAATTTTATCCGATATCCATGCAGCACAACGTTCCTATGAAAAAATTTCAAGAAAAGGATGAAGACAGCATTTGCAATACTAACCGCTGCAGTCAGACTCAGAAACAGAGCCTTCTCCATGGGTGTACTTCGCGGCAGAGCATTTTCTGCACTTCGATTTTCCCTGCCCTGATTGGTATTGTCCTTTTGGACAGGGTGTGCACGGCTCGGCACCTGATGCTGAATATGTTCCCGGTTGGCACGGCACTAAAATGGGACAGAGTTATTCAATTTAGCGAGAGACACATATACAACATTGCGACACTGTACAACCGCAAAAAGTCAACAGGAAGCGCTGCCCGGAGAGTGTCTAGCAAACATTGGCTGCGTATGGATAGCACAAGAAGAGTAGGGTGCTTGCCAATCGATCCTGTCAGTGGTTCGAGCCCGCCCTAAGATAAACCTTCGTTTAGAGTGATGAGAGTCGCTACCTCTCTTTATTTCCAGGCGTATGAATCGCGAATCATGAGGTGAGGCCACATCGGGAGGAAGGATACGGACACTGCTTCATGATCAAAAAGCTTCTCAGTGTCGAAATGTCTACCTTGGATGTTAGGCGGCAAAAGAAAAAAGAGTCAAGCGAAACTACCCAATGGTTCATAGGTAGAGATAAATCAATGTATTGGAACAGTGAGAATCACCGAGAGAAAGTAGAAGTGGTTCTTCTTCATTTCTGGCTTAAAAATAATCAACGGACAACAGGAAAGGAAGAACATAAAGAATCCTATTGGGAATACTCACTGCCACACTGTTGGAGACTGAATGCCCCAGTGATCATAGTGGTTGTTGTTCCTGGACACTTGATGCATTGTTTTCCATTATAGCTCGGCTGGTACGTTCCCAATGGACAGAAATTGCATCCCTCTAGGCCAGTGGCAGAATATCGGCCGGGTGCGCATGGTGCTAGAAAGGAAAATTCGTTAAGAAAGAAGCTGGAAAAACAAGGGCTATATGAAAAGTGCGTTTACCAAATAGACATAATGTTCTCTCTAGAGCACAAGAAAACCATGAATATAAAATCACGAGCAAAAAGAAATCGATAAACTGATAACATGGTGATTCAGTAAAAGTTTAACAGAGACACTGAGAATTCGGATTTCCAAAAACGCCATCGGTGAGGAAGGCAACGGGAAACCACCTCATAAACTCCACTTCCCTAGAAAAAACTCAGAGCTGGTTTCTGCTATGTTCAAAATCGAGAATGCAATGCAGTTTAATCCCATATGTGCTAATATCAGTTTAAATATAGGCCTTCCATGGTACTTCCTACAATATCAGTTACAGCTGACACAGCGCGTAATTGCATCTAAGTTTCAAAATTAATGCTTGATTATGATAACTTCTGGTATCAATGGCGCTTAGCCTTAATAGAAATTAGGTTCATGATTATTTCAGCACTTGCAGCTTGGGTAAGCATTCCCAGCACTGACAGTCTGTATTGCTTTTTCAGGGTGAACCCTTTTAACTCATTAATTCCATAGCGAAAAAAAATTCCTCGAATCACCTCTTCAAATGCGGATACATCTACACCTAGATTTAAAGGAACAAGAATCTGCTGTCTTTGCAAGTCTTATTGAGATAGTCAATATGGCAACTTTGACTGCAAAATATCCTTCCTAGCTAAACTTGATAGCCTAAAATGAAATTCCAGTCACCTCTGCATTCTGTCCTGTTGTATGTACCAACTCCAGGGGTTGTCTTTCCTTTTGGACAAGCCGAGCACCCGAGGCGTCCCGGGCTGTCAGTGTACGTACCAACTGGACAGTGCTTGCACTTCTGCTCATCTACGTCATAGTATTTTCCAGAAACACAAGCAACTAACAAACGAATTGAGCGACTTGAGAAAGTGAGCAAGAAGCATGGAAAACAAGAGTGATTAACAATAACATGTAGCCCTGCTTATAAGCCTCCCTGGCTTATAGCCCTGCTTATAGGCCTCCCTGGCTTATAGCCCTGCTCATAGGCCTCCCTGGCTTATAGCCCTGCTTATAGGCCTCCCTGGCTTATAGCCCTGCTTACAGACCCCCCTGGCAATGAGTGCAGAAAAAATGCGCACAGTGAAAGGATTCCAGCCAATGCCCCCTTATTCATCAATTTTTTTCAATGATTTCAGATGAGCTGAAAGGACCTTTAGTTCTTCAAGGCTAATGCAAGCTCACTATACATGCCGCATCAAGGCATTAGGCAACTCTAGCTCAACGTGCCTTGAGAAAGACGGCCGAGATGTGCTGAACAGTCAGGCCTCCAAGAAAGTGCTCATCCAGGGATTGACCTCGCTCGACCTCGCTTGACCTCGCTTGACCTCGCTCGTTGAACTTCGGTCGCCTGATCGAAACTGTATAAGCCGATTAGGCCTTTCCAGCAGATCAAAGGTCATTAGGGATGATTGTGGCTTTAAATCTAAGAATAACAGTAGTTTCTTTCAAGATGCATAGTTACATCCTCAAGGCGAGATTGCTCGAGCTTTAACGGTAGTGAAATTGCACGATACATACTGCAGCCCTTGACCTCGGTAGTGCTGCCAGTGGCTTCTGTGTACATGTCGACAGCAGCGCCCTTAGAGCACACTGAGGACACGTCTCCAACTGGAAATACGTTGGCAAGTCTGAGCGTATCTCGGTCAATTTGTATGTTCTTGAGATCGTTGGCCTCAGCAGTGTTCAAACTCAATGCACTCTGGACGGACGCAGTAAGACGTTTGACAAGATTCTTGGTGCTGTCATCATCCGCCTTGCTGAGTACTTCAAGGTCCATTTGGATTGTGATCTCTTTCTGCTGGCAAAAATTTTACATTTATTTTCCATGCGCTAAACATTAAAATTCTTATTGCGCAAAAATCAAAATAATGGTGCTGTGTTTGTTCAGCTATAAAAACTACCAAATTGAAGCGTCCGCGGCTAAAAACAATTGTCTACTGCCCATTAGTTTTACTTTCCTAGTTGCATGACAATTTCAAAGTCATGGGCTCTTCCTGCGCGGTCTGAGTGAATGGGACGGCAGCCACTCATGTTCCTTTAAGCTTTTACCAACAAAGAAATGTCAATCACGGATAATGTTTCAGTTGAAGGGTGGCAATCGCCGAGCCCATCACAACGCAGTGCAAAGCAAAGCAGCAAAAAGAATGTATTGTGGTGCTGATTCAGGCCCTTTCTAACAGACAACATTTGAGACTTCGTTTACCTGGGTGCTTCTCTTGCGGCTTTGAATGTCACCACAGACGACTCTGATGTTCTCAGCCTTGCAGATGTTGCTGTTGTGTGAATCAAGGCAGCTGCCTTTGCCAGTCTTCTGCAAGAATTTGTTGATGAAGACAAGGAAGTTGCTCTTCATCTTTTCTCGTGCTTGCACGCTTTCGTGGCAGTTGCCAGTGTAGTACAACAGCTTCATTCGCTGGGACATGCCTTCGAGGGAGCCCTTGACTGAAAAGCAGTAAACGGAGGAAATCAATATATTGAAAGCGGCATACTGTCAACTTCTTAAATTTCTTCGTCTATCAACGATTCTCACTCACATATATCACTGCCAGACATTAAATGAAAAATTAGATGATGATGATCGGTTTTTAATTCCTTCTATTCATTGTGTTTGAAATGTAAGTGCCTGTCATGGTGGGGGGTGGATGACTTTGATGACCAAGTGTCCCTTCCCGCCATGATAGGCACAGTAGCTGCATTTTATTGCCGTTCTCTGATTCAATGTATCAAATAGAATACTATCAATTTAGCCAAACAGCGAGGGTCGGCAACTAAGTGTACCCCCTTCTCTCTTGCGCTTGATGAGCATTGTCAGGAGGGAAGTTCTTTGCTGAGGCGGAGCACCACGTCAGCTTCCAGGCAATGTATCTCCAAGTGTAACGCAGCCTAAGCGTGCTACTGATACAATGAGTGGGCGAGATCAGGTATCGAACCCAAAACCTTCAGATGTCCAGACAAATACCAAATACTTCAACTAGTAAGCTATGATAGCACAAATTTTTAGGATATAAAGCATTTTAGGATATAAGTCTTTCTACCTACTTTGTTTAGTTTTATTTACTTAAGATTGTAAAAACATCGCTCATTTAGTCATGTATTATTGATGTAGTGAGCGGAAGGGTTAAATCGTGTATGAATAATTATCAAGAGCAACGATTATTATTCAGAAGTGAAGTTACAACTGCAAGCGAGTAGTTTTTGTAAGTAGATGAGTAGTAAAGAAAGATAAGCTAAAAAGCACAATAGCAATATCCAAAACAATTAAAAAAAGCAAGCTGAGAATGAGTGCGAATCTCTCATCTAAAAATGAAAACGATGAATGAGAATAACAATTTTGAATATTTTAACTCGATGGACACCTTAGCTCATAAAAGCTGTCTTTGATGGGTGTCAGTAGAATTTCAAGAAACTAACTATACCAAAACTCAACATGCAATAAGCAATTATGCAAAGTTATGTACAAAAAAATATATGAAACAAAAAAAGTTTCATTAGGTGCAGAGCAGAGTTAAGTCATTAAGAAATTCAATAAAAGTTCACACTACACTAGAACTAACTCATCCTTACAGTTATATAAATTCAATTGATAGCTCATCTCTTTAAGATCATACTCGCAGCGTTTCTAAATCAGGCTCCTTTGCGTGATGCAAAAACAGAGTATCAGATTAAAAACCAGTACGCAGCTAATTTTCTCAGTCGTACAAGGAAATGTAGAGTATGCAAATGCGCGGGTATCTCTTGGCTTTACATACCTGTACAATCGGGCCATTGTGATGGATAAATAGGGCTTGGAGGATATGGAGACCATTCACCATTAGCGAAACAAGCATAGAGCAATGCCATTGGTCCGTTTGGAACCCATGGCGCCATACAATTGGCCTGATACAAAGTGAAAAGTGGAGAATCCCAAGAGATAGCTAGAGCACCATTGATTGGTGGATTTCTTTTCGGGCAGTTTGGAGCTACAGAGAAAGAAAATAAGGTGAAGATGATCATAGTGATGATGATGATGATGATGATGTTAAAGATAATCATGATGATGACGATGATGATCATAGTGATGATCATAGTGATGATCATAGTGATGATGATGATGATGATGATGATGATGATGTTAAAGATAATCATGATGATCATAGTGATGATCATAGTGATGATGATGATGATGATGATGTTAAAGATAGTCATGATGATGACGATGATGATCATAGTGATGATCATAGTGATGATGATGATGATGATGATGATGATGATGATGATGTTAAAGATAATCATGATGATGACGATGATGATCATAGTGATGATCATAGTGATGATGATGATGATGATGATGATGATAATGATTATGATGATTACTATTATTATGATTATCATGTTGATGAATTGATGACGATGTTGATGGTAATCATGATTATTTCGGTAAAGATTATATCTAGGTTAAATCATTCATTATCATAATTGATTAACTTTGAATTCCAGCAGGAAAAGACGGGCGCACTAAGTCGACCAAATTCTGCCATAAGTCCAGAACCTGCTAACCAATCTATTTATCATAATGCAATCCAACATTCAACTATCGGGTACGTGGGTATACTTGCTAACATGTTGAACAGTAACAGGTAGCAGTTTTCAGATAAAAATTAGAATATTGTGGAAAGCAGTTCAAGTAAAAGTGAAGATATTTCCCTTTACTGCCCCCCTTTAGGTGTCTGCACCTCTGCGCCTGCACACATGTCTCCCCCTTTCTCTTCAAAATGCGCCCATCCCTAGCTACTTTAGCAACCAACAATCTGAATGGCACTAGAGACATCAAAAGCAAGTCACTTACAGTCTATTTTGATATGGAATTCGCAAATCTCTTCATTGCCGGAGTAATCTCTGATCTTATACCTGACCAAGTTGATTGGTCCAACTGGGAAGCCATCCCCAGGCTTGTGGCTACTGTACAAGAGTACCGCAAAGCCGGAGTTATCTTTATACGTTGGGGTGTTCCACGAGACTACCTCGGTCGATCCACCTGACGCCTTTGTTTTGGCAATGTCCGAAGGGCAATACGTGAAGACTGGCTTTTCTCTATCTAAAATTTCAAATTCCATCTAATCAGTCAAGTTATCAAATTGATCAAACAAGGTTGAACAGAACCCAACTGCTCCGGGTGAGAGTCAACAACATTCTGCGTAAGAAGTAAATCAATTAAAAATCCTTTTTTACAAAAATTCCCTTCATTTGAGAATAGGTTCATACTTCATTCCTCTAATCAAAATTATCTACTTCCCATAAGT
This sequence comes from Pseudorhiza aurosa, assembly GCA_964026355.1. Lineage (NCBI taxonomy): Eukaryota > Metazoa > Cnidaria > Scyphozoa > Rhizostomeae > Lychnorhizidae > Pseudorhiza > Pseudorhiza aurosa. The sequence goes on along the minus strand of OZ032114.1, from coordinate 4,895,318 downwards.
TTACAACGTTATCGAAAATTTAATGCTATTAAAAATAGGTTTTTTCCAACTTTTTGTTAAAGTAGGGCACGATTTTCACATTTAGGCCACTGATGGGAGGGGGGGGGGCTTTTTGCATACAAAAATATCGTTCCATATCAACTTTGATCTCAGAGTGAATAACATCAGACTGCATAAGGGAGTGACGGAGGAGGAGGCACTGGATCGAGCAAAATGGAGGAGGGGTCCGCACCGGCGACCCCAGTTGAACTGGGAAAAGTCCGCAGAAGAAGAAGAAGAAGCATGAGGGTTCAAATTATTGCCCGCGGGTCACGCGTTGGACGACGCTGAAAAGATAGGAGAACCTTACCCTTGACAGTAACCGTAAAAGTACAGCTGTGTGTATTTCCGCTTGCATCTGCCGCAGTGAATAAAATGGTCGTAGTGTTGATAGGGAACTGATGCGGTGATTTGATCGTGCTTGGGATTTGAGTCACAGTTACCTTAGTGTCCACCATCGCATCGGCATTGTCGGCAACTACAGGCATGCTAAAGGAAACTTCCGTGTAAGGCTTGCCCTGGTCTGTTAGCAAATCGAGGTCTTGTGGACAGGTGATCGTGGGTGGAGTGGTGTCTGCAAGCAAAGGGTCAAATTCGAATCACAAACATATTCATATAAACATTAACAATCCAGTTATTATAAGTACTGTGGACAATGCAGAAACCTCAACGTTGGTGTCCCTGGATACTGACTGCCGAAAGTGATCTCGACTCATTTCGTCGGCTCGTAACCGACCCTGCAAGCAATTTCCCCCAAAGCACTTTTGGAGGAAAGACTCGATGAAGAAGAAGAACTATAAGTATTTCATGGGGACCGTTTCACTTTCGGGGTGCGATTCATCAACACAAAGTTGAATGAATAGAATACGCCGGAATTTATCAACCTGTTTCGCTCTGACTATTTGCTGCCAATAGGATGGGGATTCTTTATGAATCAAAAGCTAGCGGTAGCAAATGCTTACCGGTGAAGTGTGTGCCAGATGAGAATGGGATATCATAATGCAACTAGCGCACCTTATGCATTCATTGTTTAATGAGTTATGCTGGGAAAGGCCACGTTGGCCTATACAAAGCCCCAAGGTAGAAAGAAGAAAGGGAAAGGCTGAGAGGAGAGGGAGATCTGATCAAGTTTATTGATCTTCAATTTGAAAGATGGAAAGTTGTAGGATTCTGGAAAGGATGAAGAAAACAATACGTTCCATAAATTGCATGTTCATGGGATGAATGGTGATTTGTGGGATATAATTACAAAGAACACATGACTCTGTTTTATTGAAACTTTGCACAATAGCTATCTCTTTACTGTACCCATTCTATGAAGCAGCAACATGTCAAGGATGCAAACGAGAACCATACAATACTATAGGTTAATCTCGACACTCAAGGAAATCTAACATTATTCTTCATCCATCTACCTAAGAAATGGTTAAACTCAAACATCACCTTTGCACTCTAGTTCTTGGCCGGACCATGTACCATCAGCCTGGCATTTTCTTGCTTGGTTTCCTGACATCGCATCATAGCCAAGTTTACATGAGTAAACACAACCATCGCCATAGTTAGTCTTTGAGCTGATACACTTCAGGGGAGTTATCTGGACGTTGTCAACCCTTCTGAGACTCGGACATTGAATCACTGAGGAAAAATGGAATGTCCACTGAAAACGTGGCTCGAGCAGATCGTTTAGAAAAGCATCAATCGTTCTTTCATCAAAAACGGCCTACACAAGCTCAGAAAAGCTGACAGTCTAAGTATCTTCTAGAAAGCTCTGATAGGCAGTGAAATTCCAAATTACTGGGAAATGTAAATGCTCGTTCGTTGTTCCAATTATGTGCTTTCATATGCTAAATCATGTACCATTGCTTTGGCGATGGACCAAAGTAATTCCTCATAAAATGTCTGGCTACCGTAGTTAGACAGGATATTGATCAATTCTTATTCCCATGCCAGAAACATCCTATCTATCGATAAAATGTTAGCTTTTGGGCAAGCTTGAGCATCACATATTGCTTCATTTATGAAAAGACTTAAGAGTTTCAGGTAAATATGATACATGATGGACTGAATTGCAGCATGACATTTCACATGTATTTTTCACAAAATATAAACGATGCTCATTTAACTGATATGTAAGATTTTTCTTTACCAATCAAATTGATTTACACTTTGTTTGAAATTCTGCTAATGACCAACGCAGCTAGAGTGAAATGCCGATGTGATAAGGGCAGAGAACAACAGTGTTACACATTTACCGTCACAAATGGGTTGGGTGCCACTCCATTGACCATCATTTCGGCATGTTCTTGAGTTCGTGCCATTTCTACGGTAGCCACTTTCACACTCGAATGTGCAGACGCCTGATACCAGTCTGTTGTTGCATCTTACTTTCATTTTCGGAGGGACTGGTAGTGCTGGGCATTGAATAGCTGCAAAAACAAGAAATTAAAGCCATGTTGTGCTAAAATTTATAATATGAAAAGATAAATGTACATAAAAACTGTGCGGCATACTTGATTCCGAGCGTAGCAGAATCCATGGTTATTACTCCGAACTTTCTTCAAGGAAAATGGATCTTTACAAGGAGGTTCCCGTCACTTCTCTCGTTGCTCCTTTCGTCACTGGTATTTTTCTTGCAACGATTGCAGAACTCAAACTTACAACCCCTTCATTATGACTTGGCACGCTTAACCACCAAGAGTAAAAAGCACACTCGATTTTGAGCTTAGCAGGAACCAGGAAAGGAGCTCAGAATGTACTCTGATTTCACACCCATGTTGGTTCGACCAAAACAGCAACATTTTCACATTTCCATTGGAAATTTGAAATTTTTAGGAAAATTAGAATCCCTATGTCATCAAATAAAATCTCTATACAGGCCATATCAATGGCACCGTAACTAAGCTAGATATAAAATTTTATGACTAATTCATGTGGCTAGTTACAAGTAAAACTTGCAGCAAAAAGATGCTAAATATAGATACAGTTTTAGCAAAAAGCCATATACAGTGCACCCTAAATCATTGCACTTAGCATGATAAGAAAATTAGCAAGATGCTTTGATGGTTGAAATTCCGCGTGACCGAATCATCATGACAATTGCAACTAAACGTTTGATTATTTCAAGTATATGTGAATTAAAGAGAGAAGGGCCAGAAAAGAGCAAGCATTTCAAACCCAGTCATATAACTAAATGGGAATAAACACTGAGTTAGTTAGCAGCACATCATGTCAATTTGCCGTTCATTTACCAATTGCACAAAAGGTCAGAGAAATTGCGATCAGAAACACGGAAAAAAATTTCCAGCCGAGAGCTGTGTAGAGTTGTGTTGGCAACAGTTGAGGACACAACATAGAAGTATTAATAGTTTAAGGAATAGGTTTAATACGTACGTGCACACGTGGGAGTCCGTTGAGTACTCCATGTTCCATCCTTTTGGCAAAAGACTTTCTTGGACTGTGCAGTTTCCCCGACAATATGGTGGTGTTCATTACAAACAAAGGTGCAAGACTGTCTGTATTGCCTACCGCAGTTCTCGACTTTTCCGTTGACAATTGAGGTCGGCAAAGCAGGACATGTGACAACTGGAAACATTATCAAAGAAGTGGGTACAAAAAGGTGCAGATAATGCGATAGAAGGAGCATTTTATTGATCCTTGAAATGCATGAATCAAAGATGTGCTAAATAGCAAGATGAACAATTGAATGAATAAATGAATAAATGAATAAATGAATGATTGAATGAATGAATGATTAAAAATTAAGCTAATGGATAATGAGTGAATGAAGGAAATAAAAATTAATGGAACAATGAATCAATAAATGAATAAGATAAGAAATAAAATGAATTGATTGACCGATCAATGGATTAAGAAATTAACTAAAAAAGAATGACTGAATCTCAACGTAAGATGGACGAGCAAATGAGAAATGCAATTGTTGATAGCGCAAATGAAGTGGTTAATTATCATTCCGGATATCTTGACGGAATGGCAAATTAACAGTGGGATTATGATACTAATAGGATTCCCAAGTTGATGAATGATAAATTAACTGTTATATAAAAACGCAGAGGCTGAGTGCATGTACACAGAATCAGTGAATGATGGACAAATTAAGTGGGAAATGGATGGACAAAGAATACATATCATATTCATTTGCATATTACCAAAGCTTGCTGTAAAAGAGCCAAAGTCAAAGTTTCTTCCCTAAAGGTTTTGGTCAATAGGGTGGAACCCATCTCCCGTTATTAAGCTATTGGCCACACAGCTGTGCAAGTGCAGTGGAGGGTATAGTTAAGGACTTGCCATGCACGCGGTTTAACTCCTACGCTATTTCCTAAAGTGCTAAATGCTACGTAGGGACAAAGCATGTTCAATTTTTCCAAGTCTTCCATACGGACCGATCACGTATTGAACCCTCAACCTATCGCATACAAAGCAATAATTATATTACTGCGCCATGCATGCTACAGCAAAATATAAATTGCTAATTCATGCAATGACCAATGTGCTAGAAGAAAGCTCAAGGTTATGGCTCTCAAAACCCATCCTGCCACCAATCTAGTTAGACAATGAAGCAGAAAAATAGACGGAAGAAAATGACTATTGGTAAATCAAAATTTAATTACCTGTACACGGCACTCCAAGGCCTGGCTTTCCTTCATAACCTTCAAAGCATTTGCAGTCATTGACAGTCATAGAGCCAGTAGCGGTGGTTGATGAATGTGCAGGGCAAGGCTTGCATGGATCCGGTGATGAGAACGTCTTGTATGTTCCGAACGGGCAGGCTGCAATCAAAATCAACGGATCAAGAACATTGGTCAAACCGAGTGATGTGAATGAGTTGAAAATTGGTATTGTTGGCTCAAGCAAAGCAAAGTGGTCAAAGCTCTTAATATAAGATGCTATAGTCAGCGGTTCGAGTGCCACCTAAAGCTTAACTTCCACTTAGAGAGAGGAGAGTCATTAGCTCGCCGTAATTTCAGCCGTATCACTCACACGAAGAGGAAGAGCCAAGGAAACTGTTTGATAAGCATAATCTCTCAATGTCCTAATATCTTCCTTGGAACGATAGGAAGAACAAGCAACAAAACGCATGCTTCTCTGCGTCGCTTTTCGCTAAAAGCTCCCATTTTTGCTTGATTGATCCAATTGCATACACATCATAATTCAATATCATCCATATGCAATAAACCTTTCAGTGATTAGGATATAATTACAATAGTAATAACATTGACCATAAAAATCTACAGCTTCATCCAAATTTTCCTCAATGAAGTCTTTTTGGGGTTTTTCGAAGCGCTTTAATTTGTCTCTTCAAAAACAAATAAGTTAATTTTTTCATGTATATCGGGGGTACTCCTTTGGGGACACCCATTGAGGGACCCCTTCTTATAAGAATTTCTCAGGTCTCCCTTCAGCTCTTTATAATTACTTAATTAGTCTCACAAAATTTAGTACATCAAATTTAGCACATCAAATTCATTACATCAAATTCAGTACATCGAATTTAGTACATCAAATTTAGCTTTCTCTTCTCTTTATGTTGCATTAAATTCAAAGGTATTGTTGTCATTAAGACCCGCGAGTATGAAGAATTTTAAAGTCGTACAAGTTGGAATTTGAAAAATGGATGAACTGAAGTGAAAAGCAGCTGAAGAAAAGACAGCGCTTATTGATTTTTATTTGAAAGATGACAAGTTACACGATTCTAGAAAGGAAAGCGAAGATACTGCGTTCCACAGATGGCATGAATAGCTTGGTAAATCATTCAGCGCGTATACTTACAGAAGCATTTTCCAGGGTCTCCGCTACCATAGTAACCAGGTTCACAAGCGCATTGGTAGATACCACTGATCGTTCCGCATGCGCAATGAGCGTGTTGATCACACGTTTTTCCGCATCTGCTACGGTCTACTCTTTGGTAGAGCTTTTCCATTTGGTCTAAAAGAAGCAATAGCACACGATCAATGAATACAGTTTACCTTAATTCCAACCAAGCATCACACATGAGAGAATCACTTGCAAAGAATAGGCCGTGATCCTTTTTCACATATCCGTCTGAGTGAAAGATGTTTATCGTTAAGAGTGGTAAAATCACGAGCTAGGAACAGGTTACTTCACTTACGTAACTTCGCCTCTTTCTTGAACCTACCGTTAGATGCGAGGTTAGCAAGAGTGAAACAAAGATACAGCTATGCAATCCGTACTTACGCACCACACGTTTGGGCATCATCAACTGACACGCAAAACATTTAGGATCAGGTTGCTTCCACCCTTCACTTATCCTATGCATGTAGTCTAACTTGCGTAGAGTGAATGACGATTGTCGTCCTTATTGAATCAGCATTGAAAAAAAATGGAGAGCGGGAAGACAGTATATACTTTTGCATCATCCCAGCATTAACTATTTCTAATAAAAGTGTCATTAATATCCTCCATATTTATGATTCTCTGCTCTATTGAGGCTGGAAACTTAAACGTAGGCAGCTTTGATAACGAACAGAACCATTTGGAAGCCTTTCTTGCTTGCTGTCCTACAAGTGAGTGACCTTGCTTAAAAATGCAAGAATATCGAATCAATTTTGATTCAACCAGCACTTTCAAGAGACGAATAAATCTTTTGTTATATGCGAAATATGGTAAATAAAATTGCAAAAAGGTGATGCAAAAATCTTCATTTGCACACAGTTATGTATCCGCTCTGTTGTGCAATCTTGATATTTTCAAGGGCTTTGAAGATCGATCGAGCAAGAGAGTTGAATAAACTTCTAGCTCTGAGCATTTTCGTTATAAATAGGAGCACACAGATTGAAAATGTCAGGTCAGGTTTTACCTGCTACTGGTACCATGTAAACCAGTACCATCTGTCCCATGGTCGGGTCGTCGGCGACTAAACCGGCTCCCCCACTCGGTTACCCAGATAAACTTGTGAGGAGGGCATGTGGGCAACCCGCAGGATTAAGAACAAGACCTGTCAAAGGTCGGAGGGGCTCCAAGGAACCAACGGCCCCCACAACTCCTGGAGAGGGGATAGACCCCACGGGTTGTATCTGTGCCTGATGAATCACACATGACGAGAACACGACAACAAAAATTCCATGATGGGTCGGTCGAATATCGTGACAAGTGGAGGCGCTGATTGACCGAACTGTGTGCATCAACGGCCTAAGAAGGCTACGGAAACTGAACTGAACAGAATGAAAGAGTGAAAATGGACAGAAACATCTCTATGATGATGCAAATAAAGATACCTCCTCTGATTTTTGCTGCAAGCTCCTCAAACTGCGTGAATGAATTGGCCATGATGACGTTGGAGTCGACGCCTGCTATTTCCTTGAGCTGCCACTTACTCGCGTACCCGACGCCAACTGAAATAATCTCAGCGTAAAATGAACTGGCACTTCTCAATGATTCCGCTATTGACCTTGGACTGCCGCCATAATTCCACCAACCGTCCGTCAACAATACTATCACAGTGTTTACATTCTTTCGGAGGTTTCCGTTATTCTTTGCACTAGTCAAGATGTCCTTGGCTCTCTGGAAGGCCCCGGCCATGTTGGTGGCTGGCCCACGTGCATGCTTTATCCTTCTGAACTCCTCTGAGAAGGTGCATTTGTTTCGGTCCAGCCCACTATAGTCGATGTAATCGATCCTTTTGGCAGTCGACTGCTCAAACGTCACCACACCCAACCTAGTGGCGATCGGCTGAACGCTAATTTCACTAAGTAATGAGTTGACAAACTTTTTCTCGGTCTGAAAGCCATAATCGCTGACGCTGCCTGACAAATCTAGCAAAAATATAATGTCAGATCGGCTGTTGTTGTATTTCTGCTGAAATTGGTTCAATCTTTGCACCCACTGGGAGCTTACAGCTGCTTGAGCATAAAGAAAGTTTGAAGACAGGAGAAAGACAACAAGAAAAGCGGCCTGGTTATGCCACGCCATGCTTGCGGTTTACCGGCGCCTTTCGTCCCAATATCCAAACTGATTCTAGGCGCTCAATCTCCGTTATAATGTCTCACTTCTCTATTTGCGATGTCGGTTCAGTCAGCTATTTAACCAGCTTATACCTTTGTTAGTTTATGCAAAGGCTGTTCACATTTACTCGAGTGTAGATAATGGACAAGGGATATACTGATAATGGCTAAGTATTAACAGCTAGGAAGGTCGTTTGCACAAATGCCAATGTGAAAATAGCTCCTACACACACAAATTTGCGATCTTTCAATCAATTTTGCACAAGGAATAACTGTAAATCCCAAAGCAAGTAATGAGCAAGATTTTGCATGCTCGCATTTTCCAGTTGGGTCCTCACTTCAATATTAATCAATTTATTGCTATTTATTTAAAGTGTGTTAGCGCCTTGACACCTACTTCCCTTTGACACTCCCCCTGCAGCTGCAAAAGCTCAAACCACCCCTGCTAGGACCCCCACGTGTGTACATTGCTCCGGCTGAGAAGTATAGAAAGTTTTTTACCAGGCCATCGTCCGAAAGAATCCAACTCTAAAATTCAAAACCTGAAATGACTGAATTATAATTCTTTGAATGATCAACTGCTATCTATCCTGCGGATATACTATAACAACATACGTTATGAGAACAATTGACAAAGGCGAACCGAGGGAATGTCATACTTCAAATCGAATTAAAGGCGAATCGAACTCAAAGCACACTGCCAAACGTTCATTGTCAAAGGTTTGAAGACAATAACGCGTTTTAGTTTGGCTTAAGAGACTTGAAAAATGTCTCTATCCATGCCAAAGTGTGACGAAATGTCCATCATAGCAAAGGAGGAAAAGACAAGCCTGCATCTTTCGATCACGAAGGCTTCAATGGGCAATAGCAATAAAAGCGAGCGGTACCTACCATGGAGACTGCAGCTATTGCTTAAAAGCCTTTCTCGTCAAAGTGATATCCAATATATGAAAGGCCATGAGGTAGGCAACAAAGGTTAGCTCTACACTCGCGGTTCCTAAACATTAATTCTAGGGTCAGTGGCTTGATTCCTGTAACACGAGGGTCATGAATTTTGCAGCAAGTTGAGCCAGGAATAAATACCCGGAGATGACTGACAGACGGTTCGATTCACCTTTTCAACTCCCTAAACTCTACTGTAAGTAACTAATGTACACGATAAGAACAAAATTAGTCATTTTGATGCATCGAAACGGAGAAAAAAGTGTGTATTTTGAAAAGAAAACAGGCGCTTGTATCGTAATTCTCTCCAGATGTTGAAAACTATGTGGATGATTGCTTCAAAGGAAACAAATCAAGCTTCAGTTGCCGGGTAAAATGAAAAATATTTTTCCACATTTGAATGAATTCTGTCTTCCACGAACTGATTTCAAACCAGGTGGCAACTGTTTGCGCTTGCCTAACAATCAGATGATATCACGTTCTTGAAGACTTTATTGAATCTGCTTTTTTGATAGATAACAAACGAAAATTTTGCAATGTTAGACAAATCAAAAGTTTGAAGGATTCTTGATAAAGCCTAGATTTCAAGAAAGAGAAGTCAAGTGGAGAAGAAGTCGCCACACATGGAATTAAACAATTCTCTGGTCGTTGCTGTTCTCTGATTTACTTGACACAATCGTATTAACCTGAGTCAAGGTAGCTCTCTTTCTAGAACTTTCATATAACAGCCCGACTTGATCCTTGTGTTCCCATTAAACAAAAGCATGATGAAAATAGACAATATAAACCTAAATTGACAGCATGGATCAACTGAAGAAAAAGGAAGCACCCTAGAAGTGAGAGAATAATCCAACTCATAAGATTTCTGTACACAAAGAAGATGGAAACGATGGATATGAGAAGAATGCTGCAAAGCCTTCTGCTGGAGGAGGCTTTAAGTTTGTAGGGATGTGCTAAATTACAGAAAAAATATAAAGAATGAATTTAAGGAAAAAATGCCAAGAATGAATGTAAAGAATAAATGTAGAATATGAATTTAGAAATGAATGCAACGCCTCGAGAGTTTTGTGCAATGAAGAGCTTTTGGGACACTGTATACTATATTTCTCGCGCTTGAGTTGCATCTGAAAAGGATGTAATAAATCTTCATGGGAACAACTGAGCTGAATAAAATACGCCGTAAAAGCACCCAACCTAGCCAGACATTTTATCAGCTTGAATGACTCGAGCATAAATCTGTTGACACAGAAGCCCAGGTGTAACCACAGAATACAGAAAAGACTTAACTCAATGCAAACAGAAGTTTTCACAAGAAAAAATGAATCAATGTTATCTAGAAGCAACATCCAGGTATTTTCTGCTTTTTCATTCTCCTTTTCAAACCAGTGCAGACCACAGATACAAATGAACGAAGATTATTGGCGCAAAATCGGAACAGTTGGGCGTTCGGGTACATAAACTGCAAGGCAGAAATTAGAAGCTGATTTTGGAGAAAATAATTTCTCATGGCAATGTAATAGTGCTGCAGCAAAAACAAAATCATTGCAGTCACCGTTATAGTTTACCAGGTGCCAATGAAACCGTTAATCTTGTGATTAAGTTTTTCCAATTTTCTTTATAACATCTTGAGAATTAGATGGCTCAACTCATTTCAATCACGGTGACGTCATAAGTAAAATGAGATGAAGAAATTGATTCTAGTCCAGGTTCTCAGCTTTAAGTAATAAATTAACGGTTTCATAATGAAAACAATGCCACTTCTCAAAATCATTCCGCATTTTTAGCTACAATCAAACCTTGATGTTTGCTTAAGGATTTAATGTTTTTTATGAAATGAAGATTCAAGGCAGTTGGGTTCTTCAACGATGCTCCGTGAAAGACGGGGGGATGATTCGTTAAAAATGTTGACTAATGACAGAATGAATGGGTGACGGCACCAGAATTCACGAATCTTGATTCTATTCCAGATGAATTACAAATCATTAAGCATTTGTATCAATAAAACTAATTATGTGTACCCATCTGCTAGAGACGTATGCATGCATGGACCGCTAGTTTTACTCGTGTGCCTTCAAACTACCAATATCAGTTGCTATCTCAGCGAACATCAGCTCTACGAAAATGAAAAACAGAGCTTAAAAAGTGCCGACCTACTTGGCATTGATAGGGAGGCTGGAAATCGAGCCAGATCGTCACTGTAAAAAGAATCAGTGAAATGCAGGTAGGATCCCTGTCTGAACCCACTATTCCAAGGAAACAATTAGATGGGTATTAAGTTCTCGCCGTAGAAACCATATTTCACCAAAGAAGCTCACACCGTAGAAAACAGTAGGCAAAGAAGATTTAACACGTAATGACGCAAACTGCATGCGATGCATGGGAAGTACTCATTTACGGTCGCATGAACAGTTGGATCAAGGTTCGAATCAGAGACGTGCCATGGAAAAGGTGAATAAGGAGATTAATGCAAATGATCCAGGAATTTCATTCCGAGGCAGATCGAGTCGAAACGTCAACAACTGAAGAAAAAAATAGGAGGCAATCAAGGAATGAAGCAACAATAAAGGCTCTGACGAGACCGAGATATACACTGAAATACGGAAAGCGGAATATAGAGACGAATTGATGCACCTCATAGTGAGATAAGGATAAGGAAAGAAGGGACACTGGAAGAGTGGAGATAACCAAAGGTGGTAGTTTAAAGAAACAGAAAAGGGGAGTGTGGACGAGTGGTTACAGCGCATCGGTTCGAATACTGTGAGGTCTACTCGCGTGGGCTCGAATCCCCGTCGTTGGAATCACGAATCAACTGCCAACTCAGCCGTCCACCCTTCCGAGGTCGGTAAACGAGTACTCAGAAGTAGCTCGCACAAGTACTGGACACATATTGATAACACCCATTCTAAAGTTGAAGTGTTTCATCCAGTATACAGATTCATCTTTAAGCGATAGCTTTACTTGAGAGCAGTTAGTAAGCGGTCAAGAAACAATCTAACACACATGGCAGTGTCCAGCCTCACGATGATCTGCTCAATTGAAGATCTTTGAGAGCTGACTTCCACGGCTGAAGAGCGCGTGACAGAGTGGCTGGGTCAAGTTTGGTGACAAGATGATGACGACGATGACTAAGTCCTCACCAGGATAGTGAAAAACAGCATCAACCCGATTGTCGAAGAGTTCCTCGGCAAAACGCAATGCGAATTCGTTCACGGACAGTCGCTATCACTGCAATCGCCCGCGTGGAAGGAAGAGAGATCGCAACATTAGAAGGGTATGTAAATTTGGCCGATAGAGTTCGAGAAGGCCCTTGAAAAAATGAAGATAGTGGCAATAGCGACTGACCTGGTGGAAGCCAAAGTGCAACAAGGATTGGTTTAAGAATCAACAAGTGCTAACCACAGCAACATCAGTTCACGGGTTCAGCGAAGGATTCCAAGTAGAATACCAATCATTTGGCAAAATGACAATCGTGACTACTGAAAGAATTCTTCATTACTTAGTGAATTCTTCATTCATTACTAGAGTGACTACTTCATTAGTAAATGGCTAAAAATTGCCATCTCTTTCGAAGAAGTGTCTACATATTTACATATTTCTTTAAGAAAATTGTGTGTGTGTGTGTGTGTGTGTGTGTGTGTGTGTGTGTGTGTGTGTGTGTGCGTGTGTGTGTGTCTGTGTGTGTCTAAATGTGATGTCACATTATGGGTAATACTGATATCTGCTATTCAGAAAAAGGAGAGCCAAGTAAACAATAGAAGCAGCGAAACGGCATAAGAAAGAGGCGAAGGAATACGGAAGTAAGCATAGGTGGAAATGCAGATGATGAAGAATAAATTACCTGAGGTCACTTTCATTGATAATCAGTGTTATACAGGTTCGTGATACTGTTCCGACAATAATATTTAGAGATAGAGATAGTAGCTACAACGTCATTAGTATGCAACCAAAGACTTCATTATATGAAAAGTCAAGCTGATTTGATACAAAAGGATCTGGTACAAAGATTACATAAATATGACACGAGAAAAAAGCACAGTAGCTGTTATGAAATTTGACGAATTGAGTTCATGTTTCAGAATTGGCATACATTGATCGTATATAAATTTACCTACGAATTAATGCGAATTCAGAGTCGGGGTCTCAAACTCAAATTTTCTGAAGCAGCCGGAAGAACAGGAGTGATTAGGTTAGGCCGCATCAATTATTCATCAAGATCATTGCTACATCGTCCATTATTCTCAGACGTCATTGCTAACAGTTCTTTAACTTAAATGAGTTCTTCTGGATATAAAGCGTCCTGAATATGAATATAATATTGCAATTTCTACGCCTGGAGTTGCAGAGAGCTGGCGACTTTCCTCACTCTAAGTGACAGTTTGGCTGAAGGTGGATTCGAACCACTGACCATAGAATCAATGCGCATGAATCATAACACTGAGCTACTCTGACACCTGATTGCCTGAAACGTGGCTTTTCTTGCCTTTTTAGTTGCGAAAGACCTTTTATCCAAGTACCCAAGATTTTTTAACCATCGAAACTCAAAAAGATGTTGCTGCGATAGCACTCATTTTTAAGAAAACATAAAAATGAATTGTCAGCTACATCAACACTTTCAAATCGCCTTGCAAGCCACTAAATATCCCCTCCCCCATTGACTAGCCACAAGTCTGAGACCCTAGACTTCACTGATCAATCATACAAAAATCTTCACAATATATGCATAATCAAAGATAGCTCAATACTTCATATTTCCATGTTGCTAGCTGATCATCAAATGATTCTACTTTGAATATATTCTAAGATCATAGAGTATACTTTTTACAATTTTCTGCTGCTAAATCGTTCACTTCGCATGAAGTGATAAATGGGAGATTAGTTTCTATATGAAGGATTCAGAGGGTCCAGAGAAAGAGCTGCTATACATAAGTAAACAAGAATTCATCACAGAATTCAGATTAGACGGTCAGAGCTTTCCAACGATAAGCGTTGAGATGTTATTTTTTGAAGACTTAGACGAAACCATGATGAAATCCCGACCTTAAAATCTCCTACTAAATCGAATGAATGACGTGGGATTCTCATGAAAAGCGACCTGGAAGAGAGAGGGCTCAAAGAAGAGGATGTCAAATACAGGCTGAGGCGGAGCTAAGATATCCGCACGGATGATCCCACTTAAATGGGAGAAAAGCCAGGAAAAAAGGAAGTTATATCAAATCCCCCATTGTTTACTTAATGAAATGACTCCTCTCGGGTATTTTGCCTGTATCGTTATATTCTGATGGGTCTGGATGAAAAAAAATAAATACTATCGTTATTGCTATTGCCATTAAAATTCCCGGCGTTGCGTTTGCTTGCTAAAAAAGCTAATTTCAAACTGATACTGCATTTCCTAGTCTTTCAAAAAAGCACTATCCTTTGCACCATAATAAAAGCGCGATGACTGGACGAAAATTTTCGGGCTAGAGGGAAGTGGATAAAATAATTTGCTTCTGATAAAAGCAAAAACGAAGAATGAGTTTCCATACAGAGAATATAAAAAGTTTCCGACTTGCAAGAGAGAGACAATACAAATGTCACAAACAGTACTGACTTGAATGTCACAAACAGTACTGACTTGAATGTCACAAACAGTACTGACTTAAATGTCATAAACAGTACCAACTTAAATGTCACAAACAGTACCGACTTAAATATCACAAACAGTACGGACTTGAATGTCACTAACAGTACGGACTTACATGTCACAAACAATACGGACTTAAATCTCTTGAAAAGTTCCAGTTGATTTAAAAACTTTTAAAGTATAACTGCCATTCGCAATTGCTGATTAGATGGCAGCACTAACCTTAAAACAATTCATTCTCACATCTGTGATAAAAAATATAAAATAACTGCTCGACATATTAAGATTGCATCTATTCAAGTTCAATCATAGCTTGCTCTCCGATTCACTGATTGCGTCACTCGTGTTAACCTCCATGTTTTTTCTCCTTGATTTCTACGCAATAAAAGCAGCTGAATGCAGATAGCAGCGATGGAAAAGTACAGGATCCAGGAAGTTCTTTACGATACTTTATCAAGTAACCATTTTGGAGATAAGTTCATGATAAATCACAAGTAGTAAATACAATTTCTGAGACAAAATGACTTTGATGACTTGTCTATTGCCATCCTCCAAATCCTTTGGAATAGCTCAAAATTTTCGAGTTGATTGAATGAAGGAAACCCAACGACTGACAATTATTCAAACCAACAAAAGACTTATTTGCAGTTCCATTTCCGTACTTTCTGACATTATTCACGTTCCGACAAATTCAGGGAAAACCCTTTTTTAACTCTTCCAATCTTGCCAAAGCAGTGTAAAGCACTAACCATGGGTAATATGAATGTAAAGGATATTTAAAAGATACTTACGGACTTTACATAGAGAATCAATGCCATTACAAGATTGCAGAGAGACTCAGCTAAGAAACCCGATAGAAGTGCTGATACTCCCATTAAAGCTCGATGAACTCTGAAAAAAAGAATGAAAAAGCTAAAACGTAGAGCAAACAGCTCCTGCAACATAGTAAACTGGTAATTTCATCTCGAAGAGAATCAATTATTGGCTGCTAAAATGTTTTTGCTCTGGATATTACGGAACACCTTAAGGCAAATTTAAGCGACCGAGCAGCTATGAATACAATGTCCCAATCATTGCACAATATAACAAGCCAGTGTGCCTGCAAAGCTTCTAATAACAAATGACTAGCGATTCGACTTCATTTAGATGAACTCTTTCTCAACCTAGGTCTAAATGGGAGACTCTCGGTATGCCATTAAGCATCGCGAACATCGGTATCTGCATTGCAGTAGTACTTACGTCAACACATGGCTGGCTCCCTTTCTGATGTATATGAATTAAATTGCATCCTATCCCTAAATTGCTTGATAAATATCTACCAAAAGCTTCTCGATTCTATTATAAAAACAACACGGCGACAGAGAGCTCAGATGAAATTTGAAATTTTACGCTTCAAGACTAGCGGCTGACATAGCCATTCAAAAGTCAAACAATTTCGATCACAGTTAAATACTTCAAAACTGATTAAAGTCACGTTAAAAACTCTAGTTCCTCATGATAGGCACATTAAGTGAGACGGTGATCAAGCGTTATCTTACCCTAATCTTGGTAAAACGAAAAGCATGGACACCAACACGATTAATCTGGCTGGTATACTAGGATACAAATACTTTGTATTTTTCTCAGCAACAAATTTCCCAGTCAAGATGGCTCTGTTTGCAACTAAAAAAAGGACAAACTATAAAGCAAGATAAAATAACTTTTTTAATCACAGATCTACCAAAGGTATCAAAAATCAACGAGACCTTCCGAGCTATTGAATCAATCATCGTCGTTTCGTTGGAGATATTTCCATCTTTTACATATACCTTCACGGGTATTGCTCTCAGGAGATCAGGGATCTTACTCCTGATCCTCGCAGGCGTGTCAGAACCATCAGAAGCTCGTCTCATTCACACCACACCCTTTCCAAGCTTCACTGCCTAATCCACGAACTTTATCCCACAAATCACCATTCATCCCAAAAACATGCAATTTATGGAACGTCTTGCCTTCTTCTTGCCGTCCTGAATCTTACAACTTACCATCTTTCAAATCTAAGATCAATAAACTTGGCCTGATCTCTCTCTCCTCTTAGCCTTTCGCTTTCTACTGTACTCAATTGTTAGGGTTCTGTATAGGTCGCCATGGCCTCTCCTCAATATAGTTAACTAAAAAAAGAAGAAAAAAATAGACCAAAAAACGGCGATTCCCAACCTAATGCATGCCCCGTGGAAGGGGGGACATTTTGCATTCATGTGAACTATCAAAGCTCTTGTGTTCTGCTACACTCGTCACCGTCTTCAATATATAGGCCTTGCAACGCTTGCAAATCCTCAGGCATCACTCAAAGTAGCCAATTCCAACTAACCAAGCATAGGGATCACTACCCATGAACGAAAGCGCTATATATACTCAGCAAGGTAGCCATGGTGCGCAGTACTGGAATGGTTTAATCCGTTAAAATCTACTGCGTACTTGTCTTTTGCTAGAGATTTTCCAGTCCCACTTCTGACGATCTTTGATTCGACAAGGGACAGACCTTTGATTTTTCCAGATTACCTTGCTTCTGTTTGCTTTCCACAGAATATTCTTATTCTAAATAATAGCGAACCATCTATTTTTTTTTTCAAAAAAAGGCAGAATTCAGGTTAATCCAGCAGCAAAATTTGGGTACTTGATCCTTGGAAAATCTAACAGTAAAAACTAGGGCGCTTCAATTCATATGAAATTGAACATGATTCGATTCCGCAAATTGCCTCTATTGGCAGAATCTGAAGTGGAGGTGTAGGTCCGAGCAAGAATGACAAAACTTTTGCAGCTGTTTATATAAAGGCATAAAAACCCACCTGCAACTGGGAAGAAACTAAAGACGTGCAAAACGATAACTGCATCATTGATTAGATCTTGATTTACGTCGCTCACTTTAGACAATATGGCTGGAGCAATGCCAGGTATCCAGAAAAGTATAATCATCAACTGTATACAGAAAAAAAAAATGAGAAATCGATGAATATACGTGACAAACAATTTGAAGGCCCTCTTTACATGAAGAAACATGAGGCAAAGCAGCGAATTCAAAAAGACGTAAACTTGGCTCAGTTTTTCCCGTAGCTACTTCATGAAATTTCCAATTCATTAAACAATTCAAATCCTAGAGATTCCAGGGATAAGACGTCAAAAATGGGCGCACCTTGGTGGCGCCACACTTTAAGCTCATATATCTACGTCACCTTGGTCTGACTGCTGTAAGACCTTCCTAGACTGTAAGTTAGAAGTTAGCAAGTGAATGAAAACGAAGACTGCATAAACGAGTAAAAGTGGCAAGATTTACCCCTGTAAGAAGAATGGTTCGGATATCAAAGCATAGAGAAAGATGCCAAGATGCAAATCATGGCAGAAATTCTACATACTTTTCAATTTAGAATGGATATGCTATCAAAGACTAATTAAGTAAATTCAAAGCAACTGACCATGGCTGAAAGAAAAAAACAGCAAAGCTGGAACATTCTTATGCTCCTTGTGGTAACAGTAGCTTGGCCTTCCTGGACAATGCATGGAGCAAAATAAATAAAAACCAAAATTAGAACATCCCCTCATTTGCGTCAATAAAAGAGAGGCTGAGTTAAAGAAATTAGAAGCAATTGAGACACCACCACAACAAATGGGGTAGCACACAGGAAACGCTGAAGCAGCACTTCAGACTGCTGCATTGATATTGACAAAAGAGACTTTTGCTACCTTTTTGAAAGCAGGTTCAACTGAACGCAGTGTATTGAGCCAGCCGTATGGTAAATGTCCAATTGGGTAGGAAACTGACAATACAGCAACCGCCTTAAAGGAAAGCAAGATCTTTAGATCATAAAGAAAACGGAAAGAGATTGAACGGTGACTTGATCCTGAAACAAACACTTTTCTAAAGCTGCCTGCATTACCTGAATCAAAACATAGGGAGGGGCAAGAAATGCGAAAAGTGCAGAATGCTTTCCAAATCAAATAAAACAGAATGAGTACCTTCACTGCCTCTTCTGGTGTGACACCTCCTAATCGCTCCCTTGCCACAAATAGATTCACAATGGGGCGGCTGATTCTTTGACAGATTTGAACTAATGCTAGTGGAGCCCAGAAGACAAGGATTCTTTTATATGTTAGACTTCCTCTCTCTAATTCCTTTAATAAAAAAAGCATCCCTACAATAATTGAACATTTTTTGCTATAAAAAATGCAGGAAAAAAGGGTATGAGGTATCTTGTAAACTACAAATACCTATCTAGTAAAAAGCAAATAATATCTTAAACTTAAAAGAAACTTCTCTTGCCCATTACTGCTTCCATAAGTCAATATTTGATGATTTGATGGCTTTTACCACCATTTTATACTTTTTGCAAGTGCTCTTCAAAGCAATTCACCTTGACATAAGTCTGTGCTACATTTGTCAGTAGCAGCATTTTATCATTAACAAATAAAATTTGACAATCTTTAGTCTAAAAACATTGAACTAACTTTGAAAACTTAATTAACAAAACAAGAGCGCTTTCTTCTATCTGGGTGATAAGGCACTACGCCTCAACACCCTGTTGGCACTCTTGAACAGAATCTGGTTAAGAACAAAGTGTAGATAACCAACAAAGCTCATCATCAATTTTTAGTTCGGTCTTTTTAGACTGATAATGAGTCTTGAATGCAAAGTCTTTTCCTTTGCACCAAAGAAACACTTTCAAATGTAGTATAAACATATTTCCAATATGATCCTTGCCTAATATCTGATAATACAACAAAGACTGAGTACTCAATTTTGTTTTATGGCTGAGTGAAGCAATATCAATCATAAAAAGCTTGCTTTGTGAAAATGAAGAAGAAGGATGTCTACCTAACAATAATTATGCTGTAACAAAATCTTAACTTGCTTAATTGGTAAACAACATGGAACAGCTAACAGTGCACAATAGGCTAATGGAATAACAAACTACTTCTTCTGATATCATTCCACGAGGTGGCAGCTTTTTATGAATGCATTTATAGTAAGCAACTAGAACAGCCAGGAGTCTAGCAATGGTTCCAAGATATGTTGCCAGAACTGGAATCAGAATAGGCTTTGTTGTAGAAATCTCTGTATTCAGGAGCACCACAACAGTAATAACCTGGAAAGTGAAAACCAGATTTCATTACTGCAAGGTGGAAAAGCAACAATCTTACCACATCCATTTTGAAAAAAGGCGCTTTCAGATTTTTCTTTCTAGTTGGTATAAATATGGATTTGATGTACCATATCTTACTGAAACGTATCATTGAGAGAGGAAATGTTTCTTTTTGTACTAAATGGATGGGAAGAAAGAAACATGTCAGTTTTGATATTAAAATTCATAGAGGAAGAAGGGAAATTCCACTAAGAGACACATGAATAGCATTAAAAGTGTCCTCAAAAGTAAACAAAAGTTTACTGAAAACAATGGGCAACATTTTAAGGTTATTAACCTGGACAATATTGTCCAGAACAGATGCAGCGCCAACAGTTACACTGTACTTATAACGTAGAAGGACCCCAGTATGAAGCCAAGCCTAAAGAAAAGGATAAGACAATGAGAGATAACTGTCAATGATAACAAAGAATCATCAAAAGCAACAGAAACATTATAATCATCATAATTTTCATCATTATCATCTTTGACAAAATCATCTATCACCATCATCAATCATTTTCATAATACTGTAATAATCATCATCATGATAAAACAA
The DNA here is from genome assembly GCA_964026355.1 of Pseudorhiza aurosa. Taxonomy (NCBI): domain Eukaryota; kingdom Metazoa; phylum Cnidaria; class Scyphozoa; order Rhizostomeae; family Lychnorhizidae; genus Pseudorhiza; species Pseudorhiza aurosa. The sequence goes on along the minus strand of OZ032114.1, from coordinate 4,875,020 downwards.
TCATCATCATCATCATTTTTGTCAAAATCCTCATCATTCACCATCATCATCATCATCAACATCATCAACATCATCTTTAATATTTAGATTTTTTACTTATAAGAGCTTACAAAACCGTCAATTAATGGAAATGCTGAGAGGTACAGGATTGCATCTTTGGCAAATTGGCCAACATTTGGTGGAACTCTGTGTAGGACGTTTATCAGGTAATATCCAAACTTTGTGAAACCTGCAAGAGAATCAGAAATCTTGAAAACTCTACAGATACCCTTAAGTTATTTTGATCGACTACCATACAACAGACAGGGGGTATTCCAAAACTAACAAAAAATTTAAATTACAGAAGGGGTGCAGTAGAAAAATAAAGAAAAAGGCAAATAGGAGCTGGCTGAAATTGTTCATTTCCAAAGACAAAACTGTTCTTTATTTGAGAAGCAAATTTCTGACACTGATGACTATAAAAATTTGGCTATGTCCTTTTTTTAGTGAGTTATGTTAAGGAAAGGCCATGGTGGCCTATACAAGAAGAAAGTAAGATGTTCCATAAATTGCATTTTCTTGGGATGAATGATGATTTCTGGGATAGAGTTTGTAGCAGATTAGCTGATAGAAATCCACAACTGGGTGGGAAATGTGTGATGGAGTGCAGCAAACTAGCCATAAATTTCCGAAGGGCTTAGATTAAAGATGGATTTGCAAAAGAGCTAATCTAACTTGTTAAGCTCATCAATGTTGATATCAATGAGGAAGCTGCAGCACAGCACCTGGGGCATGAGCTGTGAAAAGGGCTCACAGATCGAGTCCCAATGATGCTATTTTTAGTATCCAACCTGAAACGTCTGTGCTTCAATCACAGTCTTATCATTCAAAAAGGCACCTTCCGTTCCCCTTGATCTTAATAAGGCTATGCATTATTACAATCATCATTATTTGACACATCTAAGAAGGGTACTTTTTAAGAGGCCTTATATGGGGAGCAGATGGGCAGTAAAAATGGATGCTTAGAGATAATTTCATAGTTTTTTTTCAACAAAAATATCCCAACTTACTTGTAATGACTGCAAATGCAGTGACAAGAAGACCAGATAATAAGACACATAATCCAATTTTGAATCTGTCCGATTGACTATGGAGCAACATGATGCTAACCATCTTTATTTCAGACAGTGCCCCAGTTGCTAGCTTTATGATAACGTAGGAGATGCCGAAACTTGCTAAAGTTTCTACAGCATTGTTTGAGTCGGCCAAGGATCTGTACAAAGCCTGGAGGGAACAAATGAGCAATTGGGCAGCAGAAACTCTGAATCACTTAAACAACTAACTGAGTCAGCATCATGTACGTAATTACTACAGCAGACTGAAGAATTGAGAGTAAGACTATGACACTTTTTTTTTTTTTTTTTTTTTAAGTGGGTTATGTTGAGGAAAGGCTATGGTGGCCTATACAAAGCCCCAACAAAGGAAGAAAGAAGAAAGCGAGCAGCTAAGAGGATAGAGAGATAAGATCAAGTTTATTTATCTTAGATTTGAAAGATGGCAAGTTGAAGGACTCAGGAAAGCAAGAAGAAGGCAAGACGTTCCATAAGTTGCATGTTCTTGGGATGAATGATGATTTGTGAGATAGAGTTCGTGGATTAGGCAGTTAAACTTGGAAAGGGTGTGAATGAGTTGAGCTTCTGGTGGTCCTGACACGCCTCAGAGGAACTGGTATAATATCCCTGATCTCTTGAGAACAATGTCCGTTAAAGTATCTGTAAAAGATGGAAAGATCTCCAACTAAACGACGATGGGAAAGAGGTTGGAGCGATTTGGTGAGGTTAGGATTATTGATGAGACATAATGTGCAAGACCTATGGAATGGGCATTACGCAAAGGTTAGGTTAGTGGTTAGTACCTCGAGTACTTGCACAAAGCAAGAAAATCTACTCAATGCTAAACATGTCAGAAATGTTAAGTTCGATAGAATTAGAAATACTTCAATGAAGCATTCAATTCAATTTGATTTGCAAGGGATTATCATCGCTGCAGCCCGTCTATCTGGCTCCCATATCAGGCCCGTAGCCAGCGTGAACTTGCAAGGGGACACAGCCAATATGTATATTGAGCTCCGTTCACTAAAAAACTCATCAAACGTTATATCTTCCATGAGGACCTGGCTTTTGCATGCAAGATACGCGAGGTGAAATTCTCTTGTTGTCTTCATTGAACGGAGTTGACAAAACGAAAAACTCTGCGACTGGCTATAACTTAGAACATATAATTAATTTCTGCAGGGGGGGCCCAGAGTTCAATTTCACAAGTCCAGGGGGCTTTGTCCCCCAGGCCCCCCTTGGCTACGGGCCTGCTCCATGTTTACTGCGTGACAGCGGGATCAAGCAAATGGTCCGTTCGTTAACAGGAAAATAAAATGATATTCTATAATGATGTAATGACAAATGAACACTGACCCACACATAGGTATTACGTAAAAGGGTTAATTTTTAGTAAGGAAAAAATGAGATGAGTGACTAAAGTGATGACGAAAAAGTGATTTAGCAATGCGACCCCGTGAAAAGTAAGTTGTGGCAAGAGTGCACATTCCGATGTCCTTAGGTGGGTTGACGGCTTTTGACCGGCGATAGACATGGGAAGATACAGAGAACATTCGGAAGGCAAAGTCAGCAGCTTAATGGGTCTATATTCCCGTACATTTGTTTGCAAAATGCCAGGCAGAAGTGTATAGATTAAAATGTGGTTTTAAGAATTTGAGCAAAACATAACCTCTTGAACCCATTCCTAATCCAAAACTTTGAAAGCTGGAACATTTGCCATAACAATGCGTAAGCTACGTACCTGCTCACCAATATCGATAGCAATCAGAGTCAGTGCCACTGGAGCCAGATACCTAATAAGCGCCGAATAAGGACCTTTAGAAGTCGGCCTTAATTCGCAGAGATGTTCCCTCTCGTCCATTTTTAGGGATGCCTTGCGTCCTACAACATTACTCACGCGGTAAACTTGTTTGGGACCTTGTTTGCAAACGAGACTCGGTCGTCCTGCGAGCAAACTTGTTTGGTACACAATAGGCCGGCTCCAGAACACATGCTTGCCTGCCGTCCTGGCTGTATTCCGGATTACGCTAGGTCTTCAACTCCACAAGCAGCTATCGAGTCTTCAGAATCTTCTTCCCCATGCACTGTACGGAGCATGGCAATTATCAGTTGTTGTATAGCTACATGGGAGCGAGACTGGAAATCTGGTGATTCTTCGAAAAAAGTTTACTGCGGATGGTTCGAGAAATAGGTAGAGGATGTTTTTAAAAAACTTTTCTTACGGAGGCAAGATCGCGAAGGTCCATCAATTTCAGAAGAGTTTCTTTAGGGTACCACTCAATATGTCCTTCGGGGAGCATATTTCAAATGAATAACGATTGAAACCGGCTAAGCAGTTCATTTTCTTCCTCCTCTTTTCCCAATACTCCGATTTTAAATCTAAAAGGCTTGAGATGAGTTCTCAACTAATGGGACACTTTCATCTAACTACAAGGGAAGCATTGGGCTCGCAGGGGCAAATTCCCCGTAGTCACAATTTAAAAAATGATCTGGTTTCTCTGCACGTCATAATCAATGAGCTGGAGGCTAAAGGAATAGAGATGGGTGCTAGCCTAAGTCACCAATAGAACTGTAACAAAATATGTAGATTGGAAAATACACCAAGATAAAATCACGCTGGTCTAAAAGCCAAAAGTCCTTAGTGCGCCGATAAGTAAATCTTCATACAGGTATTTTGTTGCCAACACGTATGGTGCTAAAGGAAGATTTTAAGCATTTTTAAGATCTAAAAAAGAACTTTGAAATGAAGCTTGCAAGTAGGCAATAAACAGTTTTTCATCTTCCTTTTTAGTATCTTCTATTCTTGTTTTTCCCTTTTTTCTTTCTCTCTACTTTGGTCATTATTTTCTTTCATCAGCAAGTCCACATCAGCTCTATGCTGCCATTGCAGTACGTATTTCTATATGCATGCATTTATGTATGTATTTATTTATTTATGTATGTATGTATGTATGTATGTATGTATGTATGGCTGTGTATGTATGGCTGTGTATGTATGTATGTATGTATGTATGTATGTACGTATGTATGTATGTATGTATGTATGTATGTATGTATGCGTAGTACAAAGACAGGTGTAAAACTATCCCAGTAGCCTATTAGGGGGAATAGTAGCCCGGTGGTAAGGCAGTTGCACGCTTATCCTAAGGTCAATAGTTTGAGCTGTACGTCGGGCTCAACATTCACTTGGACGGACGAGAGCTTTTAACGTATTGTGGCTCTAATTGAAGAAATCGTGCGTTATGATCACATCGAGAGGACGGACCAGGAAATCACTCGATGAGTTGAGCTTCTCAAGGCTCTAAAACTACCTCCGTGTTTTTGATAGGAAGCATAAATGGGGCCTACCCAAGAAAATATACAGGGCAAATATGTGCAAGGATCTTTCTGGCGATACCAAACAGGCATCCTCCTCAATTTCTGAATAATCTATTTGGGAATCACACCACTTTTCCTCTTACCATAGACATTGTGAATTGTTATCAAGTTGGATCTCATTTCTCAATTTGTAACTTCCTTTTGCAATCAATGTTTATGTGGGATGCCTGTTGTAAACAAGCTACGGTGGAAGGGGAACCCTCCCTAAATGAGTCATATATCTAATAGGAGCTATCCAGTTATGACGATAAAATTTCTCCATCCAAGCTAGGCCATTGATGCGCAAGGCTGGATTAATCAGGAATATCACATGCAAAGTATCAAGTCTCAACAAGACTTTTATCGAAATCAACTTTGAACTAGAATACAGTAAATTGCACACAGATGCAAAAGTTGAACATTGATGTAAGTCATAAAAGACATCAATCAAATTTTATCGAAAACTAACAGCTTCAGACGTTGACTTTTACAAACTCTAAAGAGGGCAGAAATCCATCCACTACATTTGATTTCGCAACTACATCATTCAGTCACAGCAATTGCAGCCATTGCTACAAAAGCTGAATCACGTCACATCCTTTCTGATTAGAAGCTGTACTTTGATATGGATATGTAGTTGAAGTATACGTATTTGCTTGCCAATTTGCCATTATATAAAATATCTACGTCAAGCTGCAGTGTGTATCGCCTTGGTCCTTGGAGTTTCTTTATATTGATGATGTCAACTGTATTTTCATTGCGTCGTTGTAGGTAGAATTCTCCCCCTTCGTTGCCTAAAAGTTGAATTTTCTTTGTAATCAGGAATTTTAATTCATTGATTTATAGTCTCTCTAAACTGCGCTGCATACTCGATTTCGAGCCTAGCAGAAACCAGAGAGGGGGCTTTGAGTTTTTTCAAAGGAAATGGAATTGATGAGGTGGTTTCCGTTGCCTTGCTCGCCTATGGCGTTTTCATTGCCACTGCACAACGATAGGCAAATCATTAGTACTGGGCTGTGCGAGAAATCTGGGCTATAAGAGTAGTGGTTCCGTGGCGCTTTGGTTAAGCATGCGGACTCACAACACAGGGGTTGTCAGTCCGATTCCTCCATGTGTCACTTTTAAAACGCCATTGTTGAGGAAGGCAACGGGAAACCACGTCGCGAATTCCATTTCCCTAGAAAAAAACTCAGAGCCCTGTCGCTGGCTTCTGCTACGCTCGAAATCAAGAATGCAACGCAGTTTTTATTATGCGAGAAAAGCTTAGTTTTCCGACACGTAACGTACGTACGGAGACTTTCAAAGCCAGGAAGGTTCTTGTGCCTCAAGTCAAGCTGGATCCTATAATGGAAGCAAATTTCGAGACCACCTTGTTAGGGGTGTACCATCCAGAGCTACAGCTTCTGTTTTATTTTATTTGTTAGCGCAGGCTGGGCATATGGGCAGCTATCCAGCTGATGTGGACTGAAGAGCTACCTCTGAGTTATCATATACCGACCGGCCTAGGAAGGATGGACAGCGGAGTTGGCTGTTGGCTTGTCTTCAGTGGCCCCGACAACGGGATTCGAGCCTACGCAAGGAAACCCCACAAGAATGGAAACATTAGTATTTAAACACTAGGCCACACCAGCGCTCACAGCATTGTGAGGTAGGATGACAAATAGAGTGCGCAGAGAAACGTGCTAGGGCGTGCCTGGAACCCGGGACCTTCCACACAAAAGATTTTCCCTAACCAAGACGCCATCTGCCTCACTGAATTTTTTTACTCTATTATGTAGTGGTCAAAGTCCTTGACGGTACTGATACCTTAAATACCATTAATGGTACCACCTTGGAAAGTGTTTGTATTGAATTACGCACTGTCGGGTGGCTTATGAATATCTACTTTACTTCTTTAGAGAGAGTGTTTGTCGTTTCTTTTGTCTTCGTTCTTGTACGTCATGTCGAAAGAAGGCCTTGGGGCCTACAACGAAGCCCCAAAAGATAGAGCAAGAGGTAGGCCAAGAGGACGGAAAGCTTTCATTTGTTTTAGATTACAGATTGTAGGATTCAGGAAAGGGGGAAGTAGGTAAGAGTTCGATAGGTTGTCAGTTCTAGGGATGAATGAGGATTTCTGATATTGGGTTCGTCGATTGGGAAGTGAAAATTTTGAAAGGTTGTTAGTTGGTTAAGCTTCGGGTGATCTTGACACGTCTAAGGGGGTCAGGTATAATACCCCTGGCTTCCCCAGAACCACCCCCATGAGAGTATCTATTAAAGGTGGAATGGTCTGCAACCAAATGTTAATGAAAACGGGGGATCGGGAGCTTCGAGGTTGAGATTGCTAATGAGACGAGAGGTTTTGGGCTGGACTGTGTACAGAAGACAGAAAATGGAAAATGGAATCTAGAGCAGGATGACCTTGGGACCGACAGACAGGCATTAAGGAGATGAGAAAACCCACGGGCTGCGGAGGAAATCAAATTTGTGAGATGCACGTTCAGGACCTTTGAATACAGCATAATATACTATAAGCCATTTATCAAAGCATATACCCCCCATGTAATTAAACCGTCGAGTATGGCACCTACCTGACACAAGGGCAAAGTTGATTTGCACATGTAGATAGGAAGACACACGAAGAGTGTAGCTGAACTGAAACTGCCTTGGGAGCACCACCTTCCTGAATTTCGTGCTCGTCCATTTAATTGATCTGATTATCATGTCAGAACATTTACCATGGTTGCCAGGGCAAAACAATTTGCACTCACTGTGAAAACAAGACTTTAACGATGAAGCCAATGTCATTGACTGTTAAATATGGAGTAAATGGTACATTGACAAACACATATAAGAAATGGGTGGTCTATAAAACATGACGAGATCTCAGATGATGGAGCTTAATCACGTCGAATCTTTCAAATTTGAATTTATCTTCAGAGCAACGAATACATGGTCTAATCACTGTACCAGCTAACCCTATTGATTCAAGAAACTATACAATAATTCTATGTCGAAGCGGAGGAGCCACTGCTTCATTACTTGACGGTTCACTAATGTCGAAACGTAAGGGTCCAAGAAAATGAGACCGTTTCATGACCGACGTTCAATCCTTCCTCTGCGCGGGAAGTTTCCGTTCATGTTGAGAACGGTTTGGGCATCATTTAACTTAAAAAAGTGTTGCTAAGTGATTCTAGACGAGAAAAAACTGCCTACCGTCCAGATAGTTGACAAAATTATTGGTTAAAATATCAACCTTATCCTAAAAAATCTATGATCCGCATAGAGGCCCAAGGGCTTATGCGATCACTCGAATTTGCCTACGGTTGCGGGAGCCGAGTCGGATCAGCATATCCTCTACGCTTCGAAAACAGTGACTGACGAGGTTGGTGGCAGGAAGGAAGTCCAACCGTAAAGTCTCAAACCAAACCATCTTGAAAATGTGGCCCCGAAGTAGCGGAGTTAAAAGTAAAGAGGACTTGAATAGTTACAGGAAGAGGGAGATTTTATGAAGGAGCTGACTGCTGCAAGACTCAAAAAGGAACCTGCATTAGACGTAGCAGTCTATAGGAGAAGAGTCACAGATTTGATGCTTGACCGTCGGCATCGGGGATCTTACTTTGTAGAATAAACCTGTAGAAGAAGTGGAAGAGAGAGATGTCGAAAAACAAGATCACCATAGATTATGTAATGCACAAAAGACCGAAAGAGCTGCGAGAGAGTATAAGAGCGAGACTGTATGAGAGAGATAAGGTACGAGAGACAATCTGTACGAGAAAGAAGCCGTGTGAGAGAGAGATTGTACGGGAAAGAGACTGTGCAAGAGAGAAGAGAGGGCGATGAGAAGAAGGAGACATAAAAGGTGCCATATTCCGATTCGATTGAGGCATCACTGGATTCATGAAAAAATAAAGATATATTAAGGGACATGACATGCAAATTCGCTCAGGTATTCGGGAGATGCTCGACCTAATTCCCTCGCCAGAGACAGACGCTTGAAGTTCACTGGCCATTGTGTTCGCGCTGAACAACAACCATGCAGCAATCTAGTTCATTGGAGGCCAACCCATGGGAGAGCTGGTCAAGGTCGGCCTCGCAAATCATACATCGTCGTACTTGTCGAAGACGCGAACTTGGCTGTCGAGGATCTCCCGCATACCATGAGAGACCGGAAAATCGGGAGGGCTCGGTTTAGCTATGCCAATTCGGGCAGGATCGACGAAGGAAACTGACCCATGGTGATGATGACATGCAAGTTGATACACCCATTGCATCACTGATGACGGCTTGCCTCATCGCCGGTAAACACAGAACACAGAACATGGACCGCATCATACTCGACTGCCCACACACACACACACGAATACACGGAGGTTGAGCAACAGTACACCTAGCCGAAAATTAGTTCATAACATGGATAAACACCCACTGCACCGACATATAACGAAGCAGAAATGCATGAATTCACCCAATGGAACGTCACTACTTGAGTTGAGATTGAAAAAATAGTACTCACTAAGGGCTGCGTTGGATGTAGTAAGCATTAGGACACGAGGCATTAATGCAAGTGAAGTTTCCATGTTCATTAACGCAAACATGGTCAGATGGGCACCTTTTTGAGAACAGCGAGCATTCGTCAACATCTATGAAAATGGAAGCACGGCAGGCATTCAATATACAAGAGCACAGAAGATGTCTGGAAACTACGATGCACTTTAAACATGATTAAAATAGCTACTAACCGTGTATCTGGATTCTGCTACGCTCGAAATCGAGTTGCCGACGCGGTCTTCCTTCTGAATCCGCAACTTGAGATAGCCCAGAAGGCTTTGCAAAAATTAAGCATTAAGAGCACTTGAACTATTTCTCCACATTACTTGATGCCATGCTCGTTCAGTGGTTTAGAGGGATTCGTAAACGAATGCCTCTCTAGTTAACCTTTCTGTGAGCACCACCTTCAACAGTCTCCTGCAATGCTGCATATTTGCTAGACTTGTGTCGCGAGAAACATGAATAGGTATAAAACACATGCAGTAATGCATTCTCTGGCCTGTTTTCTATATCATACTAATTACCTTCGCAATTGTTCCCGACGGACAGGTATCCTGGCGGGCAAGCGCACTTGTATGAGCCCTCTGTATTCATGCAGTCATATTCGCAAATTCCTGGGCTTCTGGTGCATTCATTGATATCTGACAAAAAACGTAAACTATTAACGAAACAGGCCAAAAAACAATGGCATTCGATGTTATAATCTTCCTTGCCCGCCTCTCTTTCACTATGAGTGCGATCCACTGCAAGCCTCGGTTTCGGTATCAATAGATAAATTCTCATGTGCGGAAAACCCAATCGAATTTGAAGTACAGCTGGCATGGCTTGTTGCGTAACATCAGGGGCGTGTCGAAGAAGAGGGTGTGGAGATGTGACACCCCCCCCCCATTTTTGCAGAAGCTGTTGGTAATTCTTCGGCTTGTCGGTAAAAAATTGCATGAAGACCTTTGCTTGTCAGTAATTTGCGGAAAAATGTGAATCTAGTAAACCTCAAGACACCTTTCAAGACAACTAAGAAAGTTCTGTTGTATACAGTATACAGTTCAGTTACAGAGGCACCATAATGGTACCAGAGTATGAAGCCCGGTGTACTATCATAGTCCCATGCTATAATATAATTAACCGTATTCGATCAAAATCTGTCAGTCTATCTCTTTTGCTGCGCCCTCCCACTAACAAATCCTTCGTCACGGCACTGTGTAACATATGACGTTCTAGTGCTTCAAGAGTTTTAGAAGAAGAGGATTTGCCACGATTTCTAATTCCAAATCATACGAAGAAAGTTAGTCTTGCCGTCATCCAATATGCAATGGGGTATCAATGCTGAATGAAACCTTATATTCACTTGGAAAAAGACCTTTACATCGAAGATATGGTGATTTCAATTGCAGCTCACCTTCGCACCTCTGGGTATTGGAATTAAAACTGTAGCCAGTATAACAACCGCAGCTGTGTCCACCGTACGAATTGAAACACTTGCCTTTACCACAGATACTTGGGTTTTCGAGGCATTCATTACGGTCTGCAAATTGAGCATAACCCAAGAGTCAAAGCTATAGAAAGTAACTGCTTCGCGAAACCGCAAAAAAGCTGATGATGAGACACTTTACGTGTAAATCTAGGCGCGCATAAAAGACTTTGCTGATGGCATATAGCGGTGTACTTGACAATATGTAAATGCCTAGCATTTCGGTTTGCATGAAAATGCAACTACGAATAGAAAACAGAATCTTCGGTAGTTTTGTTCTTCACATTAAAGTAAACAAAAATTGATACGAAAACGAATGTAGTTTGGTTCAAGATAAGAAAATATTGAATTAGGCTGCAACATGATATGATCGTAGAATTTGGCAAGAGCATTCATAAGTAAACGTGATGTATCAAATACACCACTGAAGAGTTCTATTTGTGAAGTGGCGAGATTGCTGTACTGAGGGCTACTTGGAGTATGGAATCAACTTGCTGACAAGCATTTCCCCCTTTCTTCTTGGAAAAATTATAGCTACCGGCACCCTGAGAGCGAGTAGTGTAGGGAGGATACTGACAATTAGAGACAACGCGGAAGCAGCAGTGACTTTGAGTGACACCCTTAATCGTCTTGTTTCTTCGCCAATTCGCTCTTTGTTTGCATTTCCCCCAATATGTAATGGCCATTGGGTATGGCATAGGCAATGAGCCCAGTGGTATCTTTTCCAATTTGTTGTAGTATTTTGACATTTACGTTGTATTGACAAAAGTGCATAGAAGGAAACTGCCATGTGTCTGGGATCCATAGAATGCATAGCCAGCCCCTAAGTCTACCTTACACATCATTAATGTAGGACATTTATGAACCTGGTAGAAGCTTACATACCCACACATTGCCCTCCGACGAGTTTGAAACCTTTGGAGCAAGAAGACAATTCGCAGTTGTAAAATCCAATCGTGTTTTTACACGCGTACCTTTTACCGCATTTGTGTAACCCAAGTGCACACTCGTCGATATCTGCGAGAGAATGAAAATTTAGTTTTACAACAATACAACCTGAACAGCCAAACGCAATTACAAATAATACATTGAGGTATATTCGGTGTATCAGAACAAAAGATAAATAGTCCGTCCCACATCTTTAAAAAGTGTCAAGCAAGCAGCTAAAGAACAATTGAATTGACATGACTATGATCTATGCATCCAGTAATTCTTCACTATGAAATAGCAATTTTCTCCTTATACTTCATTCAAACAAAGGAACGTCAGTCTCTCTATCAGATCCTCCTCATCTGGATCCAAAAACAGCCAAAGGAAAGCAAAGTGACCAACTGGAGCATAAGCGCCTTCCACTCGTACAGCCCGTTCTGAGAGTGTTCCACATGCAGACCAATTCAAACGTTCTGCAGCAGGCCTCAACTAAGGAATTGATCTTGCATCCATAACACGTCTTGTAAACTGTCTGCTGCCTATATGAAACACAGTGGAGATTCGAAAACGAACAGTCTGCCATTATCAGTTATTCGTTACAGAGCTCGAAGTTCGCCCTCCTTCGCAATCACTTCAAAATTCTCTAAATCGACAGGGAATCCACAATAGGCTTCGAGCTGCTATCAAAATGGTGCGTTATCAGGGGAACCGTTTTTCATGACGTTAATTAATTCATATAAAGGGCATAGCACTTTAGACGACTACCCTCGCTCGGAAAACCGATCCATGGTAATGAGGGATACCCCTGAAGTTGCTGCACTTAGGCCAAAGGAGATGAACAGTTCTGCAGACATCCAATCTATAGCAAGACGAATGGTCACCTTGTAGCTAAGCGTCGGGTGGCTACTACATACAAGTTTCTGCAAATGGGAATATTAAGTAGCTGCAAAACTCCTTTGTAGTCTTGAACTGAGAAAAACTCCCTGTGACCTCTATTGAAGAAACAGAACCCCGTCAGAAGAATGGGTAGGTCTCCTTTTTGATATTACGTGGAAGCACATTTAGAACAAGTAGTGGCCATATCAAGAACTGAAGACTTGCTTTCCCAGAAATGGCCCTAATGTTCACGGAATTGTATAAACGCGTTTAAAGGTGCTTTCAAAAGATGCTAGAAAAAAATAAGTGATCTTTTTTCCGTTTATCTACCAGGCAACAATCTAATCAGATTTGCCAAAATGTAGGTTATTAAATGCATATCGTAAGAAAAGATCGATTGGAAATACGGCAGACAAGCAATTATTTAAGGTGGAAAGGTTGCTTTCGAAGATCAGTAATCTGAATTCAAACATACGGTAGTTCAACAATGGTCAAGCCAACAGCTAGTTTAACGATTGAAATGATAGATCCGACATGATTCCAGTTAGTTCTGGGGTTATGCTTGGTTAGGCTTAATTTGGGTTGGTTAAGGTGATTTTTGTTGAAGGATGGTTTGGGATGGCTACTGTTAGTAAAGGTCATTTAGAGTTTGTGAGGGTTAGTAAAGGTTATTTAGAGTTTGTGAGGGTTAGTAAAGGTCATTTAGAGTTTGTGAGGGCTGGTTGGTAAGGGTTAGGCCATCTTACCTCGACAGTGTCCGTTTCTTAGTTGGTATCCTCGTTCGCATGAAGCAAGTACACACGAATAGTATCCCTTTTTGTTGACACATCTGTATCGATTTTGACACGGCCTGGATATTGCACATTCATCAACATCTACGCAAAGTCAATATGTTCATAAAACAGAGGCAATTTATATACGACCAACTGTAATTAGACATACGCTGGATGTTGGCTTAGAACATTATTAGCCAATGCGTACGTGTAACCATGAAAATAATACTCGCAATTAATTCATGTTTTTCAAGTGCTGAGTGCTAAGGCACTTCTGGGCTATTGAGTAGGAGGTGATACAGACGAAAAGCAGTCGATGGTAGTGTAAATAGGCACTGCAGATATTGCATACTGTACAAGTCTCAGCAGTGCAGTAATGTAGGTAGTTCTAATTCAACGGAGCACTATGGTAGAATTCTTATACTTTGCCCATAGCCCGTACCGATTTAGGTCAGGGGGAGGGCGAGGGAATAGCAAGAGGGCATGTGTTCAAACATTTAGGTAGCATTGGAGTTCTTCATAGTTGATAGTTTTCTACATTTTGAAATCTACTTCTGTGGGATTCGCTTTCCTAATGAGGCTCACAAATTGATTCACCTCGTGGAACAGAAGCCTTTTCAAAGCGACTCGAGAACGATTTTGAGCTGTTTTACATTCGCAAAGCTAATCAAGTGATTTAAGACGCATTTACTTTCAAAAAAACTGAGCAATCTTATTCTGAAATTCTACTTTTCCAATGAAAACCTTCTTCATCTGTAATTGGAAATTCCTGACAGTGGCTATTGTGGAATCTACGGCAGACCAGTTCACCGTGAGATCTCTAAATTTAAACATTGTGGTTGACGGAAGGGAATGGCTAGACACCGAAACACAGCTAATCACAGAAAAACATTCTGCCCTCTTTTCACGCTATAGAGAGACCGAGAGACAAGCTGTACTTAAGACATTAGAGTCTGTTCTTCCTTCTTGAGTCCCCTTTTGTGGTTCGAAAAATTGGCACTATGACCGAGTGGGGATCACTAGTGGCAAACTGGACCAAATCTCCATAAAGCCAAAATATTTCCTCATGGGTTTAGCTGGAGTGAGCACTTTGCTAGCCTTATAACGTTAACCTAGCGAATGGATCTTTGATAAAGTGATTCTTATTTAATTGGGAAGCAAGAAGGGGTCTGAAAAGACCATTCACGAGGTTTGAGGAGCTTAGTACCAGAAGCTTGCAAAAATAAGAAAGGAAAAGTTTTCGAACAGAAAATTGACTTCATCTACCTTTTTAAGTAGTTCTGGAAAGAAACCAAAAAATGGCAGATGGAATCTTTGATCATGTGCTTTATAAGAGAATAGTTCACATACCTACACAATTCCGCCCGGAAACGGTGTATCCATATGGACACCGCCTGAAGCAGGCGTAATAGCCATCAGTGTTGATGCAGTACTGCCCATCCCCACATATAGCTGTGCCACTTGCACACTCATCTTCGTCTGCAACGAGAAACATGTATCAGCTAAGTAAAGATTACATTGGATTGGATTAGATTAGCTTGGATTATATTATATCAGATTGGATTAGACTGTATTAGATTAGATTGGATTAGATTAAACTATATTTGATTAGATTAGATTGCATTATATTGAATTATATTAGATTAGATTAGATTAGATTAGATGGCATTATATTTAATTATATTGGATCATATCGTACTTGATAAGATTGGATTATATTAGATTAGATTGGATTCGATTAGATCGAAACATATGAGATCAGGCCAGACCAGATCACGTCATGTGTGCGTTATGGCAGAGCTTGAAGAATAAGCTGCCTTCTTATTGTAGTTCAATTGTCACCGTAAAAGTTTACAGAATTCGTATCTGATCATTGGCCTTGTCAAACGAATAAAAATCAGCCTACTGAGATGGAATGGGCGTTTTCGTAGAGTGTGTGCAGTTGAACAATGAAAGCTGAAAATAAGTACTCCTACCAACACAGTTCCCGTCGTAATCACGAATATATCCTTCTTTTTTACACGGCTTGTCTTTGACGTCAGGCTGTTTAACACACATATAAGACCCCGCTTGGTTTTGGCAGAGATTCCCAGCGTCACATGTAGCCAATCCCTCAATACACTCATCTACATCTAGACAATTCAGAACATTAACATACATGATGCAAGAGGAATTTTTTGGCATATGGTTGCGAACATAGTTAGGTAAGAACTTGTTCGTGAAACTTTGTCCACAACGGCAAATGATTGAACTGATATGTATCGCATTCTATTCATCAATGAGATAGAAGCACACTGTGGTTAAGAGTGTCTTTCCTGGACGCAACCAGGGCGCCTGCCACTCCGGTTATCGTCTGTGAGCAGTGGATAGGACAGACGAAAGCAGATTCCGAAAACGGACATCATGCTACCGAATGAGCATGGCTCACGTCAGAATCATTTAAAACACGTTTTCAGATATGATCTAATCGATAGGTTATCCTTTGATGCTGAAAATCATGTCGGATTGCGTCCAAAGATTACCTTCGCATGTTTTGCCATCTGCTTTGAGGCGAAATCCCGAATTGCATTCACATCTGACGCCACCATCTTTCTCTTTGCATGAATGTTCACATCCCAACGCTTTGCAGTCTATTTTCTTTGGAGGAACTGTAGTTTGCGGTGCTACAGGAAAAATTGTCAAAGATATCTGTATTAGGGTGAAGCAGAAAAATTCCCTCTTTTGCGAAATATACCATGGAAGCAGGAGGAATGTGTTCCACGCTTTACGTTTTTAACTACAATCTTAAGGTACGGTGCCTAAAAAGTATGTCCGTCAGGCTGGGGCCTTGATCGTCAGTTCGATCAGACTAAAGCTCATGGTTGAATTGAATTTGGATTTGAATTTCAAAGATGTGACAAATCACATAAACATATCCCGAAAGTTGTCTTGCACCTTTCCATTTAGCACATTCGACTGTGCCGAGAAACCGATTTCTACAGTCACTTGCAGCCTCCTCGTCTAGTTGAGAGAACAACATATTTGCCATGCTTTTACTTCAGTCGATACTGGCCACATCAAAGCACTTACAGTGCAGGTAAGTCATCATGTGAACGACCACAAGAGTAGCGCGTGGTAATTGCGTAGAACCTCTTTCTTGACCTTCCACCTTTTCTCATGAAGCCTTGAAACCAAAGTAGACCCACCTGAATGCGTATCCTTACTTTCAAAGCATTCTTCATCGATTTGGAGGAGAGGCCAGTCAAAGTGAGTGCGATTTGCTCCCGTTAGCCTCTAAGCAACTGACTGGAAGGGAGATTGATCAAAGGTCCATACACTGGCAGCCGTATAATTAGGCCATATCAAACACTCCGTGACGCTTTGAGCGATATCATGTCGTGCATAGCATAAATTGATACGCTGCAGAACGTCCTTATGGGCGGACATTAGTAGCTAAAGATGAAATTAAGGCATTGCTGCAAAAATAGAAACCAAGGAAACCGCAGCCAAAGATTTTGACGATGTTTCGAACTCAATGGGAAATGAAAGATTCTATGAGTGAAATCGCGCTTAAAAAGTTTGCCTGACGCGATCAATACCTTTGCTAGTACAGGGGATCTTAAGTAACCAGGTACTTTTGTAAATCGGTAACTGCTTCAAATGTCAATATAGGTTTCAAGTCAGGTATCAGGATGGCTCAGTAGTAAGTTTCTCGTGGATTGATCTGGTGGTCAGTGGTTCGAGACCATCCTCAGCTAAACTCTCTCATAGAATGGATAGAGTTGCTAGCTCTTTGTAATTCCAGGTTTAGGACTCACTAAAGGTGGTAACACCGAGGGAAGGATCTGGACACTGTCTGATAAGCAAAAAGCTTCTCAGTGTCCATTTACAATATATGTGTGGAACATGGTCAACAACGTAGTGAAACCAATCTGGCTAATAGCCAGATCTGTCTTATCATTGCACAAACGGCTGAAAAAAGGGCGACTAGTATGTTAAATGAGAATGGTTTGCTCGAATAATCTTTCTCTCCACAACAGGTGAGACTAGAATAATAGGCACAGTTTATAGGTCAGACATCAAACAGCATCTCGCACGAAACGTAGGCTACTAGTAAATATGCTTTTCTTACTGCGGCTTATCACACAGGTCTTATTCAAACGCATTGGAAAATAAACGCTGGAGCTGCAAACCAGAACGGACGTGATTTTGTTTACGTGAGGATTTGAACGAGAACTCAATGTTAGCTTTCGCAAGCTCCGTGACGCACCTATTCTGTATGCAACCTTCAAAAGTGGACAAACAAAGTCGGTGCTGGTACGACCGTAACATTGAAGGGACTTAATGGACTGGACGTCAAACCAGCGACAAATTGTGTCACCAGCATCGAACTTCATCACGGCATCGATCCCTATTTGATGAAACCATTGATTTAAGCTGCATCCTTCGAGAAGGGATATATTGGTGTGCTGAGATATGTTGGCGTGCTGAGATCTGTAGTCGTATGAGAGCCCGATTATGGAAATTAGCTTTTTTCTTTATCAGGTGTCCTGTTGGGACTGTGGTGGTGTGGCCGGGTAGTTCAGGTGCAGTGTTTCGAATCATGCGAGGTCTACTCGCGTAGGTTAGAATCTCGTCGTCGGAACCACTAACCACAAGCCAACAGCCAACTCAGCTGTCAATCCTTCCGACGTCGGTGAATGAGTACTCAGAAGTAATTCTGAGGGCACAAGCAGTAATGCCGCAGGCCCACATCAGCTGTATAGTTCCCAAATACCCAGCCTGCATTAACATATAAAAGTTGCCTTACGTTGTTGCTTTGCTTTGCTTTGCTACAGCAACCAGGGTAATCGATTGGTCATTTTTGGAGCATCCTTAAGATTACATCAAATAAGCATGACTGGACAGTAAATAAACTTATCATTAAGGATAAAAATCTATCATTCAAAGGTGAAGCAGTAATATTGATCTTCATTTCTTAGCATTAAAAATGTTTATAGAGAACCATTGCTAAAATTTACCTTTAGTAGTGGCTAGTGTCTTCAACGTGCTATCACAACAAGCTTTAAACGACTCCTTGCACAACATGTCTTCTTTCGTCATACCAGCGCAGTCTTTCCCATCACGCGCTGAATCGATACCTTCCTTACAGCAGTTACAGCAAGTTTGCTTCATGTCACCGCCAGGGCCAGTGGCATTTTTGCAGGCAGCTCCGTTTCTAGAGTGAAAAGTTTACTATGTCTGTTAACAAATAATCGGCTTGAAAAAACCAAGTCTAATTTGCTTGGAGTCATCCATACGATTGCCAGGCCTAAATATGAGATCATTGTACAACGGGCTGCTGCCTTCTAGAGCAGTTTGCCAATTGAGTGCGATGCAGGTCGAATTCCCCATTCCTCATCTAGCAAAATTATACAGTATCTTATAATATGCATGACGAAAGCATTCCTCATACACAGCTCTCATACACAGCTATTCTACAGTCACTCATATTGGCTATTTTGAGCTTTGTTAGTTTTTGTCAGACATTTTGAGGGAAATGAGACGGCAAAGTGCCGGTCCATCAATGGACTCAACCGTCATTGCCATCGTTTCTGGATCACTGCTTCACGCTCCATGTTGAGTGCACTCGCCTGGTTGATCTTATCACTTAGAGTAAGTCGAGGGATTTCTGTGATAACAGTATGCATACCGTACCTATAGATATTTACCTAGCGTAACTATGATGTGAGTGTAGAAACATCCTGTACAAAGATTTGCTGATGATTATGATAATTGCAATTATGATACCAAGTGCTCTATTCAATCTTCGACCTGAATCGCTCCCGGTGTTCAGAAACTCAAAGGTAGCAAGTTGAAATGTGTTAAAAATAATAGTAAGAATAATACTAATTCGGTGCACAGTGCACTTATCTTGGTCAAGTGTATTTCGTTTTTCGACAGAGGGGAGCATCGGGAGACCGAACAGGTCGCTCAAACTACCAGCACTTAACCGTAATCCCAAACAGTAATGCTGATTCTAATCGCAAGTGTAGCCCTATAGCTTGGTTCTGTCTGCAAAAGCAGACAAAAAATGCAAGTTCTACTTAGAGTGATTCTCATTTAAACTCTCTTATCGATTCTAGAGGTGTTTGATGAGACATATGTGGAATTAACCACACATGAAAAAGTGCTTCTACTTGTGAATCAAATCTGAATTACTTTTAGGTGACAGCAACTCTACCTGGCCACAATCCAATTAGTAGAGAAATTTCAGTAAATCTCGCTTAAGCTTCTTTTAAGCTATGGATTGAAACATATGACTCGCCACATAACACTAAGGATTTCCTGTGATAAAATTTTGAACTTCCATGTCGTGAATTCCAAATAATGCCACACTGCATGCATCTGTCACCACCGCTGGCTGTCCTGGGCTCGTGCGAGCAAGGAGCAAGGCTCGGGGGAGTAATGGAATCCAGTAGCGAAACCTTTGCTTCTAATTAAATGGAATGGCAAATTTTACGGACGGACATGTCCAAAAAAGGAGAGGCAACTTCAGGCCAGACCACCTGATTGAAATGTCATCAGTCAGGATAAGAAGATGATAATACACTCATTAGATTCGTTATCATACATTGCCACGAGCACAAGGGAGGGGTAAACGCTGAAGAACCTGCTATGCTACAAATAAACCTAAAGCAAAGCTTGGTCGTAGTTCGATAGCAATGAGATATTCATATTCTGACAGTCAGATATAGGCCAATTTTCGCAGACTTGATTGCCTATTGCTGTCAATTACAGTCAACTCTGTCCTGTCTAATTCGAACTCTTGTAATTCAAACTTTTGCTAATTCGAACAGAAATTTTCAGGTCCCTTGAAAATCTCCTGACAAAAGTCTCTAATTCGAATCTTTGTGATTCGAACTTTTTGCAATTCGAACATTTTACGATCCCCCAGAGAGTCCGAATTGGACAGAGTTAGTGTAAATTGAATCCGGTGCAATCGAGCTTTAAACCATGCTCAAAAATAAATAGCATGGCATTCTCGATTTCGAGCTTAGCTGGTACCAAGGTTATTCCTTCGAGAATCTTCTCGGGAAACAGATTTCTACCAAGTGCTTTGATATTGCCTTCTCCATCGGTAGTGCTTCGATTGTGAACAGTGCAGGATTCAAACCAGAAATCTTTGAGCCATGAACTTGCACACTAAGCCACTGCACTTATTTATAACTGAAAGAACCCAAATCAGTCAAAATTGAAAACGGGGAAATGAGGATACGAAACCAAACGATTTCTGAGAAGAAAAAATTGAAACTAACGAAGCAATTAGATTGAAATTTCATTTCCTTTCCTCATCTTGCTTCACAAAATGACTGGCACGGTATCAGCCCCATTTCTGAAGCATGCAGTTGAGTTAGAGAGCAGGAAGCAAAAACGTATCGTTAATCTAAAGGTAACGGAAAATGCCTTACATTGCAGATTGAACTCCGACTTTGCAGTATTGTTCCATTGCCGTACTTTGGCAACATGACAGGAAAACCTTTTTGCACTGGGATCTACTGACCCTGCCAGCTGCAGTGTAGTCTAGATTCTTTTCACTGCATTCAGGATTTTCCATTTGCCGACTGCCAATTTTTTGACCCTGGTCGCAACAGTTCAGTATCGTTCCTGAATGAATGAAGCATGGGATAGCTGTTTAATTACGGAAATACCACAAGCAAGCTGTGTGGCAAAAAGAATAGAGAACAGGAGCTGGGCACCGCTAAATTCTTCCCAACGATGAGGGAATGAGTTTTCAGTGGAGACGGACGTAATTGGTCGGTTAACAAATACCCTGGTCGCAACAGTTCAGTATCGTTCCTGAATGAATGAAGCATGGGATAGCTGTTTAATTACGGAAATACCACAAGCAAGCTGTGAGGCAAAAAGAATAGAGAACAGGAGCTGGGCACCGCTAAATTCTTCCCAACGATGAGGGAATGAGTTTTCAGTGGAGACGTACGTAATTGGTCGGTTAACAAATACTCTGTGGAGCAGGTGCTGCTCTACCCCGCTGGTTAAGCTTGCCAAGGACGGCTCAACCACTTGTACCTTTCTTTATGCGTTGCATACTTGATTTCAAGCGTAGCAGAAACTAGAGTCAGGGCTCTGAGTTTTTTCTAGGGAAGTGGAATTCATGAGATGGCTTCCCGTTGCCTTCCTCACCAATGGTGTTTTTTTAAAAGTGACACATGGAGGAATCGAACTGACAACCCCTGTGTTGTGAGTTCGCGTGCTTAACCACTACTCCACGGCACCACTTTGCACCATTCTATTACTGTTATTCAGGCTAAATATCACTGGACAAAATGACTCTCCCCATTGCTTTGAAGCATAGGTACACTGGATTGATGACAGCAAAGCAAAGCAAGGCTATATTTATTTGTTAACGCAGGCTGGGTATATGACAGCTATGAAGCTGGTGTGGGCCTGCGGCAAAGCAGCCGGTCACGTTCAGAACTTGAATCAACACAAAGCAGTGAGATTCATTGCCTTTTATTGGCATCCTTAGTTCTGGCTTATCATTATCTAACAGGAAGTGATATCATATCACAGAGATTCGTAAACAGACGGCAATTTTGCAAACACTGACGCATGGGCAAGGACGAGTTTTATCCTCGGGATTTTAGGGTCAGTCGGCTTAAGTTTTGTGGCTACAGCAATTGATTGCTAGAAGACATTTCGGAGTGAGGGGGACAGACAGACAGCTGCGTAAACGACTCGCCAAATCGATTAAGACCAGGGGGGTAAATGAAGTCGACTAGAGCTTTCTCAAACTCGCACGGGAAGTGAGAGAAAGCTAGAATCAGCGGAGTTTTGCAGCACCTGAGCTGGATTCTTTAGAGCAAAAGAGGAGTCTTTTAACTGGGGTTTGGTTCACATTCTCAAGAGCCACTTCATGAATAAGTAAGGATAGTGTCACTCCAATTCCCCCGTGTTTGAGCGTCTGATGCAAAGTTCCAGTTTGAAGCTCTAGCCAGCCTGTTGGGGTCAACGTTGAAGGAACGGAATAAATACCCACGGTTTGCTGGAGACAGTCGGGTTTCTTGGCGGGAAAGAAAGTTCCTTATTTTCAATGCAAATTTTGAGATAGGCCTGTTGTGAGAGAACGGACTTCTGTCTGAGCAAATCCTCATGGGAAAACGAAGGGGATATGGGTATCCTTTCGAGATAGCGCGTTATTTGAGATAGCTATACGTGAAACATGACTCTCTTCAGTTCAATTCTGTCTTCTTTGTTCGCAAAATTCTTCCCACCTCAGTAACAAGGACACATCAGGTGAGTGTCATTACCAGACGAGAACTGAAATATGCTTTCTAGCCTGTTTGACCTAGAAGGGAGAAATTACCTGCCAGGCTAGTTACTCCGTGCTCGCAAGTTTTCGAAAGATCCTAGCTTCTATACAAACAATACGTGCAAGCTTAAAACGAGCAAAGATCCAAGGAAATGTTTTAGGGTGGGACAAACTGAATGGTGCTCTCTTTGTCAGTCTCGCTCACACCCGTCAGTCTCGCTCACACCGGTCAGTCTCGTTCACACCGGTCAGTCTTTGAGATTGTCATACTATCTAGTTGTGTATCAATTAAGGCTCAGCTGGATGATTGTCATAATATTTTGTGATTTATATCAAAATTCTATACGTTAAGCTTTTAATGCTGTTCAAATGGGAGCATCATGTGACTTAACGCCCCTGCTCGTCTCGTTAGGCTATTGACAGTAAAAGATACTCTAACAACAATCTATGAATGCCCTTCGAGCTTACATTCAGCCGAAGCGAATTAGATTTCAATTCACGATAAAGACAGGCTTACGTTTTCAGACATTGGCTATACCCTCTTAAGAGGATAGATTTAAGCAAGATTCGGCTATCTATCCAGGTCTCTTTGTAGAAATTGAGATCTAAAGCTTCTGTAAGGATTATAAACGTACATGTTTAAGTAGCACAGAGTTGGTTTTTTTATATGATTTTACCTGGATGTCAAAGGTAGACTTCTAGACATTGAGAATCCTTTCGCTTATCCAGCAGTGTCAGGGTGCTTCCTCTCGATGTGACCACACCTCGTGATTCTTACGCCTGGAGTTACAGAGAGCGGGCGACTCTCCTCGCTCTAAGGGAAAGTGTAGCTGAAGGGGGACTCGAACCACTGACCATCAGATAAGTGCGCAAGAATCTTATCTTTGAGCTATCCTAACATTGGAGAGCACACGGAGTTCCTCGTGGCATTGATAGCGAACACCCTGACATCATTTTACCTTTATTAAGGCGACAAAGAGAATCGACTGAAGCACTTCTGTTTTGGGACAGACTATGTAAGCAAAGTAGAACCCCTTCCCCATCTTTGTTTGGTACTGTTGTATAGAAATTCTCCCTTGCATTTAATAAAAAGTGATTTAAGCTGAATTTTACAATTCATCATCGCCAAAGTGCCATTGCTTGCTTTCTCCTACAGTTAAACAATTTTCACTCACACATATCATCGCCAGGCATCAACTGCAAGTCAGAAGGTATTGTTCTTGTTTTTCTGTTTGTTTTTTTATTTGTTCTATTCATAATATTTGAAATGCAATTGCCTGTCATTGGGGGGGGGGGGGGAGCCTTGATCACCCAGTTTCCATTCCCGCCACTATAGGCACAGTAACTATATTTTCCTGTTTTTCTCTGTTTTCATTTATCATATAAAAAATAATTCGTGGCGACTACCGTGACATCCTTTTGCCTCAAGGACAAGACGATGTGGTTCTTTCTTCCAACTCATCCGCCTTAGCAGCAAACGTTACATTAAAAGTTTAAAAAGGTCCGATATTAAAATTTGCTATCCGAATAGTTTTTAAGGTAGGACATTTTAGCGTAAAGAATCCAAATATGAGTAATCATTTAAATCTTGATTAACAAGCTTCATCGGGCCTCCTATCAGGAAATACAATCTAGCTATCTCGGTTCTCCAGTCGGCCTTTCCTCCAATACTGCCCACCTAGAAATGGCGCATTATGGTCTGGTTCTAAATGACTGTCCCATATCAAGTATTCGCCTGTAATTGCTCAATTCAGTGTGTAATCCGATTGCATTATATTGGCGTAAAAAATGTCGAAAATAGGGTGTCATTTACATTGTATGTGTAAGGTCAACCCGTCCTTTGAAGTAAGTTGCACGGCTGTTGAGAATGTACTCCGTTTTCGTAACAGGACACACTCCATTAGAAAGTGTACACTCGTATTTCCAAACCTTAAGGAACTGTGGTACAAGGTTTTCTCTAGGTTGACAATGTCAAGGAAATTCTACTGCTAAGCTTTTAAACTTTTGAGTTGCTTTTCAAAGCTGCAACTTTCGAGCCTTGTGCCTTCTTTTCAAACTTAGCAATGTCCCTTTAAACCCATTAACATGATCTATTCACTTTCGCACACAAGTTATGCATTACCCCATGTATCAAGGAGCCCCATACCAATAAAATTAAAACCAGCTGTTTATTACCTCGAGGAATGTTGCTTGACCAGAGCCCTTTGAAGTAAATATTGAAGGGGATTGGGTGTTGGGTGTTGGGTGTTGGCAAATTTGATTTCGCCCTATGTAAAAAACGAGTGTATCCTTTTGCGAGCTGCTCGTGAGGAAAATGGCATTTAAAATGACGCCATACAAGTGGAGTTGACATTCGCAGTAACGGATACGTAGCGATAATTAAAAACCGCAGTTTAAGTGCCAAAATGAGTTAAGGTCAGGAAACAAAGTACGGCTGTCACGGCAAATTACGGTTGGGCATCTGCTAATTCAACACTTCCCCTTTAGACAGGATCTATGCTAATCTGATGGCGTATTCGATAAAAAATGTCCACGTTAGTACTACTGCCCAACTGTTAAACCAGCTCAAACAAATAAACAGCGTATGTATTTACTACGTTGCTCTGTCCTATCGGTAAAAGTTGCTCTGTCACGAGTTCTATTCAGTTTTCACTGGGTGGCTATTGCTAAGGGGAGAAAAGACAGCCTAGGGTGGAAAAAACTCTGCTTCAAGCAAGAAAATAGCGATCAGATATCTATCTTTGAAGTAGAATATCTCAGCTCTTTCGTAGATTCTTACGAAGACTTTCCCACCTTTCATTTCATTTGTTAACGCAAGCTGGGTATATGGGCAGCTATCAGCTATCAGCTATCCAGCTGATGTGGGCCTGCGGCATTACTGCTTGTGCCCTCAGAATTACCTCTTACCTATTCATCTACCGAATTTAGAAGGATGGATAGCTGAGTTGGCTGTTGGCTTGTGATTAGTGGTTCCGAAGACGAGAGTCGAACCAAAGCGAGTGGACCCCCACAAGATTCGCAGCACAGCGCCTTAACCACTCGGCTATACCGCCAAGCAAGTCAATTCAATTGTTTTCAATGAAATAACTGTTTTGAGGTTAGATATTGAATTATTAGGTTTTAACCAAAATGAATCTTACAGTTGTCCTCTGCATCGTATATTCCATTTCGAGCTTGGCAGAAACCAGAGACGGGGTTATGAATTGTTGTCTAGGAAAATGGACTTTATGGGATCCGAACCTTGAATCATTCACCACGGTACCACTCATTTATCCTCTAAATACCCAATATGTGTTTGCTTCCGGTCCTTCAGTTTTCAACAAAACCCAGCCTCTGGCAATTGACGCCTAGTACCTCCCCCAAACCAGAATAAATTGGGGAGATTTGCAACATTAAAGGCATTTTAATGAGAAAATCCCAGTCATCAACTTCACCGAACTGGTTGAGTTAAAATACAGTCAACTCTTGTCTAATTCGAACTCGTGTGATTCGAAATTTTGCTAATTGGAACAAAATGTTCAAGTCCCTTGAAAATCTCCAAACAAAATACCCCCATAATTCGAATCTCTGTAATTCGAACTTTTGTAATTCGAACATTTTTTACGATCCCCAGCGAGTTCGAATTAGAAAGACTTTTGGGTAATAACCTAATTGTAGGTTGCTGTGCAGTAAATTTATAGATAGATAGACTGCAGCTAGGAAATTCTGAGGCAGTTCTTTGGCGAACCGATTCAAGGAGAAACCACGGAGAGAGGCGCAAAGGAGTGAGTATCTAAGTGATCAGCGTTTGAATGATGGCTTTGTCAAGCACCTCAATTGACCAAAAATGCTACCCGTAAATGTCAAGTAGATGGTGAAAATGTAATAAACCGTAACAAATTTACCTGATAAAGACCCGAGCATGGAAAAAGCGACCAGCGCCGTCACGTAGAGCAACATTTTGGACACCATTCCCGAAAACTTGTTTCCCCTTCTCGAGGCGTTTTTTGATCGTCGCGTTGTCAGTACGCAAATACGTCGATACTCAGACACGTTCCGTTGCTGGAATCAGACCTGATTATGAATCGACAATAGTTGCTTCACTAAATATTGCGGTCGAAAAGACTGTGCCGACAGATCAACAAAAGGGAACCGGGTCTCGCGCAGGTCACTCGCTGTCTCTTCCGTTGGGCTGAGTGCAGGGTGTCCATAGCATTAATCGGGTGTAGCGTTCTTTCGCTCTGCCGACGTGCGCTGTTGGACATCAGCTTCGTTGCAGGGTAGGCAGCAGCTGCTCTGAACTGGGAGGCAAATGCAACAAGGGCGCATCTTAGGTTTTCGTGAGAAAGGAGGGACTAAAGTGGGTAAGGAGTACCGAAGTTGTCATTTCATGTGCTGACAGATGTCTGTCAATGAATTGTTGGAAAATGATAAGTCGTCTACCGCATGCGCCATAGATCTCTTAGAAAATTTGCAACCTGCTTAAAGAGGTGCGTGAGAATCTCTCTGCGAGAACTGCTTCTCCAAAAAAGCTAGCAACTGCTTGTGAGATGAACACGTGCAAAGAATGGCCTCAATTGGATGTATCTGTGCCATCGTCGCAAAAAGTACAGCGCGATGTAATCAGAATAGCTCAGTGGTAAGAAAGATTCTTGCCGATTGATGATATGGTCAGTTGTTCCAATCCACTCTCAGCTAAACTTTCAATTAGAATGAGGAGAGTTGCTAGCTCTTACCAGGCGTAGGAATCACTAAGTAGGTACACATTAAGAGAAAGGACCTCGATACTGCTCGATAAGCAAAAAGGTTCTCAATGTCTCAATGTCAGCTTGTTTGACATCTAGGCAGACACCATAATAAACGCTATATTATGGGACAGCATTCAAATAGTGCTATCCATAGAACACAATTTTTGTTTACTTTCTTTAATATCGCTCTTGCTCCATTTTAAATGCATCTTATTGATCTATTAGGAACAGTATAGGAAATAACATGCTAATTCAGCCACTGCCAGCATGAATCAACTGCATTTCCAGTGTGGCTGGGTAAAACGGGAGTGCTAGTAGCAAGAAGGGTATCCGGCTTCAAAATGGGGCAGCCCCTAATTGCTTTCTTTTTTCCTTATATTTCTTTCGTTATCTTTTTTACTCATATGATCGCAATCATCAACAGTTCAAGACCTCAAAGCTGACAGAGTATTTTGCTCGTGGTACCTTCGTCCTAGCTTTTGTAAAGCCGGTCAATATGTAGCTGGCAACCTTTTGTGTAAGATTTTAGATGGAATACTGTATACATAATAGAAATGCTAGAAGAATCGTACTAGAAATGGGACCTCCAATAGAATCGGGGATTCCTAGCTTGTTTACAGCCTCTGCGGAATAAATAAATGGGTTCTCATGCATTAGGTTTACGGTTGCGGTTACGGGAAAGATAAACTTTCGATTCCGAGCTAGAGGTACTAGGGTGGATCAAGCTTGTCGAACAAAAAAGCCAATCATTTCCCCTAGTCTCCTGTTTCTAAATTCACTTTTGCCAAAAATCAACAAGGGGTAACTCCCATCGATTATAACATGTTTCAAATTCTTGTGTCTACTTTTGAATACCTATGTGTACTTCCCAAAACACTTCTATTGATTTGAATTCCTTTACTTTTCTATTCCAATAACTGGGTATTGTCTTGAATCTGAATAGTATGACATATGTGATCTATGTAAATTGCAAAATCATGAGATATACATGATTTCTTGACAGCTAGAGTCATCCGACTGGACTGTTATATTCATCACTAACAAGGGCATTATGTACCAGGCTCCGTATCTTTACGACAAAACTTCTTGACAGTAACAAGCCAATCAAGTGAGCCATATTTGTGCGACTTAATGCCAGTCCGAAGTCCATGAAGCGAGCCAATATGTGTGCACAAAAAGTCCAAACAGATATCCCATTTACTTGTAACATTCCTCAATTGAAAAAATATGGTGTGGTCTGGCTATGTTCGACGTACATTAAGAGATTGACCTTGATATAACAACTATCTTTAATGGTTTAAAGATGTTTCTCCATTACGGATTCCATCTGATCATTATTCATAGCGAAGATCGCATACAAGTACAAGGGTCAAAAACATGACTGCATAGTTGCTCTCTAAGTGCGGTGCACTCGTTTTTCGAGTAGCTGAGGGGCGTGGTGGCAAAAGCTCCAGGGGTCATATCTAAAGTCCTCCATCTTTGTTAAGTCAGAATTCTCTTCCTCATTTCAGTCAACTTGCAGCTTTATGCTAGATGACCATGTAGTATGCTCAGCTATCTTCAATTGGTCACTCCATTCCCTGCGCAAGCAAGATTTCATTATGGTTCAGCAATTGCAACTGAGTACTTAAGTTCGTTAACATAACATTTCATCTATGTTCTGAAATAATGCTTTTGTCTCATTATGCAACTTCATTGAGTCTTTAGTCGACAAGAATATAGTAAGAGAAAGCAAAACTTTGCCAAATTCTGTAAATCTTTACTTTTCAGTTTTGGGAGGTTCGAGTGTCCAATGATTTCATTATTCATACGACTTCTCCGTTTACGTTTCACTGAATACGCTGTCGCGACTAACGCCAGTGACTTCTGCCAATGGGTGGTCAAGGCTCCTTTCATTTGTTCTTACTAATAGTTTGAGCCCATAATGAGCATCATGTTAGGGCATAGCTTGAATCTAAATGAAAAAACCAAAAATTGTTTCTTGACCAGCCGGTGGCGATGGAGCGTAAGCTATATACTTCTTAATTGAGGGCTCAATCTATGGCTTAAGCCTAAAATGACAGGTTCCGTGACAAGATTTGTCTCATAAAAGTGTTCCATCGACGTGTTTTCATTACCTATTTAAGTAAATTGGCCCAAGTCACGCTTCTACCCACAAAACCAGCTTAGGCGTACGTCAGAAACAATAAAAGATTTTCGCAAACTTTCGTTTATCTATTCTTCAGTCATTTTCAATATCGAAGTAGATCAGTAAAGGTTGTTGGAAAAGAGCTTACATTAAAAAGCTTAATATTTAACAAATCTTATCACAAATCTAGGGAATGGTCGCCTTTTGGTTCACTAAATTGTCAGAAACCAAAATATGAAGGCAATCCTAGAAATGCATTGTCAGAGAAGGGTTTACCACTGACAAGTATACAGTAAACAATCATCTTAAGTTTCTTACCAGCAACACTTGATTCTTCTCCGTCTTTGATCCTTCAGTCAAGTTCAAAACACCAATACACCAATATAGTCATATTCATAAAAATATATGATTCTACCTAGATGTCAAAGGTAGATGTTTGGACGCTGAGAAGATTTCTGCTTATCGAGCAGTGTCAAAGGTACTTGCTCTTAATATGGCCACACCTCATGATTCCTACGCCTGGAATAACAGAAAGCTGGCAACTCTCCTCACTTTAAATGAAAGTTTAGTTGAGGGTGGATTCGAACCATCGACCGAAGGATAAATGTGCAGAAATCTTACCGCTAAGGCATTCTGACGCCATACAGTCCTTCTCCTTCCTCGATTGCTTTCCCTTTCTGCCTCTTCTGCTACGATGCGATTTGGCTTGGCCTTCATTTCCAGTCACTGTTGTGAGCAAATTTTCTCTTTTTTAATTTCCCTTGTAATCACTGACCCCCTCTGATACCTTTTCTTGATTCTCTAGTCCAAGCATGTGTTTTTTTTACTTCAGTCGAGCTCATAAGCAACTCTCTGCGCCATGCCCACGTTTTAGGTGAGGTTTCTAGGTGTACCCATTTTGTGAATAATGTCATTTTTGTGACTTTTAGCAACGGGGCACTTCAGACTTCCAGCAAGTGGGGCTAAAATTTTGCCTGATTGAAAAGCAAGGGTTCAAATCTGCCTTTTTAGGAATTTGAATGGGTGTTTTGCCCGAATTACATTCCTTTTGTCGAGTTCTTGGTAGGAGGGGGTGTAACATTTTTTTGCCGGTTAGTCAAGCCCGCAAATGTTCGCTGCACTTTATTCAATCATGGTATTGCTAAAACAACGCAAGGTCATAATGTAATCGCCAATACGTTCTACTCTTAGGTGCAGAAGCAAAAGGGCTCTCGGAGCTGTAGCCCTCATGGGAATGTAGCACTCGCAGAGACTGCGGCCTTCTCAATTGTGTGCATGCTAATTACATTCAGGTGCTGTGGTGTAGTTGTTCAGCATGCGGACTAGCAACACAGGAGTTGGGAGTTCGAATCCTACAAATGTCTCAATGAGAACGCAATTGATGGTAAGGCAACGGGAAACCACCTCATGAAATCCACTTCCCTAGAAAAAAACTCAGAGCCCTGTCTCTGGTTTCTGCTACACTCGAAATCAAGTGCGTGACACAGAATCATAGCAGAGGAGCTGAAAATCACTGTTACCATTGAACAATTGAAAAAAATGCTCCTTACACGGAGGTAGGTGTATTCTCAATCTGAAGCATCTGAAGAATGAAATTGTTTGTCGTACTTCTCATGTCCCCCTGTCTGCTGGAGATGAACTAGATTGTTGTTGCTGCATGCTAAGTAGCAGGGGATAGAGCACATCAACACCATCATTGCGCATTGCTGAAGTTTGAGTCACAGTGTTCATTCATTCATTCATTCATTCATTCCGTGACACGTGAGAGTCATTATGACGTCATTCAATGACATCGGTAGGTTGGTATTTACTATTGCGCAAGGGAATGAGAAGACTCGGCAGTGAATAAAAAAATGAATCATCTAGATGATTAATTACTAATACGCTAGAATCAGCATGTTAAAGCGAATGGCAGGTATCCCGAATTGGATAGCAGGAAAACCGATTGGTCACATCAACGGAGTGCAGTGGCAAAAATTCGCCATCCCTTTTTTACCTCGCACGGCACCCAAAATCCAAATTCAACCACTGCTCTATAAAAAACTAACAAAAAATTCCTGCTTTGGGCTTCCTTGTTTCGATCATCTTCTAGAAATTGTAAAATAACTTTCTTATCATGATCTAGAATGAATTGATATTTCAGAACAGATTACTGTTCCTCTTTCGAAAGTTCCCAGAAACGAATAAAACGTGCTTTAGAGTACAATCAATTGCTAATGGCTGAGGCATGTCATTGCAATCTTAAGAATTTCTTGAGCCTGCACCACGTAACTTTGACCCTGTAACTCGTGACGTAAAAGAATAAAGCAAATCGGGAAGGATCGTGTTTCCTAAAACGATATGCAGACAGTCAGGTCCATCACATACTTATGACGTCAATACCTGTTGGATCCACCCAAACGAGGCTTCAGAGATAGTCCGGCATTTTCGATCAAAGTCAACTTGCTGACTGCGGAATCACAACTTACGAGGTTATTGCAAACAAGACCGTCTGAAATACAGCAGTTTTTCAAATGAACAGCTTCCATGTGATTGATTATTTAAAAGAATGAATAGAAGGCAAAATTTTGCAGAGGAAACTCGACAATGGAGGGATCTCATACCCAGCAGTGCTGTGCACTTAATTGCTGGCGGCATCGGTGCCACCATTGCATCGGCTACAACTTGTCCTCTGGAAGTTGTACAAACGCGATTACAGTCAACCTTCCTAAATAACTTTAAGTCGATAAATGCACCGGTTGTTAGCTTGGCTGGCCAAGGTGCTGTCGGTGCATTGAATCTTGGTGCAACAAGGGGATTTACGATTCAAGTGCAGAAATTTTTTACGAACAATTACCTGTACCAGCTTTTCGCTTATATGAGATACATGGCAAAAACTGAAGGGACGTCATCGCTGTTCAGAGGCCTACTACCGAATGCACTTGGAGTAGCTCCTGCTAAGTCGGTTTATTTCTTAGTTTATTCAGAGGTTAAAAACTATTTGAACGAGTCAGCTTACTTTGAAAGTGAGAGTAGGCCGGTTTTCACACTAGCTGCCGTCTGTGCTGGTTTGTCAACAAGCACTGCCACTAATCCAGTCTGGTTCATCAAAACTCAATTACAGCTGCACCATGACCAACAACGATTGACGATGACGAACTGCATTCGCAATGCTTACAGGACGCACGGTTCAAAGGCATTTTTCAGAGGCATGAGTGCATCGTACGTAGGAATTTTTGAGACTATCATATATTTCATTGTCTACGAAGATCTCAAAAAACGGCTAAAATACTACAGGACTGTAAAGAATAGTGACAAATTTCATATATTGGACTATGTCTGTGGATCGATTGTATCAAAGCTCGCAGCAACACTTGTTATGTACCCGCATGAGGTCGTTCGGACAAGGCTACGACAAGACCTGCAGGACAGCTCCGGAAAACTCAAGTATAGGAATTTTGTACAGACTCTATTGACTGTTGCAAAAGAAGAAGGTCATATCGGACTGTACGGAGGTTTTGGTACAAATTTGGTCAGGCAGATACCAAATACAGCTATAACATTTCTAGTTTATGAGGCCATTATTGACTACTTTGATGAAGATTAAAATAGCAAAATTGTGGTCAATGCCATATTGTATTTGTTGTTTCAAATAGTCAGGTATTGTTAGCATATCACTACTGCACACTAGATAATTTGATGCAGCAAAGTAGAGAAAATTTTCAGGTCTCACCACAATTTACCAATTTCATAATTTAATCTGATCTTTACTGAGTGTTGTTTTTTTAAATGAACCTTCCTTGTATTAATGATCTCCCCTCTTCATAACAATCAATTATTGTCTCATAGAGCCAGATTGCCAGGGGATATAAAAGACTGATTATGCCCGCATTTTCATTTTCAAGGGGCTCTCTTGACTGTAGCAGTCTCCAAACTCTGATATGTGCATGATATCTCAGACTAACCCTCTGAAGATTTGATCAACAAGAAGTTTGTTTAGCAGTATCAAACCTTTGGCAGCCAAAAATCTTCTTGATACTATCTTCAGTTGCTGATGTTAGTCTCCAATTTTTCTATCATGTAGTTAAATTTCTAATTAAAGTTGAATTTTCACACAAATTAGGTTATCAATTTCTTTTGAACTTTTTCAATTTAAACTGATGGCAGAGCAGAAATGAGCTGTAGAGCTTCGACTTTAAAAACCTTAGCTGCGCTAGAAGTCAAAATTATTGGCCCATAAACGGTTCAATAACTCACGTGTTGGCAAGTCATGCTTTATCAAGTTGTACTTTTTGTTTGTCATGTGAAGTTTCTGTTTTGCACAGTAAAATTTTCTATTAACTTTAACAAGAAAACTTAAACTTTGGAAATTGCAGTTACCTTGCTTTGAATTAAGTTTAAGTATATGTCAAGAGTTTTAACCAAATTGGTTCCAAGGAAAAACAGAATACTACCATTTCCAGAGTTTTTGTTTTATTGGTGTCAGTATTTGTATCTGAGATGCATGAAAGAGACTAGATTTGGATTTTTGGATGATTTTCTGTCTCATAGTTTATAGCTTATGACCATGGAATTAATATTTTTGAGTTCAAGGATTTTTCTAAGCACACTTGCAATCTTTAATTTTGATGTAATTGACTTAATGGTGTATATTCTATGACAAACTTAAATTGAGTGTAGCACATATTCGTTTTGAAAAGAATTCTCTTTAAAATTGTACTTTCTGCCATGTCTGTCATCTTACAAGGAATCTGCAAGCATCATTTCAGAAATTTGAAGCCCAAGGAGTACTGGAATGGCAAGCACTTTTACATGATAATACTTGCAATCACTAATGTGTTTCCATAAGGACCGCTCATTATTTATGCCTCAGGTCTGGGCTGAAGAGAAATAGGTTGGGTAGATTATTATTCAGGCAGCCTTCTGGTTGGGTAAATGATTTTTCAGGCAGCCTTTAGGTTGGGTAAATGACTTTTCATCTTTCAAGGGTTGGGTAGCATATTTTAATAGCTCTACATTGGTTGGGTAACTATTATATTGTAGTCCACACAAGGTTGGGTAACAGAGAAATTTGCCCAAATGAAAGTTTCTTTTCAATCCCTGAAGCATAAACAACGAATGGTCCCTTAAGCAAACTGGAGTATGAAATACGTGCATGAAGATGACCTCTTGAAATTACATTGGCAGTGGCTTTGATTTTGAAAAGAGCAGCTTATCTAAAGCTGGGAGGGAGCTGTTTGTTGTGAAGACTATTTTTACATTACAATAAAAGCATTTTTGTTCATGCGGCTGAGGGCAAGCTTTTATGATAATCCATTTGTCACGTAGCAAATACAATGGGAATATAGGTCAATGCTTGCACGGGTTCTGTATTGGAAGGACTTTTCCACCGCCTCCCCTGGCACACTTGCAGCATTTCAATTTGATCACCAGGGATCAATGTCGACATTTTTCAGTTTTCTACTTCACGGTATGGTTGGCAATTAGTAGCAATTGTCCTGAGGCCGCATTCACTGCCCTTGCATTCTCGTCAGGACCCAAGAATAATGATCCATTATCACTAAAGCTTCAGAAATTAACAAGATAATCAACTTGCTGATGATTAAACTTCTGTCACAAGATTATTAAATCATGTGGCTGGGCTTATCCCGTTGCCAAACCACCTGAAAGCTGAGATTAACGACAAAAGGAAAACCATTTTGTTGCAATCTTCATTGCGGCCAAATTTTGTCGTAAAAATCGATGCCGATCAATTTTGTCGTAAAAATCGATGCCCCTCAATTGCGTCGAAGTTGTCTATTCTCTGTCGAATTGCGTCTATTTTAATCAAAGGATGAGCATGACTTGATGCGGTAATTTCGTCTGCCCTTCCCAAGAAGGACGTGCTATACGTGACCTGGGCTTGCTCTACACATTTGATCTCAAAGGCTTGACATTTGATGTCACTATCACTACACCCCCGCTTAATGACTTCCTTGTCTTTCAAAGTCCAAATTTTAAGTATTTTTGAGATGAAGACTCATTAGGGGCTCATGAAATACCTGTTTGCTGAATAAAATGATAGAAAAGACTAGCTACTTCAGGTTAGTAATGGATTATTCGCACCTTAGCAAAGACCCATTAGCCCAGGGCTGCATTTAGTTGTCAAGTGATTCAATACACGATAACTTATCAATAATTCAGCACATGACCCGTACGATTTTATGAAATCGTCTACTTAAATCTATCAAAACACAAGTTATGCTAATCGATTGCAAAAAATTGTGGATGGTTGAATGCATGTTATCAATACGCTGCATATCCAATTTCTAATTTTACCAAAGTCTGCTGGCTTCAAATTAGCCATACAAAGAAAGGATTACTCAAGGAATTAGAACAGCAATAATTGTGCTAGAAAAATAAGACAAAAGATCTCTTGGCTAAAAGAACCCCGGTTGCTTAGAAACAACGTAAAGCCTGGTTTCCATAAAGTCCCAGGATTCTGCAAGACGTCGCAAAGTGTCGCAAAGTGTCGCAAAGTGTCGCAATGTGTCGCAGAGTGCTGCAACAACTAATTTCTGCAATCAATGGAAACCACCAGTCCTGAATTCTGCAGCACCTTGCGACACTCTGCGACACACTG
This sequence comes from Pseudorhiza aurosa, assembly GCA_964026355.1. Lineage (NCBI taxonomy): Eukaryota > Metazoa > Cnidaria > Scyphozoa > Rhizostomeae > Lychnorhizidae > Pseudorhiza > Pseudorhiza aurosa. The sequence goes on along the minus strand of OZ032114.1, from coordinate 4,839,247 downwards.
CGGCATTTTGAGATTTTATAGAAACCATGCTTAGATCCTAATTCTAAATGATGGTCATACACCGTGCCGAGTTATATAGCCGTTTATCGTCACTGTTCGTCATCAGTCTTTTATTGAAAAGTGAGGAGAGTCGCCAGCTCTCCGTAATTCTAGGCGTTGGAGTCACTAGGTGTGGTCACATTGAGAGGAAGTACCTGGATACTGCTTGATAAGCAAAAAGCTTCTTAGTATCTATCAATAATGTATAAAAAGAAACACTTGAAATTTGGATGCGACTTTGTTTCGCGCTACAAGAACGTTAGAGAAATAATCAATAATGGGAATAGGTTGGAAAGCGATATCAAGCTTGAGCCAAGGGCGTCAGTTGAAGTTCGAATGGCCCCGAATGAATCTGGGAAAGCAACGCATTTATATTTTACTCCGCAAAACACTGACTGTTTTTCTTCTTTCTTTTCTTTCAACTTCAAACTCTCAGTTTTCTCAGCTGGGATCAGCATCAGCTGTATAAGCATGTAGTAATTGACCGTTCACGCTTGCCCATTTAAATGCTCCATCCCTTCCACGAATCATGACTGCCAATAGGGTTAATACAAGCTCGGAAACTTCAGTTTCTGAACATTTTGAATGAGCATTATTGGGTTAGCGGCATGGCCAAAATGACTAGCTATATGGGCCCTTCCTTAATTGATTGATTGCAATGATATTAACAGACTTTTGCGTTAGTATTATCTTGTTTGCACATCTGTTCCTATTTATCATTACTGGTACTGACTCGTGGTTAGCTATGCTAATGCAGCGATAGCAAAAGTCAATGGATCATAACTGCGTGCACACAGACTTTGAAGGGTACGCGAGGGTTGTTCACGATGGCCCTGTTACGTGCTATCGTTATCTTGGCTGGCCTTACAACGATCGGTAATGCTTGCATGTACTTCATTTGCAGACAGACGTTCCAACCATGGTCACCGCAGCTTTCACCAGGAAAATGTGGATGGCAAGTTGCAAAGCCAATTGCCAATGTCAAAGTGCATTCAAAAGCACCACCGTGCCCACCAAATGTTCATTGTCCAAACCAAGCTAAAGTACGATCTGCATGTAAGTCGTTTCTCCCTGATCTCACAATCTACTGAATCTACCATCTTCTTACTCTGCCACTTTATGCCACGCAAGCAAACAAAATTCGCCACAAAATTCTCTCACAGAATCGATGGCCTCGCAGATATCCTTCAGAACGAAAAGCTTAGCTGACGTTTTGCCTTGCATACCTGACAAGGATTTCTGCATGGTGAGGTGGTGAGTACCGAGTACCAAAGGGGATACGAATTGCTATCTGTATGAGAGATGTAAATCGCAGCTAATGGCATTAATCTTTTAACTTAAGGCAACTGCAAAGAAGTGCAACAGTGCGTATGGGCTGCTTGGGGATCATGGACTGGAGCAGTGCAAGACGCCTCCTGTGGCATGCAGAGACGTACAAGACTGGCGCAAGTAACGTATGCGTACAAAATCGTTGCTGGTAGCTGTAGCGGCGTTGTAAGCAGCTGCCCAAGGAATCAAGAAACGGAGCAAAGAACGAAATGTGAGTTACAGACTACTCGAATGTTGCCGTTATTTTTAGCAAACGCCGTTCCTCGCGGCCGTCTTCTGCATTTGTGTAAAAGAGTCAAAGAAATGAGCAAGAGAGGAATTGAATTATCAGAATCTACTTTCAAGTTGTGATTCGCATTATTTCCAAAATTGAAGTTCCTCGTTTTCGAAACATCGTTGTGTCTTGTTTTTACAAAAACGAAAGCTGTGACATGAACGTTTGATGGCCCTTGCGTAATAAATGGTAGCGTATGGTGTGTCAGTTGCACACACCTCTGCCAAAGACCTTACCTAACGGCAGGAAATTCCCGACATCGTTTTCCCTAAAATGTCTTAACTGCTGCCAGTATGCATCTCACTTGTGAACAGTGGATTCTTGACCATGAAGAATTTTGCGAGATCTTCCTTCGCTTTAAGTGGTATATGATTTGACACCCTTTTAGCAGAATATTTGTGGTAGAGACAAAATTTTCCAACCAGACATAATTTTTGAATGAGCTTCACCTTCAAGCGAGTCTCCTCAAATTAAGACATCAAATGAAAATGAACTATAAAGGGTTGCCTTACCTGTTAACAATTCCTTGCTCTCATCCACGCTTCTTCAATCACCCCAGAAACACTGAAAGCTTTATCATCTCACACAACAGGTAGATGCCGAAAAGTCGATGTTTGTGCACTGTCTCCATGGACAGCCTGGTCCGGACATGTGCCGAATGGTGGATGTGCAACACAAACGTCAGTTCAAGGAGTCACCCCTCATTATACCTATGAAGAACGGATGGACAACTGCAATGGAATACGGTCTTCGTGCAACCCACCTAGAACAAACAGCAGAGTCAAATGTAAGTAAGCAGATACTATCAGTCTATCCTGTTACGTACTTTTAAACTGGGAGCATGCCAGATCAATTTATTCGGATTTGTGCAACGCATCGAAAAACATGAATGCGGCATTTCCTTTGTCCGCCGCGTTCTTCTCGTGAGCTTATCGGTAAAGGAACCAACTGGTGTTGGATCACACTCCATGAAAAAGTTAAATCCAGTGCTTCGTCAACTTGGGAGCCTGTGCATTCCCAGCATACTGAAGCACGAACTTCGATAGTATTTTTTTTAGTGAGTTATGTTGAGGAAAGGCCGTGGTGGCCTATACAAAGCCCCAGCAAAGGAAGGAAGAAAGCAGAAGCGAAAGGCTAAGAGGAGAAAGAGAGATCACATAAATAAATAAATAGTGCACGTCGTCTGCTTTTAATTGCTCTTTTTGAAGAGCCCTCTCTGGCAATGTCTTTTTATATCAAGTAGAAATACCCTAAACTGCAAAATACATCACAGGTCCCATCCACAGCGGGAAACGACATGGGGCTACTTTCTCCCCAGTGCATCATTCTTCATGCGTTAGTCTCCATCAACTCCCCATCTATTGGTTGCGTTATCAATTTCAAAGGACACATTTGCAGCAGTATACGGCCAATGTGCAAACTTCATGCAGTTTTTCATGAATCATTTGATCCTCTGAATGTTAGATTCGATATCTCAAATAATTCTTTGATATCTAACTTTACTTTTCGTACACACGTAATTTTTCACTTCCAGTTTCTTGTTCAATAATCTTGTTATTTGGCATTAACCAAAGTAACTTGCATGAATTAATTGCTAATGTAGAAATAACATGCAAGTTTAACTTTCGTAGATGGACGGACAATTGAATCAATGATCTTCGATTTGCATCTGGATAGATGTGTTGGAGTCATATTTCACCCACCATCTCAAATTTCTTTCTCTGGCAAATGTTGAATGAGCAAGTCGAAAGTTTGACAACATTATTTGCTCACTTTTATGTGAAGCGTCGAGGTTTTGGCCACCCAAACACTTATTTTCTTGCTCTTAGATGGACTTAACTTTCGATGTACCATTCACAATAGGGCTACCCTGTAGAATAATCGAAGTTTTCATATTAATCTCATTGACACAGGTCTCTGTCCAACAAAACAGTGCACATTGCATCCATGGACTCAATGGGCAGTGATACCTGGGCCGATTAATTCCTGTCCGAAAGAGGAGAGATTCCGGATTTATTCCTCAGTGACTCATTATATCGACGCACATAATGATTGCAAGTATATCGGCGTTCGAAGCTGTCCACAAAAGAGCAGACAGGAGCGAAACAAAGGTAACATATTTCATATTCAATTATCAATTATACTTTCTGTCTTCTTGACGAAGTCCAATCCAAAGCCATTCGTCTCATCAACCATCCTAGCCTCACCAAATCTCTCCAACCTCTTTCCCATCGTCGTTTCGTTGGAGATCTTCCCATCCTTTACAGATAATTTAACGGACATTGTTCTCAGGAGATCAAGGAGATTATTACTGTTCCTCTGAGGCGTGTCAGAACAACCAGGAGCTCAACTCATTCACACCCTTTCCAAGTTTCACTGCCTACTTAACGAACTTTATCTCACAAACCATCATTCATCCCAAGAACATGCAATTCATGGAACGTATTGCCTTCTTCTTGCTTTCCCTGAATCTGACAAGTTGCAATCTCTCACATCTAAGATCAAAAAACTTCATCTGATCTCTCTCTCCTCTTAGCCTTTCGCTTTCTTCTTTCTTCCTTTGTTGAGGCTTTGTATTGGCCGCCATGGCCTTTCTTCAACATAACTCTCTAAAAAAACGATGCTTAAGTAGGTATTCAAAAGAAGCGTCTTCAAGAGAATTCAAGAGATTCAAGAGAAAGTTTTCTTGAAATTATTTTGCCAATGAGCCGAGTTGCTGATTGCATGATCTTTGGTTAAATGTGCTGCACTGTAGCAAGGCTAGAGATCCACCCTGTGTTGTCCTTTTGAACCGTGTTAATGCTGCAACTTCACGCAGTCGGTAATTTTGAATTACATTTAGACGTGAAATGCCCAAGACTGAATGCGCCACCGTATGGAAGACTGCTAGATCGTGCCTGCAATGGAGCTGAGAGCTCGTGTCATTCATCCTGTGGCTTTGCATGCAACAACAACTTTGAAGTGGATGGTCAAGTTTCGCTGAAATGCTTGAGTGATGGAAGTTGGAACGGTGCTCCTCCTGCTTGCAAAGGTACATCGCGTAATCAATGGAAATTCTGAAGTCACAGTTTATTAGTTATCTCTTTGCTATATCTTTAACTGTCTGACAACTCACCTCAGTCGATTTGGACCAAGTGCAAGAGGGCTATATAAAGGAATTATACCTTGAAATAACGCGTAATTCCGAGATATTGACTCCTTTAACTATCAACTTCAACTTCCTTTGATTTAAGCAATGAAATTAATACCAAGGCTTTTTAGAAACCCTTGAAAGAATTTTTCAATTTTGTTCACATACTACCTTGATGCATTTAGTAACCATTTCACCAGAAATCGATAGTGGCATCGAAACTTATAATTATTGCCAAGAAGAATCATGTCCTGTATTTTTCTCAATAATCAGACACTGAATCGTTCCTTTTCAGATGTCCTTAGCCCCGAAATCAGTTGCCCGCATCCATCATCTTACCCAAACGAGCCTGGGAAGAACTACGTCACAATCGATTTACCACAAGCGAACGCAACTGACATAGTGGCTGTCGTCTCATTGACAGCTCGTCCGAAAAGCCCATTAAAACTGGTCGTTGGGAGTCCTGTTGAAGTAACTTACACTGCAGTAGATTCAACTGGCAACAATGCAAGCTGCTCAACAATGCTGAGAGCGATAGGTAATAGGCTGCGGAGCTTGTTTTCTTCAATGTGTGTTATGGTTTCCATGATAATAATAATAATAATAATAATAATTTCGAATATATATACTGGATGAAACACTTCAGCTTTAGGTTAGGTTATCGTCCAGTATTTGTGCCCTCACAGTTACTTCCGAGTACTCATTTACCGGCCTCGGAAGGATGGACAACTGAGTTGACTGTCGGCTTGTGGTTAGTGGTTCCAACAACGGATTCGAACCCACGCGAGAAGATCTCACAAGGTTCGCAACATTGCGTCTTAACCACTCGGCCACACCACGATTGTTTCGATCAGGTCAACTATTACTTGCAACTCTTAAAATAACAGTTTCTTATTCATGCACAAACAAGTCTGACAGTTCGCTGCTCAACGATCTTCGCATTGTGAAGAGAATCCACGCTAACCAGTCATTTACATCATGCCAATGACTTCCGGATTAGGGTGCAGCTTGTTAAATTGAAGCATCGTCCTATGAAGGTTTAATCAAGCTTTTTTGAACAAAAACTTCAAAAATAACGACATCAATCATTTCATTATCTGAAACACTAAGCATCTATTTTCAATATGCGATTTGATAGAACAATTAAGCGTAGGGATCACGAGGTGTGGTCACATTTAGAGGAAGAGCCAGAAGCCTGCTCTATAAGCATAGCTGCTCAGTTTTATAAAACCTATTTTCAGTTGTTAGACAATGCGGATAATGACAAATGCTATCAATCAGAGACATTGCAAACTACTTTTGGCTCAATATACGACTTGATGTAATCATTAGCTTTTTTCTTCAGATACTGAACCACCAAGAGTAATTTCATGTCCACAAAACATCGAAAAGACTACGAGGTCGGCAAAATTGAAAGTCACATGGCCGGAGCCGGTGTTTCATGACAATGTGGAGGGTACTAGCGTTGATCGCACACCCAGTATACCAAATGGATACAACTTTGGAAAGCGAGTTTACAATGTACTATATGAAGCTGTTGACAAAGCGGGAAATAGGGCGCGGTGTGAGTTCAACGTGACAGTGAAAAGTATGTATAGATTTTTAGCACTTTTTATGCATAAATTCTGCTTTGGTTAGTTGGTTTAAGAAGGCAAGCTTTTATTCCCATAAGTTAAGGCTACATGGCATTGTTTAAGATTGGTGTCGCATTTAAGGCTAATGCAATTTGAAAATCAAGTACAAATGTGAAGTGCTTGCAGATTTTTTTCTACGTATAACAATGATGAGATTCTTGCCCATTGATTCTATAGTTCGTGGTTCAAATCCATTCCCAGTGAAACCTTCACTTAGAGTGAGCACCCAAATGTCTAGCTTTGACATCTAGGTAGAATCATGTATATGTAAACACATATATATGTCATTATATATATTTATATTTACAAAGCATGTATATATTTGTACGCATATAGAATACATATATGAATAAAACATACAATGTATCTATTTCTACATAACAAGAAGATATTCATATATATTTATATAAATGAGCTTTTACTAGCAATAACTGCCAGCTTTTTTGCATATCATGTAGTGTCCAGAAATCTATCTTTGGATACCAGGTAGAAATCATAAAACGGCTTATAAACTGTAGTTCCCTTGCACTTTAGCAAAATTTATTTTGATCGTTCTTAAGGTGCCTACCTCCAAATTATGTGGTTGCATGACTTAACAAGTTTTATTTGACCAAATCACAATACTGATTAGCACCTAGTTTTGCTTTTGCTGGTCTAATAATGCGACGCAAAAGTCATTCTGACCCAAAATCGAGGGCACTTGCTTGAGGAAGATCTTATTTGCAAGAAATTGCTCTCTTTAATTCAAAAAAGATATGAATGCACGACAAATCAAATGGAAGGAAACAATAGCTAAGTTTCAACTATCTATAATGATCTTATTCTTAGAACTCCTTTCCCCTGCTCATATGCTATTCCACTTTTTATCAAAATTTCATTTCCTTCGTCGCTAAGGATTTTCTTGCCCTATCTAGGCTTATAAATACCTCGCGTGTTTGTTTTACAGGTCCAGACAACATATGCCCACCTTACAAAGGGCCAAAGAATGGCTCCTTGGTTTGCAACAACAGACAGCAGCAAAATGTAAAGATGTTTGTCTGTGGTGTGAGCTGTCAACAGGGATACGGCCTCGCAAATTCAAACGGTTCAAGCAAGGCTTTTAACTTCTATATATGTGCCTCGAATGGTGAATGGTTCGGCTCTAATACAAGAGAGACGCAGCCTTCAACCATGGTTAGGCTTGAGGAGGGCAGGCCGTGGACAGATTGCTCTAGTAAGCGATTCATGTTACATAAGGTTATGATTCAATTGTTCTTTGACAGTATGTGAAATTCCTTACCATGTCCCACCACAATTATGGAACTCAATACGCAACTACCGCTAAGAAAATGACAGGCTAATTATTTTCTATTCATAGCTGGAGCTTGACTTGTAATCGTATTTCTAACTTTTCGCTCCGAGAAAAGTCTCCTGGCATCTAAAAAGTGCGCTAGAAGTGTCCTTTGAAGGCTATGATATGACTTACAAGGTATTCTTTGACCAAAAAGTCACTCTTTAGTCCTTATTATCAGTATTATAATACTGAATCTCATTAGGATGGTTTCTCTGATAGTCAGATGACCTCTCAACAAAAAAATGTCATTTTTGGAATTCGTAATGCTTTCAAGGAAGCTTTTTTTACACTTTACCCTAATCTCAGTGGCGTGGGGATGCAGTGGCTAAGCGTGCAGACTCATAACGCAGGGGTTGTGAGTTCGAGACCTACACGAATCACAATGAAAACACCATTGGCGAGGAAGGCAACGGGAAACCATCTCATAAATCCACTTACCTAGAAACGAACGCCGAGGCCTGTCTCTCATTTTTACTACGCTCGAAATTGAGTATGCCAAGCAATTACTCTAATCTTATTTGCATTTTCAGAGACCTATCCAGCCGATGCAATACTGAAGCACTTTACAATAATGGCTGGCCCTTGCGACGCGAACAAAACTAAAGAAGATTTGAAAAAGGACTTCCAGAAGAAACTACAGAGTGACTCGATGATAAGGTATCTTTTCTGCTCACATTCTCAGTGTGACGTAACAGACATCCAAGTGACATGTGCGACATCGAGGAAGAGGTCCACTGGAACACTCCGCATCGAATTCGATCTCATAACAATACCGGATCCTGTAACGACGCCCAAAGGTCCAAACACGTTTTCAAATGTACAAGACCTGAAGAAAATAGAAGAAATGCTCAAGAAGCAAATAGAAGAAACTATCAAGCGGCTGCAACGGCTGTTAAACCAACTTGAAAACCAGGTATGATGCTTATTCGTTGTTTGAAAAGTCTGCCATGTAAACTCTAGATGTGCGAAATTTCCTCTCAGCTATCGTCATCATTTTTGGCGCAACCATCAGGTTGTGTTTGACGAAATGCCGCGACTCGGTCTACCTTGGGCTCTCTCTCTTCATGCAATTATTCAATCTCATTAGAGATAAATTTTTTCATGATTTACCTAGAATCCGTTCGCTTTTGATACCTTTTTGCTCAAATAAAGGCCTGATGGGTACCAGTGCGGCAGATATAGAAATATCTAAAAAAAGCCGTGAGTCAAAGAAATCTTCACTTCCTATGCTGTTTTTTATACGGTACCGACAGCATAATAGTAAACAGAACTGCTGCTTCCTTTTGAAATGCTTTCAACGGTGACGGAAGATTTTATCGTAAACTGAAAAAATTGTGAGGGATTGAAGAGAGAAGGTTGGCATAGTAGTTATAATGCATATCGACTGTGCGGGCAATCGGGTAATTGCACGTTTCTCTTTGTTTTCTGTCTGTTTACTCGGCGGTAAATAGGTAGATGGCGTAAAGCTCGGGAAGAGCGTGCGTTGAAAGCAACTGGCCACCCTCCCTTGAGTCTGGATGATATGTCTTTGACAGTGATGTGGAGCGAGCAAAATAACTTAGGGGCTCTGCGAATGGGCCGAAGTTGCTGTGTACCAAATAGAATCAAATAAAATCGGAGGAGAATTATCAATCGTACGCAAATCCTCTATCAACAATTCCATCCGGTTAAGAGTATACGGCTGTATTCTGCAAGCTGCCTCGGTGATATTGTATTTCAGAGGCACTTCTATCGCCGAAGGTATCAGAGGTGATCGTGTGAATATTTCAGGCGAATGACAGGAGCCTGACAAGACGCACTAGCCATCAAGTACATTGTTAGCGTCTTCAACCTCGTTTAGAAATTACCTTCATCTCTGCTACCATTCTCAGAAATGAAAATAGTGGCATATCTAAAACGAGGGTCATTAATTTTTTCTGTTGTTTTATAAAGAATCAATTCATTGCAAATATCCTGAAAGCAATAGTTATGCGTGACAAGTGTACCGTATTTCCTCAATCGTTTAGATAAAGCGCATCCTGGCACACTTGCTCAAAATAAACGAATACCTTCTGCAAATAATTTCTCGACCGTTCCAAGTTGGTTGTCCTCTTGGTTCAACCCTCTCAACTGTTGGCAATCCACCGAAGAAACTTTGCAGTAAGTTGACAGCAGATTTTTCGTTCGCCTAGTTGTCATAAATCTAATTCTTAGATCCTGTAACGAACCCCGAGCTCCTCTCTGCAGCACTTTGCTTTTCAATATTTTGAATAATTATGTTAGCATCCAAGTGACATGTTAGAAGATGATATGATTGAAAATACAATCATATCTCTTAAATACACGTAGACATAGTATAACGATAATCTACTTGGCTACTGTAGCTAGTGTCCAATATCTATAATATATATATATATATATATATATATATATATATATATATATATATATATATATATATATATATATATATATATATATATATATATATATATGCGTATGTGGAAATATCGAGCGATAAAAAGTGCTAGTCGAACTAAGAGCGATTGATAGAATAACGTATATATAATGTGTATATATACCTATATAAATGTATATGTAAATATATTATACAGATATACATGTATACGAATATTCATAACAGTATATATATATATATATATATATAAATATATACAGTTATATATTTATATATATATATGTATTTCTATTTATATATATTTATATACATAGCATGCTTCTTATTAGTATTCTTTTTTCTCTGTATATTAGTTGTAGTTGCATATCTTACTAATGAAAGTTTGAAATTATTGAATAAGGTTGAAACTCAAGTTTGAATATGCAAAGTAGGTAAGATGATAAGTAAGTTAGTAAAAATCGAACGGATAAAGATGCTATTATCAAAGGGTAAATTCAGCCCATTGTGGACTGACGTAATGATAGATTGAGCTTTTGAGAGTTAATTGTATTTCTATTCAATTTCGAATACAGCGAAATGTCCGATTGGTGAGATGTTCGATTCGCATTCTAACACGTGCAAAGAGTGTCCACGAGGGACTTACCAGGATGCTGAAGGGAAATCGCACTGCATCGCATGCCCGAGAGGAAGTACAACTTTAACCCAAGGAGCATCGAGTATTCAGCTTTGCAAAGGTTTGTTGCAGTTAAATCTGCCTATCTAACAACAAAGGGATGGTTGATAGAGTGTTTAGGACAGGCTTTTAAGTTCTCGGATTCTAGCCACGGTTGTTTTCGCTACCGAACGCTCTCTTTCTGTCCACCCAGCAGCTTATCGGTACCTGGTTCAATGCTAGGGTAAGATGCGGTAAGAAGAGGAACTGGCCATTCCTATCTGACAATACCTTGGCTATGGAAGGCTCCTCTTTAACATTGATTGATTCCCAATGCTTTCGAACTTGATTTGTACTCCTATTTAATATGCCCACCTTATCACAGTGCGAAGCATGAATAAGTTAGACGTGATTGATCATGTAAATCAAACCTTTAATTGCAGACTTCAGGTCTTTGAGAATGTCCAAAAGTCTTCTGGTTTCGATTCTTCAATGACTCCCTTGTTTCTTTAAAAGCAATTCCATTGATATGCGAGATGATCAACAAGCCAGCCTTCCTCAATGAAGGCTGTGTTGCTCCTTTTACCAACGAAATCGAACTGCAGACTACGATCAAACGTGGGTGGAACTATACCAAAGTTCGTGCTACAAAGATATCATTCTTTGAATAACAAAACCATATATATACAATTCACCTGGGGCATAGGGTGGCAAACTGCAGCGTGATTTGACTTCAAAATCATGCTACATCCCTATTGGGATTCTTTGAATAGCTAAAAAATGCAAGAGCAGAGAGATTCAAATAGCCTGAAACTGACATTTCTCTAGCACATTGAACAGCTTACCACTCTGGTCCCAGAGCTAATCGTAGCTTCTCAGCCTAAAGTTAAGGTCACTCGTGTCCACAAGGTCTAATTTTCTGGTAATGCTAAATTTTAGATATATGTGGGCCAGGAACATACTCCAGAGATGGGCATGGCCTGTCAACATGCATGGCTTGTGGAATAGGGTTCTATCAACCAAACTGGAGGCAGCCATCGTGCATATCTTGCCCAAACGGCAAAACAACTTCTGGCTATGGGTCAGCATCTGTCAGAAATTGCAGTTAATCTTAGGTATACAATTTTATTACTTGCAAGAGTTATTTTCACCTAGTGCTACATCGAATTTCCAGCTTCTTCCACATGCTGAGATACGGCTTGGTTTTATTTAGATTACTATTAGGAACTCAAGGGTATTGAGCCTGTTCCCCAGAGGCCTGTCAGAGCCACCAGAAGCTCTACTCACAAACACCCTGTTCTAATCTTACCACCCAATACACGAACATTATCCCGTAAATTAATCATCAATTCACAGAATTGCAATCTGTGGAACGTCCCACCTCCCCCTCAATTCAATAGTTCTAAAACGTGTCTTCCTTCAAATGCAAAATCAGTGAACTTGATCGTACTCTTCTTTTTTTGTTACAAGCCACCAGTATTTCCCCGAAGTAACTAACTAGAAAGAAAAAAAAAATTTTCGCACTGTTTAGACTAGTATTTAGCTAGAGAGCTATAACGGTGTTCCAAACCTGAGTTCCTTCCACAGACACGGTATTTGCGTGCAGTTAATCGTTTACAGAAAAGACTTCTTCAGATAAAGTTGATTGCTATTCTTTCTTTCTTTCTTTCTTTTAGAAACACGCGAGAGGATGAAGAAGATAGTACAAAATACTAATGAAATAAACCGCAAATTCTAAAGCTGTCTTTCTCTAACTTGGATTCTCCATTTAATTCTACCTCTTCAAAAAGGACAATTTCAGACTGCACCATAACAGCATTGATAGCCCCGGAAGTCGAGAACTTCTGCTAAATATTCAAGGCTCAGGTGCAGTGAAATGCATATCTATGAAATCTTAATTCCCAGCCTTGCATGTTTTGATCCGAGGCTAAAATTTTGGGCTACCTTCCCTAAGCTGATTGATGAGGATATGTTAGATATGAGTGTTACCTCTTTGCTACCGACGAATGAGGCTGACCCCTAGATTCCAATTGGGACAAGGCGTCAAGGTGAGGAGAGACTTCCCTAACGGTAGGGAAACTCGTTTCGATCAACCTTTCAAACTGAGCTTTCAGAAGTACTCCTGAAGTATCTAATATTTGTAAGTAAGCACGAAATACTCATTTTTCAGCATCATTTTGGGGACAATGAAGAAACCTCCACGTTGGTGTCCCCGGATATCGACCGCCAAAAGTGATCTCGGCTCATTTTTGTCGGTTCGTCACCGATTCTGCGACCAATTTCCCTCAAAGCACATTTGAGGGAAAGACTCGACGAAGAAAGACCATCATTTTAAGATATAGGCCTACATATAAATCTATCTGTCATTACGTAGGCCTACTTTCCATCCATACATGAACCACTCACACTCGGGGACATCAACCCGGGTTTACAGGAAATAGTAGACCAAAAAGTCCAATTTTTTGTGAATGCTTTTTGACAGCTGGTCTTGAACATAAAGTAGGCATCCGCTACTTGGCACAAGGACAGTGAGATGAAGAAAGTAAATTTTTATACCATCAATGACCTCTTAAGAAAAAACTACGAAGAAAACAGTGCTGAGTGCAATTGAATCTTACAAACAGTGATCGTAGCTGGCGAACGAGTCCAGAACGAACACCTTAATGCAGTGCAATGAATTCCACGCAGTGGTGCATTACGTTATTATAAAATCAATGAGATTTGCATATATGAATACGGAATCGGCGTGCATTAATATAATAGGCACGGTGCGTCTAGGATTACGAAGCAACGAATGCTTGTTAAAGGCTATAGAAAAAAGGCGAAGGAAAGTGCAAGGTTGATACATCTATCAAGAAACGGGGGTAAAGGCGGGGGCAGGGGTTAGTGAAATAAAGGGCATTTGCTTCCTATTCACCCCAACTTGTCGATTGGCATCAGTATTCATTCAAGTACCAAAGACCTCTTTATTGGTTATAGCTTTTTTGATAAGGTAGTGGCAATGTCGGGTGAATCCACCGAGAAATTGTTACATTGTTACGACGTATCGGGCTCTTTCTGATAACAGTACTTGTAGCACTGACAAGGTTTACCCTGTATAAATATTTCTATTGCCATTTGCGCTATAAGTGTGACAAGGTTAGAGAAGCGCACTTTGTTGCTTCTGAATGCCCTTTTCTGCCCACTCAGCTGCAAATTGGTACCTACAAACGATAGGATAGCTGATTGGTAAGATAACTGCGCATTGATCCTACAGTCATCGGTTCGATTCAACCCTCAGTCGAACTGTCAATTAGAGCGAGGAGAGTCGCCAGCTCTGTGTAATTCCAGGTGCAGGAATCACGAGGTGTGGTCAAATTGAGGGTAAGGACCCAGACACTGCTTGATGAGCAAGAGCTTCTCGGTGTCCAAATACTTACCTGTGTCATCTAAGTAGAATCATATAAAAAAGCATCGGTGTCTAGCATGAAGCTGGGGATGAAGATACACGCGGAAAGGAATTGACCACCGTGAGTCCAGGTGGTACCCAACCCTTGCATCTAGTATGGGCATCTACGTTGCAACGTGACCGAGTCAAGAGTTCAAAAATGACGTTCTAACATAAAAGCATCCGCTTTGGCTTCGCTTGCTTTGGGATCGCGCAGTGAAAAGTATTACTGAAGAAGTATACGTCATTCCAACTAACAAAGTTGGATCTTACGTCCTGTGACTCAATAGGATTTGCGTGAGACTTGGAATTAAAACCTTTGTAGAAAAGCAGTTTCCAGTACCGCAGTCGATGTCCGGTTTGATACATGTGGTGACCAATCGGCTACCAACTTAACGGAGAAGCGTGCATCAATCATTACGTTGTAACGTTTGGGTTCGAGAGCTGCACAAGATTCGAATTTGTGCATTCTCAAGGATTTCTAGCTTTTTCTTATATACGAATTTGAATACAGGAATAACCTATCAGCATTTCAAGCATGCTGTTTTCGTTAGGGTCCTGTAAAACTAACGTGTCAACTCTCAAAGCACAAACGCAGTCAATTCGTGCATTCACAACTGAGGCTGTTCCGGCACTTCTGCAGAACTACTCTCGCCTGCCATGATAGTCGGGACTTGGAAAAACGTAAAATGAATTTAATTACTTTGTGGATATTATCAACACATAGTAAGGGTTGATTCTTCATAAAACTAGGAGGGTTATAAATACAAAACGGACAAATTCTTGAGTTTATGCCTTCACCTAAGGAGCAGTGCAACTACCCTTTTACCCAAGAATTGATTTAACATAAACATTCCCTCTGTTCAACCTCACAAACTAATGTCCCCATAAGCCTACGATTTCTCCCTTTTTACATCACATACCCAATATCCATGAAGCATTTAACTTCTGTTATAAATATTCCATTTAATCTACTATAAAGAAAAACACACCATCCACACCAACTGTCTCTATGTATTATGAAAAGAATCAGCTTCATACTAATGAGGTGCGATACAGGATACGGCCGAAGTGTTGTCTGCATTACAAAATCGATTACCAGCGTTGTAATTACCTACATAAGCGCAATATAGAATAAACAACGATTTATCCAGGACATGTCGACGGTGCAACACACTATGGTTACAGTGAAGCGTCTTTTGGGTGGTTGATGTACCCATTCGAGTAAGCCCCTTTACCATGTGGAGGAACAAGAAAACCGAGCTTCTGCTTTTGTTTGCGTTGCTCCATCATCTAAAACAAACCAATTTGAATTGCAGTGGAAGAATTCTGACGTAAAAATGAGATGAATCTTTTTCTACAAACAATTAGCGAAATTTCCTTATAACAAATCACAGTAAATTCCATCCTCAAGAAGGTTTTATAATTATATCCATATGAACTCTTCTGGAGCAAATTTCTTCTTAATTACCACTTCAAAGTTAATTCATGGGACCTGATTTCGTTTACTCATTTAAATGATTGATAAGACGTAGGTATTATCAATTTTTTCTTCAGTCCACATCAAACAGCTTTTCACTACAGAACAGTATATCTTCTCATATATAACCAAGCCATTGGAGAGTAAGGGTGTGCATTAAGGGCATCCCAGATGCTGGTCGTACATTAATATCTATGGGGAGGGAATCCAGGTGTCAATGGGGTACTATTTTATGTCAAATCATACATGACCCGGATGCTAATGACCGTTCATCCGGACTGGCGATCCTACAACATTGGGAGTAGGGTCAGTAGAAGAAAAAGAAGATGTCCTTGTGTATGGTTGACGCGAAATGCGAACAATCTTTGCCTCCAAAAGAACAAAGCATTGCGTCAAAGCTGCACTGGTTCCAACGTGTCAGCACAAAATTTTATTAGAATATTTACACAAAATAGTGATCCCTTCCGAGGTAGAATCTGGTAAATCCACGATAAAATTTCGCTGAGAATTTTCATCGCTGTTGAGTCATTTGCTTCTGAATAACCAGATGCTTTCTAGCAGAGATTACGGATATGCGAATGCGACAAAATTCTTTAACTGAACAGCAAACTTGACGCTGGTTGCGGCAAACAGCGAGTAAGCTGCTTCTGCATCTGTATCAATATAGGACTCACCTGATCACGAAGTTCTGCTAACTGCAATGATAGTGTGCGGACCAACGAGTTTGTGGCCTCTAGTTGCCCTTGTAGACTTCTCTTTTCATTCTGTTCATTTTCGGTGTCTTCTACAGACAGTGACATGCACCTTTGATACGGAAACCAATCCGAGTTCTTATCCTAAAGAAAAACAACTTCATTAGCAATCACGTGCAGCCTTTCGTCTAAATACAACTCTATCTATCACAATTTCCATCTTTATGGTTGCAAAACACTTAAATCAAGTTTGGAAAAAGAAACTAACAGTGGACAACAAAGATATTCTTTCAGAGGAGCAAAATCATGGAGTAGTTGCTGAGCTGATACTAAACGTGCAAAATCCCTGGCACATTTCAAATCTCATTTGCAATTAGTTAATTAATATAGGCCAGTTTCAAGAACTTTAAAGATGTAGACTTTTTAAAATATGTACTTTTTTCTTTCATTTTTGTAAGTTTTTAGCTTTTTTGGAACTAGGCGGCCCCTTGGAAATCAGGAAGAATGAATGAGCCACCGTCTTTAAATAATTGAAATGCACGTAATGTATGTATGTTGAAACGAGCTGTAGCCATTTTTAGGCTTAGAATGCGTAATTAAGTATCAACACTGTGTCCAGGCTTCTTTCCAGCGCAAAAAAGAAGCTTTTATGATGAAATAAATTTACAGCAAGCAACACGAGGCACATATGAGGAAACTGCGAAAAAAGGCTACGTGGAATGCTGATAAAAAAGTTTCAATCAGAGATGGAAACGTTCCAGAACTTCTCAATCAAGGCTCCACAGAGAAAAATGTATATTTGTAACTATGCAAGAAGTTTGACATATCTAAAATACATGGTGCTTATCTGCTCTTGATACGAACTAAACGGGGATCTGTTAACTGTTTTCAGATACATGATTCTACCTAGATGTCAAAGGTAGACATCAGAACACTGAACAGCTATGTTGCCTATCGAGTAGTGTCCAGGTCCTCCCCCTCGTTGTGACCACACCTTGTTATTCTTACTCCTGCAACTACAAAGAGACTCTCCTCATTCCTCACTCTAAGTGAAAGTTTGACTGAGGGTGGATTCGAGCCACTGATTGCAGGATCAATGCGTAAGAATCTTGCCACTGAGCTACTCTGACATCTGTTAACTTGTACTAAAGCCTACCTTTATCATTTCTGAAACGTAGCTTTCCGGACCGGTAAACTCAGTTGGATCTTTAACTTTGGTGAGAACGATGAAGTACAAATAGTGCCACATGTTGTGTTCGGAGTTAATGTGATCCTCAAAAGTGACGCTCTTGTTGTCGAAGGACGATCGCTCAAGGCCTACAATGATTAAACAAGAAGGGTTGGTATTACACTGCTTGAATTCATTGACAAGATATGAGGATATGGACATTTACATGATGGTAAGAAGTTCTTTTTTACTCAAATGAAATCCTTACAAAGGCGGGCTACCTACAACACTACTTAAAAATACTTGACCATATTACGAAAGACGATGCATCCATCAAGGAGCAAAATATCCTGAATAACCAAGGGCCATTCCATATAAGACACAAATTAAACCAAAATTTAAAATACGCTTAAAAACTACTTCACAACCAATACCTAAAGAAGGCAGCTTGTTTTGCAGAAGATGCTGAGCTAGCGAACTCGACGATAAGAGTGGCAACTGCCGTACCCCCCGTAAAGCATGCCCACCGGCCACAGTGCTCAGCCGGCGCTAATTATGAAACAAGTAGTGTATACGAAGGAAGCTGGACGAGTCTTCGATATAAAAACCACCAAGCGACGGGTGCAGTGCAGTGGATCGCATTGAAACTTCAACAAAACGGTCTGCGATAGCTGTTCTGTTAATTCTACAAATCTTTACGAGTCCTATCCAATCTTATCAATGATAAGTTTCATTGTATAAAAGACGAAAGCAGGCGTTGAGTGAATCGTAGACTTACCGCAAATAAAACAAGTGTTTTTCAATATTTCCTCTTTGGTCTGCTTCTCGCTTCTCAGATCAGCAAATGTATCAATGATAACACCAAATATAAGGTTGAGGACGATGATAATCAAGAGAAAGAAAAATGCCAGGTCATATATGACTCTTGCTGCAAAATATGTATCCTGTGGATTCAAAAGGAAGATGGCGATGGAATATCACTTCTGAACAAATTCCGTAACAATAATGATAGTGATAAAATCATTTATACAGGGTTAACCTTGTCAGTATTATAGGTACTGTTATCAGTAAAGGCCCTGTTTGAAATGAAAAATGTAGCCAATTTAAAGAAAATTAAGCTTATCCATAATATACAACCTCATAGTTTCATCCATATTGTTCTTGGACATAGTTAAAAAAGTGTCTGAGTTGTACGCAACAGTAGAACAAAATGGAGCAAAAACCATCATACAAACATAAAAAAGACGAATATGCGAGCACCTTAATGGATGCTCAACTATGGAAATTGATTCAAATAAAAGTTCAGTTAATCCCACATGCAAGAAGATACCATATCGAAAGCTTGCTGGAGATGCACTATATCGGGCCAAGCGTGAAATTGCGAGGGAGGGAGGGAGGCGAATTCTTTTCTTGACTGCACCTTGCTCTTTTGCATTAGGTACTCATTTGTTGCTGGTAGTTTCATGGCATCCCGGAGTGTGGCAGAACGTAGAATGGAGCCTGAATCTTTCAAGATGGGCGGCGACTGCTCTTGCTACCCCACGAATTCTCCCTGAATTGCTTAATTGGTCCATAGCGTAGCCTAATTTAGACAGCTTAAGTAACGGATTTAAATAGAGATATAAGGTCGAGTTTGCTGATTTCGGATTTGACAATAGACAAGTTGGAGGATTCTGAGGAGGAAGGAGTTCTTGATTGGAAGTTCTTGGAATGAATGGTGATTTATGGGATAGAGTTCGAGGATTGAGTGGCGAAATCTGGGAAGGGTGAGAGAGAGTCGAGCTTCTAGTGGTAATATTGATTTTAAGACTACCACCCGCTCCTGTTTTAGCTGCATATCATAATTGATACTGACCTGGCTGGACGATTTTCGTAGCACATCACCGATGCCACCACCACTTCTGAGACCTTTGTTCAGTGTTGTTATTATACACATGATCAAGGTGTCACAAGTTCGCTCACGCGCGGTCTCTACTTCCACGACTTTTGTATTCGTCACGCCTGTTATGCTCGTGTTGCACAGGCCATCGGATGGACAGGACTCGTTTATCAATGACTCTAAAATGGAATTCGAAAGAGGCTGAGGTGTTCTGAATTTTGCAATGCCATTAAAGCTGGTCGCCATAGAAATAAGATACATTTGTAAAATACATTACACACAGATGGATGAATCGATCAGAGTAATCTTGTCAGTCGAGCAACCGAAACCTTCATCCCCTTTTTATTTGCATTAGACCAGGAAGGTTCCATCGGCTGAGATGGATTGACTCCTCGGCTACCAGCTCTAGACGATTTGCCCTACTGGTTAGATCAACCGAACTGTGCTATTCTCACGCTAAGCACTGGTAGCTCCGAACCCAGATCTTCCGATTCCAATGTGCAATTTCCATTTACGTGAGCTACCAGCCCATTATATAACGCAAATTCTCTTCTTTCTTTCTATGTTGGGGCTTTGTATAGGCCAACATAGCCTTTCCTCAACATAACCCACTAAAAAAAAAAAAAAAAAAAACAGACACATGAACATAATTTTTGGATTCGCCGTTGAGAAATCATGTATATGTTGAGTGAAATTCTTACTCAATGAAGTGCTCGCCATGGTGGGAGCTCCAACGACCTAGTGTCTATTCCCGAATGAAAGGCACAGTAGCATTATCAGTAATACTCTTGTTGTACTAGTTTGTGACAGGACCCTTAGCCATAGCAGTAACGTCTTTACTGAAAAGGCTATCCTGTATAAATATGGTAGATTATTACTATTACTGTCTTTTTTCTTTTAATTGATAGAAAAGAATTCTTACCAGCTGCGACTGCTACGGGTTCAGTTTCTATAAGGAAATCTTCCTTGAAGAAAATGAAGCCAATAATTGAGAAGAAATAGACTAAGACCAGGGCCAGAATTGCTGTTATGATAATTGATCGCCAGTTACGAGTCACACTACGAACAACGTTAAGCAAAGTCTCCTCTTGAAGAAGGACGTCTATCATCTGAAAAAGAAATTTACAATGAGCTGGAAAAAACCAATCTGCAATAACAATCTTCACATAGAATTGCTTTACTTATGACTATAAATAAAGATAAAACTATTATGATGATCTCAACTAAACTATAAATACCTATATAAATTTACCTTTGAAGAGATAGCGACACGTAAAAGTATAGCTAAAGCTATAACAAATAAACAATAGCTATGATTATAACACTATTAAATATGACTGAATGTTACTAACTTAAGTTTTAAATATATAACTATGCCTACAACTTTAAGTACTATAACTATAATTGCAACTAATCATAACTTTAACTATAGAGCAATATCGATAAAAATAAGTATAACTACAACTTAACTATAACCATAGCTATAAAAACACAAATGGCCATAGCTATGAACATTAAAACAAACACAACAATGACAAGCAAACAAATACTATGATAAAAAAGAATAATTCTACTTATAGTTGTAAGCGCAACTGTAACTACACTGTAACTCTGTCAATAGAAATGAAAATAAACATAACAATACTTTGACAAACAAAAGAATAACTTGACCAATGACTGTATCCACAATTATAACTACAGTTTGAAGTATGATTATAATTCTGTCGCAGATCAGGGAGTAAATTGTCAATGAATCAATCCTTCTTGATGGTTTATATCTGATAATCTTCGATGGAGCCATATCCTTTATCTTAAAACTTGATATTTCATGCATAACTATCCATTTCATTCTAATTCAAGGGAAAGAATATGTTAAGCTTGCTATTTCAACCCTCCGCCGAATAACGCGCGTTAGTACGGTGTCGCAAACTACCTTGGCTTCTGATAAATCAAAATGAACGGATGCCATGGCAACTGCCAAAATACTGTAGATGCACTGCTGCGATAACTGTCAAATAACTCTGACTCTTACCAAGAAGCTGTAGAAAAATTCGTGCACAAATGCGCCCAGAACGGCAACAATAAAAAAGGCTATTTGAGACAACAAAGCTCGATCGTGAAGCATTCGCTTGAACTCTGTACTTTTGATGGTGCCTCGATTCCCAACGTAACTTATGAGGAAAATGCAGTTGTTGACAGACTGAAAGACAAGAATGAAAGCTGCTTGAAGCATAGCATATGAAAAATGCCATTCGAATCCATTTACAAGACTTCTGTGATAACAGCATATACAGTCAACTCTGTCTAATTAGAATTCGTGTCATTCGAACTCTTGCTAATTCGAAACATTTCTAGAAAATCTCCTAACAAAGAAATTATATAATTCGAATCTCTGTAATGCAGTGGTATCATGGCGTAGCGGTTAAGCATGCGGACTCAAAACACATATGTTGTTAGCTAGATTCCTCCATGTGTCACTTTTAAAACGCCATTAGTGAGGAAGGCAACGGGAAACCACCTCATAAATTCCGCTTCCCTAGAAAAACTCAGAGCCCTGTCTCTGGCTTCTGCTACGCTCGAAATCGAGTATGCAATGCAGTTACAGTAATGCGAACTTTTTGTAATTCGAATGTTTTTACGATTCCCCAAGGAGCTCGAATTAGACAGAGCTGACTGCACATATATCCAGCGCAAATAATATACGAATGTAGAAAAAATCCTGTATACAGATTCGTTAAGAGTAATATTAATAACTATTAAATTCATGTAAATAGATTAGAAATA
Organism: Pseudorhiza aurosa; assembly: GCA_964026355.1. Lineage (NCBI taxonomy): Eukaryota > Metazoa > Cnidaria > Scyphozoa > Rhizostomeae > Lychnorhizidae > Pseudorhiza > Pseudorhiza aurosa. Next base: position 4,817,028 of record OZ032114.1, on the reverse strand, counting down.
AATGACACTGAGTGAATTAAAACCGCGATGCACTTACCATGGTGCATCCGAGCATCCACAAAGTTGGTTGAATTCCCAGTGAAAATATCATCCGTAGTAAAATAGATGCGACAAGAGTTAGAACACCAGACTTCCTAGGCAGAGTGCATGTAACGGCTAGAGATGCGAATATTGCCACCCATATGAGAAGGGACAGGCGTGGATCGAGCTCTGCATGAAAGGAAAACAAGCTTATAAGCTGTTATGAACATCGCTAATTTGCAAACAAGAAATTGCAAATAACGAAACAACCTACAGAGATTCAAGAGGTATTTTTCTTGTTTTCTTATTTTACAATAAGCCTTAATGTAAGACAGTGGAATGAGGAATGAGGAATGAGGAATGAATGTACGATTGAATGGATGAATGGACGAAAAAGCGAACGGCTGTTTGGAGTGATGAAGGGGGCGAACAAGACACATAACAGGAGAGTAAAGGGTTTCTGGCAAAGTGCCGCTATCAATCTGGATAATCATAACTCAGACGTGTTACGGGATGACCTATTTGTTCTCCCTCACATGGAATCCTACGAAATAATACCTGGCAAACTTCTAATCATTGTACATAGAGATTTGGTCAATGAATAAGCTGCTGGTGCACAGTGACTGATCAAATAAATAGCAAACCTCTAGGACCAGGCGGAAACGGGTAAAAGAGAGCGACCAGTATGTTGAGAATCAAAGCATGATAAAATTCTATCATTTTCCAAACTTCAATATTGCTGCTACACCAGAATAAGGTGGAGTGATCTGCGATAAGGGAAAGTTAGAATACATATAATGATTATGCTGAATGATGAGTATTGAAATGCTAAAAATCCATATGCTAGAAAAAGCCAAAAACGAACTAAAATATAAAAAAGAAAGAGCAAAAAACGAAGGAGATTAACGCGAACAAAAATTTGTCGCAAATTTACCTCTCAACTGCCTTTGCCACTGCATTTCTCTGTAGAGTTCATCAGAACGCTCAAAAAAGTCGTTGACCTTGATAGCAGAAGAAAATGAATCAAGAAAAACTATATCATCAAAAAACAACAGTAAAATTACATTTGAAAAAAAGATAACACAGTTTAATACAAATAATGAAAACATATACGAGAGTTTCATTGATTTTTCGCTCTCGCTTCTCCATGCACGTTCCTATCTGCTAACCATGCTTTTCCTCCTAGACGTACATGGCATATTCGTGTTGCTGTATTCGTCGAATCCATCTTCCTCTTATTTTCATCTCGCTCTTCTCCGAAAACAGCTGAACAGACAGACATACCACCTATGTTGCGGGAAAATTGATTTTCCTTTCCATGATAAATACTACATCTTACTTCAGTCAGGAGAATTTAGATCAAACTCCCTGACCACCTATCTTCTCGAATTTACTCTGGCCAGCACTTTTCATTGCAGCGTGATTTTCGTATTTGTGATGTCATCCATGCGCCTCTTGTAAATCACGCTGAGTCTTCCACGTCAATTTCTTTCGCTGTACATCATAAAAAATGCACAATCTTCAGTGATAAATATGATGACATAAATGCCTTTCTTACCTTGCTATTTTTTTCATCGCGTTCAGCATTGCAATAAATATCCCATTTACTAACTTCAGTCAAATATTCGCAAATGGGTGCCACCGGGAAGACGATTTGTTCCAGATTTCGATCTTGACGAATTATCTGGAATCAAAGAGGAAGTGTTAACGGAGCCTTATGATTACCAATACAAAAACATGACTGGGCAAAGCACGAGTGATGGCAGTAGAGCGATGCAAGCTCCTTCCAATGGATATCAGTCGGATCAACAATAGCGTTAGTTGCATATAGGCCTCAGTTTTAAACAAATGAGCGACTGCCTGCTGCTTCAGGGTTTAGACTTCAAAGCATTGTCTGAAAAATCCATATGTGCGTACTAAACATGCGAAAATTAAATAAAAATCGTTCGAAGGAAATTTATTTTCGCTAAATTTGAGTGCAAAACATTTCTTTTTGTTATTTTTAGTGAACTATATTGGGGAAAAGACCATGGTGGCCTATACAAAGCCTCGACAAAGGAAGAAAGAACAGAGGGAAAGGCTAAGAGGAGAGAGAGAGAGATCAGATCAAGTTTATTGATCTTAGATCTGAGAGAGGGTAAGTTATAGTATTTCAGGAAAGGAAGAAGAAAGCAAGTTGCACGTTCTTGGGATGAATGATGATTGGTGGGATAGATTTCGTGGATTAGGCAGTGAAACTTGGAAAGAGTGTGAATGAGTTGAGCTTCTGGTGGTCCTGACACGCTTCAGAGGAACAGTTCATACCATCAGCTCTCAACGAGAAATTACCCAGGTCAGATGAACAGAACCATTGCTACTTATACGCTAAGTTGGACCTTACCGTACCTGAAACTTTTTGCTTCCCGGGCAAAGGCTACAAAAACGGAGCTATCCGACCATATATGAACAAGATACATGGGTTCACACTACCGAAATTCTAATGCAGTAATACAAATGCCGTTCACCTCAATCTGAGCTGTTCGTCTTGCGTAGTATTCTAATGCCCGGTCGATTTGTAGTTCACCACTCGTTTCAGGACATTCTTCGATCTTTAACAATGAAGCTAACTCTTTGTTGTGCTTTGAAAGCTAGAAGAAAAAGATGTCAAATTAAGTACAGCTTCTTCCCAAAGTTGAAAGAACACATTCAGTTAAACCTGTCGAGATGTACGACCAAAACCAGCAGAATACCTATTAGTCTATCTTCACTACTGTCTGTATACTGTAGCTAAACGGAGAATCATATGGAAGATCTAGTTTGGAACAGGAATCTCAAAATATGAAATTGTTACCAGCATTTTGCTGGTAAAACCGACGGAAAGAAACCCACATGATAGGAATATACAAATGAATATAAAGAGAAAGGCGTTATAAAATTTCTGTCGATAAAATGAAAAAATCTTTCTCTTAGTCTAAAGATATCAACAAAAAGCAAGATGGGGTACTCATTGTAATCATGAACACATTGATAACAAAGAATATATCTTCTGCAGTGAATGATGCATTTTTATTGATCATATTTATCATTATAGCGATACGATTTGAGAAAACATAGCTTCACATACATATACAGTTGCATCGGCGAGATACAGTACCCAATTCATTTAATGGCCAAAATTAAACTGAATGGTCCCTACCTGGTAAGCCAGAATGTAGATGTTATGACCGACGTCCCTAGGAGAAACATCACTATCAGCAGCAGTATCGATATCTTCTTGCCTAAATGCTGCTTTGCAAACATCCACCTGACGAGAAAACAAGAGTTCCCTACAAAAATGGCTGAAAATTAGATTTAAATAAATATTCAAAATGAGACGATAGTCAATAAATGATGCGAGTCTCAAACAACATCTTTCGCTTCTTAATTCAGTGTTGGCACGAGCAGGGGAGAGATTTCTTGGGCCCAATGGGAATGAAATATGTCAAAAAACTGCGTCGCATGGAAGAAACCAGAGGCAGGGCTCTGAATCTTTCCAGGACAGTGATTTTCTGAAGTATTCCGATGCACCTCTCATCAATGATGTTTTTATTTTGACACGTGCAGCATTCGAACTCACAGCCCCTGTGTTATGAGTCCACACGCTTAACTACTATAACCACGGCACCACACTTTTTTAGTGGGTTATGTTGAGGAAAGGCTATGGTGGCCTATACAAAGCCCCAACATAGAAGGAAAGAAAAAAGCGAGCAGCTAAAAGGATAGAGAGACAAGATCAAGTTTATTGATCTTAGATTTGAAAGATGGCAAGTTGTAGGACTCAGGAAAGCAAGAAGAAGGCAAGACGTTCCATAAATTGCATGTTCTTGGGATGAATGATGATTTATGCCAAGAGTGTAGGAAAGCTGGAATAGTTTGTTAAGAATAGGGACAAGTTCAGACAAGATAAGCTACACAATTATACCGTTGTGAAACATTAATCTGATTCATGACATGTAAGAACACATTTAGCTGTGCTCAGTTGCTATATACTATTATGCTCCAGTTAGTGACTAATTGAAGAGCATACCAGTAGCGATGGACTCATATTGTACAGAATCTTCTCAGCATTTTCTCCGTCGTGTCGACTTTCCATAATTGCCAGCAAGAGTTTAGACGCATTGTTCTTCAGGAAACAGAATGCAACGAGTAATGTTATTTTTTCTAAAATTCTCATAAAATTTACAATGACAAACAATTACAATACAAAAGCAAAGGGAGCATGGAAATACATAACAACCCTAAGACTTACACTAAACGTAGAGACACAAATATCACAGAAATTGTTACACAATATTTAGCTACAAAAGGATAATTGGAGTGGTGCTGCCCGCCGTGCCTACAGCGTCGCAAATATGGATGAGCCTCACAAAGAGTTATTGTAAAGGAGAAAGCAAGTCTACTTATGCCTCTTGCTAATCTGCCATTTTTGGCGCCCAGGCATAATGGGCAACACCACTCCAATCATAAAGTTAAGGTTAAGGGTAAGGTTAGACAAATGAATAGAAAACCACATGACAAAAATTCACGGCATGGTATAGGACATTTTGATAAAAGTTTTGCCTAATGGCTACGGAATTTTAATGGAAAGAAGCTTTGAGAAGATTAAATCAACGAATTGGTAGCAAGGAAAAAGCTATCAAGGGTGAAAGGTTTAAAAATATGATTTGGTGACAATTAGAAAAAAAAGCAAAACAAGGCACTGGACGCGTCGAATAATATTAATATGATAAATATGCTTTTAAGGTGCTGACATACAAGAGGGAAATAACAAAAGACATGATTTTGTGACATTAGGAGCAGGAAGAGGCATGCAAAGAACGAAATACTTTTTATCCAAGGCACTGCTAGGATGTTTACATACAAGAGAGAACGGGAGAAAGGGTTTAACGCACTACGATAAGATACTACATCACGATAGTCTGCACTGGATGAGGGCATTATTTTTTGATTGTCGGAAATAGATCTGCTTGAGCTGGGGAATTCGAAAACAAAATTAAGTCATCAAACTACCTTAAGTTCCATGACCAAATCCATGCGGTGTTTGCTTAAAGGGCTTATGTCATTCAGGACAAGTGCAATCACAATGTCAAGCCCATTTGATTCATGACTTACGATTGCGTTCTGCAGAGAAATAACAATGAAGTGATCGTAGCAGAAATGAACGTATAGAGAGCTGTAACATACAATAGCGATGATCATACCTGCTACTAAATATCACAAGTGCTAACAAATACGAATGCATCACAAACAGATCGATCGGAGAGTGAAAATACTTCCTGATTGACTGTCTGCTATAAAAGTCATTGTAATGCTGGGTGTAAAAACGAGGTTTGAATTTATCGAGGTGATTGCACTACCAGTATCTGAATGTCCTAAAACCATCGGATGCTCAATCTCCGCGGCGTTACTAGATATGATGTAAAGATCGGCGGCTTTATAAAAAGCTGCGTTGCATAATCGATTTCAAGTTTAGCAGAAACCAGAGACAGGGCTCTGAGTTTTTTCTATGGAGCAGACTTCAAGAGCTGGTTTCCCGTTGCCCTCCTCAACGATGGTTTTTATTGCGAAATGCACAAGATTCGAACTCACGACATTTGTGTCAAAGTCAAAGTTCCTTCCCTCACAATTTTTGGCAAATAGGGTGACACCCATCTCCGTTTCACCAGCCTGTGGGCCACACAGCTGTGCAAGCACAGTGAATGCTGCAGTTGGGGGATGGCCATCTGGTAGCACTGTGTGTTTCACTTCCATGCTCCTTCCCGAAGTGCTGAATGCTGAGCAGGGAAATAGCATGTACCGTTTTTCAAGTCTTTGGTATGACTCGACCGGGTATCGAACCCCGACATACCGCGTGCAAAGTGAGCATTCTACCACTGGGCCACGGACGCGGTTGGCTTCACCACGGCACCAACATTGTAAAAAACAGACGCAGTAAAACTGAACACAACCTCAGGTATTGATAACACTAAAGTATACCTGATTTTCATGGCATGGGCCTTGACAGTACTCCGTTAGCGAGCATAGGCACTGATTGATAAGGGAGACGTTGTGTTCGTTGATATAGAGGCCCAACAATCCGAGACCACCAGTCGTGCTACCACAAATGCAGTCAAGAAATGACAAAGTTTCGGATACTAAATTATAGTTGGACTTGTTGTCTTGCTTGCGAAGGAACGCCTGCAAAAACAAATATCCCTTGTTAGGTTTAACAACATAAAGATCTGGTATGAGGGGAGGTCCTCATCGCAGTCATTCTCAAGACATCTAAATGAAATGACTTCATATGAAATGACACTCGGAGTGCCGTGTAGAGCTCATGGAACCAATGACGGTATCCGATTAGACCTTGATGTTAGGGGGAACTGGCTGCTGAACTTTGTCAACAGACAAAATACGGCATACTTCGGACATGTTAAAAGGCATCATGGCTCAGCGCGCACGATTTTGGAACGACTGGTTCCAGGGAACGGAAGGCGCAGTGATAGACCTAGAGAAGGACAGGTAAAGACCACCAAGAACTAAAATGGGTTTGCAGTTAAGGCCGCAAGATTGGTCCAGACTCAGTCAGGAAATCAAGGGACCATACGAGACGCTACGCCTTGATGAGGCTTCGACATGAACGGAAAGACGTGAATGAAAGCAATCAAATTACACATCGTTCGAATGAAATTACGCATTATGGAACAAGCCTCACGTAATTGCTTGCAGGACGCGAAATATGAACAGGAGCCCGTATGCCAAGCATCAACAGATTAAATCATTTCAATCTTACGTCGTAACTAAAACTTTGCGAATTTGCTCCTTCTGGCTGGCAGGAGAAGCATGCAGTGTATCGGCTTAAGAGGTGAAGACCGGCGTCTCGCAAATTCTTGACACGCTATGCATTCCGAATAATGGTGAACAATTCAAAGATAATCGAAGTACAAAACAGATCTGAAATTTGCTAAGAGCCTGCAGAAAAGAGCGCATATGCATCGGGTTCTTCCAACAACATACGTACTTGCAGATCTGCATTATGATTTTCACAAAGTAATTGCAAAAATCTCAGTATTGGCTGCATGCAGGAAACCTCTGAGCTTAGAAGCCTTCCTGCTGTAGCCCCCTTGACAGCGGCTTCTGCAAAGCCACTTTGTCTCTCCGGGCCCTCGACATCTCTGCCACGCCTCACAGCTAAATATGCCTTGTTTGTCTGATTAGCAGCTTCACTAAGCTGCTCTTTCATTTCATCGGTTAGTGAAACCATTATTCCTGCAAAAAATCAATGCCATGTCTGTTGAGAGAAGATTTTTTCAAAAATATCATCAGAGAAATAATTATTTGCAAACAGGAAATGACAAAGGAAGTTATACAGAAGCTACGGTTGAGATCAGCAACTAATTTCCGCACGTATTTCTAAACTCTTAAGAAGTTGGGACGTGGTCCATTTTGTAGATATTTGTGCAAATATGCGGGATTGACATGAATCCTTGTGCGCTTCATATTTTGAAAAACCAAAAAGGTTTTTCTCTTTATAGACTATCTCGATTCTTTCCAGAACCCGGGCCTTTGCGAATGGAATGGATCTGCAATAGCCTAAAGCATGTTTCCAGCTGCATCATAAAACTGTTTACATTCTGCAAGGATTTTCATCCATCATATTGCATAGAAAAAAGGGGTAAAGAACATACCAAAGACATAAGGATATTCCTTTTCATCCTTCCGTTGGATCGCGACAGCGTCTTTCCTGCCGAGTTGATCTTTGAGAGAAGGGTCTTTCTCTTCATCTCTCTTTCTACTCTGAACTTCAGGAGTGACAACAGTCAAATTGCTTTTAATATCTTCCTCAGCGTCGGCCATTTTTTCATGTATGCAGTGGAAGAACGTCTCCGTTTTTGACGATAAGAAACGTCGGTGAAATGATTTCTAAGAACAATTTTAGGCATTCCATGAAACATGAAAATCATCATCATCTAAATAAGAACACTTACCAAATTAATAGATTCAGAACAACGAAGACCATAGATAACCAGACATTGTATTCGCTTCAATCTCAAACAAAACTATTGAAATATTCAACCACGAAAGAAAAAAGCTCCTAGAATCAAACTTTGCTGAGGAGTCACAGAAGGAGAAAATGTAAGAAGGAATCATTCATATTTGGCTTCCATACAATCATAAGGATCGCCTTATTGCGAAATGGCGTAAAATCAGACGTGTTGCGCAGCCATTATATCAGAGACAATTTGATTTAATAACGATAGATCACTCCGAACGCCTCGAACATCTGTTTGGTTTGCAGTGGCCGTACGACCGCCGATACCGTGAGCTGGAAGCGCCTCTTCGTGATACCTATAACTGTATGGAAACCTGGCATTCAGTAAAAAATCGGAGCCATGAAATTACCTGAACGCTGCCATTTCCTCCTTCAAGCAGAGCAATGGCAAGATGCAAACATTCGAGGAAAACACAGTGACTTGGTTCACTGACTATGAGGTCTATAACCAGGTCACTTGCTCCATTCTCATCGAGCATGCACTGAAGCTCTGGAAGTGTCAGTCCTGATCTGAGGCGAATACGAGGTGCGCCTTGTTCTGATGTCGTAACGACTTTGCTGATCGAGTTCGGTTTAGGCGCAATGCTGTCACGTTTGTCGAGCACAGTGATATCGGAATAGCCAAAATATCGTGTGAGAAGAACCGCACGAAGTTTATTACCCTGAAAAAAGAGTGAAATCTGAAGAGGCAATACATGATTACATATATAGTACGGGTGAGTCGTAATTGGGCACAATGGGAATCAACTGAACTTCGTTAGACACTCGTACTATATTTCAATCTCAATCCAAAATCAACTTTCAATTCAATTCGAGGTATCGTTATTTCTTAAATAATAGGCTGACCCTTGAAAATAAGCCGAAATACAACCAACGCTTTTTAAATTATGAGGCGTCAGGTAGTTCCGAGGTAAGATTATCGCATATTGATCCTATGGTCAGTGGTTCGAATCCACCCTTGGCGAAACTTTCAGTTAGAGTGAGGACAGTCGTCAACTCTCTGTAATTCCAGATGTCGGAATCACGAGGTGTGTCCACATCGCGAGGAAGGACCTGGACACTGCTCGATAAGTAGAAAGATTCTCAGTTTCCAAACATCTACCATTAAAATCTAGGTAGAACCACATTTACGAAAGAAAATAATTTGCTCTACCGCAGGTACAGGAAGCCATTCGAGTGCAAGATTCAAAATGAAGCATTTTAATTGCACTTGGATATACTTAATAAGCTTTTGAATATCGCTGGTTACACATTGCAAATGATTGCTATCTCTCCATTGGGTTTTGATTATTCATGAACCCCGTGAAAAGAAGCCGATTGGAAAATTTGACGGAAAATTTTGCAAAAAGATGGCGTCTCATTGTCAAGGAATTACCGCAGTTGCTTTCAAAATTCCAACTTCTGAGCGAAAATAGGTATCGCGTAGGTACATAATAATTGAGCAACGAAAGAATTAATTTCACTGGAAATGAATTAAACACCTTATATACGTAAATTTATCAAATGGTTGATAGGCTCTCATAATTCATAAGCACAGGTATGGAAATCTACCACTGTTCCTGCAGCTAGATATACTAATTTGATGATCGAAAATGAAAGTGAATTTTCTATTTTCAATACCTTTTCTTCATAGTTGGTATCAAGCTCCAAGGTTTGCTGAAGGACCCGTAGAATCTTCAAACAAAGGTTTTCATTTTCTTTTGTGAGATTTTTGCAATGCTGGATCATCCTGAGATGCAAAAGACAGATCAATAACTGATCAAGGGCGTTGCGACACTAGGAAAGCACAATACAGCGCACTCGATGATAACAGTACATTGGGTGTAGAAGAAGCAGCTGAGTATAGACATCGTTTGCAAACTATTGCAGAAGTTACCCAATATATATTGCTTGTATGTAATTACATTAGACGCTTTCACTCTAAATTCGATACAATCATTAACGTAAATCGATTGCTGGTACAAGGGTAAGGCTGAAGGTTGAAATTGCATGAGGAACAAAGGTTATTACGATATCTCAAAAGCTCTGAAAAATAGAAACCTTCCGGTAGGTTACCATTCAGTTGCAATTCTACGATGTTTTTTAGAAGCCACATGTCAGGATACCTAATAAATGGTATAGAGAGGAGACACGGGAGCAAAGGGAATCGACTGCATCTTTTTTCAACTGCGTATTGGGGTGGAGGAGGAAGGGCGACAAGGATTTAATATTCTTAAGGCCCTGTGTCGGTGTCCTTTTCTCTTGTAAATCATAAATGGCATGGTAAAATAATCCAGATATACCTTGAAATAAAACCGCCATTCGAAGCTCTTTTTCGGTTATCAGAACAAGATGAAAACAGCAACTGTGCTCTGTAAATAACATCGACCATGACAGATGATTCTGCTTCAACAAGTGGCCGTAACTGGTCCTCAAGCAAAGCAACAATGTCCTGGAGAAAATTCATCAACGCTTACAAAACTTGAATAAGATCGGGCAAAATCTGTCTTTGAAGAGAGTAATTCTTCCTGTTCATTGGCGTTTCAAACGGAAGAAACAACGAAGGCATGACATAACAATAAATACCACGATGTGATAATTAATGCACAAGTAACCAACAATGACCATAGTAATTCAGTCAAGCCGTTTCTCGATTGACATTTCAAACCTTTTCTTACTCTCATCATATACTAAGAGACCTTCCAATGCAAATTTCAATGCAATATCCTTCTTTTATACCAGAATTTGAAGAAAAAGAATTAGAAAAAGTCGGAGCATGTGCTATGATAATCTCTGTACCTGTAGTCCTTCAATGATATTCCTATAATCTTTCGATACAGTGACAATGAGAGAGTCTCTTCTTTGCCTATGGCTCATCCAGTGTCGTGTGTGCTTCAACACTAATTTTGATCGATTTATTATTGTGTTGATCTCTGTTTCTAAATCGTTTGGGATACCAATTCCTCGTGTTTTGGCTTTGAAAGAAAAAAGAAAGATCAACGCTCATCTCGCATAAGCGTATTCGATTTCGAGAGCGTAGCAACAACCTGAGACAGAGCTGCAGACTTTCCTAAGGCAGTGCATCTTATGAGGTGAATTTTCCAATGATTTTCTAATGGATAGTGCGACATAGTTGCATGCATAGGACGTTGCACCACAGTCTCTGCATCAACAATCGCACGTCCACGCCTCTACACTCTTGCAACACATATGTACATACATATAGAGGAAAATATAATTACAAAATACAAACTATAAGAAACAGTGAAGCTTCAAATACGTTCATGCGCCCATGGGAAATGAAGGTTGTTGTCAAAAATGTAATTTTTAAAAACTGCCTTAACATAACCTTACTTTCTGCATAATGATTAGCGATACGAGAAGAGCTGGATCGACTTACCTATACCAGCTAAATTCTTGATACATCCCTCTACCTGGAATTTTTGCTGACCAGATATCCAGTGGCACTGCGCGAGTCGATACAATCCAGAAAGAAGTCGCACAAAAATCGGTTGACGGGCCTAGATTTTTCAAATCAAAATCTTAAAATTTATGCGTTCTCTCTACTCGTTTAGTGTACTTGATCGCATCAGGGTGTTTCAATAACCATTCCACAGTTCCAGAATGCAATTTTCGGAGTCTGGAATTACTGAGCAAGCAATAGTAGAAGTAGCTTGTGGCGGTAAATTTTGTTAAAATTTGCTTTCCATCACATGCATAAATTTACACGTTGTTAAGAAGAAATGATCCCAGTAACATTCTTACTCTTTAGTACGTAGAGCAGTAAACTGCAAAGCATACTCGATTTCGAGCGTAGCAGAAACCAGAGACAAAGCTATGAGTTATTTCTAGGGAAGTGGATCTTATGAGGTGGCTTCTCGTTGCCTTCCTCACCAATAGAATTTTCATAGAATTCCATAGCATACTCGATTTCGAGCATAGCAGAAACCAGAGACAAAACTATGAGTTATTTCTAGGGAAGTGGATCTTATGAGGTGGCTTCTCGTTGCCTTCCTCACCAATAGAATTTTCATAGAATTCCATAGCATACTCGATTTCGAGCATAGCAGAAACCAGAGACAAAACTATGAGTTATTTCTAGGGAAGTGGATCTTATGAGGTGGCTTCTCGTTGCCTTCGTGCAGGCATTAACTCACAGCCACTGTGTTATGAGTCCACACGCCGGACCACTACATCAAGGCAGAACTTAAAAGTACAGCCCACAAAAATGACACATCTATCATTTGTATGTTAACAATACAAAAATCGTATTAGAACATGCCTTGATGGTAGTGCTTGTCTCGGAGAAGGGCGAGTTAAAGAAGTTTGTTAATATGCTTGGCACAGCTCCAGTCACGAAGTTCTCCAGTAATATGTCAGCATGTTTCCTATTGTGAGTTGTGTTCACAACCTTTCAAGAAAGTATATTGTGATATAGAAACATATGTAAAGATATAGCGAAGCTGTCGATGCGACAGTCTATCTATCTATCTTTTAATCTTATCATCAAGATAATCTACCTTTTCTACATATCAATCAATGCTTACATCGACGAAGGTTGACGTATACAAAGAGGAAACGACACCACATAGCAGTTCCTAAACACATGTAGGTTGGCATGAACTGGTCTACGCCTGATTGAGATTTTTGGAAAATTGAAGCAACCATTGAAATGAGATCATCGATTGACTCGTGCGTTTCACTCCCATGCTCCTTCCCGAAGTGCTGAATGCTAAGCAGGGAAACAGCATGTACCATATTGTTTTCAATTCTTTGGAAAGACTCGACCGGGTATCGAACCCCGACCTACCGCGTACAAAGCGTGCATTCTACCACTGTGCTAGGCATTGATAAATTTGGCCTCTCAATAACCCTGCTTCTGAAAGCAATAATCACTTCTTCCGATCAGCTAGTCATTCAGATACTTCTAAATTCATTCAGTATCAAAGTTAAACAGGTGTCACTGATAATTCCAACTCGACGAACAAGCATTGGTACTGAAATAGTGTTCTCCGTTTGATTTTCCCATGTTAAAACTAATGCGTGCGATAGAATTGATACTTCAGTATACCAAAGATTCGTTAGCTCATGAAACACTGTCCCTTTATGTTATAATCGGCACCTTAATTCATTCGATATTCACTTACTTTGGCCATGTCTACCATGAACTCTTCGAACAGCGTCCAAATATGCGTGCTGTTATAAATTTCTTTCATCTCCACCTCAGTGTCAACGTAGCAGTGGTTCAAGAAGTTTATGTATGCAGATTTAACCTGAGAGAAAAAAACAGCCATGAAAACTAGCAGAAAGAAAAAAGACAGCTACCTTGAAAGAAAATTGATTTTCAAAGCATTCGAGATAGCCAAAATTTGACAGACAGTATTTTGCGGAAGAGTACATATTGAGTCAACCCAAAAACAGAAGTTTCCCTCCAGTATTATTCTCGGTACCGATCCTAAGCCCGGATAAATTAGGAGGACTGGGTAGAAAACGGCAAACCAATTGTGCAATTGGACAGCTCCGATGCTACATTATATATACACGCTGCTGTTGCAAACGGACGGCCATCCGCACCCGTGACCTGAATAAGGTAGGGCTAAAGCCAGGTAATGCTTAGAAGATGCTTAGAAGATGCTTAGAAGATGCTTAGAAGATGCTTAGAAGATGCTTAGAAGATGCTTAGAAGATGCTGAGAAGATGCTGAGAAGATACTTAGAAGAAGAAACACAGTAATTTGTCATGACGGTGGATTAATCGGTGGATTAATCGCTGATCCTTGTATGTAGAGAAGTAAAACTGCAAAGCATACTCGATTTAGAGCGTAGAAAGAAACCAGAGAAATAGCTATCCAGTGGCTCAACTCTTTGTTGACCGAACCCTCACAACATATAATTGTCTTTTTCATTCCATAAGTGAGCATGAAAACCTGTTGCCGCACATTCAAGAAACTTCTTGCGTCTACTTAACTTGGAAGACCGGTTCTACATAATTCAATCATAATGGTAGGATACCACAGAAAGAATACATTAAACTAGGAGCAGCAAAATATTAACCTGGGAACGGTTTCCATCAGGTCAATGCAAGCGGCAAAAAAGTGAAACATTGAAAACAATATGGCCCTGTTCTTTTCGTACAACTCTCTAACGAATCAACTACTCTATGTGGAAACAAACTATGGGGTTGATAAGCGCAGAACTGTAGGTAAATATTGAACACCGCTTACTTCTGGAATGCAATCTGGATGAGTTACGATTCGAACTATATCATCAAGAGGCAACAGACTATGGCATTTGATTTCAGTGTAAACATTCTTCCCTTCTGTGCAGCAGGCCAGCAAAGTTACGAGGTTGATGTGATAATTCAATGGACTGTCAGGGTCCATTCGTTCTCTTTCGGACTGCATCATTTCCAAGAAGGAAGCAAAGGAGGAGTGATCGTTGTAGAACACAAGAACATCTTCCCCGACACTTGCCAGCTAAAAACGTGAGAGGTGAATTGAATGGATGACCATATTCTTACATCGTAGCTTCAAAAATGTATAAATTTAGAAATAAAACGTTGCCATAATAGAAAGGTACATCAAAAATTCAAAGATATACTTTATTTTAATTTGCATTGCTATTAGATATAAATATATCATTGACCCTTTGAAGTGACGAAGAGAAGAAAGGACGCACTGGTTTAAAGCTCGCTGCATTAGCTTTTCTAAGACTTCCATCTAGCATCCGGAGGTAGAATTTTGGAGATCAAGAAGCTTTTGCTTATCGAGCAGTGTACGGGTCCTTACTGTCGACCTGACCACATTTCGTGATTTCTACGCCTAGACTTACAGAGATCAAGCGACTCTTCTCACTCAAGTGAAAGTCCAGCAGAGGGTCGATTCGAATCATTGACCATAGAATCACTAGGTAAGAATTTTAGCACTGAGATACCGTGAAACCTGTTGCGTTAGTCCATACCTCTGGCATAGGGAAACTGAAGGATACTTTGATAACAAATAACAATTGCAATTATCAATTTACAAGGGCAACGACACGTACAATAGGAAACTTATGAACCACATGACTATTTAGAATCAGCTATACGTAGCATCACTTTCCCTAGCTTTTTTACTAGTAAGATCATCAAATAAATAACTTTCACTTTAATTGCTAACGCCCCAGATTAATATGACAAAATAAGGATCATTCAGTAATTACCTCTGCCATTATTGTATCCTGAGTCTTTCTTATCAGTTGATTTTCAGCTTTAAGCAACGTCTGCAGTAGTTGCAAATATCTGACGTGTTTTCCACCAGATTCAATGGAGTGTATGATTTGCTGTATTAATGACTCAGATACGTCGCTGCACAGTGCGATATTGTCCATGTAAATGTACCGTATCGTCTCGGCTTCTAGCAGCTATGATATTGCAAATTTACGAATAAGAAATCGATGAAGCTTACTTCAAATATTTCATCACTTGATTACGGATCCAGGTTCATTTTCGAAAAAGAAAAATTGCGCGATCATTCGACTAGCAGGGGAGTCATCAGCTCACTAGAGCAGCGTTGCAAGCATCTTTTAGTAATTCAATAACATACTAACTTGACGACACTGGGGTAAATAAAGATTGCTCTACTAAGTGTTAAATAAGGCTACAGCTATGCCAATAGATGGAGCAATCTTTCAACACTTGGAAGAGCAATCTCTATTCACCCCAGTGACACCAAGTTAGTATCTTATTGAATGCTCTACTAATAAAAAAAATGCAATGTTTGGATAGGCTGAAAAATGTCAACTTTGATTTCAAATCTAGCCACTAAAACAGTGGCTTTGGAGCAATTTTGTGTGACTCATGCAAAGTTTTCAAGGAAATTAAAGAGTATGAAAAAAGCGTGCAAACATACACCGAGACCGGAGGAAAGGAATCTGTCGACATATTTCTGCATCAGTGCTTGGTTTTGAGGATTGCAATAGCAAAAATTCTGCAAAAACTTGTGAGCCAGTTCCATAATTTCACGCATCCTTACGTCCGACTACGAAGGAGAAATACAAGAAGTTGACGGGTCAATTTTCCATCAATTCAATAAAACAAAACATCACTTCGTTGCAAATTAATGAAATTTTATTTGGCGGGACTGGCGCTAGTTATATTAGGATATAGCTATGAATCACTGCAGAGAGAGCCACATGCCAGGCATATATCAGACTGATACTAATACACCTTTTTTTTTTTTTTTTTTAGTGGGTTATGTTAAGGAAAGGCCATGGTGACCTATACAAAGCCCCAACAAAGGAAGAAAGACGAAAGCGAGCATCTAAGAGGAGAGAGAGATAAGATCAAGTTTATTTACATTAGATTTGAAAGATGGCAAGTTGTAGGACTCAGGAAAGCAAGAAGAAGGCAAGACGTTCCATAAGTTGCATGTTCTTGGGATGAATGATGATTTGTGAGATAGAGTTCGTGGATTAGGCAGTTAAACTTGGAAAGGGTGTGAATGAGTTGAGCTTCTGGTGGTCCTGACACGCCTCAGAGGAACTGGAATAATATCCATGATCTCCTGAGAACAATGTCCGTTTAAGTATCTGTAAAAGATGGAAAGATCTCCAACTAAACGACGATGGGAAAGAGGTTGGAGCGATTTGGTGAGGTTAGGATTATTGATGAGACGAATGGCTTTGGACTGGACTTTGTCGAGAAGACAGAGAATGGATTTTGGAGCACCACCCCAGACGTGGGAGCAGTACTCTAAAGAAGGACGGATTTGGGACTTGTATATAGATAGAAGGTGAGAACCTGTATGTTGATGAGCTATATGTGTGGAATCTGCATGAGAGAGCATGGCGATTGCCATTTACTTTTTCGACTTCGCTAGCTCGATATCAACTGCGACACAAGTTCTCCTCTTTACTTATTGGTTTGTATGTAGTTTGTAGCCGTATTTCTTAATTTCAATTTAGCTCTACGTCTTATACGGAATGGCCCCGTGGTATTCAGGATATTTTGCTCCTCGGCGTCTTTGTACAAAACTGCATTGCATACTCGATTTCGAGCGTAGCAGAAACCAGAGACAGGGCTCTGAGTTTTTTCTAGGGAAATGGAATTCGCGACGTGGTTTCCCGTTGCCTTCCTCAACAATGGCGTTTTAAAAGTGACACATGGAGGAATCGGACTGACAACCCCTGTGTGTGAGTCCGCATGCTTAACCACTACGCCATGGCACCACTATCGTCTTTGCAGTGTAGTAAAATTTTTCGCAGGTAGTGATATAACTAACTCATCTTTTTATGCACTTCATCGTTAATACACAAGCGAGAAAAAACGAGGTACAAAATCGAGATGGGCAATACAGGTCGACGAGCCTTTACGTTTCGAGCTAAACCGAACAGAAGTATGAGAAAGATGCAACAATGAAAAACCTTTTCATAAGGAACTTGGAGTAGATCCAGGACGACGGTGTAGGCTCCCATATTTTTCAGTAGCCGCTGCTCATGTTTCCTGTTCTGTTTCTTGTCTTTCGTCAAACAGAGATGACAAAACCGTTGAATAATCTGGAATAAAAGCATTGCAAAATGCACAATTCCTTAAAAATGATAATAATAATAATAATAATAATTTCAATTATTTTACAACAGTAACCCATTCAGCAGGGCTGGTTTCAAGGGGCCGTCCAAATTGGAGGGGAAACCCGGGCATAAAAGAGGCTTACAGGGGATAGAATAAATTGTTGGTGAAATAACTCTATACATATTACTCCACACATGAATATGATATAAAAATGTCTGGTGTTTCTTTTCAAGGAGCTCCGTATCGTTGAGCCTATGAGCCATGTGGATATATGGCGCAATGCAAGTGCCTTTATCTTTATTATATCTGCAAAGCCCGACTCGCATACGTGCGTTCACGGTAGACAAATTCATTTAACATACTTCGGTAACTGCTGAATAATTCTTGCTTGCAACAGCTTCTAACAAAGTTTGATCCATTTCGCCATCAACTGAATCACTCGGAAAGCGCGATCGGATCTGAGAATGGATGTGGTAAAATAGTTACTAAGGAATAAAGAGCAAATAACGGGAATCTGACATTGTGCATCAAGAACAGGCGAAAATAACAGACGAATCGTCTAACCTCCGAATAAAACCGCCGATGAAAACAAGAAAACTGATGTGAAAACAGTAGAATCTAATGGATGTTGAATTAAGTGCATCGAGTATTATTCTATAAACTTTTATCAGTATTATTAACGACATAATCCTGATGCATGGTTGCACTTTACCAACGATATTTTCTTAGTCAACTGGGCCCGTAGAAGGCTAAGCAAAGAAGTAGCAAGTTCCCACTTTGCATTTACAATGTTACTGAGATAGAATTGCCTTTTTAGCACCATCGGACACGTGTGTCAATCTATAACTACTGTTTCAAGCTTATCATTACATTACTACAAGCTTTGCTGATACAAATAGCACCAGTCCCTACCTTCTCATGATTAAGTCATTGGTTCGAAAGCACATATACTCGCTTTTTGAGGAAATCTAGCTTCTGATGGACAATTAGCAATTATAACAGCAACCTCTTCAAGAAAGATCGAATAGGATCGAATTTCGGTCGACTTTAAAAACTATTTATACCATACCATCAATACCTCATCACCTAATCTCTAAATTACGAGTTCCAATTTGTGAAAATACAAGCAATAATATAATTAATGATATTTTTATGAAAGCTATCAATAGAGTCGGCTAAGTTTCCAACTACATAAAAATCTATGTGATCAGAGGCAGTGTAGTTACCAAAGGTGAATCCATACTGTCTGCTAAACTCGCATCGTCCTGCAATAAAAAAGAGCAGTAAAATGAACACACACATAAAAAGGTAGGTACGAGGCAGCAAGACAGCATTGAGGTAAAAGGTGATGTAATTTGCATAATAAGAAAAAATTGGCTGAGAACGCAACGACTTAAGGTTCTCCTGCAATAAAAAAGAGCAGTAAAATGAACACACACATAAAAAGGTAGGTACGAGGCAGCAAGACAGCATTGAGGTAAAAGGTGATGTAATTTGCATAATAAGAAAAAATTGGCTGAGAACGCAACGACTTAAGGTTCTAGCCCCAACATGACGATGACAAGCTATTTAAAAGAGCAAGACAGTCGCAAAATTTCCAACCCAGTTCTTCTGAATGGGACAAGAAACAATTCTAAGGAGGATTAAAACTGTTGGACAGTTCGCATAGTGGTTACAGTACGTGTTTACTGTGCGGATGACCCGGGTCCAAAACGCGTTAGCGAACGTTTCCCTCGCACTCACTCTAACGGGAAGAAGGAACCAGTGCGGCGAAGAAAGGAGTCGACTACCCGAACTCTAATTGCAGTGACGCAGCAGCAGAAGGGTACCTCTCTAAAAAGTTGCTCCTTAAAGCTCGTTTCGAGTATGGGACTCAAGTTCGCTTCAATTTTTTGCAATACATAGCAACGCACAGTATTTCATTAAATATGAACTTCATTCATGTATTCAAAGGAATAACTTGTAACCTGCACAGATGAAGTCGATTCACGAACTTCTACATTCCCACGATCATCAGATTTCTCTTCATGTGAAAGCAGCTTGCTTTTCCTCTTCTTCAGCCCAGGTAGAGGATTTGTCACCATGAGAGAGCTTTTCCCTTTGTAAACCCAAAGCTCTGATTTCTCAACAAGAAGTCTGAGCTCATCAAGATCGGCTTTTATTTGCTTGTAGTTGTCGACATCTTCATTAGAAACCAATAGCTGAACCTGTTAGGTGGAAATGGGCGGTCTCAAAGAAATACTGATCGAAAATCATTACTAGCGATGTTCAGTTTGTTGAAATAGTGCTGCGATTCTGGAATCTTAGAAGGAATCCAAGCTCTCCCGATACTTTCAACGAGATTTGCAATTGTGCTTCGCCGTCAAAGGCCTTGTATTGTGTCAGTTTCCCTCTTGCAGTCCCCTGTGTAAATACCACTCACGTTGGAAACATGTTTGTAAGTCAGATGCTACAAACCAGCCTTGTTTAAAGGCAAAATTGAATGCACCTTTTGGTTTGCAGATGAATTGATACATTAATGGTGGTGCCGTGGAGTAGTGGCTAAGCATGCGGACTCAAAACACAAGGTTTGCGAGTTCAAATCGTACAGGTGTCACAACAAAAATACCATTGGTGAGGAAGGCAACGGGAAACCACCTCATAAAATCCATTTCCCTGGAAAAAATTCAGACCGCCATCTCTTGTTTCTGGGAAGCTTGATTATGCAAATATTCTAAGAAATTCCAGGAAATCAAGAGCTGCTTCTTGTGACGGACGGACAAGTGAGAATATCTGCTTACCTGTTTGAATGCCTGAAGAACCTCTTGCCTTTGCCCGAAATGTCTGAGTAGCAATTGAAGTGCACCAGTAACAAGCGGAGCGTATTCATGCATCGAAAGATGGATTAGAACTCTCAGGAACATTCTACCACCACACCCATCAAGGTCTAGATCAATATTCCCTTCACTGCAAAAAAAATAATAGCTTCGTATTGTATAGATAGGAAATATTGCTTTGCTCCTGGTTTAGTCAGGCTAAAGAGCCAGCCAGTTCAACGTGCATCAGAGCTCCTAAATCGATCATTTAACAGATAACTCTAAGTATAAACGAACATGCAGGTTTCATCAAAGCATTCTACCATGCTAAAAATATATTGAAAAATTATCTTTAAAAAGCAATATCCAATACCAGACGCATGGCTCAATAAAATTTTCTTGAATCAGCGGTCGATAAAATGGAGGAAAAATATAGCGCAGGCAGGAACGAGTAGAGAAGTCAATGTTGCTGCACGACGATAATTTTCAATGCTAACTTAACCATCAATTTTGTTGACTTTATTTCTTGAAAGTTACTAGTGTAATGAATACTTCTATATGCGCTTAGTGCAAGCAGGGCGTATAGGTGCAAGGCGAGAGGCAGAGGGAGTAATAAAACATGAAAATTCAAATGGCTAGCTAGCAAAAAGCGCCAGAGGTTAAACCTTTAAAAAAGCTAATTGGAAATCAACTCATACATTGTCTCGAACATTTTCTCTGCTTCCAAACTTATGTTGTCCAAATCAACACCTGAAAGCGTGAAGTTAATATATAAGTCGTAAATATGTACACATATGATTTAATAAGTATTCAGATATGTTTTAATGCATGAGTTTCGGGTTGTTCAAGGTAACCAGAATAGGTGGGCAAATGCATAGTTGTGTACAACTTTGACATAGCATGCAAGCTAGAAATGTTGACGTCATAGCGAAACTTTAACGGCGGGTGGATTCGAAACACTCACCGTAGGGTCAATGCAGAAGAATCTTATTCTGACGCCTGAAACCCGTTCAATCCAGAGGAAGAAACTACGGTAACGGATTGAATAAGTTGGCGGGAAAAAAAGCGTTAATATGACGAACCTCCTCCGTCTCCTCCACTAGGCTCAGCACTGTTTTCGTCGAAATCGCGCTTGAAAATGGAGAGCAGCGAAGAGATGCGAAAGTCGAGTCGAATGTTCATTATGTACTCGAGAATCTCAATGATCTTCAGCTTCGTATTCATTACGACCAAGTCCACACCAATATCCGGGTTAGGTTGGGGTGCAGGAGTCACAGGTGATACCTCTAAAATAGCAATCGAGGTGCTAATAAATTGAGTGTTCAATCGTGGAGCAAATAAATGGAGTGTTCAATCGTGGAGCTAATAAATTGAGTGTTCAATCGTGGAGCTAATAAATTGAGTGTTCAATCGTGGCGCAGTTTGTGATAATAGTCAAGCATGAATGGAGCCTTTTGTCAATCTAAAAGAAGTTTCACCTTCTCTAATAAGTTTTTAATCTCTGGTACAAGAGCTAAAATCAGGATTGACATTGGCAATTTATTACACGGTCGTCGCAACATGGAACAGAAGTGATCATGACTTCTTCTTGCCAGACTTACAAGCTTGTCGATAGTAGTCATGACACTTATTATCACAAAGCAATGTAGTAATGACATAAAATAATCAAAATAATAATTATTAATATGCAAAAAAATTCAAATAGAGAAAACGGCTTTTGAAGGCGATTGGGTGTGCAAAGATAAATCTGAAAATCACCACCTTTCGCCGAAGGTGTGCTTTTAAAATCTGCTCTATTCGAATCTAGTGGATCGAGATTCTTTCCAAGTGCCATTTTGGTGACTACAGCTCCAACAGTTTGTAGAGATTTGTAAACGTCGTGCTTTCTCTGCGGACCTTGAAGAAAGATTTCGCGTATAATAGTAGTTGCAATTCATTCAAGCTTATCAAGGAACAATCATCAATTTCGATTCATCGAACAATCATTAATTTCTTACCACCATAAACTTAATCTATTTTTTTTTCTTTTTTTTTTTTAGTGGGTTATGTTGAGGAAAGGCCATGGTGACCTATACAAAGCCCCAACAAAGGAAGAATGAAGAAGAAGAAGTACTTAGCAATTAGGGAATTAACTTCAGCAAGGCAAGCAGGGAGCAGGAGGAGCAATTTCCTCAAACCCATAAAAAAGTATAACAAAAAAGCTCTGAGAATGCCATAGAATTGAGCCCGCAGTCAGCAAATGAAAATAGAAAAGCCACAATTTCCATTAATGCCTTCCTTTTGAAAAAATTCATATGTAACGAATTCGTTCAAATCAAACTATTCTGCATAAGAAGAAATTTACCCACGCACTCAAAAGTTCTCTTAAACATTCACAACTCATTGTTAAAAGTGCTATGAATTAAATCATTTTTAACCAACAAATATTAGATAAAAAAGCAATCATAAAACCGTCTTACCAGCTTGTTCGACTGGCTTTCCTTCTTCTCCGTCCAAAATAAATAAGAGCATTTGCGTCAACCTCAGAAGATCTTTGAAGCCATAAAAACCAAATCGAATCAGATACCTTGCAATTTGAACCACCTGATGCATGATAAGTGTATCAAAAATTGAAACACATTTAGTAATTTAATAAGTATCGATTTGTAAGTAAAAGAGTTGATAAGCATAACTGAAATCAACTATGAAGTTAAATGTGGCTAAGGAAAATTCATCACGTTATCAAGGTTTACAAGCATACAGCAAAAGCGGAAATTTGAGCGAATAATTTGAACGAAAATCAAGAAACGGGATGAAGGAAACACAATGAACCTCGTAAGTAAGCTTATTTTGAGCAGGATCTGTGAAACCGCCATCTTTTGAGTTTGCGATGTTCTGCAAATAGTTCTCTACAAACTGCATGGTTGGCAAGAATCGAAAACTGTTCGAAGGGTTATTTTCACCACACAACTCCTCTCTTAATCGAGAGTCGTATCTGAATTAGAGAGATAACATCAATCAGAAGCATGACTTTGATGATGCATCAACAAATGTTTAACGGATAAAGCTAAAAGATAAAAGTTTCACAGCACGAGAGGGATGCAAAGGTTCGGCATAGGACGAATAAAAAGGAACAAATGAAAAATTCTCGAGTCCTGAAAGTTTACTGAGCACTGAATATCTAAAGCTGTAGCTTTGCTCGATTGTCAGGGCAGGTCATCGGCCTGCCACAGGTACCATGTAGCCCTGTGCTACCTGGCTCATGCAGAGAAGGAAAACTCTGACAAAAAAACGTCACTGCCTTGCGAATGCCACGGGAATGGCAAAGGCTAGGGGGAGTAGACCCAAACAGAAAATCTGGAATGGATTCTAATAGGCGGCTGGTTTTACATCACAAAACTTTCCGGTAACTCCTGCAGCAAACCTAGCACCAACTGTATTGGCTTGTCTTTTCCGTTGGATCTTGTCAGTGCAGAAAGAGAGGGGGGTCCTTGCGAGTGCCCTTGAGAGGTCATCCCAGTGCGGCAACCCGCGGCAGCACAGAGTCATCAACTTGGGTACAGGCAACCATCATATTTCTAGATCGATGGAGCCAGAACGGAAGCTTTACTCAGCAGCATATGAGACTATTGGTTCCAATAACGTTCGAGCAGCATCAATAATGACGTCACTAATGATGTCATAGTCAGCCACATGCTCGCGCTGCAAAGTTAGACAAATGGCTTAAGCTAACAAACCAAAGGAAAGGAAGACAGGGCTAGACTAACAAGAAAATACTTACTCTTCAACAGAATGCTCAGCGGGAATCTTTGACCATAGCCTTGCGTATCTTACTGGCTGGACCGGTTCTTGTGGATCTCTGTCTATGTGCAGGTGAAGTAGCAAACGGCAAAAAACCGCCCTCAGTGAACACGGAAGATACTCGTCTGCAATGCATCTAAAGGAATAAGGGCTTATCATCACTTTACGAATTTTTTTTTGCTATTTGTTCTAGAGGGTTACGTTGAAGAAAGGCAATGGTGGCCTATACAAAGCCACAACAAAGGGGGAAAGAAGAAAGCGAAAAGCTAAGAGGAGAGAGAGATCAAATACAAATATATGAGAATCCACGAGAGAAGTAAATGCATAAATTCTCACTGCAAAATTAGAATATATCAAGGCTACGAAATGCTTTGAACAACTTGAGATAGAAGGCTCAGAAACTTCCGATAATTTCCTCTCTTCTTTATTGAATAGGTAATTAAATGCATGTTGACTGAAGAAAAGGTTGATTGAAAAATTAATTGATGTATGTTTATTTTGAAATTAAAGAGGGTTGCTATATCTGCATTACCAAGCCACCTAAGGCATCGTCTTGTAAATTTAAGCATTTTGCTTGTTGGCACATATTTATGATTATGCAGAAAAGCATGCAATGCACAGTTGTTACTTCTTAGCATACGTATAATACTTGCTACCTCTTCAATAATATGGGACAGAGGCGAGTGTATCAAAATCTGTAGATAAGGTTAGAATCAAAAGTGAATGGAAATTACAGTGTAACGCTTCATAACTGGCTGCTCTAATGATGACTACATTGTACCTCACTGAACATACTCACGTAAAAATGGGATGTAAATGCGGCAAGAACCATAGGAAACGAAAGAATGGATATGACTAAATAACAACTGGCTTGTCTACATCACCTTTCTGTAAATAATTTCTCTGACTATCACCTTCACCATAAAGAACAGAAACTCGAACTACATCAAATGAAAATCGCAATATACAAAGGCGTGTAAAACTACACTGTTCAAAGTCTACTTGTTGTCAACAACTACAAAATACAACGGCAATAGGAATCTTCGTTGTGCATTTAAAGCTGCCATCACTAAAAGATTACCTCTACTTGACAATTACTAGAATCAAAGAGTTTGAACCGATTTTGGAGTGAAATAATTCATCTCCTTCAAAAAGCATCTTTATCTTTTACGGCACAAGAGATCCAGTGCATCAATCATTGATATTTGGTGATTCACTTCATACTTCAATTTAATATAAAACTGCAAAGAATGGGAGCTTAGCTAAGAACACGAGTGTTTTCATCAGCTCTGACTTAATCAACTGCAAGTAGCTCTGAATTGATCAACGACAAGGGATTTGGACCTAGAATAGCACGATTTCAACACATATACCTCTAAACTAAGGTGCCGTGGGCTACTAACACAGCCAAATCGCATTGAGATACAATTTTCCGTTATGAAAAGTCACAAACTGCCATACCTCAGCATGAGATCTATATCAAGCTGTTTACTGATACTGTTGATTGCTAGGTATTGTCGATCCAGGCACATTTGAGCAAACAGGTGAAGCTGATTTCTATAAAAATGCAAAGGCAACCAATGATTCACTTAAATCATATTTCACAAATTTTTTGTCGTCCTGGTATCATGATACACGCGAATTCACGACCATGCAAAGCAGTGGCGTGGCTTTTGGTCACGTCAAAATATATTAGCATCTCTGACACAGTGGAATAGTTCACTGCAAAATTTACCGGGCATGAAAAGCAATGATCCTCTCCATTGATATCATGACGTTCACAATGTACGTAATTGAGATTATACAGAGAGTTCAATTTATTAATGATGCGATGTTGATTATGATGGCAATGACAGGTAATGGCAACAATATTGCTTGGAAATTACGGTTTTTAGGCTAGCTGTTGACAAGGATTGCTACATAACAATGGCACCCTTGATAAATGTGAATGCAACCAAAAAATAAACAATCATCAAAGATACGTACAAGTAGTAATTCAGAACAGTCATATCATCTGGTAGATTATTCTGAGCTCCCCTTGCAAGGGTACGCTGTGATTTCATTTGTGTTCCTTCTTGCCAGAAAAGATACACTTCATTCTCGAAGATCCTTTTAAATTGAAGTGATAACTCATTTTTATCAAAGAAATCTGCTATAAAAAGGTATATTTCACTGCACGATCAAGTCTGAAAGATGCAGATTCGTGTGAATATTAGGTTTATCATGCTGACGAAATGATAAAAAGAAAAATTCACGTATCTCTAAATATATTTATCTAAATATACGTACAAATGTGAATTAGGAATTTCAAAACATGCAATGAGACACACGCAGATAAAGTAGCTATAGTCTTCTAGAGCAGATTTTAGTTACTCGATCCAAGATAAGTTGACGATTTAAAAGTTCTATGTCGTGCCAATCATTGTTCCTTCTACAGAAGATGTAACGTGTGCATCGAGCAGATATGTTCGCTGTCATTTGCACATATGCATTGATTTAATCTTGCTAATATTCGGGTCGTTTAACATGCTGATAAATGAGTCACATGATCTGCTAAACATACCCATCGCTCCAATAGATAGGCTAACAGATGTTGCTCAAAAGTGACTATTAACGGAGGGGATGGCTTCCGGCATGAGCAGCTAAAAAACAGCACGATGGTATTTTTCGTTCAAGAGTTAAGTCTTGCTACAACCGATCAAAAGTCTTTAAGATAAAAACGTTTCTAAAGATGTTGCTTGTAGAAAAAGAAACAACATTTCGAGTCTTCCGGAAGAGAGCAGGTTTCTTAGCCGAAAAAAGTTTCTCAAACAATATACCTGTATTAAATTGAGACTAAATACGGGAAGGATTAACAGATAAGTTGATAAGCATACCTCGTTTCGATGAGAAGGTCAACATTTTTCGGGTTCAAAACTGATTTGCAAATGAGCTCTTGCATCGATGGAATGGCAGTATCATTGGAGACACAGAGATCAGACAGGTAATCGAGGAATCTTTAAAAAAATCAAATGCATGAGAAAGGAGCAATGACAAAACAACTGTTGGATGATAAAGATAACGGAGAACAATGACTGTGCACTGGTCCTTATTTGAGAGAATAAAATTAAGGTGTGCATTAGACATTGGCGTAAACAACGACATCAAGGTCTTAAAAACGAAATAAGAGCTTCTGAAAACTTTTGCTGCTTACAGTCGATAAAAAGTTCACTGATTTGCGGAGAAAAATAGCATAAGCGATTAGCTGAAAAAGGCCTCCATTTTGACAGCAATCAAACATGATAGGATAGATAAAAGATTATTGTTCAACTCTTTATCACCACCGTAACATCCGAAGTTAGCAGTTCAACCCTTCCGCCCATAGACTCCAACTGTAGTGATCGTCTGCGACGCTTTGAATGTGCTTTCTGCTATAATCGGTGTTTCTCACCACATTCACGTTTCTTCTTACGATGGTGGTCAGGTCGTCGGGCGGCCGTCCTCGCGATAACCGCTCATTTTATTGACGGTGTCGCTTCTGATGTCGTGACCCAGTAGAATTGCTTGTCGTGCCGCTATGAGCTTCGACGGTCAATGGATATCAATGCCATGGTGTCATAAGTGATTTTTTGGACATCGACATATGATGTGTGATTGTGCACAGGAATCCCTAACGTGCACTTGAAGCCTTATAAAACCAATCTAGAACTATGGACTAGATATGGATTACACAAAAATGATTATATCGACTGCCTTCCATTACAATTTTGATAGATTTATTTTCCCTAATAATAACGTAACTTGCACACCTACGAGCGCTTGCTCAGGAAATCAAATGAGCGCATGAAATGACGATCACTGTACGAAACGCAAGTGATAAAAACATCTTACGGTCAATGCAAATATTCTGATGGACATGAGAGCATTCTCAAAAGACGCATCTGATTGTAAGATAGCCAAAAGCGGGGATGGAAAAGAGAATTAGGCAATGGATAACCTATTCATGTGTAGGGCGCAAAACCAGGAGCAACAGAAAGAGCAATAAGTGGTTAGGGGTTGGTGTTGATTAACAGATCAAAGTGATCAGTGCTTAGGAGTGGACTTCGATCAACAGGTAAGAGTGACTGATCTTATCTTATTTAGCGATACTTTTTTAAAAAGCATATCTTCTGCGCATGCAAATGACAGATTTAAGAATCACCGATGATCTCTCTTTCTCCTGACAAGCATAACGAACGTCTCAATTTCTTTGGCTGTAATGTGCTTCTCTAATAATTTTCTGTTGTTGTGTACCAGATCTGTGATTGTCTCTTCCGCCAGAAGATCGTACCCTATCTGAGACTGCATAAAGCCAAATTGTTTTGCAACGTATTCCTAGAAAAGATCGAATGACATCAACTAAATGCAAATACAGGGTCAGACTGTTGAGCTTCTGTTCCACAACATCAGAATCTCACTTTCTCCACACAGATCTACAATCAAGACAGTTCTCTATACGCAGTCTTTATACAAATTCCATTCCTCTCTTTTTCAAATGATAGTTCTGCAATCGCTGCCTAGCGAAAAAGAAAAAAATCAAGGTAGCCCGTGCCATCAACCAGGCATAATTCTGTAACAAGGTAGCACGTGTAATCTGGTGGTGTCATCGCATGCCGTAGGTGGGCGTTCAAGTTCATGTCGGGTTTTACCAAAGACTTGAAAAATGGCGTCTGCTGCTTCCTTGCTTAGCACTCAGAACTTTGGGGAAGCGCATGGGGGTCATCAAAACAGTGCTGCCAGTTGGCCAGCCCCATAATATAGCATTCTAATGAAATTGACTACATTTCAAAATGGCCGTTTCTTTTTGCTAAAATCTAGCTGTGCTGTCTCTACTAGTTACATTTACCACTGGTTTGGCCAATAATGCTTCAGTTGCTGCCGGCTGTATTCAAACAAACAACTTCAGATTGTGGCAGTATGGGTATCAAGTAGAGTTTTAACAAAAGGCATCGAGAAGAAAGGTATCTGAACCATCGTTCCGAGGGAAAACCAGAAACACTAACATAAATGACATTGAAGGAAAATTAAAATCGGTATACCTGATTTTTGCGATAATCTTTGGAGCAATTGCGCAGTAGCCTGTATGACAGTCTCAATATATGTCTAAGCTGGGCATTTCGTGTATCCGAAAGCTCGTCAATTTTAAGCATTGGTCCAGCAGCACCTTTATCCACAAATGGCGCCTTTAACAACTGGAAGACCTTTCAAAGGCAATCAAAAGTAATTTAATACTTGTCTGAAATACAGAAATTACATTGTGGTACAACTCAACCTTAGCTTTGACACCCAAAATCATTTGCAAATAGCAACGAAATGAATGTGAGACAGATTTTGCACCTACCAGTTTGAGTACATTCTGCTCTCTGGCTAGTTTCTGCCGTTCTCTGTCAGGCTTCAGGGATGTAATGGACAAGATATCCTGCTTGTTCGTAGTCATGTCGACGTTCAAGACAAAGAGATTTATATCAGTGAGCAACTGCGTCAATGATCTGATGGAAAGAGAGTAGACACACGGGTAACAATTAGTTGTTCAGTATGACTTGGCATGTGTGATAAACTACATGGTGCAGCCAAACAAGCTAATGAACATTATCCTCTACCTCTGGCTAGATAATTCGACAACTTGATGATCACTTCGAACCATTTCCCCCTAACAACGGTTTCGCAGGAGAAATCCTCTTTCTGAATGTGTCAGAAACTGCGGCAGAAAAATAGGCTGAGACTATACAATATGTTTCCTGGAAATAGTCTGCAATGTTAGAAGATAGCCAAGACGAAAATTCAAATGGCGAACAGGTAGAAGTGAAAGGGTAGATGACTGGCCTCCTCGTTACGGCTCACTTTCACCTCTAGTCTAAAGACTGAAAACTTGACATCGTAGACTTAAATTCAGCAATTAGGTCTTAGTAATTTATGAAATGGCCGCGGGCTACTATTCTCCACTATTTTTTGAACCCAGAACAACAAACGCAGGGCAACTTCCTCGATTTTAGTACGACGACCTGTCATAGCAAGGGATCCAAAAGCGACGAATGGTAGAAGTTCCCAAAAAGGCAAATTGCACCCCAGGAAAAAACCACTAATCAATAAGAGATTTTCCCCTGAAATTCCCCAAGGCTGCTTTCCGCACTTGAACCTCCGACGAAGAATACCATAAAATCAATCCTACTATGATCTGAATGCCAATGAATGGCGATAGCAACTAACTTACTTCCTATCTGACTGGGAGAAGTGACCTTCCTCCAACTTCTTGCAGTTTTCTGCTACTGCTCTGCTTGCATCGTTCATGAAGTCGAGATCTCTAACTTCCTCGGCATTAACGTGAGTTATCGCAAATGCTTCTCTATCCTCTTTAATGATTGCTGCTCCAACCTAGGAAATTAAAAACGAAAACACATGCATCGCCGTTCCAAAATGGCATTTCTATTGCGAGAGGCAGTGGTTTACTCATAAATACACATCTAATTGAAAATTCCCATGCTCAATACTAAAAGATAGTCTACCGCTTAGAAAACATTAGGCAGAGCAAGAGCAATACCTTGTCGGGTAGTGCAACTTAAAATCTTAGCAACAGTTTTTTTGAGACAGCAACGCTTGTTCAACTTAATGACAATGGGTACTTGAAGAAATTCAAAACTGCTTGTATCAGCACAACCATTGCTAGCCAAGAAGACAACAGAGGCGCATGGCCAGTTTAGCTCGATGCAATGTTTGGCAGGGAATTTTCAAAAGCGCCAAATTCCATTTCCTTGCTGGGTGCAGGTAAGTCGTGAAATGGAAAATTTTCCGAACTTCATACGCTTACAACGTCACTGCAGCAATCAGGTTAGGAACTATGAGTTTTTACCATGTTTGTTAACGCCATGGCACTGTTGATTTACACAATAGAGTTAACAATTGGTACTTCTGTGTCTTGGTATTTTGGCCTGATTACAAGTAAGGGGTAAATTGCGTCAATATTTTCTCCCTCATGTCATTTTTTCCGATGCAGTTACGGAACCAACAAAGAAGATCCACTCCTGGAACTTATCTAGAGCTTTCCATCATACCTTGTGCATAACGGGACGATCTTCATCAGAATCGATCGGAATTGAAGTCGAGTGAACCCATGTGTTTGTGCAGAGATGCTTCAGGCGAACATAAGACGACCTGAATAATGATGAACATCGAAAATGATTTGATAAGATTCATTGCATTCACTTTACATCACATTAATTCCTTTGTTGGGGCTTTGTATAGGCCACCATGGCCTTCCCTCAACATAACCCACTAAAAAAAAAAAAAAAAAAACTCACTGTCTTGCCTACTTTCTTACATACTTTTTTACCTATTCACTTACTTACGTACTTACCTGCTCTCTTACCTTCTTACTTACTTACTATCTTACTTACATAGTTACTTACTCACTGTCTTTCCTACTTACTTACATGCTGTTTTACCTATTTACTTACTTACTAATTGTTAATTCCCTAATTGCTAAGTACTTCTTCTTCTTCTTTCTTCCTTTGTTGGGGCTTTGTATAGGTGACCATGGCCTTCCCTCAACATAACCAACTAAAAAAAAAAAGAAAAAAAAAATCTGCCTCCATTTTCGATTCAGTTTTGCTCTAAACTCAACTGACCACGGCTGCTTTACTAGTATGGAGCATATAAATCATCACGAGATGATCTAATGACAGATCAAATGTTCAGAAACCTGCAGTTGGCACCTACAGGGAAATCTCTGTAACTTCTTTGTACACTTAAACTAGAATGGTGAAAGCAAAGTGTCTACTTACTTGGGTACAAGATCGTCACTCCTTTGAAGGACAGTCGGGTCGACTTCAAATATTGACGCGAGGTCATTACCACTTGCCACTGATATCAGAGAATAGACTGGACCTTGCCCCCGGAGTTTGTTTCTGTTCGCATCTTTAACGTCGCTTTCATCCAGCTAACACGACAGAATCGTTCTTACTTAACCAAAACGACAATTCATTCAAATGGTAAAATAATTAGACAGCAAATGACGATAAAAAATGCTAGGACCTAACAAGACAATAATGGAAATGGATTCTACGACGAAAGACACTGTATACCTTCGCAAAGAACAGTCGCGTTTCACTTTCGAAGTGTCTAATTCAGAGATTCCGATAATTAGTACGTACCTCCTTAAATTTTCGTCGCCTATTTCAAGACAATCACTCAGTACTTCGCTGAATGGTTAAACAGAAAACCTATAGCAGAGTTTTATGCGGAGTAAGTAGAAAACGATCTATCAAAGCCACTGTCCATTTGAAATTATTTCAACATACGTTCATATATCAGTCCTCTCAGATGAACCTGTTAAAATTTTCAAAGAGAGAAAATTATGCCTAAAACTAAACTTATTAGTAAAAGAAAAGCTTAGTCACCTCTGCTGCAAGATACCGGCCAGTGGCTAGGTGCTTGAATCGAAAGAAACTGTTCCAGTGAGCTGCCCCACTAAGACATGCATCTTGGTGAACTACCTTTGGAAAAATCACGATAGGTTTCAAGTGGGTGATGCATTTGATCAAAAAACACCAGAAAAAGGCAAAGCCTGAGCTAATCTATGAAAAATAAGCGAACAAGGAAGGTCAAATTTGGGTTTTTTAACGACTTTATTCATCTCTGCAATGATTTACAAGAGCGGGCAGGAAATGACCTTGGGAGTTGAAGCACTCTCTTGGTTCGATGAGAAAGGTTGAATAAAGCAATTTTATAAGAGCATGCGCATAAAAACTAGTCCATAGGTTTGATGAAATGAAACCCGGTAATTTAACAAACAACTCAGCTATAAATATATCATCTACACGTTTGCACATTTCACATCCAGCAAACCCCAACCTCCCAACTGTTTTTTTGTACTGTGAAGGATAAGTTTAATTTGCGCCATGTGGGCATAAATTTTCCTGGTTCCTCGTGTCATTCTTCGTCAGAAATCAAAAGAAATTGATAGTAACATATTCAAGCATACTTCGATTTCCCACAAAGCTTTGGAGCTAGTAGCAGAAGTAGCAGTAGCACGTGCCGTTGTTCTTAAAAACACGTAAGACTTCTTCTTGTATTCATCCATGGTTAAAAATTTCTCTTGCTCGGCGTGAAAAAGCCTGATGACGTCACCCTGAAAAACGGAGGCAGAAATGCAAGCATGCTTACAGAATTGATTCAAATTACGAACAAATGTAGAGAATTGACGATGGCGTGAATTAGGTTTGTGCCAAGCAGTGATATATTGCAATAACGTGGACAGAAGAACAAAGTAGCTAGTGGCAGAGATTACCAGAGAAGAGTTGAATGCTAACAGTGTTAAAGATTGTGAAGGTTATAGGTCGAAAAGACGTCAACGCCTTTTAAAAGAAGAGCATCAAACTTTGTAGGCTTGTGATAGTCTGCATGAAATAATTTGATACAATGACTCATGCAAAATAATTCGAATGAAATACTTTGGCTAATAAGCCTCAGGCGAACAGCTCAGACAAATTTCCTCTGACAAAATGAGCAGCATATGTCTGCACAGGGGTTTGGTAAAAACAGACTGAAGTAGGAGTCGAAGAAGGAAAGAAAGTCGGCAAAAATTAGCTGAGAATACATTTTATGAAACCTTATACGTTTATGAGCCGGTTGAGCAATTAGAATCTGACATATGAAGAGAATAAAAAAAACATTGGGGCGCCTTTATTCTGAAAATATCTAACCAAATACTTTTGAACGGAGACATGTCGGCCGTATATAGATTGACGGGGCAATGTACTTCATAGGAACATTAAAATGTTACCAGAAGGCAATGGGCAGAACATGATGTTGAAATCATGCTGGACATTTGTCTCGCATTGGACTCAAAAGGGCTGAAAATGATTGGGGATGCTGATAATGATTGATGAGGATGATGACGCTCATTATAATGACGTTGATGATGACGATAAAGATGATGATGCTTAAGATGATGATACTGATGATGATGATGATGATGATGATGATGATAATCATGATACTAATGATAATGATGATAATGCTAATGATGTTAATAATGACGTTGATGATGATGATAAAGATGATGATGATGATGATAATCATGATACTAATGATAATGATGATGATAATGCTAATGATGTTAATAATGATGACGATGATGATGACGGATAGTGTGATGATGATGATATTAATCGTAAAAAGGAGAGTCGCTTTTTTAGTTGGCTATCAGGCACTTGATCCCAGGCGCTCATTAACGTAACTGCGATGCCAAGTTTGCTTTGTTAAACAATTCTCATGCTTGGCGAAAAATGAGGGAAAAGCACTTTGAAACAGTGGATTTCAGAAAGAAAACTTTAAAAATCGCAGTAATGTTGGTCATACCCCCTTTAATACGTCATCTCTGTTCTCTTTATAATCCATGTATAGGTTGATTTTCCAGCACGTATTACAATTAACTGAATTCACCTGAACATAAAGAACAAAAGTAAGAATTAATGTGAAAAGTGCAATTCAAGATGAGGAAATATAGAATGAATAATACCTTTGAATAACTACAACTGAAGACAGCTAAGAACTTGCAACGATTGCAACTGATGGGAAGGTGATTGGATTTCAATTACTATGCTGTCCAATCTTCACACTAACTTAGGCTACAGCACTGAAAGAAATCTTTCAGGTATGCAATCATTGACATGAACGCCCTTCGACTCATGAAGAGTCATTGCTAAGTTACTCCCCATTCTACGAACAAAAATCTAACAGCGCGATCGGCTACATCTAGCAGCTTTTCAATGCATATTGAAAAAGAGACAGCTAGGCAAAGGTCCCAGAATATAAACAAAGTCAGTTCGTTGTTTCGGGAGCTTTTAAAAACTATGCTTCCGTATGAATGATACCTTAGATTTTTGCTATAGAGAGGGTTTTTGTTTGGCACAGTGATTTACCCTCCCGAAATAATTTCCTTTCAACCAGAGGAATGGACAAACTTTTCCTAGCTTTCATGTAACTCTGAAAGATGATAAGCTAATGATAATCTTAATTTTAGGAGGCAATCGGTATACTAGTAGATAGATAAATAGATTAAAACACCACCAAGTGTACATTCTAAAGCAATAATTACTGATCTCCGATAACATATGAGCATGAAGGCACCAAGGAACTAGGAATATAGAAGTAATTCATATGCTTCCGAAAAAGCATGGAAAAAGCTATTCCTGGATGAATATCCAAGCATTTGTGCTTAACAAGCATTGTAGAAAATCAATGATCAAATGCCCAAAGAAAAGCATTTACGCCTCAATAAGAGGTAAACAGAATAATCCCTTTGGGAACTGAAAAGGAAAAACTAGCGGATTCATGGTTACCTCTCTGCAATCCGGTTTGTCAGACAGTTCATACTTGCTGACATGCAACGGTTGTCCTGCATTAACAGGATTCAACACAACTTTATCGCCCACGACAACCTGGAGATTATACAAAATGATTCAGTGCGAGTCTCACAAAACGCGCTTCACAACAACAAAAACCAAATACAAAACTTCAAGGAACTTTATTGCTCATCCGAAGGAAATTAGTCGCAATTGATATGATCTTTTAATAAGCCATTAAATTGCCTTGACGTGTAAGAGAAAACGATCTTTGCCCCGAAATTCATTTTAGCAGCAATGCCATGATATATCATGCACAAGAAAAGACAATCTAAAACAAGGCATGGAAAAGTTTATTGAAACTTTGTCAACTCTAGCAAACTAAAAAAAAAAAAAAAAAAAAAAAAAAATAGGATAAAGAGGTCGTTTAATAGTAGAAATTCCATTATGAAACGATGAGACTGCGTGACGAAATGTGCATATCTAGAAAACACCCAACTACCATGTAAACAGCTCAATTTTCCGACTAAACAGCATTAGAGGACCCGTATACCTCTATGATAGTAATAATTAAAAATAGTAATTTCAATTATTTCAGGACAGTGGCCCATTCAGCAGTGCCGGTTTACAAGGGGCCACCCATCTACAAACAAACCAATCCAACAAAATGGTGATACATGATAATGAAGATACAAATGTTCATTACTAGTACCAATCCAAAGCAAGGTAAAGCAACAAAATAGAACTAAATTGATTTATACCCCGTATAATATCTTAAACTACAGACATAACCTGACTGCAAAATATATATTTATAGCCACAGCTAAGATGCTGTTAGGTACAGAGACATGCTGTTTAAAATTTAACATCTTATACGAACATTATCACCAGGTGTTCTCAGCTTGTAGTATGGTACAATACTGAACCAAGAGCCCTGGAGAGAGAAAATGCAACTTACAGAGAGCCATTAATAATTAATGAAGAGTGCTGGAGTGTGCTGATTGATGCGAATGGAACCAGGACTGTTCAGCGCTGTGAAATCAATAACCTGGCTTTGTCCAGGTAACGAATGCTACTACTCAACGTAGCCCTGACGGACTAGGACAGAAGACATGAACAATGCTTGGAGCTGTGAATCTAACAAACAAAGATTGTTCATGGTAGCCATTAAGAAAATAGAGAGGAATGCATTCAATTGCTGCGTTTTTACGAGTTTTGTCTCATGACAGCGTCAATCGCGTTTTTTCTTTCGACCATGATGGCTGGCCTATTACTGGCTAAAAAGCACCCGATGAAAGGATACTATGGATAGTTCCTTCTTTTAGAAATCAAAATTTCATTGCGTCATCCTACCAACGCAGATTGACTTTCCAAATAGCTATTGACCCACTGATAACATATACAGAAGCATGTCTGACGCCTTTGCATGACGCAATGAATACTGGTCCATAAAAGTATGCTAAAAACTTAGTAAGCCTTAATCCTCTAACCTCGTTGCCTTCTGCATCCAAATGAACTCGCATTGCATTTTTCTCCAACAATGCAGGTAGCCTCTTGTTCACTGTCAGGTACTTGTTGCTCTTGATGTGCAACAGCTGTAATGAGATGTGCAAGAATGCATTGAGTTGTTTGGTCGAGCATAAAAACAGTACTTGGTGCATTAATGGAGGTATGATCCATCATATAGGAAAGAAGACCTTTAGATATGAAAGCAACTTTTCCAGATCCATAACAGATTATTGAAAACGTGAAAAGGGAGCTGCTGAGCAACTCTCAGTAGGAGGCTCCCTTGTGAATCAGGTCCACCTGAGGGGTTACGCTCCTTGATTGAATCAAATGACATGAAGAAAAAACCTTTTAAAATTATAGATGTTGCTATCATGATCCGCTGAAGTGGTTATATCCTGTGGACATCCACATTATCATCATTATTTTCGTCATCTTCGTTAATTTTCCATCATTATAATCATCATCCTTATCATTAGGGAAACAGCGCGTGAAATGTGCTTGAAATTCAAACCTGTATTAGGCCGCCGTAATGGACAACACTTGAAATCATCCGTCTATTATCTTGTTCGTTCTGCTTTTTCTCTAATTCCGCGGCATGCTTTTAAATCACAAAACGGGAAAAAGATTTTCAAAAATCATCAAAATAACAGGCGCGAAAAACAGCATCAAATTCCAATTTTGCAGTTTTATAATTGAGGTACCTACGTAACTCAATTTCTTAGACATATGAGCAGAATCTGGCTGGTTATTCAAACTTAGGAAACCTCTAGGATATCTAAACCCTTTCACATGGACAAACTGCGTTTTCTTCTTCGACTGTCATAAAATCCCACGCACTCATGTTCTCCTTTTAGTTATGTTCTCATAATCATTTCAATTCGCCTTACTTACTTTGTCCCCGTGTCACTACGTGATTGGTATTTAGCCGTCGAGATGCTATGTTAATCCCACCTCTGGAAGGTACGATCCAATCTTGAATGGACTAAGTAGGAAACTCGGCTAAATGGAGATGATCGGAGGTAGGTAGGGATCGTCAAGATGCTAGCTAATGGCTTTATGGACCTGATGGAATGCATAAAGTGGATGCATAAACTGTGTCAAAAAGCAACGCGACAAAAATATTAAGGGACAAGCCAAACAAAATAAAGAATAAAGAGAGGATTCAATACTGTGAGTACAGTCTGTATACACTGTAAACAGATAGGTGCCAGGAAAACTCAGTGATAAGATTCATGCACATTGATCCTATAGTCAGTGGTTCGAATCCACCATCAGCTAAACTATCACTTAGAGTGAGCAGAGCCGCCAGTTCTCTGTAATTCCAAGCGTAAGAATCACGAGGTGTCGTCACACCGAGAGGAAGGACCTGGATATTGCTCGATAAGCAAAACGCTTCTCAGTTTCCATTGCTAATGTATAAAATATACAGTCTGTAATCACCGGTAGACATGCTGATGATAAGATGAAATGATCTGCCATTGATTGATGAGCATGTAGCAGCTTAGCCCCCGATCTAGTAATAAGTTTGATACAAACACTTACATGTAATTTCTTTAATAAAACTGTGTCACTGGTTGTTGAGATGGCAGGTTTTGCAGCTTTCCAGAACTGATTTTGAGCAGAGTACCGGTTCATGGGACAAACTTTGAACAGGCTGTCTGAAAGAAGATAGAAAGAAAAGTAAGAACAAATTTAGCTTGATTAAAAGCGAAATCAGCTGGGGTCTAGAAACGATTTGGATAGACACGAAGACAAGTTTTCCAAAATAAGAAAAACCTCAGCAAGCTTCTTTTATTTTTAGATTCTTTGTCACTCATTTTGAATGGGAATATGAAGCAGTTATAGAGCTGCTAGTAAATCCAGTACAGTACAGCACACTGTTTGCAGTTTGCATGTTACAAAATCGTGTTATGAGGTTGAAAGCAATAACAAAATGGCAGTCAGACCAGAGCTGGTAGTGAGTCTAGGTTATTAGGGCTCACGTCATCAATGGCATAAAATGAGCGAAGCGACAATCCAGAAATTCCGTGTCTTTTTATAAATTAAAACGCTCTCTCAACAAAATAGCAGCTATGGCTTTGTGTACGAATCGATTTAGGAATAAGTGCAAAATATCATAGCAGAATAAATCTGGGTGTGTCCTGTTACAAATGAATGCAATTCGTGCAAACAAAGGATCAAAAACTCGAAGACTTAGTTTCTACAACTTGAGAACAAGGCAATGCAACTTAAAGCCCTCGGCTTTCCGAGTGAGCTTACTGCTGAAATAGAACAAAGGAGTTAGAAAAGTGTATATTTACCTCTGTACTTGGTAGGTGGATTCTCCAACGTGCCAGCATCGGGTTCCACAACAACTCTGTCATCGACAAGGCTATTAAAAAAAAGAGTACGAAATTAGACGTGCGAGTCATTCGTGCACTTAAAGCAAGAGCAAAAGCTGTAGATGAAAAATAACTCTCATGCTACGCATTCCCATGATTCAAGTGCGGATATCTGCAAAAACTTTGACCATTTTATGAGATGTGATGGTGCCTGAGGCGCTCATCAAATGAGAGGGACAGGAGAATAATGGGCAACAGGGACCTATCTGGCACAAACACAACGAAATCGATCAAACATTGCAAATCAATGACAGTTTTCCTTTTCCTCTTTTCTATCTAGCATCTACAGGGAGACTTCAGTACACTGAAAATCCTTTCTTATCAAACAGCTTCCTAGCTCTTCTATTCGATGCTATCCCACGTTGTCATTAATACTTCTAGAATTGCAAAGATCTTGTGAAACTTTCCTTAGATCGAGTAGCCTCGGGCTACTGCGGATAAGAAAAATGAGCAAGCATTTCACCATCGAGCTGTCATTACGCCATTGTCACAAAAGACTTGGGAATGGAACAATATGACTACTAATGAGTTTAAAAAGCTACACGTTTTAACAGGTTTTCATGTTTTTAGCAGGTTTTTCAAAGGAATGTCTCTAACGTGTATATAAGCAGCAATTTACTGGCAAAAGATGCCTCATTTGCCTATGGTCTGGAAAGATGACGGGCTGCACAGAAGCTTTTTTCAAGCCCAGTGACTGTCCTACTTACTATTACATCCTCGTCAGTAGATTGCAAATCATGTGCGAAAACGCCATTGACTTATGATGAAAAGATTGCAAAAGAGGCAGTAGAATCCTCAACTGACCGAAGCATTCCTAATTCGAATATT
This sequence comes from Pseudorhiza aurosa, assembly GCA_964026355.1. NCBI lineage: Eukaryota > Metazoa > Cnidaria > Scyphozoa > Rhizostomeae > Lychnorhizidae > Pseudorhiza > Pseudorhiza aurosa. The sequence goes on along the minus strand of OZ032114.1, from coordinate 4,776,776 downwards.
GGATCACTGAGAGCAAACACTCCTGACTTCGTATACCTATTGTGAAATGCACAATTGAAATCTCGACACTTGAGCATTAGCATACACAAAGCAGGTGAAGCAGATGTTCACCAGAACCTGCCTCCAATTCTATCAAATCGCCGCGTCGACATTTTCCGCATTAACTTACACAGTTGCTTCAACTTGTAAGCAATGATATTAAAACTGATTTCATTGAAATACTAATATGCTGTAACTTCCTTCTGTCTCGTCCACCACAGCAAATGTGAAAATGTTTTGCCTAACATCTCCTTGGAGGAACAAATCATGACGACGCTGATAGAAGTCAAAATGTTCTTTGAAATGCACCCTCATATCACAGAAGTACTGTGGAAATGTAGCAATGCTTTAACGAATGCAAAACATGATATTACACTATTGATTGAACTTTGCAATATTTATCTGAAATCTTTTCTATTCAGCTCTAGAAAAGGGCAAATTGCAAATTTTTTCCTGGCAATAACTTCGAGGCAGGAGAGACTCTTGAATGTTGTCTGTTCTTTTATATCAAGAATTATTACCGAGTTAAAAAATGACTGAGAGGCTCCAAATCGCTCTAAAACAAGCATGTTACCCAGTTGGCTATAGATAGCCACTCATGTTCCTGAGTCACACAGGACTTGCGCACAAAATAGTGCAGAGTAGGCGTTTTCCGTCTTGCATCAAAGCAGAGAGACAACTTGAGCAGAGAAATGAGGGAAACACTTAAGTATTGTCACCCCGATTGCTTTTCAAACGTAAAACATTTCAAAGCGAAATCGTACGGAAACAGCAAAAGCTATGAATCGAGTTGAAACATCCTCAGTTGACGAAAGTATTCAAGCATCACCGGGATGGAGCTATGAAATCCAAGAGACATGATGAACATCGACGTTTTCTTCACATAGCTGCAACAAAGATTGACCAGAGGAGCAAGAATGGTTGATATCCTGAAGACTTACCCGAGAGTGCTGATAAACCCACTGACTCCTCCTTCGGCAAACAGAGAGACAATGTCGCCCATGTGCAAAAATCTTGATGATGAAGCCATCTTTGTGGTCGCTTCGTCTTGGCCCCTAAGGGAAGTGTGCACAGAACTTGAATACATGTTGCTGAGTGACAGGATTCTGATAAGAATTACACATTCAAGATATTCAAGATGCTCGAGTGCTTTGGAGTTCTCATAGCAGGTTCTTTCTAATCTACGAGTTTAACCCGGTAGGCAATCTAGTATATGGCACGGTGGCTACAAATAAAACATTGAGTTGATGCCGCGCATGACATTACGAGCCGACTGAACTGTCTAATTCCACCTCTTTCGGTGCAAATTTCCCATGCAGGATGACGAGTGCATAAATCAGGCAATTGATGAAAGATTAATGAGCGGAGAATGCTTAACAAGAAATAACGATCTTGGCTCAGCTTAATCTGCAGGTGAATTCTATGAATCGACCAGAGTTTGGATGAAACTAACAAGGATTTGTACGGAGGAACTTTACAATCTTCTTGATGTGGTGATGAGACGTCCTTCTAATGAAGAGACACATCTAGAGCTTCAATGAAGATTGCGCAGCGCTGGCTTCGATAAGTGGAAGCATCGCGAGAATCGAACACCTTGTGACGTGGTTGGAAAGCAGCTTGACCTGGCGGAATCACTAGCTTATTCCTGATTAGGTGGAACAGGCCTGGCTTCATCGCAACTGCTGAAACACTGGCAAGGTCTTAAATCCATTGCGGAAGGAAGATTGGACCCCAAAACGGTGGAACAACGAGATTTTGTGCAAGAAATTATATTGTTCTTTCGAAGAAATGTTGTCTATAAGCAACCACTAGTGACGACTTGGTTAGTGCTACACGGTTTATCCTGGTTATTCTGTCATACTATAGCCGAAGTGTCATCGCATTAAGCTCAAAATTTACGGGCGATTCTTTGAGCCACCCCTTTCCCATCTTTATCCCCAATAATCGATTAGCTATAACTAGCTATTCATCCTGCTGATGCCCTTCCCAAACGACAAGACGGACGGGTTTCCCCTCTTGAACACTGGCCTACCCTGCTGTAGAGCATCCAGCTAACGGGGCATTTTCGTTGGAGTCAGACATTCGGGATGTTTACACTGCAGCGTAATGATAGATACGGATGTTACCTGTTTGAATAACCTTCTTTTAGGAAGAAAATAGGCAGCAGACTGATAAAATTAAGTTGGATTTCTCAGTGATATCGACACGTTTACTGCCACATTATCCGTGCAGAAATGTTCAAAAGGTCTCTTGACTTTAAGCCAGCAATAACAAGCTCGACAAAGAGCCCTTATTTCACACTGAAATGCAACCAAAGTCCGTGTTTTGTCACATTGAGTGTACTGACTAGCCAGTGAATTAGCATAGAAAATCTGAAATCAAGCTATGTCTGTCTGACTTGAAAATAGCCCCAGGTTTCAACTTCTTTTCAAGAAGTGATTTTCATAGACATACAAAATTAATTTCACATTTTGTTATAACTCAGGCAGTGTCAATTAATCATTAAGTTGAATTTCCTATCTAAATTATTCAAGAAGCTTCAAGTCTCTGACACAGTATGCTATTAGAATGCAGATCTGACTGTTTGGAGAGGCGTTTACTGCACAAAACTTTTTGATGATGAATTCAAATCAAAATTAGCATAGATTTCAATCCTGAGTGTAATCAGCCTATGTGCATTTCAAAGCTAGTCCTACAGAAGAGGCTATTTAGTTCAAATGGAAAAGCAAATTGAAAAACATACCAAGTGCTAAGAAAATGTTGAGAAATTTATAATGAAAGAGTCATGTAAATTAGAGTTATGTTGAGAAGAAAATAGCTGGAGAGATTTTAATGGATTTTTGCAATTTATATTCCTTTAACCTAATAAAAATAACATTCTATGTTTATACATAACTAACCTTTTAGCAAGGCATTATTCAAGAAACTTTTGCTACTGAGAAAACTTTGACAAAGGATACAGGGCATTAACAAATTCAACCAAAGTACTGGGATCTGTGTAGCAAACTAACTGAGAAATTCTTTAATTCTGGCATTCACTATTGGATCCATGGCAGGCCTTGAGCCTAATGACAAAATTTCCCCTGTAGTCAGACTTTAAATAATGTATAGGGTTTTGGTAACAATTCAACTACAGTTACACATGATTTTAAATTTCATTTTCCTACTTATAAGCACCATTTTTCATAGATATGTCAATAGAAAAACTCACATTTTTTATATCCATTCAAATGGGATGGTCCCCAGGCAAACAAGTAATATCTACTAGCATACTGAGCATCTAAAATGACATATTAATTTCTGAGAAAATTTAAAAATAATGCTTTCATATTACACATTATATTATCAGAAAACTCGCAAGCTACATCAAAGTTATGCAGACTATATCTTTGCACTCAAGGCTATTCTACAAAAGTCTTTTCTTGATCAAAGGAGAGATTAGATCCAAACTTCTTATCACTCCAATTCACTTTTATTTGTTGCAATCAAAACATCTTATGAAACGGCCTTGTCAAAATCACTGACTGCAGCAACAGCAATCTGGCTAAAACAATTTGGAAACAACAACAAACCAAGTGCCAATATTGAACTATGAACTTTCAAAGAACATGTCAGCCATGTACATCTGTACTGTTCAGAGACATGGATAACACAAAATAGCCAACTACAAAAGTGATGCTTTCCAATGAAGATGAGTGAGATACGCCTGGTATCAAATGGGGACTGAAAGTTTCAATGGCATGATGATTTTATATGAACGGATGATAACACTGCTGCAATGGTGGGATTGCATGTTGGTCTAGGAAAAGCAGGCAGAAATAAGGCAAAATCTCAAACCATTTAGCTGAGAACTTTTTTGGCAAATGATACAAAGCTCCAACAAGGGAAGAATAAGGAAAACTAAACAGAGAGGATGATAAGATCAAGCTGATTCATATTGGATTTGAAAGAAGACAACTTGAGGACTTGGGAAAGAAAATAGAAGTTAAGATATTCCATAGATTGCTAGTACTGGGGATGAGTGACAATTTGTGGGATAGAGTTTATACTGAGAGAAATGTTTCAAACCATTTGGCCATGTCGGAATTCATTAAGGCCTATCTAAATCTTCTGAAACAGCCTATTTCTGACATCATCATCATCACCATCATTATGATCATCAATCATTGTGATCATCAATCATCACTATCAATTATCATCACTTTCATCATTATAAATCATCACCATTATCATCACTCGCCATAATTGTTATCATCATCATCATCATCACATGAAACAATACATCTAGCTGTTCTAGGCTTCATTTAAATCATAAAGGAGGCTAGCTTGTATATTTTACATTGAGAATACATTGAATTGACCTAGCAAGAGGACATCACAAGCCAATGATGCCTTCTAGCCAGACTCATATCTAGGTAAAATGAAGCAGTTGGTAGCAAGAAGAACATAATCACTAAAAACTGCATGCTAAACTGGATGGATTGCGCTTCAGACTTGTGCTACATCTCCTATGGAAGAGGACATGGAAAACCCAGGTAAATAGAGAGAAATGCTAGAGACAGGACAATGTGGAAAAGAGTTATCTGCAATAGGGACTCCACTTTTTAGTGAATTTGAGTCCCATAAATAAAGTGAGCATTGCAGAAAACCATTCTAGAGAGCCATGACCTGTTAGGGATAGTCAGCCATGGCATTTTGAAGTAGGCTGGTGAGTTCATTTTCTCACCATACTTTACCCCCAGCTTGATTAAAGATAGCCAATCCTTCAGGATGGAAAAAGAGAGGGTGAAAGAAACATGCACAAGGGGGGCTAAGATGCAGACCTTCCACACAGATGTCATGCTCTAGCCACTTTGCCAACAGCCCCCTGGGACCCCATTTACAGGAAGCAAAATCCAGAGAAGAACATGGTTCAGAAGATGTGTGATGGATGAAGAAAAGCATTCTTGAGATAAAGCTACAGCTCATCTTTGAAAAGGCTTTGGAATGATTTTATACCAGCCCCAGGTAGAGCAGAATACAAAGTCTTAAATTTTGGGTGTGTAATCAATGTTTGATCATATAGTCTACTCATTCCATATCAATCGACAATTACCTTTAAAAGGACCTTAATGGGAAATTTACTGATAGACTGAGATAACAGTCTAATTAGATATTGGTTTAAACAATCTAGAAGACACACTTGCAATTGTTTTGATGGTAACTGGTTGCTGGGTGATACAATGTCAAGGGCTGAAAATAAATTACTCAAGGTGTTCAAACTGATAAGAGAAGTCAGAATGATTGATAAGAAATAAAGACAGCCTTTCTTTATCAAAAGCAGGTACAATAGTAGATTGTAGCAGGCAATAGTATATGTCAGTATGCTTATATGATAAAGCCTAGTACATGCACTGCATTTATATAATGTTCTCAAAAGAATGCATGCAGTAGACTAGGAAATGAAAGCTGAACAAGACTGAAAATAGTGCTTCATGTATTGGAATTTTGCTAGGGACCTAAGCCATTTTTTAAACTACTTCTGTTTGGCATTGTGTAGCTGTCTCTTAATCTATGAATACAATAAACTAAAAGTTTTCCTGACTAAAACACTTCACAACTGGCCTACAGATGGCAGCACACAAATACCTTTATAGCCATAATGGTTTGCTACAAAAAATATAATCCTACAAAGCCCTAGTTCATCTAGTAGCTCAATCAAATAGATATGAGTGATAGCTTTCAGAGATCATTTCCACTGCAAGCAATTAACAACAATCTAAAGGATACTTTTAGGGGTTTAAGGACACCAAAAGATTTCAGCTTACAGCTATAGCCAATGTTGTCAAAACAACTTCCAATTGGCAAATATAAAGAAAGCTGCTTGAAGAAATTGTCTTTGGGACAAAGTTTTCAATGAAACATTGAAACTAATGAGTTAAGAATCTTATGAATTGGTTGAAAATAAAATGAATACAAAGATCTAGGTACAACAGGCTATGAGCCAGTGCATAATCCAGCATTTTATGTGAGGTACATAAGTAAAAGGTCAAAACTCATGTGCAACACATACAATGCGTCAATTCAAAGCAGCATCTAAGATCAAAACTGCAAGGTAGGTATCAAGCTGCAAATACAAAAGCAGACATACAGGTATGGTTATTTTGAATTTACATATTTCCCTTAGCATGATGTTCATTGGCAGCAGCTCTTACCTACACATACATAACATGCAAATAAATATGTCTACTGCATTTGAGCCACTTGGCTAATACTGATCATATCAATAAAAAATTAATTTGTATACAGGGTGATAATATATGAGTGCAACAGGCACTGTTGTTACTATGGTCCTTTGTACATGTTGCATAGCTGCATGCAATTTTTAGCAGTCTGGATGACTTCTTTACAGACTGTGCCATTGAACATCCAGGGTTTAACCATAGGCTTTAAGTCCAATGTCAGATACTTTCCCCAGTTTCAAAACTAAATAAAACTCATTGGCAAAGCTCATCTCAGGGACACAGTACGGTATTGAAAGAAACATTCCACTTTTTCAACCTGGAAATCTACATCACTCTCCTCGATATTATGCAAATTAAATGAAAATCTAATTTTCAATGTAGGGAATTCACTAAGAAACGTCTGCAACCTGTTCCAGCCGCATCTCGCCCGAATATTGGCAGGCTATTTTCTTTCGGCTGGGGATGGATAACTAACCGGCATAATTCATATCTGATATTTTTCCTACTTAAAGAAAATATCGGAAAACCCTTCACTGTGGTTGTCAATAACTCCAGACACATTCGGGGAATTTTGTTTATCTAAGTATTGGATAGATCACAATCGAAAGAATCCGACGATTCTGTAAACAGACAGGGTCAACTCACAACTTCTATTAAGCTGCAGAGCCTTGCCAGTTGAGATCATATACCATATCTAAGCACGGACTATGGTTCGTGATGAAACTAACGACTTACTCAGTTTTTTGGTTTCTCCTTCATTCCAGGTGCTAAAGGAAGTGCCATTACTCCCATTGATATTGACGGAAATTTCTGCTTTCGATTCGATCACACGAGCGTTATTGATTCAAGTGCAATCTCGATTCCATGTGGCAAACGACTAATTCAATTCAATGGAGGAATTTAAAACCTTCATTGGTATATTGCAGGGGTGGGCAAACTTTTCAGCACAAGGGCCGGAGTCACAAATTTTAAGTTTTAGAGGACCACACAGCAAGTTGCCAAGGCTGTTTCAAAATTAGATTGTCCCGCAATAAAAATGAAATATATGCTTAGATCTTTTGAAAACATAATCCATTCTTAGCATGGTGAAACTTTACATGTTTATAAAGAGTTTATACGGTGTCAAGCGATTAGAAAACGAGAATAACGGGAGAGTTTTTGCTTCATACAAGTTCTTTATATTATATACTATATTGTATGGTTCCGGCGTAGAGTAAGATCGGTGCCTCAGTCCCATTGGTGGGGGAAGGGGCACAGATATAGCTTATCCTCCTCTGATGGATATCATAATTTCACTAAGCCCCCTCTTTGGAAATCGAAATGATCTACTCTCTTTGCGAAGTGTTTCTATAATCGTGTCTCTCTAACACGAGCGACTACAGGACTGCAGCTTATCGTCTGCGTGTTTACTGAAAGAGGTCGTTGGCAGGAATGCTAGGTGACCATAACAACCAAGAAAAACTGCCCTTTAGATGCTTTGAGTTGATATACTTGGCAGTCTACACCGGTGACTTAGTGGGAGAGGCTTGTAGAAGTAAGAGCAGTAATCGATGTTATTCGCTTGTACCTACATTGAATGGACGTCGGTGTGCTGCATCGAAATAAGGGGACGATTCCGTACAGTGTGAAAAAGATAGAAGAAAAAGAAGCAAGGGAAACCTAGAAGGAATTCCATTTATATCAAGCAGAGATTTTGAGGCAGAAATAGATGTGGACTTGCCACGGCTGATGGATGTCAACAATAGCAATTCCACTCCACTCTATGAGAAGGTGTCAAAAACATATTGTGGGGATCAAGCCACCCTGAGGTTTTTATCGTTATCTAGGTAAAATAGCCATTCGTTTATCCTTAGATCGGTGATTTTTTCATAAAACAGTCTCAGTTGCTTTGAGTTGTTGGCTTGAATTCTTGAGCTGCAGCAAATTTCACAGCGTGAGGATTCTCTTCGGTAACAGCTGTTTGCAAAGAGTTATTTTTATGCAGGGTTCATTCTGAAGTGCAGTGATGACCATTCTGTGCAGTGATGACCAATTCGTGCAGTGATCAATCAGAATTGTGCAGTGATGTAATAAAAATTGTGCAATTATAGCTTTTTAACAGAGCCATTTTAGAAATGTGTCAGTTCCTTTTCCTCAGAAGCCGAAATGATTGGATCATAATATCATGGTAGTAGAATGGGCGTGGTTATGAAGAATCTAAAAAGACAACGCCCATCTTATCAAAATTTACTGTTTATATGCAGTGATAAGAAATCTTTTAGAATAAACCCTGTTTTTATGTATACCTGAAAGAATGACATTTACAAATTGAAGAAAGTGGTGAACGTCGATTGCTGTGTAACATCCCTCTTCTTCCTCTTCATATTCCTCTGGTTTTGATCCCACTTTAGTGGCGTAGCCGGTGCGGCAAAGCTCTCATTGACATCCCCAATAGTCAACGACAAGGCAGACTAAACAAGTGAATTACTATAGTCTGTGCCATCCATAGCAGAAACAGGCATGACGTCATCTGGTTCTGGCTATGAATGACGTCATTAGTCTGGGGTGGTGGGTTTCTCGTTTCTACAGCCGGATACCCCTTATCCCATTCATCTTGAATCGCGACAGCTATTTGGAATGGGCTCAAGCACAACCCTTGTCTAGCTTAGTTACTATGTCGCTGTTGCAGGATAAAATATCATAGATTCAGAATAACGATTGGAAGACTGTGAGCAATGTTATCTACTACAAGGTCTACTACGGTGCACAAATGTTGCTAAATATCAGCTGGTTTCACAGTTTTTAGCTTTGTAAGCAAGCAGCATCGTTCACCTATGTTTCCAAGAATTGAGGGGTCTAACACGGTTCTGAGTATCATTCGTTCTAGGTACGTTTCTTAGCCGATTTCTTAGCTTTGCCACCTTTTTTGGTTGAAGATGCAGGCGGAGGATGGGAACTTTCATTTTGCTCCGATTCCTCATCTCCTCCCAAATTCTTCTGAGCATTAACGACAAGTGTGAAGGCTTTTTCAACGTTCGTTGTCCCAGTTTTTAGATGAGCCAAAGCCATCGCCTCTTGCTCATCAATTAATGGATTTAACCACGTTGATTTACGAACCACCATATTTGTACCCTTAGGCACGTAAATGTGCAGTGAAATTTCCACAACTTCTTTCATGGTAAATTCATGGGTCCACTTCGTTTCTGAATCTAGATGAGATAGGAGCAAAACATGCTTTACTACTTAGCAACGGAAATTTTTAATAAGCGATTTATACGCTAGAAATTACAAGAAACGCAAAATATGTTAACAGAAGCTCTCGCTTTTCCATCTCCTAAAGAGACAGCAACATGCCAAACTTTTTGGTAGCATGACAAGTATAAAAGTTTGTCTGCACGCTCTGTTTTAGACTTCAATCCAAATATTTTTTGCTTTGTAGTTCATTGATTCCTATGACTATCATGCTAGTACATTGTAATAGGGCGTGCCAAAAGAGCCTTCGATGTTATCAAAATTTGTTTATTATCGTGAATGGTTGCGACATTCGAACTGATATTTTTTCATTCCTAATACTGAAACCATCAAGCCACTTGAATTCAACGCAGCATATGGCTAACCGATGCTAAATTCACTGCTTAACTTCGTCTTAAAAGCCAATTCTTCAGCCTGTTTCCCTTTGCATGTTTCTCTGTAATTCCTCTTTTGGAACAGAGAACCAAGTGCACAATTACTGCAATGTTTTGCACTAATGATGAACTTTAAAGGCAATGCCACGGCACTGACAAGAGTCAAAATCAGAGAAAGAAGCCTTCTCCGTTGCAATATTCATTGAAAAATCCGATGACATACTAGTGTAGACAATCCTTAAATTAGACAAATCCATAACAACAGAATGTTAGATTAGGCCTGAACGAATGTTTCGAATGAAATGGCCTCATCATCAGCTTGTCTCGAAATTTTCATTTAGGCCTACTTGACTGTTCCCTAGTTATGGATTTGTCTAAATTAAGGATTGTCTAAACTTTAGTATTATGTAGTATGTCATTCGTTTGTCAATAAATCTTGCAACAGATCAAGAGCCTTTCTCTAATCATGACTCTCATAATCGTCATGGCATTGGTTATAAATTTGCACTATTTTTGCTTGCTTCCTGTTCCAGAAGATCCTACAGAAGCTTTGTCGATTAATTTCAAATTTCTCATCAGTGCAAACCTGGGTGCATGCAGTGTGCAGCATCACTGATTTCTTTTTCTGATGGGTGCAAGTGCAACTTCGTAAAATAGCCACGCAGTTCTTTAAACTTTAGTCCTTCCTGATTTTCTGGGAGAACTGAACGGAATGTGACTTCAAACTCTGAAATGAAAATGGCGCAATGAAAAACTTTTGATGCGATGGCGCAATGAAAAACTTTTGAGTCTTATTAGCATGTACAATGGCTGCTCTTCTGATTCATTTTTAGTACAGTTCAATATCACCCATTACGCCAAACAGAATATCAGACTTACTGGAGACTTTCTCCATGTATTCATCCAACTCAGAAAAGTTGACTTCAACATAAGGATCCTCGTTTCCATGTCTTTTCCTAATCTCCAAAATGTGATGACGATATTTTGTTATATACGATTTGAAGCATGTGGTCCTTCTCAATGCCTGTAGACGATGTTGATAAATTAAGAATTTGCAATGGTGAGACGTGCTTTAGTCAAAGACTATGCTTCTATTATAGATGATATACCAAGGCAACGAGGAAATGACATTATCACTTTGATTCACGGACAGCAGCTGCAGCTGTACTTTTGAAGCAGTTACCTAATGTCAAATGATATAGAAGCATAGTGATATACTCTTCAACGTAGACTTGAGCACTGTTCAAAAGAGCGGTACATGAATATTGTATTGCGTCCCTTGTTTGTCGCTATCGACAAAGTCGTTTCGTGACCAACAATTTCTTAAGCATATTTGTGACCGACAGCCAAACCGGTGTAGCTCACTAGTATGGCTTTTGCTCTGTACAGTGAAATTCCCAAATGTGATTCAGATAACTTAACACTTCGCTTCCAAGCATTAGATTTTACAGTTTAGACAACGAAGTCCATCTAGAGAATTACAATTTTGATGAATGAAGAGTTTTACCGTATAAGGGTACACCATGATTTAAAAGTGAGCTTTGATATTTTCACTAGGGACAGCTCATTATTTGTTCCTCGGGTTGGGGCCGAAGAGAAATAGGTTGGGTAAATGATTTTTCAGGCAGCCTTCAAGTTGGGTAAATAACATCTTTTGTCTTTCAAGGGTTGGGGAGCATATGTCAATTGCTCTATATTGGTTGGGTAACCATTGTTTTTCTAGTCCACACAAGGCTGGGTAACAGAAAAATTTACCCAAATGAAAATTTCTCTTCAGTCCCAACCTGAGGCATAGATAGTGAATGGTCCTTGATTGACGTAAATCATGCTATGAAGTAGTCATCGTGCATGGATTTGCACACTTGAGTTTTGAAGCACAAATCTCATTCCCAACTGTAGTTACATCATTTTGACTTGAAAAAAGGAGAAAATGCTACCAAAAAAACAACGAGGAACATACTCTTTGCCTTGTTAACTTAAACAAATGACGCTGCAGCCAACCACGGTAAACCCTGTCGCAGAAAGTAATCGAATTAATGACTTCTTCATCTCGTTTAATCTACTGCTATTAATTGATTTGAGCTGTTGTTGTAAACTAAATAGAATCACCTTCAAATATCGGTATGCAGATACATGCAATAGAAATTTTTGCTAGCAACTGCTCCTCTGTTTTCTCAATTTTTGAGCTACCATAACGAGTCGCAATAAGCAAAATTATGATCGGGGCCTCGTAGATAATTTCTATGCTTTTATGCCCTTTATGTATTCTTCACAAAGAGTCACATACGGTTAAGAGACTCACGTGTCACGTTGGAGTGGAAAGTCGAGTGGCGTGTTGGTTTCAATCAGCTCACTGAAGTTAGGCTTGGTTGAGTGGTCAAACTCGAGATGGGTGACTTTTTTGGGGCCTGGCCGTCTCTCGGAATCTTCGTTAGACTTGGGGTGTCATACCTGATTGTGGCACACATGTTTGGCTTTCAATGCTAGAATCCCTATAACCAACTTAGGATAAATCAATGAACAAGAAAGTCAATTGTAAAATTGATATGTGCATACTTTTGAATTATTATTGCTGCTTGTAACTTGGTGAGCTTCTTTCCTTTTCCTCGCTTACCACCCCTATTTGGAAAAAAGGAAGGTTATGATATAGAATTGTTTTAGTGAGTTATATTGGGGAAAGGCCAAGGTTGCCTATACAAAGCCCCAACGAAGGAAAAAAGAAGAAAGCGAAAGGGTAAGAGGAGAGAGAGATCAGATGAAGTTTATTGATCTTAGATTTGAAAGATGGCAAGTTGCAAGATTCAGTACGGAGAAATTGCGCTGCTCCTCTTAAAGAATTGAATAAATGTTTGAATAGATGGAACCCAATTCTAGCGTAAGATTGTTGCATCTAATGTTATTTAAGTTGAATTGAACGGAATTCAAACAACTCGAGAGAGAAGAAGATATGTCGACGACATTTTCATAATGTATACGCTGCAATAATATCAACTGGACATCCAAATCATGATATTTACTTGATATTCTAAAAATCAAATTAAAAATATTGATTAAGCATTAGGTGACCAAAGCATCTTGTTGCAGCTACATGGATTTTTGGTTACTCAGAAAGCTACTCTTCGGGCAATAAAATTACAAGAAAAGAGCTTTGGAGGTGTGGAAAACCATGTTTATTCGAATCTCGTGTAGTCCTGTGAAGGAATATTGCCAACCCAATGTCTACCTTTTCCATATAGTGCATTGTATTAACCAACAATGCAACACAATCCATGTTATTTATTTTTTTTGTCATCTCACATCCACACCAGAAAGGAGATGCCTTGACTCACATCTAAATCTTTCAATACAGAAGACGTTAAAAGCATTGGCTAATGAAACATACTCACTGGTAGCTCCAATAACTCCGTACCTTTCTTAGCAGTTTTCCTTCTTTTATTTTGTACAATGCAAAGTTTCCCAAAAGAAACGTATTTATCAAGGATCCAAAAGAAGATAATTCAATTAGAATTCAAAACTAACGCGCACCCCCCCCCCCCCCTTATTCCGCTGCATTTTCTAAATTTATCGACTCTGAATGATTTACGTAACCATGAAATTCTTCAAGCAAAAAGGAAGACGAAAACAAATATGGTCATTCCTACGTCAGACAGTCCTCATTATTTCTCCTCCATCTGATTAGAAATAGTCACGGACCACCGACGATATACCAGAAATATCGTTCCTCGTGTTATGCGTGGAATTCATGCATAACTAACAACTCCCTGTTGCTCCACCTAACGTTCAAATTACCTTTTGGATGAGCTTTTGCTTGTTGAAGTCGGATTTTGCTCCTGGTTTTCTTCCATGGTACAAAAGTACTGTCAAAGCAAGCAACTTTCTATTTCCATAATCATGTTGGCAATAGTTTAACAGAAAACGAGTGCTCAACTTACAGAATCCGCCTCAGCAGCTACAAGTGAATCACGGCTAACAAAACGTCACAATTGATCACGTGCAAACTGAAATCATGATGCGGCCACTAAGCGAAAGTTTACCGGTTTCCAAAACCTGTGACGAAGAGGAAGCTGGGCATAGCCGAGAAGGCATGGAGTCGTGGGTCAAACGAGCATCTTAACAAATGGTCAAGTAACGCTAGCTTTGTCTAGGAAAATCCCAAATGTAATGGATGTACTTGTAATACAATCACGATAAGTGAATGCGGCTTTCGCGAAAATGCTTTGACGCGCAATACGACCTTCTTCTGGTAGGAGAAGGGTCCTCGCCTGCTTCTTACCCATTGCGAATGTAGCAACAGAAAAAGTACTAATCAATTAGGCGGATCGTCTCAACCTGGGTTGGTTTGTGTAGTCCTGTAAAGCATTGTAATTTTAATCGACATAGAGAGTCTCGAGTAGATGTAAACTAACTAACTAACTGGAGACCGTTGGGTCGGCGTCCCCCTTGGTGACTGTCCGTATGTGGTGACGTCAATCCGGGCGGTCCCTGCACAAGATAATTGCGTTTACTAGAGTCAGTGCGAGTCATATACGCATTGCTAATCCACTAAACATGCATGCATCAGAAAACCAGATGCCAAATTCACATTTTAATTGGTTAGGGCTATTCACTGATCGTTGAGGTCTTTCGAAATTGACGAACTCAAAAACAGCAGAAAAGGATATGCAATTTACGTAGCACCTGCTCCAACTCACGTAATCTTAACACTTGATGAAATCCAGTTGCTACATGGTAACTTAATACAGGATCACGTGCTACATGACAAAACGCATTAAGACACCATACGAGCCGTCAAGTTCACTGAGTTTCATTTGAGATTCGGTTTGAAGGATTTTCAATAAAGGCAAAATGCACATGTGTTGTAGCTACATGTAATCACAGCCGTCAGGTTGGCATGATTGATTCTTATAACTAGCAGCAAATCAACCTGGGATGACAGCAACGAAAAGGCGAAATCGATTCTAGACAAAACAATCCAATGAAGTAAAAACATGCTTATCAAAAAATTCAGCTTTTAGTATTGTTTAGCAAATATACAATTATATGGCGATACAAATTTGGCTTGAATTCAAAATACATGTATACAAAGTTGTCGGAATAAATTTTGGCCTGCCTCACCTCTAAAAATCACCATCATATAGGTATGTTGTCTGGCGAAAAGTAAAACCTTGGTTCTTTAAGACTTTCACAGCCTTTAGAGATTGGCAAGAGATTTAACGAGGCATTTTTGCTTTGAAATCAAAAGGGATTTAATCGAGAACTGTTCTAACTGACTGACATACGGCCAAATCGACTGTGTTACAAAGCCCACTCTGTTTTTCGTTTCCAGCACGGCTTTTCATTTCGTATTACCCGATCATTTTTTCTTCTTCATGCCAGATCCTTTACTTGCTGGCTTTTCTTTTAATTTTTCGAACCCGTTTAGTTTGGCATCCAATGGGAGCAGGTCAGGCGTAATTGCTCTCTGTTCCATTTCAATCTTTTCCCGTTTCGCCGCACTGACAAACTCAAAAACCTTCTCCAGATTAGTCGAATCGTTGATTTTTTTCGACAGTTTTATCATCGCAGCTTCATCGCCGTCCACGATCGGGTTCAACCAAGTAGATTTTCGTGTGTCGGTTAGCTTCGTCCCTTTTGGCACGTAAATCTGGAATGCGATTTCGACAACTTGCGCTTTCGAATAGTTGTGCTGCTTCATTTCTTCAATACCTTAAAAGTGACAAAGCAAAATACATTAACTCAAACATTCTTGTTGGGGCTTTGCATAGGCCAGCATGGCCTTTCCTCAACATAACTCATTAAAAAAGAATTCTTCATGACGAAGAGGGACATTTCAATAACCTTAAAAATTTATTGGTGCAAGCCACTACATGATTGATGTAGATTTATAGGCTGGTATAGATTTCTACCATAGTATCAGCTGCAAAAGGTCCCCTTGTCATAATACTACAGGGGATTGCAGATGTAAAAGATAGGAATGGATAGCTGTCTAACAAAGCTTAGAAACAGAACAAGAATTTCGGAATCGTTCAAACAATTTGAAAAATAATGATTACACGGAAACGAGGAGTCAAGAGTTTCATCCATCCATACCGGTAGCGAACAGCACTAAGTCGCCTCCAGGGATACGAGAGAGTGCCAAGTCCTCAAGATAAATGAGTTCTTCATACACCTTAAGGCCGTTGGTCGTACCAAAATTAATCATCGTCCAAACATTACACCAAGGAAGTTCTTTACATATTGATAGCTCTTATCAGTCTGGTCTCGTACTTTTTACGCCAAGTCGTACAAAAATTAACCATCGTCCAAAAATTACACCAAGGAAGTTCTTTACATATCTATTGGTAGCTCTTATCAGTCTGGTCTCGTACTTTTTACGCCAAGTCCTATTTACGCCAAGTCCTATTTACGCCAGGTAGTATTTACGCCAAGAAAGAATCAGTAAACCGTATTGCATACTGAATTATGAGTCTGGCAGCGATACGAAAAGCAAACTTTCCCACATTTTCTCGACACTGAATATCTTTGAGGTAGCTTCCCCTTTTCTGCCTCACCAAAAGTGCTTTTGTGGTTAGACATGACGGGATATAGCGTGCAGAACCTGAGTCATGCGTCAATATATCATCAATACAAGTAGGGAGAGTACATTTCAACATTTCAATCCTCATTTCGACTTCAAACTTGAATCATCAAAGTACAAAATGCCTTTCCTACATGTTTCTGAGAGTCACTACTAGGTAATGAAAATACTATACCAAAGCATATGAAGCATCCAATATATTCAATAACAACAACAGGAACAGATATCTACATCGTAATCGTGTCTCTTAATTTGCTTGACATGTACAGGATGGCAAGGGATTAGTTTTCCTAATCGGTGCAAGTACTCACATGGTTGACTAGTGGGAAAACCTCAAACCTCAATTCATCGACCCCAGGCCGAAACAAATAAGGACTGCCAACGGCCCAAACACCAGAGAAAGCTTTGATTAACCAGTTGCTATACTGATACGCAAGCAAATCTCAATTTATTTAGCAGTTATTGGTTTTACAAATACACTTAAGTTAACAAGAAATCTGACTAGGAATGCCAAAAATGGTGCCGACCATGGCGTTGGAAGAAAAAATCTGGCCTGCACCGAGAACGGAACTTAAACTTTAAAAAATACAAAATTCAATCTAAAAGAAAGGGAAAGAGGGCAAAATGAAAAAACAAAACAACACGCACTAACTATTTCAAAAAATTCAACATTTGACAAAGATGAGGCCAAAGGAAAATGAAGAACACATTCAGCTACAGGATCAAGAGGGATTGTTAGCTACACACCAAGCCACAATTGTCTGAAGAATGCATACGAAATATGTACCTTCGATCGCAAGGTTAATTGCATCCTCGATCTCTTTTCTTGACGGATGATGTCCACAGGCTTCAAAAAACTTTCTAACATCTTCATACGTGAACACTCGATCATCTTGTTTGGGTTTTCCATTCGCAATTCTATCGTATTCGATCTCATATTCTGCAAGCAAATGTTACAGTTATTGCATAGAAGAGCGTATATTACCAGTAATTGAAAAGATCTGTGGTCTTTGATAACAATTGTCCATTATTACTATCACAAAGATCAAATTCTATTCTTATGTTGATTAATGTTTGACGAAGCATTAAATAAAATCTTTATGATGACAGAAAGGTTTCTCCTTACTGTTGCGCTTCTCAATGTAATCCAGAAGCTCGTCGAACGCAAGAACGGCCTTCGGATCTTTAACACCATGCCTTTCCATTATTCGCTCAATGTGTGCTTTGTAAGATTTCAAGAAACCGTTGAAATCTAGGGTCCTTTTCATCGCCTACCAATGAAAATTTGACTTCAAATTAGCGATCCATCAATAAAAATGGATTCACTGTTCAATAGTTAGAAAATGTTCATACATTTAAGTATCAGATACAAAGTAAGCCAATTTGAGCCGAAACGTAATAAAAGTGTCGAAGCGAACATTCCTTGAGAAGTACCACCCCGAGGTAAAGGATTGCTAAGTCGGGTTGCCAGTGGCTTTCCGCGCCGCACTGCGCCACATCCCTAACCTGACAGCAGCTACCTATTTATTGCTGAGTGGACACAAAGACGGTATCCAGAAACGGGAAGGAGCCTGCCTCGGACTCAGGGCCACTGCAATACTCATGTATATAGCAGATCAGACATCACTGCTTTAAAAGGTGCTGACTGGAGAAAAATGAACCAGCTACAGCTAATTTGGCAGGCCAAGGGAAGTTTATACGTAGCAAAAGCATTTATTGCGCTGATATGAATACTTACTTATTATGATAAAAAACCTTAAATAACAACGAACGTTGAAATATTCTAATTCGTTTTTGTATGAAGATATAACTGATGAAGGTGATTCACAAAAACGCTGTTGATCAGTGGATAAGTTGGCCCAGTGTTTATAGCATACCATTACTGTGCTGAAGGTATCATGGTGAGCAATGCTGGTTTCTGTTCCTTACTGCCTGCTATTTGTCCACCCAGCGGTAAATGGGTACCAGGCCTGAAGCTAAGGAACGGACAACCTCATCTTACAATTCCATGGATTAGGATGGCACCTCACGGACAAGGTGCTTCCCAACGCTTACTTTGAGTGTGGGACTAGCATTTACTTCACAATAGAAACATCAAAGTAACGAGAGAATGACATATGCAACTCAATAAATCATAGAATTACCGGCAGACGAAATTTCCATGCAATGAAATTCCGATCACAGAAGGTGCATTCAAACATTTCGTAACACAGGAGTTGATGAATTTAAAAGGAAAAAAGTACCTTCTCCTTAGCCTTTTGATAAAATTTTCGGACGAGCCAACCACGAACAAACCTACGATAGGAAGGGACAATCAGGTCAAAAATGTTGATGACCAAACATAGATATTAGATAAGAGCGAATTACCAATCCATTAATAGATATTAGTTTTAGGTGTACTGAATTACGTTCACATTCTACATTTTACAGCACCTTGATTCCAAGAAGGTAATCCATGTTGAATTGCAGAGAGTTTAAAGAAACAGACAAGATGACGACATAGAGCCTTTAAGTTTACATCGTTTTTAAAGGAAATAGGATGCCAACAAAACAATTAGGAAGAAGCTGCACTATTGACGGGTAGCATTTTCCAAGGGAATTGTAAGACATTCAAATTGCTGCAGATTCTTGAGCAATGTAATTTTCATCCACATTTATGAGAATTTTGGATTTGACAGCTGGTTTACGGTACGAGGATTCGCCAAACGTGCAATGAGTTTAATCATTATTCAGAAATCCTTTGTGGGACGAAACATTATTCGCGAGAAATGCTTAAAAACTTGACAAAATCAACGCCTCCAGGTATATTGACATTTAAATATCGACTGCCCAAGAGGAACAATGCGACATATTGGTAAAATGGAAAATATCATTCGACAGAAACCAATCGCAAATATCACTTGAAACATGAACAAGCAAGTAATGAAAAAGTCATCACCTTTGAATGGTTATGGCAGCAATTTTCATTTGCGCCTTGGTCGGTCCTTTATCGTGAAATATGCTATGGTTGATACCAAAAGGCGATGTTAGATATTGCAGAATATGACCTAATGATTATGATGCGTTATTTTTACAGATATCCTACGAATGACGAGCTCTGTAACGACGAAAAATTTTCAAAATATCGCTACTTAGTCGAGAGGGCTAGTCATGAAAGCATTTTTATAACTGGAATGAGGAAGAGCAGTTGTGCATCCTCCTGAGCATTAAATGGACGAGCATGAGTGGGTGGATTAAAATTTTTGAATTTTTTCGGCCAAGAAAGTGCATAACTTTTCCCGAATGAATACTGAGCATTATGCGTCTTTAATAAACGCTGCATCAGTGGTTAGAAGTTTTCTAATCGTGTGCTAAGGAGCATTTAGCGATAAAAAATACTAGAGATGGAATCTAAAGATCTCCAGGCAGACTGAGAAATGATTCTACACTCTTACGAAAGAAGTATGACATACGAGGTACTCACTCATAAATTGCTTTTGATGCACTAACTTTTCTCACATGTTCATCTTGTTTTACTTGTAGTTTTGTAAACCTTGAAAAGGGATGGCAGCAACTATCAAAACGGAAACATGTAAAACCTTGCCTTCTCTAATTTTCCAATCATATGCAAAAAATATCAAGGAAACAGTTTTCCAAAATCAGTAATCGAAGACGGTTAGAAGCGAGCAACATAATATAACGTTTCAATGAATTGATTGTGCTTCCCACAATTTGCCCCAACAGCATTGAAACAAACATTACACTCCCTTGTTCGTAAAAGCAACATTCGCTTTGCAACAAACATAAAATTTGTGATGGCCACAGATATCAAATGCACAAAGAAAAACAGCAAAAGCGCAAACTTCATTTCCAAGTGCACCTAATTCTCTGCCAAACCAGTGCCACGCAAAGATTCATGAAAGGAGAAATTTAACAGACCGGGGAACGGAAATATTTAGGCCTATCACGGTGAGTACTTACTGTCTACTTCGCGCTTGAACTTTCATCGCTCTTTCGTTGTCTTTCTTCTTTAAATGGTCTTTATAATGTTTCTCCCATCCTTCGACATTAATCTGGGGACTCCTTTGGCTCAAGTTTTCCTCCATCAATCGTTTCCTTGCTAAGTAGCCACGCATTGAACTAGAAACAGCGAATAATCCAATCTTTAAAACATATTCGACTTAATCGAATGCTTGCCATGCAATCTGAATAACAGGGCCATCTGCTTTAATGGTAAGAGCACTTGACTCTCGGTACATGCAAAACCCTCATTACAGAAAAGTCTGGTTAACATTAAACATTTTTGTGCTACCCCTTAAATTGACTTGATTTCTCTCTGTCTAAGTTCTTTCATCGGATTCATGCGAAAATAACAGTCACAATCTCTTACGTTGCTGGCAAGCTCAAAATACCATCTGGAAGATTTCACAAAGCAGTGAAAAGACTGACCGGAACGCTGCTACAGGTTGGAACTAACACTCATTTTTCATCACTGATGATTATGTAAAATGCCTTTTTAAACGATCTACCTCTGTATTTTAACAGCTGCCCTCTTTTGACGTTCTTTCTCGGCAAATTTTAGATCTCGGGCGTACTTTCGGGCCATGTAGCCTCTGAATATTCTAGGATGAATTTATGCAGAAAATTGAAATAGCATATTAAATTTTTATTGTATAAAGAGAATGAGAATTCTTCACCTTTTACGTTAAAAGATCTCCTGCTTGCGTAATAAACCTTTGAATAATCCAGACCTTCTATCATGCAAAAGCAATCTTCCATCCATTAGCTCTATCTGTTAAAATTATTTACCTATCTCTGCTATTTTCTAATTCTTTTTTAGAAGCACCTATAATTATTCAAGTTAAATACAAATTCATATAAGTTTATATATATAGATATTACAAGCTAGCCCTTGCTTTACAACTTTCCTGACTCATAAATTCAAAAATCTACGTGCTTTTTTTTAGAAAATCAACTAGACCAAATATGCAAGCATTGATATTTCGTATAAAAATTATCCACCCAAACTGGAGCTTCTCCTGCGACTCCGCCTCGAAAGAAAAGATGGAGAAGGAGAATAGAAAGCAGAAATATACCTCTGAATGTCAACCGCAGCATTAGCATTCCTTTGAAGCTGGTAATCATCTTCAAGAGACGGCTAAAAATGAAGTTAATTAAATCACAGCAAGAGAAAGAAAGCAGGATATCCCGCAAACTAGAAAAATCTATAAAAGTTTCACTCCTGTTATTGCTAAACAATGATGTTCTATTTCTTTTGTCAGTGAGTTATGTTAGGTAAAGGCCACAGTGGCCTATACCAAGCCCCAACAAAGGAAGAAAGAAGAAAGTGAAAGGCTAAGAGGAGAGAGAGATCAGCTCAAGTTTATTGATCTTAGATTTGGAAAATAGCATGTTGTAAGATTCGGGAACGTAAGAAGAAGGCAAGATGTTCGATATATTGCATGCTCTTGGGATGCATGATGATTTGTGAGATAGAGTTCGTGGATTAGGTAGTGAAGCATGGAAGGGTATGAATAAGCTGAGCTTCTATTGGTTCAGACACGCCACAGAGGGACTGGAATAATATCCCTGATCTCCTGACAGCAATGCCCGTGAAAGTATCTGTAAACGATGGAAAGATTGTAGGCTGCAGCTAATGACTAAAACAGCTTGATGGTTTAACATGGAGAAAGCTCTGACAATATTGAAAACTAAGATACGCTATTTCTCTAAATTTGAGAATGCTTTAGAGTAGTAGGTATTGACTAGAAATATGCAAACACTATTGCGTTTCAGCATATTAGCTTTAATAAATATCATGATAACCCTAGCAATGCCACATGAATAGCAAACTCAATTCCAAGCTTAGCAGAGACCAAAGCACGGACCCCCATTGCTTGTCTAGGGAATTGCATTTTTGAGATAGTTTCCCTCTGCCTTCCTCACCAATCGCCCATTTTTGTTGTGAACCGCGCAGACTGGAACACACAACCACTGCGTCACGAATTCAAACACTACACCACGGCACGGCCAAGGTCACAGGATAACATAGTGTGGATGTGACCATGGTAACTATGGAAAAGGGCCCCATTTTATATCCAAAGAAGTTTACAAAACCAAAACGAAATTAGCATGCGCTGAATTGAATCTGAGGCTCGCATCTACAAAGGAAAGGCGCAACTCAAATCGTAGTATGTTTTAGTGGCAAGATTCTCCTTTATCTATCTAAGATGGTTATTCCATATAGCCTTAAATCAATTTATATCAATCTAATAACTGATAAGTTCATTACATCTTTAAAAACAACTAAAAGGTAAATGCAGGCCTTATAAAATAGTGAAATAGATTTGAAGCGGGCATCGAGGTTAGCATCAGGAAGGAGTCTTCTGAGGTCTTTTGTTAGAAATTTCCTCAGCTTTTGAATTGGACGAAAATAAACGCCTATACCTTGGTACGCTCAAATATGGAGGGCAATTGGAGATTTGAATACCATAATCTTGGGCATTCGGAATTAAATGCATCAGAAATCAAATATTGCCTAAATTTACCCAAATCATGGAAAAAACCAGCCAGTTTTTCCGCTGCCAAAGAGAAGTTGGGTAAGTGGCCGAGCAGCTCCTACAGCTCCCGTCAGCTGGTTGAAGTTAAGTGAGTTCACAATCTGGATAGGCCACCTCTTAGAGGTCTGATCATGCAACTCGCCTGGCCATGCAGAAAGGAAGTAAAATAGGGGCTCCATGTCTGGCTGCGAGTGGTGCCGTGGCGCAGTGGTTAAGCATGCGGACTTACAATACGGGGGTTGTCAGTTGGAGTCCTCCATGTGTCACTTTTAAAACGCCATTCGTGAGAAAAGCAACGGGAAACCACCTCCTGAACTCCCTTTCCCTAGAAAAAGCTCAGCGCCCTGTCTCTGGTTTCTGCTACGCTCGAAATCAAGTATGCAACACAGCAGCAGTCTAGCTGCAGCATGCATAGTTGGCTTGAATCAGCTTTGAATAGCTACAAGCCCCTCCAGACCATTTCAAAAGATTAATGGAAATTCAACTCACGTTATCATCGAAGCAGTAATGCGAAAACTTGTTGACATCAAAAACTCCTTCCACAGCTTGGCCGACTTGACCTCTAGAAGAAGGTCGGACCGACCTTTTCGAGTGAGCGGATCCAAGTCTGCTTGACGTTTTTGAGCAGGCTGAGACGGGACGACTCGTGTTCAGTAATGGCGATGAAGTCCGAGCGATTTCAGCGTGATGGCTACCGGGTCTGCTTGCAGAGGGCACTTTGGCTTGAACTTGAGGCGTGGAAGATTGAGATGCGTGACTGTGTGACTTCTTCGCGGGGACTTGTGCCGACTTTCCGCCAACCTGAACAGCATGTCCCTCGGCTTTAAGGGGAAAGTATCCACCTACAAGGAAAACGGGACTTCTTTTTCGCGTTTTTTTACCAACACCTGAATAGTAAAACTTGGGAGCATTACTAGCCTAGCAGCACATCTTCTGACTTCTGGTTACTTAAAGGTGGGGTTCGGCGATCCGCAATCGGCAATCGGCAATCGCATGCGGCTCTTTAGCGCCGCCCTAGTGGCTTCCTGAAGCTTTTTAAAAAATGCTTGAAAATAGAAAAATATATCGCTACTATAGATGCATACAGCATGTGTTGCCTTCGTTATAAGGCTGATATAACGCTTCTTATTTTTTGCGGCTCCCGACTCATTTTTGTTTGTTTTCTTGGTCCAATATGGCTCTTTCAACATTTTGGGTTGCCGACCCCTGCTTTAAAGGATAGGAATCTGGCAGCTCCTGCTGACAGTTTTCATGCTATCTATGCAGCATTTGGAGGTAGGTGCATGGACCTTGAAGAGCTAGGCTTTTCGAGCAATCTCCTGGTCGTTCCTCTCGATTAATTCAAACCCTGTGGATCTCATTCCTCATCACTCTAACTGAAAATGGATCTGAGCCATCCCTTCCAATTATAATTTTGTCCCAGACAGGACTGGAATCCCAAAACATACAGTTTCAAGTGAGACTTCTACTACTTTCGCACTATAGCAAAGACGTGGTAGATGAAAACATATCAATCCTAGTCGAACCATGCAATATCATTCTTTTGCTTATTAAAGCCACAAAAATCGTACCGTTATACTGATTGAGCCATTCTAATTTGGAGGTGTCGTTTTG
Organism: Pseudorhiza aurosa; assembly: GCA_964026355.1. Lineage (NCBI taxonomy): Eukaryota > Metazoa > Cnidaria > Scyphozoa > Rhizostomeae > Lychnorhizidae > Pseudorhiza > Pseudorhiza aurosa. Next base: position 4,752,178 of record OZ032114.1, on the reverse strand, counting down.
ATCTATGCGTGCGTTTTCTATCGTGTTATGAGATAATGCATTTTGTCCTTGAACGCCATGATCCCGTTCTCTATGGTAAGTTCTTCCATCCGTATTGGTGGCAGCGGAATGCAGAGTCACAGGAATATCAACGTCAAGTTGTCGAAGGTGATATTTCGGTCTGTAGGAAGAAACAGCATGTACACAATTCTTAGAGATTTGCATGAAAAAGGGCGCTATCTGTGTACACACTTTTTGATGAAATGATATCATTGCCGCCTTTATACGTAAAAAAATGCATAGACGGACAATTTTGATAAGGAAATGTTGCCTCGAACGAAGGGCCGTTGGGGCTCATGGCGGATGACCAGTTTTCGGGTGTTTGCACGTTTCTACTTGCAACCGAATAGAAATTGCATCACAGTAAAATTCAACAGAATTCCACTCATACGCAAATGAAGGGCAATCAACGCTAAGATGAAGCAAGTTAATAGATCCGACCCCGAGGGCATTTGACGTCACGAGAATGGAGAAGGATTCATCCAACGCAACATTGCACCTATCGTTTAGAAAAGGTATATTTAAATGTCCTGTTGCGATAACGAAGGGCATATCTTCAGACTTATTACACAGTTCAGGTATTTTCACATACACACGGAAATTATACGATGGGTAAAGTATTTTCATGCTGTGCTTCTCGACACTCCGGCAACGTTCGACCGATAGCAGTACGCAAGGAGGCGTCTGGTCAGAGTGACGCAACCGCAAGAAGGACCGGTATGAAGCCAAGCGAAAGCTGCAGAACATTAGCGACAAAGCTGAACGCAAAAGCTAACGTGTTCCTAGCGAGTAGCCTCAGGGCTGACTACTCGGACGATGACGTGACAACGTCGAGCGAAACGCGCCCCAAAAACCCCAGTCCACCAGCTAATGCTGGCAGTGGGACGAATGCAGGAGAAGATAACTACCAATCACTAGAAGGAAGCTATGTTGAGGAGTACGATCTCCATATTGCCTCCACGATACAAAGTCAAGAACACTCTATCAACATGGATAATGTAAGTACTATTAAGTAATAAGTATCTAATAGTCGCACAAAAACCTGTTTTGATAACTACTAAATGATAAAAGTGAGCTACATTGGGAAAAAAGGAACCATGGTGAAATGGTAGCAAAATTTCCATTAGACCAGTTGTCTATTTTCAACCAGTTGAATAACATTGCAATAGTTTTTTTCATGGAGTAGACAACAATATGGCATTATATTACTCTGAAAAACAAGCCTCATCAAAGACTACTTCTGGTTTTATGTAAATGATTTGAGAAGCATTAACTTTAACTTGTGACTACTAAAGCCAAATAAAATAGATTGACAGCTTTCACAATTTTAAGATGACTTAAAAATATCAGAGCTTCATATTTGTGCATTGCACGCATCAAAGAATCATTTTTTTCACTTACAAAAGGCGCCAGTCACCAAATAACTGAGGAATTGAATGTGTACAAAAATATGTAATCACAATAGAATTTGTCATCAAATATTTCTACACTGATGAAGTGGCGCAATTTTTCCACTGATGGGTTGTAGGTGGCTACAGATAGGATTGCGCTAAACATTGCGAATTAAATTACATATGCTTTTTTGAGAGGAGTCTGTGATAAGATTATCTTAACCCTTCAGACTGTGACTCGTAAAAACAATGTTGAAGTGGTTGATGAAAATATTCAATGCCAAGAAGAGGGACATATGCATGAAAAATTGCCTAATGAAGAGCAGGACTTGCAAAAATCGAGAAAACTTGAAAGTGAGATAACTTCCAATTGTGAAGCAGCAGTTGATGGGAAAACTGAAATGGATCCTTGCAATGCTGAGTTCTCTAGTAAGGGACACGAAGGAGGAAAAGAAAGAGACACTCAGGATGATACTGGTATTGATGATGATGATGATGATGATGAATTCAATGAATCATTCCTTGAATCAATCCAAGCTATGCAAAATGCTGGGACATTCGATAAGAAAATAATGAATAGAAACCAGCATGCAACCCCCAGGGTCTGGCTAGGAGACTATCAAGTCAGTTTTAAACCGGATAACCAGTTCGTCGCCAGGCCAATGGCGGCTTACAGCAGACATCTCGTCAGCGATGTAAAGGAGAACGAGAGAAAGATCGATCAGTACTGCAAGGTCACAAGAACAAGCTCCTATGCTGAACCGAAGAGGAATATCAACAGCGTGACCAGCAACACTAATGAAAAAAGCTCGCTCTTACTTGCTAAAAGAACCGAAGATGTTTGGAGGAACCTTAGAACACTCACAAATCCGGGCGACAAGGACGAGTTTCTTTACACTGCAATGCCAAACATCCCTGAAGAAATCCCTACAAGTGGCGGAGAGACATCATACATTAGGTAGGGTAGCTTTGCGAATCTAATCAATCTCATGTTTCCACGCACTTTGATCAAACAGTCCACATTTTCAGCATGTTTATCAGTGACAAAAGAAGAGCGAAGAACAGCGAAGAAGAGTAGAATAGCAGGTCTCAGTAGCAGGTGACAATGGGACAGGAGCTGTCACGTTCCATCTAAGTTTTACAGATCCAGCTTTCAACTATTCCTTGTTGTTATGATATGCAATCTGTCGTATTGTTATATGTCATCAAATATGCCATGTGATCCTATTTGTAAAAATGACGGTTGCATTTTGGCCTGCATATACAGTGCATATCAATGAAAAACATAACATGACAGAGTGGCCTAAGCAAAAAGACTATCTCTTCTAAAAGCCGATAAAAATATCCCGAAGAATGTCAGATAGATTATAGAAGCCATTTTCAAACAAATTTTTCGAATGCTTTTGATAACAAATTCAAAACGAAAAGTTTCAAAGTCTTCCGCCATAGCATCATTTACTTTTTACAATCCTCAGACCATCGCCGATTCCTCAGGAATGTCCTAGGAGACACCTTACATCGGAAATCGCCAACAACAACGACCGAAAAGTCTCATCTTGCGATGACAACGTAGATGCCTTCAATGATGACGTTGATCACTATGACGATGACGATGATGACGATGATGATGATGGTGATGGTGATGACCATGAGAGTGGGACTGACTGCTCCGATGCAACTGTGCTACCTGCTCTCAGCGAAGTTGCCCGGGTTAGTAGGAGCAACATAGAACAAGTGGGTGAGGCATGGCCGCAAAGCGCCAGGACCAACTTCCAGTGCAGACATGGAAGAAGTAAATCTTTCTGCACTTTATGCAATCGCCCAAGAGGAAGACACGGGAGAGAGTTCAAAAAGAAACAAGATGAGATGGAAAGAAAGAGGCATAGAAAATTGAGATTTTAATGGAGGAAAGAGGTTTATTTCGGGCAGGTAAGCAGTTTTGAATGCTTCAATTTTCTCTACCTGATAACACTCAACGCTTCAAACAACACAATGGTACTGCAGATGAATTATGTTTCACTGTGTTGCAAATGGTTGGAGAAGGCAGCCATGGACCACCTAGCCTAGAAGTTGAAAAGATACTCAAACTAACGGAAAATCAACTCCTCAAAATACCATGCTTCTCTTGAGGTCCCACTGGTTACTTTTTAGTGAGACATCTTTGTTAGGGATTCCACTGATAGCTATAGTTGTTCAATAAAAACAAAAAAAACAGCAAGATAGAGATGATCAGACTGCTCATATGATGATTAATCTAAAGTGTTTAGAAGTAAATGTGACTTGGACCTAATCTGTAATGATTATGTACAATTCTTCAGAATGCAGTATAAAATAAATGGACGTTTTCAAAGCATTTATGAAACTCCAATCGATATTGGAAGTCGCATTCTTCGCTGGGTTTGTTATAGGGGCAGTTAAACGCAATAATGCCAATGAGCTATGAAAAGCAAGGACCTCATATCGAAACTAGAAAACAGAGTTGATAGATTAAAGGACAGAGAAGAAGAGAAGACGAGAGGGAAAGTAATGGGGTGAACATTTCTTGACACCTTGCTTCAACGAAAGGTTATCCCTTAGGAACTGTAAGAAGGCAAATGGGTTCCTTCCCCAGATTGGTAATGCGTTTAGCGCTTCGAATTTAAGATCCTTTAAAAGCCATGACTTCTTTGAAATGATAGGTTCCGTCAAAACTGATGTATGGATTCTTTTCTAGAAAATCATAGCTCAACTTGAAAGAAATTCGAGACGTAAACTGGACAACGAAAAATTAGCATGACTGCATGTATTGGCAGGAACGCTGTTAGGGACTAGGGTATTGAAAGTAACTTATTCATGTTGAACTTCAAAGTATATGCATACTAGCATATAAAATTGACTGAGATTTTCAGTGCAGGTAAGGATTATTGTGAGTCAAGGTAACAGTTCTGTGGCATCTTGTGCAATGTGAGGTCTTATGGCCTCATAAAGAGCTGCAGAGACGTTAAGGCAGTCTGCAAAAGCTGCTAAACGTGGGGTGAATGAACGCTTGGTACAACGATAAGACCTGACTGCAGGAAGGACGATAAACGTCTGGAGAGGTCGGACTTTGATCGTCTTTAGTCAATACGCTTCTCCTCACGCAATAGGCCTGCTCACGCGAATGAAATGTCGAAGAAGTTATCGCCCTGAGTTGAAGCACCAAACAGTGCATGAGCTGGAAACCTGATTACTTCTCTGAAAGGAATAGCGCGCATTTCTTCAGAGAAGTGTCAAGAGAATCCGGCCACATTGCTTGGCTGCAAAGCCTGGGCAAGGCTCGAACTGAGGACGGGATGAATAGACTGGCTTCAAAACTTGCTACATAGCGATCTCTGGTTGAAAAATAACGACTCGGCTTCTTCTCAAATGACATGGTTCCTCATCGTACAACTGCTCAGTTTTAGGTCTGGGCGAGCACTAGGTTGAACTCAAATAGAGAAATGCTAAGCTGATTAAAAAAATGCGACTCACTATATCCCCCGTTTAACCTTTATGCACACCAACGATGCACTTTAGAAACAACAGTAGCTCGATGTACCACGAAATGCCACTGCTGTTACTTGACTCATCGATAAACTTGCCAAGTATATTTATCAAACCGGATTCATATGTAAATACACATCTTCAAGCGTGCAATGTAACTACATTATTTCATTGAAATTTTGTCGATTTTATCTGTCTTATCTCAAACATTTTTAACAGCAATGAGATTCTGTATACGGAAAACTCAATATCGGTGAAGTGGTATAGCATAAGTGCAAATACCTTTTTATTTCTGAAAATCCAGATGATGAGCCTGCAGGCAGAGAAGGAAGAACATGTCATCTCAAGATCATACCAGGTTAAAGTAAGAAAGTGGTCGGAAGAGAATATCAAATAAATTTGAAAAGTCATACTCTTGATATAAATATACAATCGTGTGCGTCCATGTTCCTTGACGAAAACAGTAAGGATATGAGTATTGCGTCCACATCCGTTCCTCTGATGTTCCCTTAGACGATCGGTCCAAGAGCAGTGAAAAATTGGGTTCTAATGCGAAACACTGAACTTCAATAGAAATGCATGTTTGACTTAGTCAAAACTTTTACAAAGTGCTTAGTGCTAGGGAAATATGCTTTGTTGTGTTTCTACAGACTGAACTTCGGCGGAATCTAGTCAAGCAATTCTTCAAACGAAGACTCCACCCATAAGCTTTCGGAGAATTCTCATGAATAGTTCAACAATACCATTATGAAAATAGAAAATAATGGAGTAAGCTTAGGGGGATCGTATGCTGATCAGATTCAGTGATAGCAGGTCTAAGGTGTAACGTTGAAAAGAAGTTAGAGGTTCTTACTTGTATCTTTCTCCAATGGTTTAGTCATCTTAACGTAATTAATGGTGTCAACATTATCGGTGTCCGGTGATGCAATCCAAATAGGAACAACACCACTTTGGCCAGTCATTCGATCACTGAGATTCAAAAAAGACAATGCACTCATAGAAAACATGCTGACGGACGTAGAATACAACCAGTAAAAATGAGCTGAAATTCTGGGAAAAAAGGTTAGAATGATAGGAACAATTGGAAGTAAACGGCAGAATAAGAGGAAGTTTACAAAATAGAAAACAGCTAGAAGAAAAATCTGGGACGATAGGGATAATAGGAATGTCCCGACTTTAAGGCATGCTGGTTCACGCTTTTGGTTGCCCTGTCACATCTGCTTATCCAGCAGGAGGGGTGCACCTGGTGCACAGCTGGGGGTAGCTGATGTGCAGAAAGGAACCGGCCATCCTCTGTCGCAGTGGTGTGGTCCAGCGTGGAAGCTCTCTAACAAGGTGTTCACCGATTCTCATTTCGAACATGGGACTCAACACTCAAATTGACTAATGATGCGAGTTCCGAAATTGGCCTGGATGAATAATCTGTAGATAAAGAAAACGCGCTTGCATACCTTGATCTTCGATCGGGAGCACCAAGGTGCTTGATGATCATGGACGATGCTAAAGCCTTGGTGTTCATCATACGGGGGTCTTTACTCTGGAAAACGGCTTGAGGAGCCACTGCTTGTGGACGAGTCTTAGTGTTGTCAAATCGGCGGTTATTGCCCAGCCTAAAAGAAAGTTAATTCAGTAGTAGTGTGGAAATTCCAAAACGATTCTAAAAATGCGCGAGATTTTCTCGTCGTAAATATTGCTTTCATATATGACACTAACTGGATATCAAAGGCAGATATTTGGACAAATAGAAGCCTTTTTAGTGTAAACATGACTTCTAACTATCATAGTATGAAGCGTTCTATTGAAGTACATGCCAATCAGAATGAAAAATACGATGGTGGATGGCGAAGCATTTTTTATATGATTCTTCCTAGATATCAAAGGTAGATATTTGGATTTTGAGAAGCTCTTTGCATATCGAGCAGTGTCCAGGTCCTTCCTCTTGTTATGACCACACTTCATGATTTCTACGCCTTGAATTACAGAAAGCTGGCGACTCTCCTCACTTTAAGTGAAAGTTAAGCTGAGGGGGGATTCGAACCACTGATCATCGGATCAATGAGCAAGAATCTTACTACTGAGCTACCCTAGCACCACGGCGAGGCTTAAGTCTAGATTCAATTAATTTTTTTGGTTGAATCGAGTGGTAGGCATACAAAGCTTTAAGCACATCATTAGGAGAAAGCTGCTGAGAAAAAACTAGTGAGCGCGATACTGCTATAACACTAAGCGAAGAAATTTCGATGCATGAGAAAGTGATAGAATATCTATACAATTGAGACATGTCCATCACATACAACTGAAACATGTATATCATGTACAACTGAAACATGTATACCATATATAACTGAAACATGTATATCGTGTACAACTGGAACATGTATATCATATACAACTGAAACATGTATATCGTGTACAACTGGAACATGTATATCATATACAACTGAAACATGTATATCGTGTACAACTGGAACATGTATACCATATACAACTGAAACATGTATATCGTGTACAACTGGAACATGTATATCATATACAACTGAAACATGTATATCGTGTACAACTGGAACATGTATATCATATACAACTGAAACATGTATATCGTGTACAACTGGAACATGTATACCATATACAACTGAAACATGTATATCGTGTACAACTGAAACATGTATATCATATACAACTGAAACATGTATATCGTGTACAACTGGAACATGTATATCATATACAACTGAAACATGTATATCGTGTACAACTGGAACATGTATACCATATACAACTGAAACATGTATATCGTGTACAACTGGAACATGTATATCATATACAACTGAAACATGTATATCGTGTACAACTGGAACATGTATATCATATACAACTGAAACATGTATATCGTGTACAACTGGAACATGTATATCATATACAACTGAAACATGTATATCGTGTACAACTGGAACATGTATACCATATACAACTGAAACATGTATATCGTGTACAACTGAAACATGTATATCATATACAACTGAAACATGTATATCATATACAACTGAAACATGTATATCATATACAACTGAAACATGTATATCGTGTACAACTGGAACATGTATATCATATACAACTGAAACATGTATATCGTGTACAACTGAAACATGTATATCATATACAACTGAAACATGTATATCATATACAACTGAAACATGTATATCATGTACAACTGAAACATGTATATCGTGTACAACTGGAACATGTATATCATATACAACTGAAACATGTATATCGTGTACAACTGGAACATGTATATCATATACAACTGAAACATGTATATCATGTACAACTGAAACATGTATATCATGTACAACTGAAACATGTATACCATATACAACTGAAACATGTATACCATATACAACTGAAACATGTATATCGTGTACAACTGGAACATGTATATCATATACAACTGAAACATGTATATCATATACAACTGAAACATCTATATCGTGTACAACTGGAGCATGTATATCATATACAACTGAAACATGTATATCATGTACAACTGAAACATGTATATCATGTACAACTGAAACATGTATATCGTGTACAACTGAAACATGTATATCGTGTACAACTGGAGCATGTACATCATATACAACTGAAACATGTATATCATGTACAACTGAAACATGTATATCGTGTACAACTGAAACATGTATATCGTGTACAACTGAAACATGTATATCATATACAACTGGAACATGTATATCATATACAACTGAAACATGTATATCGTATGTAGATATCATGCATCTTGCATATCATCAAACGTACCTTGTCAGTTTTTTGACATATGTTTTGTTTCCAAAGCCATCTTGAGTGTATCTAAATTATTTCAAAAATAACGAATAGGGAGAATAAGAATAAACAAGATAACCGAGAGCTAATGGACAGCTGTTTTTCTACAGGAAAGGAGGAATTATAACGAAACCTGCAATTTCTTTAGGAAAGTACGAAACCAGTGATTCTTCAACAAGTTGATCAGCATTCTCAGTTCGTTTTCCTTAGCCAAATCTTGGTACATTTTGCAAGGTGCGTTAAAATAAATAAAAGATCGCCATATTCACTAACTGGTATCTGATTGAATCTGGCTCAACTGGTCCCGACACCTTGTAATGTTTCTCTGCCTTCATGGCTTTTTCTTGCGGAAAGTGGACTTTGTACGTCCTTGGGCTCTCTTCTGGAAACATAATTTCTGCCTTTTTCAGTTTCTGCTTTTCAAGATCAGTCTTCATCCCTGCATTCGGTCTGAAGAATAAACATGTATCTTATTTACTATATGTAAAACATATCTTGGCATTTCATGCATAAGGAAAGTATCAATAAAAACAATTACCAAAAATTTTAGCGCTGTCCATCATCAGGAAAATCTATTAGCATTTATAAACACCTCCGATTTGAAATACAAAGAATTACAATGAATATCAATTATCTAATATGACATATCATAATAAAATATGGTATGATATAATGTAATATTGTGCAATGTTATATAATACGCTATAATATTATATGATGCAGTATAATGTGATAGGTATACTGTAATATAATACGTCATGAGATAATGTGATATGATACAATGTAGTTTAATATCATGAAGTATAATGTAATATGGAAAATATAATGTAATATGATATGACATAAAATAATATGATATAATATAATGCAACATGGTATAGTATAATGTAATATGATTCAAAATAATATCATCCAATATGAGGTAATACAAAATAAAATGGTGCCATACTTTCTTCTAGTTAGACCGCAAATCAGATCAGATCTAGTGAGATGAAGATAAATTTTGTAACGAAATCAAATATCACAAAATAGAATGGAGGGGATACCACTGAAATGCTATCTAGGAAATACCTGAGGTATCGTCGCGGGCTAAGGCGATCCTGTGGGCTGCTATTAGGGTAGTTTGGTGCACTTGGTCTTGCGTCTCCTCTAAATTCACTGCTTACTTGCAGCTGAAAAGGAGAATGACATATTCACAGTAGATATTGAAAATTAGAAGTGATCATTTTCTCTAATCAAGGCTATTTAAAGTTTGAATTTCAGCCTGGTCTCACAATGAGGGTGGCATCAAATAAGCGAAAAGGGCTAAAATTTCCGACTAGCGTTGGATGAAGCATGCTAGTGGTATCTCGAACATCTAGAAATCAATGCATACAAGAAATTTGCGTCGGTTTTTCCTTAAGATTAAAATGCACTATTCTTGTTCAGCTAAAAAACTAAACGCAAATTTTTACATCGACGATTTGCTCATTACTGGGAAGACGAACTCAGAAAAATCGAACTGAACTCTGCACAACGACTTTTACAAACATGTACCCATAAAATTTTATCGACCCATCTTAATTGCATTTTAATATCGTTTTTGAGAGGTTTGATAAAGCTGATCGATTTATCTAGCTCATCTTGTAGTTTAATTATTCGTTCTCCAACGTTTGCAAATTTGCAGGCCTCGCAACGCAAATATTAAGAAATCTTGCAAAATTTTGTTACGAAACCAAAGACGACTTAAAATTCAATACTGCAATGAAACCACGAAAAATGGAACATATAATCTGGGTTACAACTGGAAAACCATATGCTTACTTTGGTACTTAGATACTTTGATTAGGTTTATGGATTCAAAAATCATCAAATATAGAATCTTTTCAGTAAAAAATCTGGCATCGATGCCATGAGTTAGGCAAAATTAGAGACTTCTGTAGTAGATTATTAGCATGGGGGAAAGAGCTGCTCTCAAAAAGGAACACATTTGAATTTCGATTTTCAGTCCTTACAAAATGAGTAAATGAGATCATACATTTCGGTCTAACTGTTTAGGCCCGTCTTTTACAGTGCGTGAACGACTTCTCCTTAAAAACCATTGGGAAACTGGATAACGAAATACGCGTTAATATCATGGGCCTCTCGATTGAAATCGGTAGGTATCCTGCATCTTCTTTCCGATGAGTGTCAGATGAAAAGGATAAGCTCTGAAATGCGATGCATTTTTTTCCAGACAAACTTTTCGATTTCTTTAACATGAAAAGTGGTTTTTGCAACAGCTGCTCAAATGAAACTTGAATCATTCACTTGAATCTGTCCAGTGAATATTTGAAATGGCAATACCCCGATTCACAAAACAAGAAAATTTCGAATACCTGAGAGGATATGGGAATAAATCCTATGCTACCAACTTGGATGCGCGAGTTCATTACGTCAGAACTGAATTATTATAGAATCTTGCATCGGATCCGGTCAGGAAACTATCAAAACCTTCCCTTATCACAGCTTTCCATAAAAACGTGTTTCCAAAGCTGCTCATCCCATGACAACAAGGCTGCTTCAATAGCTACACAAAAGCTACTATTTTCACACCCATTATGGCTTCTATAAAGACAGCATAGCCGTTGTTTTCGCTAATGTGACAAGATGACTGCAGAGACAGAAATTATTCAATCAAAATCTAGCATTGAAAACAACGCTGAATCTCTGAGGACATTCGCTTCTCAGACTAGTTACCCCGTGAGAATGGGATGAACTAAACAAACACTGACAATTGCCATGCGATGGAATATCTAAAAGAATTAAGCTAAAGCCAAGAGGACTGAAAGAGGATCCCGCAGCTTCGCAAAATTTGCTTACTAGGATACTAGGATAATATAGATGTTGCTTTAAATTCTGATTACATGCATACTTAAGTGAAAGAATTGAAAGTAAATACTTTTATCATAGCCCATATTGTAAAAGCTTTAACATTGAAATTGGTAAAAACGATTCGAAAAGTTTCATTCTACGAATTTACGATTTGGTTCCCACTTTAAGGAAAATTCTCATACAACTATGGGATAATTTAAATTTGAAACTAAGCAAAGCAACAATAGAGCTCGGTAGTTTGATACAAGAAGAATCACAGCAAAAATCTCATGATGAGACAAGACCTCTGTCTAAAAATGCATATCAACAATTGCTGTCGTGAGCACTTTTAGCAAAGAAGGATTTTGTTGACATTTCACGTAATGGCAAACCAAATACCATTTTCCACAATTGATTTAGATATGACTGGATAAAAGAACAGGGCAAAGCTGTCACTGTGGCCTACTCCTTACACAAGAAAGTTTTCAAAACAGAGTTTCTTTCAAACTTTGGAATCTTCCACTGCACGGTGCTATAGACGGCAGAATATGGTCTACAGCTGCAAAATATGCATCATGCAAACTTTTTCATTTTCACGGGGAAAATAACCGCATTTATAATTCATTCTGTAGGTGTCCTTGGAAAAAAATTTACACTCTAAAATATGCTGATTTCTTAAACTTGCAAGATGCTTCGTTTCTCAATGCAATATGTCTTCTGGTAGCAAGAAATCGATGAATTTCAAGAAAACTGAACAACCTGGACTTACCGGTGCCTTCTGTTCCAACATCTGCTGACCGATTGGAGTCACCATTTCTAAAAGAGCATGGGTGCTTAGACCTTGCTTGTTCCTGGATGAAAAGAATCACATATTAAACAAGTTTAAGCTTAAAACAAAGATGGCGACACAAAGTGAAGCATTTTCGCCATCTAGTCTAATCTTTACCAGGTATCTTACATTAAACTAGATTCTGCGGCAGGTGTTTTTAATAGTCCTATTTCAAGACTGCAACTTCAACTCTGGGAAAGTTTCACAACCAAAGAATTCTACTGTACATAGATATATATCATATATAAATATATAAATATATATATATATATATATATATATATATAAATATATATTTATATTTATATATATATATATATTTTTATATATATATATATATATGATAATTTTCCACGGCAACTGCAGGAATGTAAAAAGGATGACAATGAAGTAGTTGCTTGACATTCAAACTGTTTTTTGACTCTAAATGACCTACCGAGATAGAAAACAGCATTTTTTGAGGTCAAATAAACACAAGCATCTAGGTCACCGAGTACTTATGAAAATTTCATAAGAAAATTTGGATTTTAAGTTGCAACAAAGTGGGATCTAAATTCAGGAATGTGGTTGATGATAGAGCCTGTTGATTTGAAGAATGAAGCAGTTACTTTGAACAAATTGCATGTCGCTTTTATATGGTTTTGTTGGAGAATTGGATATATGTCAAGGTGATCACTAGTTTAGCAGCATGTGTTACCCAAATCTGGTTAGCAACCGATATGGCGGTAGGAAAATCGTCAAAAATACTTACAAGCCACTATGCCGATCCAACTGTGTCTTAGCAACCCTGTGAGGACCATGTTTTGATGAATAGGTAGCTGAAATAAATTTTGGCTATGAACGTTGAGTTAGACAGAAAGAAAGAAAAATAATGACGAAGAACTTCATAAGACTACAACAGGCGACAGAAGGACCTAGCCAGCAGAAGTACACTGTTTGCCATGAATAAGCAAAATAATATGAGCATTCTAGGCAAGGAACGTGAGATTCGCATGGCATGTAAGTATGTATGTATGTATGTATGTATGTATGTATGTATGTATGTATGTATGCATGCATGTATGTTTCTTTGTTTGTATGGTATGTATGAATCTATATTGATACGATCGCCAAAGAAAGTGAGAACTTTTACATTATAGCTGCATCCCAAAAATTTATAAGAGTGCTTATCTTTGTTTACATGCCAAGGGAAATTCATCAATTGCATCAAAGAAAATATCATCGGCAGTACCATACAGTTCTTTTGAAAGATGTCAAAACTAAGTTGATATACTTGCCAGCTGTTGATAGCTGATACTTTGCTATTAGATGGTCTTAAATAGTCCACTGTCTAATTTTCTGTGGGCTACAAAATGATTATCTATAACCGAGTTTTGCAGCGTTCATCCCTGACAAATACATCATAAATAAAATTTCTAAAATGTCGTTTTTAAAACTGAATGCTATTTTTGAACATGACGTTTAAGGTACGATGGGTGTGAGGTATTGGAAGGAAGACTACGTGACCATCGGGGCAAAAAATACTTGGTTAAAAAACAAAGTTGCAATAAAATGTTCTAGTGAAAAATGAAGAAAAACCGAAATATTACTTGTTTGCGCCGAACTTTCAAATTTTCTCCCATCATCACCATTCTGACTTAACTTTTTCCTCTCCTTCAATTTCTGGAATTTTGAGTAGCTCGGAATATAATCTACGTTCTGCTGCCCGCAAGCAAGTTCTGTTGAATTCCCTGGATTCGTCTCTTTGCCATTTTCACTAATCGCGTTACCGTCGAAATGCATGGCTGGCTTTTCCTCTCCTGCAGATTCTGCAAGCGGTTCTTCTTCGAAGCTACTATTGCGCGCTCTATGGGAAAATTCGTCGATATCATCGACTTTCTCCTCTACCTCATCAGAAAATTTTTCATTCGATTTTTCATCCCTTGACTCTTCAAACCTTGCATCTTGAACGACCTTATCGCCATCAAGAATCACTCTGTCTTCATCGATTTCCGATTGATATTCACAAGCCGGTAATTCGTCTTCAAATAGAGCGAATCGATGCAGTGTATCATTGGCGCTTCTGCATCGTACAGTCTTGCTGACCTGCCGAGCTTCAAAGCTTTGTAAACACTCAGGTATCTGTGTAGATTTTCTCTGCTCTCCAGTAGAGTTGTAATGTATAGAGACCTTTGAAACGGGCCTGAAATTAAGTTATAGAAATGCAGGTCGGCCTTGAAACAATGGGTGAATGAAATCCTCTGTGTTATTGAGATCGCCACAATGAAAATTTCCAACTAGCCTTCTAACAATCAAATTTTTAATGCTTCTGAGACTGGAGTGAGATTCGTAATTCAAAGTAAGAATAGAGAGACTGAATGCTTGACGTTTGAGGATCAAAATGTGAGCAAAACTAACACATCGATAAGACTAGCATTCTGCTGAACTAAACGTCTTTCAATGGAGAAATATGAGATAGAGGGTGAAAAGGTTAACTACATAATCTTGATAGCTCAATGAACTAGTGAAATTGAGCTGAATTTATTTACAAACATTCTGAATACTGGGCGAATAAAAAACAGAGAAATTGCATATCGGATCAGTCTACAGATTTTGGGCAGTAGGAGAGCTTTTGATAGAGCCACTGGGAAAACAAAGGCAAACACCAGAAACTGCAAAAAACTACCAAGAGTCTTACAAAGCAACAACTCATATGCTGGCTTCAACACTTTTCAATAGTTACAATTTTCTAGGCACACTTTCCAGCATCCTTTGCATACATATTGAAATGGTAGCCTTGTTTTCGCCAGAAGGACATGACGTCCTTCAGACTACATCTTCTCAGCCTGGCCATACTTTTTCCTCAAAGCATAACTTAACAACGATATGCCCTTGAAGACAAACAAGCATGACGGCTTGATCGCAGTGCTATTATCTGCAGTGCAGATATGCTGGCAAGAATGATGCTAGCAAAATGTTCTCAGATATTGAGTGCTTACGACAAGTGCTGAAGTGATTGGACTGGACGTTATCTCACAACCATCCTCCAATCGACTACGAGTATATACTTTGCAAAATAAACGTTGCTCTATCAAGTATTACGAGTATCACGTGATATTTCATTGAATGAGTTTGATTGGCTCATCAGGGGGATACGGCTTTGTACTATTCCCGCTGTAAATTCACTACTTTAAATACCAACCGTTTCTCGACCCCCTGCACTGCAAGACCATTTATAAGACTCAATGTACTACCATAAAACGTGCAGGAAATCCAGTGTCATTACATTTCAAAGGGCATTAATAGTGTATTATTCTAGACGGCCATTGGCAACTCAGTTGTGCCACGGTGCAAGAGAAATGGCTTTGAATGCTTGAAACGAATACGATACTGCGCTGCGATATCATGTTGACTTGCATGGAATTCTCTCGCAATTAATCTTTTTTGCTAAAACAACATTCTGAAGCGAGGAAGATTGTGGGAGACAACTGGGAATATAACTGTGCGAAACGTGAGGTCAGGCGATTGCAGAGATTTTTTTATCTTGTTCAATAAGGAGTGTGGGAGTGCGCAAGAGGGGAGGGATTTTTCATACAAGGAAGAAAATTCCTTCCTTTTCTAAGCGAAGTCTGCCATGAAACAAATATAAAGTACACTTTGAAAAGGGGGAGGAACGCAAGGCCTAATCTTCAAATGCCCTACTACTCATTGGCAGTTCTTCACAGTTCTTCACAGTTCTTCACAGTTCTTCACAGTTCTTCACAGTTCTTCATAATGCTCTGCTCTCTAGCACGACACGTTCCGACGGGGGCTAATTGGTAGCGGAAATTTGCATAGTGTTTAATGCATATATCCATTGTGATGAATATCCCGAGTTTGGTACCACACTCTTACATACCTCGGAATGCTGTCCACCATTCCATGAAGCAACAAATAAAGGTCAGAGGCGGAGAGGAACTGACCGCCATACCTCACAGTGCAGCGTCTCAAGATAGTACCTCATTGCCAAGATGCTCCCCAAAGCTCGCACGGACCAAGGGGCATAACTTTTTTTTTGCAAACAATTTTCAGCTGTTTATGGTGCATTTCTATGCTCGAAATTAAGTCAGGTGCAAATTATCCAGCGGTTACAAATCATTTGCAATCTAAATTTTTACTTTATTTCAACTTTGAACCAAAAAGAGAAGTACTGGAGATAGTCAGTTCTTTTGAAAAAGTATTTGACTTACGATTGCATGGCGTCCTTTTCATTTGATCCACCTTGCCTTGATTTCATTAGGTTTTTCTCTGCTCTTGAATTGACATCAATCTGCAAAGCATACAAGCTAGCTAAGGTAGGCGATGCGATATAGCACGCCAAAAAGGGAGTTTTCCTTCGTGTTAACCGATACGGGTTACCACGTATGAAGAATCGAGAACGAAAATGAAATTGGTAATGGGGGCCACGAAGAGAATCACAATCAGAGAGCTTCCAGGTGACATTTTCATCTCATTCATGAATCGACACTACCTTCACCATTGATGAACCTTTAGATAACTACCTTAGAATTTTTCAGGGCGAGCTCTTCCCATTCTAAGCTAAACATGGGAGAATTAGGCTTGATTTATAACTTCAATGGGGGATAAACAACATGAAAACATGCAAGTTCAAGACACGGGAGATGTAATAATGTAGTTTTATAAAAATTTGTCAATGGAAACGATGGTATCAATTCATTATGAAATTAAAATGCGACCTGAAATATTCCTGATTATGAGCTCATTGTGGCCTTCACTGTTCCATTCATCATTAGGCTGCGATTCCCAAAATGTGAAAATGAAATGAACCATTCGTGTCCTTCTTTCTTCTCCTTTGCCGCCTGCCACTATCTTTACTTCTCTTGCCTTTCTTGTCCCTTGCATTCCTTCTCTTTATCTTTCCCTTTTCTGCTATCCTTTTCCTACGAGGTTTTATTCCCGGAAAGCAAGCTCCTCGCTGTCTTAATTGTTTGAACACCTACTCTCTGACTTCCTCTCCCCTTGCTGTCATATTGTCTGCTCTATTCCTTCCTTCCCCCAGAGTCAACCTTGGTCATTTTGTCTCTGGTGCTTCGTTACTAAAGAATCACCAGGGAAAATACAAGCTCTGAATGCGAGCAAGGGAGAAAAAACAACATGATTGCATGGTACTTCTGAGATCTACAGTCGCGTGACAATCAATGGAAAATTGATGAAATTAATGTGAATATTACCATAGCATGAGGCGGTGCAGTATCAGGACGCTTGCTAAACACTTGTCGAGGCTTCAACGGTTCATGTGTATAGTCATTCAGGTCATCAGGAATGTCTGGTGGAACCACCCCATCGATCCCTTCTATGTTGAGACAAGCTTTCTCGTTAGCTTCTTCGGCAGCTGCGTTCATCTAGAAGGTAATGTTTTGCTACAATAGTGAGAAGTTTAGAAAGAAAGACAGATACGATTAGTTGACATTTAACTCAGTTTGAAATGCAATGCTTTTAAATAATCTTCGTTAAAACTTAAGAAAATAGGCAGAACTGGTGCTAGGTGGATAAGTTCATTGGGTGAGTATATCTGCAAATAGAAATACCGGGATCGCTTTGTTTAACTAGCTGTCCGCCAAACTCGCCCACAATTTCTCATTTGAAGCATTGCAAGTTTTCGCTCACTGTTCATACTCTGAAGTAGCTTCACATAAAAATTACAGGAAAAGAATGCGAATCTCTAACTGAAGGCTGAAGAAACCCGACAGCAAGATAGTCAACCTGAGTTTGGCTGTGACGTTGCCTACAAATTTCACACAACAAAACAGCGAAATGATATTGCGTGATAAAGCTAGGACGCTCCACGTACTATAGTGACGCTGAAAGATGCAGAGGGCAAAGCGACATCTGTTGGGCATGTGTCTACATCTTAAAACGTCTCAAAGTCAGATGCAAAAACAAGAGCTAGCATCGTCATGACCAAACTTAAAATGCAGTTGGAAAAAATTCCTTACGTCTGGCGAACTCATTCTGCCTCTGTCTGATGCCGTGTACGATGTCTGCGGCCTTCGCCATCTCTGGGCGTCCCTCGTTGATTGGATGTGACGTAAAATTCCTGATTTAGGGTTGAGGGAGGAAGACGGTCTGTATTTCAATTGTTTCGAAGCAACGTGCGATTGGCCCAACTTCTACAGACAGACACAAAGGGAAAGATAAAAGTGGAAGGAAAAAATATAGGAACGGAAGATTTTCAAGATCACTTTTTCCAGGATATGCAAATATTTGTGTGCAATCAGGCAAACAATGATGAATTTATTCATTAAACTTTATCGCCGTTTTACTTGCAATAACCGCATCTGATTCAATGTACTTCCAGTTACTCGAAAATCAAAAACCTCCTGTTATTACAGTTTCATTTATCAAAAGAAACGAAAATTGACAAAGGATTCTGTGATCAAAGTAATTGAATTCTAACCTTTCTAGATTTACACAGCTGTGTCTTATTAGTAACATACCACTGATGAACTCTCTGCAGATCCTCTAATTGGCTCTGTGAATTTCGCATGCTACATGATGTAAGCATGTCAGTAGATAAAAATTGAACTGAAAAGGGCTGCTACTTAAGACTTTCTTTATACAAAGATGAGGTGATGTCACCATATTAGATGTGATCAATGAAAAACTAACCACAACATAAGAAGAGCTACATTATTAATAATGCAAAGATCAATGACAAGCAAAACTGTGAGAGAGAGGGAGAGAGGTTGGCATGATTAAAGAAACTGTGTTCCAGAAAGAAGAGATTATGCATGTAGAAAGATCAAGAAATGACTTGTGCACAGTTGAACAGAAACTAATAACTCCCTTGCTTTACTAAGCTTCCTAAAATTTCTTAAATCTTGATGTTACCTTAATTCTATTAATACCAGCATGTCTTGTTATTGACAAGAGAGATGGAACATTTTTTTACTTAAGGGAATATCATGCAAATGAGCAGCTGCCCGATATAAGATGTGATCTTAAAAAAAACTGGGTTTCCGATTTTGAAAAACCTTTGAGCGAAAAGGAACTGCAATGAAAATATATCACTAATTCTTGTCACAATTCAGAAGCCTCCACGTTGGTTTCCCTGGACATCAACCGCAAAAAGTGATATCGACTCATTTTTGTCGGCTCGTAAAAGATTCTGCAACCACTTTCCATCAAAGCTCATTTGAAGGAAAGACTCGATGAAGAAGATTGATTCTTGTCTGTGAAATTTTCTATCATATAACCAGTTGCTTGCCATCAGGTTTCATTGAAAATGTTTAGAGCATAAAGCATTATGAGGTTAAAGATTCCAGGGTACTTAGATGCAAGAATGAATTCAGCAGTCTTCAGAAAATATTGAATGTATTAACCTCTCAAGTTTTCACACTTGGGTATATCAAACAGTGGCCGTTATACATGACGATGGAAGCAAATGAAAGCGAAGAATGTGTAATATTCTACAAACCTAACAATCTCAAGTAGCATTTTTATCAATACTGAGAAAAATGGTTTCTCGTACGTATCATCACTATCATATAGATATGGCCTATAATGAAGAGAGGGGAAATCAATAAATTGTAAATATTAGTAAAAATGTTATGAAAAATAGAGATTGTGCGTAAAAAATTGATTTTAATGTGTAAGTCTTGAGGTCAAGAATTTCTTTTTGGATTTCTCAGCCAAACATGAATGTTTTCAAGCAAGCTCTTAAAAGTATCAGACATTTTTGATAATTTACAAAGGGGTATTTTGTAGAGAAAACTTTAATTCTTCACTTACAAATACAAAGAGGAAAGGCACTGGCAAATCTTGTTCACAATATTGTGGCTAACCTTTTCATTATAAGTTGGTCCCTGATGTTCATGTTTGAGATGGGATCCAGCTTTATTTCTACTTACGAATCTAAGGAATTCAAGTAATACTGACAGCTGTCATATATCATTATCTTCATAAACTTAGCCTGGTAGGCCATTGGTGTACCCATTTCAGTACAGCCTCCCTCCACCCCAATTTGTTTTCAGTCTTTCTTGTTGTTGTTTTCATACTTTCCTTGGTCCAATCTTTGATGTTATCTTCATATATGGAAGCGGTCAAAATTGAGGACCCTATTATGTTTGAACCTGAAGATTGCCTCATACACTGTACCTCATGTCATTTTCTCTTTTTGATTTTCCTCCACTGGCTGAAATTTTTGCTTCTTCCATATAGCTCTGGATGTCCCTCAGCATTCTTTTGTATTCATCATAGGCTGTTAACTAAAAATGGGTCTAAAGTTAATATCAATAATTCTTCTATATTGGAAAACACCTTGGAACCTGCAGAGGCACATTAATGAATTCATAATATAAATACATTTGAATGAAAAAGGATACTTCAACTTAGTATAAAACTTATGGCTAATGGACAAAGGCCACATGGTAACCGAGGTTCCTGGACACCTGGGTGAATGGGGCAAAGGTGAAAATGTGTCCTCATGAGTTCACATTTGCCTCCCTTGTCCTTTTGCATGCAACATTGTGTACAAGAGTTTGAGATGGTTTGGCAACAAAGGGGAAGTGTTGCAACGATGGAAAGCATACCGTTAATATCAAATGAAATGATTTGTTACAAATGCCCGCTGTGTGAGATTTCACAGGCCTTAACCAGCCACGTCCTTGCCTGGCTGGAGGGATTCACGTGTAGACCTGTTTCTTGATACGTATCGAATCCCATTCATAATGCAGAGGTTTACATTCATAATCCTGGCCTTACTATTGCGTGATTTAATTAGACTTACTGATCCAATACAAATTAAAACGGAAAACAATTCCTACTTTGGTCTTAAAAACTGTAAGGGTGAGTTTACGATGATGATACCGAGAAGAAAAAACAAATCATCGATATAGCATTTATTCGTATTTCACCATGACTATTTACACAAGACTGGAAACAATCTTATAGTAAGGCCTACTTCCTTTTTCGT
Source organism: Pseudorhiza aurosa (assembly GCA_964026355.1). Taxonomy (NCBI): domain Eukaryota; kingdom Metazoa; phylum Cnidaria; class Scyphozoa; order Rhizostomeae; family Lychnorhizidae; genus Pseudorhiza; species Pseudorhiza aurosa. Next base: position 4,730,793 of record OZ032114.1, on the reverse strand, counting down.
TGATAGGCAGGTTATACCAGCATTCCATTTGGCATTTTGAAAAATTACAAGATTAGCTATACAAATAGTCAAAATAGGAGATAATCTATACCTGGGAATTTCTGAGAACTCTTAGTGATCTCTCCCATTCCAGAGAAATCTCTCTGTATCCTACGCCTGGCATTTCGTAGAGTAAGTTCCTCTTGAACTGTGATTACTTCCAACTTCAAAAGAGCAATCGACGTGCAGTTGCTGTATAACAACAACGCCTACATAAATAACTCAATACCCGCAATATACGTCACTCAAGAAAGACATTGGATTATTTGCGACCATAAAATCAATGCATAAAAAGTCTTTGTTGTGTTTTAGTAGAAAAACCTTGCGCACATAACAAAATCAAGATTTATTTACAGACTGCATAAACGCCATGACAATAAGAATTCATTTTTATATGTCATATGTCTCCTGTAGGTATTGGTGATGCTTGTGTATGGAATTTTTTTTCGCTCCCTGAAGACGTGCAACACAACATTAATTAAATGGGCGTTTAGAAAGCTTCAGATGGATTAAAATGAGCTGGGGCTCTTGTGTGAGGCGATTACTCGCTTGCAATTGAGCTTAATCGTGTATGATTTAAAGGATGGAAAAACCTTCAAACAGAAGTTGTTTCTCGAAGTACGCCTAATTCCCTAATAAGAATTCAGAAATTTAGTGCAAGGGGGCCTTTTTTAGTTGCTTATGTTGGGGAAAGGCTCTGGAGACCTTTGATAAAGCTCTAGAAAAGAGAAATAGGCAAAGGTAAAAGAAGGGGAAAGAAGATCAAGTTTGTCGATTTTGGATTTAAGAGAACACAAATTGTAGAATTCTGGGAAAGAGATGGAAGTTGTTGATTGCAAGTTCTTGGAATGAATGATAATTGATGGGATAGAGTTCGTGGATCAGGTACTGACATTCGGTGAGAGTATAAGAGTTTTAAACTGTTGTTCCATTTAAATATCGAACGAGTGCTTTTTGCTATTTAATCAAAGTAATAGCCGACAAGTGTCGTTTCTATAGCTAAACGTCAACAGATTTGTAAATCCAAGGGCTGATGAAGGGTTCGCACTATGGGAGAGACTTTGTAGAAACAATAGTAGCACCAGTGGGGTGCCAGGGGGGCTTCAGCCACAATCGGGGGAAAACTCAACTCTGTGAGCAATCGTTAGCAAGCACAAGCTTCTGAGAATTCATAATCTCGTCTCCTTGTTTGCTCACTTAGTCCCCTTGTCGAGGAAATCTGACAGGTGCAAATCCTGATAAATCTGGCTCTTATTTTCAGACCATAGTACATATTAAGATAGAGGGATCATTCATACAAAGTGCAGTGTGCAAATTGTCAAAATATGACACTATTGAAAAAATTATTCATTAAAAAGTCTCTTCGCAGGAGAGAGAGAGAGAGAGAGAGAGAGAGAGAGAGAGAGAGAGAGAGAGAGAGAGAGAGAGAGAGAGAGAGAGAGAGAGATGCTAGAGAGAGAGAGACCCTGAGAGAGAGAGAGAGAGAGAGAGAGAGAGAGAGAGATGCTAGAGAGAGAGAGACCCTGAGAGAGAGAGACCCTGAGAGAGAGAGAGAGAGAGAGAGAGAGAGAGAGAGAGAGAGAGAGAGAGAGAGAGAGAGAGAGAGAGAGAGAGAGAGAGAGAGACCCTGAGAGAGAGAGAGAGAGAGAGAGAGAGAGAGAGAGAGAGAGAGAGAGAGAGAGAGAGAGAGAGAGAGAGAGAGAGAGAGAGACCCTGAGAGAGAGAGAGACCCTGAGAGAGAGAGAGAGAGAGAGAGAGAGAGAGAGAGAGAGAGAGAGAGAGAGAGAGAGAGAGAGAGAGAGAGAGAGAGAGAGAGAGAGAGAGAGAGAGAGAGAGAGAGAGAGAGAGAGAGAGAGAGAGGAGAGAGAGAGAGAGAGAGAGAGAGAGAGAGAGAGAGAGAACAGGCACTTGCACGAGGATGCCTCGAATTCGGAAAGTCCGCAGAGAAGACGTCTTCTCTAGTCACAGTGTAAACTGCCCTCTGATGGACCAGGACCATGACATATCCAATTGTCTTATAACCTTTCGTTTTCTATTTTGGTGAGTTATGTTGCAAAAGGCCATGGCGGCCTATAAAATGCCCCAACAGAGGAATAAAGCAGGTGAACGGCTAACAGGAGAGAGATAAGATCAATTTAATCGATTCAAGATTTGAAAGAGGGTAGGTCATTCTCCAGTCATGCCAAACTTCTCTGTGAAATGTAAATCTATGACGTCACTTTGTTCACAAATAGTTGTTCTAAAGTTTGGAATCTTTGGCACAAATCCAAGCATTCCAAATACATATTATTCCCTTTCAAAATTACACCAATTGAGTACTATCAAAGTAACTGAAGGGTAGACAATTGATGTTTGTATGCCACTGGATTAGATGGGTGGATACAATGGTGTTTGAAGGTGCTCGAATTACATCCGATAATCTCATTATTCCTGAGCTTTCTTGACTTAATCCCGGTGAGACTATTTGCTCTATCAATGGTGGGCTACCTTAGGGTTGACAATGGACGTCTTATTAGCTAAACAATCACAAGGGTAGCTAGGGACTATCGAAGACTAAGATGGGGTTGGTATGTTGGGGCTCTACCGGCTTGTATGTACTGTATGCTAAATGGAAAATGTCAATGGAAAGCAAACCTATAACGGGATTGAGGAGGACGCAAAGACTGGCTTGAGAATCATAGATCTTGGAAATTAGTTGTCATTTCATCATTGCTGGCATTAATTTCAATTTGTTTCAGCAAATTGACAGTTATGCTAGGCAGTTAAAACAAGGAATCAATTACCTATAGCTTCCCTTGCTGACTGCAATTGAATAAGAATGGCACAGTGGGCTGGTTTCCCTTGGTCGTAGCTGCTACGGGGTAAAACTCTGTTCCTTTCACATCCAATTGGTGGGGGGGGGGAGAGAAGACATGGATAAGAGACAGAACCATTCAATCATTTTCAAAAATGTATTTTGAAATATGAATGGAATTTGATCTGTTTCTGAGCATAGCGATAAAACAGCAATTAATTCTACACAAACTTCTATCCATGGTCAGTCAAATAAATTAATACATTGGCAAATTTACAGGATTAGTAATTATACCTTGATTCTGTCAAGTCTCTCAAATGAAATAAAAACTCTACATTTACACAAAACATGTAACAAATAGCATCCACATCTGAAGCAAAGAACTACAAGCCCATTTTATCAATATATTCACAAATGCTTCACTGTCATACCACATGCACTTAAGTAAAGCCAAAGACATCACAGATACTTCAAACAGTACTAACATCCTTTTGTCAGCCTTCAAATCGCTAAAATAATAACTCAACATTTGAATGTGCTTTTCATTGAGCTGCTTTGATTTCATCCACAATGCGTTTATGGAGAGCTTGTTTTAACTTGACACTCATGCTACACTTCTCTGATATTTTTTCAACAATTCTCTCAGGTGTTGAGTTCTGTAAATGGCAAAATAATGCAAAGCGAAATATTTAAAACGGCATTTGCTAGAGACTGTGCAATTCTCATTGGCTTGCTGGTGGTCAGAAATGAGGCATTGAGGACAAAGAAGTATGAGTGAAAGAACCAGACAGACAACTAGTTGTGCTGTGGTCTGACTAATTATCTGAATTAGTGATAAGTGATTTTGCGCAAATAATTATGAGGTAAATTTACTCTCAGGTGTTACTAAAAGGAACAAGCAGAAGGGTTAATCAATACAATAAAAACATATAGGAAGGTAAGGTAAGCATAGGACTAAACAAAATAGCAACAGAAAAATGACATGAGAAAAGAGGCATAGTAATGTGGAAATAGGAAAAATCAAAATAGCTGCATATGCAAAAATATAGATGATAAAAAATGAATTAGCTGGGGTCAATATATTTGTTTATAAATAGAATTCAGCTTGCTTACATTGATATTAATTGCAAATACAAGAATGCACAGTTACTATGAGAGAAGCAGTAGATCAGAATGCCCTAGGAAAAATGGATGTTTTCTATGTAGATAACATGCCTGATTTTTCAAAACATGGGATTTTTGCAGTGTGTCATCTATAAAAATTGATCATGGTATAGTTTATGGTGAGGCCTTAATGCATGCGCTATTATTCCTCACCCAACGTCTCCTCATAGCTTCCAGCATTAAAGTGTCAAAATGGTCATCAAAATGAAAAAAAGTTGGCTTCATTATTAGCTTACTTCAAGCAAGCTGGTATCACTGAGAGGTTGCGGTAGGAATTCATTTACCAGAAGTATTTTCAAAAGTAGCTACATGTTGATGATGCTTACGATTATGCTATCTCCTGCAAAAGAAGCTGTGATAATTCATCAAATGAAAGATTCTAAATTACCTGAAAGATTGCAACGACTACTGGATTGCTATTTTTTGGAACATATTCCATTTCAAAAAGAATCTTAGATTCGGATGCAACTGTGTCGCTACTACGCGGAGGCTGACCTATCGTTCCAGCTTCTGAAACATTTGGCATATTAGCTGTAAAGAAATAAACATAGCCCATCAATTCTAATGAATGAAGAAACCTTTCAAGCATATTTTTGAAACGATGCAATGATTTACTGAAAAATTATACCCTGCTTTGATGAGCTCCTCGCTTCAATGCTGCTTCGGTTCTCGTTCTTTGCAGCTGGAGCTACATACGTAGGCCTATCTTTACGTAGTTGCCTATTATTTCTTTGATTACACCTGTTTTTAATGGTGATAACTTTTTGCTCCTGGTCATAATTGTCTCTGTCTATTTGGTTATTTACAATGAACCTAATGAAGCCGTGGTCCTTGTCCAGCTTAGGGACAGCCATTACTCGACCAAAACAAACCAGTCTGGCCTCTTTCTTGAGATGAAATCGGTACGAGGCACACCCTCAGGACTGAAAAAGAGTACAGTCAACTCTATTGATTCGAACTCTCTGAGGATCGTCAAAATGTTCGAATTACAAAACATTCGAATTGCAGAGGTTCAAATTATAGAGGCTTGAATTAAGAGATGTTCAAGGGACCTGAAAATCGTCTTCGAATCAGCAAAAGCTCGAACTAAACGAGTTTGAATTACTCGAGTTACATGAGTTCGAATTAAACAGAGTTGACTCGATGTACTTTATTTGATTGTATTTCTTTGTTCATATCAACGACATCTTTACGAAATGTTCATTCGAAAAAGCTGATCATGCATTATATTTGATTGAGGAACAGTCGTGCTAGCTTCTTAGCTACACTCATTGCATGATGCATGATGATAGACGATAGCAAATCACAATCAGCTAGGCTACTTGTACAGTTCATCCTACATTCATCCTTGCGAGTTCCCTTAATACAATTCACTATAAGTGCTATTATCATATAGCCTTTTCATCTTCCCTTTGCATTTAATTTGTACTCTATGCAATAATTTAGTGCTTTAATCAATAAATTGTAAGCAGTTGGATTTTTGAAATGAGGCAGTGAACTTGAGTTTATGCAAACCATTTTTCTGGAAGGCCTTTGAATCAAAATGTACATATAAGTTTCCTATTTTAAATCTTTGATAAAAATTAAGATTTAACAATTTTTGCTACGGATATGATAGCTGTATCAAAAATTGATGAATAAAAAGCTTAGGAATTCTCAACGATTTGAAAAGATATGAAGAGGTAAGGTTTGGAACATTCTACATACACACTGGCTAATTTTAAGATCCAAATATCAGTTATTTTTCTGTGTAGCCTGATCCTCTGAATTTGCCAGCTGATAAAACAACCAAGCATGGAAGATGAAAGTTAAAAATTGAAATTTTACAATATGAACAGAATGAGGAAAGGGCTTGATTTGCTCAATTTCCTCGTCTTATATGAAAGAATTTCATATTCATGGTGTCAATATATAGATTGATGAGATAGAACGGGATTTGGGATTCCTTACAACAGAAACTACGCTTCAACAGCCATAAATTTTCATTTTTGCCTTATGCTCCCCAGGGAAGAAGCAGTCTCACTGGGGTCAGAAACTTTAATCTCTCTATGGAGTAACGCCTGGGTAAACCATTTTCGATTGAGGTTGCATGCCTTTCCTGAAAGAATCGGTAGCTCAAGTGTCAGAATGCTATTTTAGTACCGATTTGCTGTTACCAGTATGAAACAAAGAGAGAATGCCATTTGATGAATTTCAGACACTCATTTTGCCACAAACATTAGCTTGCTTTCAAGACAGGAAATGTTTAAAACAGAATTGTATCGATTCCCTAACTTCTCATTCACTTACATGCGGTAACATTTAGAAGTGATTTAGCAACGAGACATCCATGATATCCTGACTGTTTTACTGTGCACTGGCAATATCAGTTAGTTAAGAGTAGGATGTTTGCGCCATTCCTTTTCCCTTAAACTTCGCTTTTTATGGTTTCTATCTAGCATAAGAAGGCCGATTTTAAACCACAAAAAATTATGGTTATTGAGAATAGCCTAACTGCTTCTTGCTGACGTGACCAAAGCTCGTGATCCCTACGAATTAACTTGCTTTCGTCATGAATTCCAAAGATTTAATTATTATCAAAATTGATAGAAAATGTTTTGCCCGTCAACTTGCCCTCCAGGTGAAATTTGTCAATCAGAAATAAGATAACGTAACGATAATGACATACGAGAGGAGCTGCTTATTGCAGAGAGCTGGAGGCTCTTCTCGCCATCTTACCTAAGCTAAGCTAGACGTGGGCTCGCAGCACTAACATTGACTGAGCAATGTTCAGTGCCTGAACAAGGTGGCCAAATGGACTGGATTTTTCCCCAAACCCAAATGTTGGCCGTTTTCAGTGAAATATTCAGTTGATTTATCCAAGACCTTAGATAAGTAGCTTATACTGTGCGTGCTCGATGGCACGCTGAACTTTCAATCACGTAATGCGACTTTCATAGGAATTGGAACAATAAGGCAAATTTGAGTGCAATAAAGATAGCACAATCGAAAAAATGTGAATAATCTCCTATGATCTATGAATGGCTGGTGGATGAATTTTTAAGGCCTTTATTTTATAAAGATCGAATTCAGTTCTTTTTCAAGTTGAAACACGCATAGTATCCCTTGTTGATAAGCTACAAGACTGCCTGTAATTGGTGCGACTCATTAGGTATGAGATTTTTAGCCGAGTGACTACCAAGAACCTTTTACGACTCAACCATAACTCTGATCTTTATAATTTTAGATTGAGTTGTAAAGATTTGAACACACTCATTGCAGGTGTCAGGATAGCTCAATTGTAAGATTGATCCTATGGTCAGTGGTTTGAGTCCCACCTCAGCAAAACTTTCACTTAAAGTGAGGAGAGTCGCCAGCTCTCTGTAATCTAGGCGTAGGAATCATGAGGTGTGGTCACATCGAGAGGAAGGACCTGGACACTGCTCTATAAGCAAACATCTTCTTAGTGTCCAAATTTCTACCTTTGACATCTAGGTAGAATCGTGTGTATAAAAAAAACATTCGTTACATGCTCGACAAGCCATTTTCATAGGGAACTGTTGAACTGTTGTATCAGGGTCATCATTATTTGAATATCATTGCAGCTGAATATCATATTAACTGTTCCAAACGATACTTCCTTTCGTAAAAAGGTAGATTGTACAATATGGTTGACTCTATGCCATAATCGTCTGATTCATATCTTTAAAAAGTCCACTTGCTTGCTCCGAGAAGTTTTTTAAGACAAAACAATGTAGCAATATGACAATTATTTGGGGGTTGCTCAGACGAGACAGACAACTGCACATGTAGTAGGGCAACAATTTTCACCCATGGACCAGAAATCGTACTTAATCTACACATGGCTGATTCCATCTGCATATCATTTGTTACGTTAGAAGTGTGACAAGCGCAACGTAAGAAGAAAGGACGTCATAAGCAGTGATGCAGCCATTGCAGTGTTCAGTGAGATATTCACAGCTCCACCACAGCGATTGTTATTTTCCTAGAATTGAAGTAAATTTCCATGTAAAACACAAGGTTTATTAATTTTTATTCACAAGGTGACAGTTGAATTAATGGAACAAATCGTTTCGTCCATTCATCACCGAATACTTACATCTTTAGGAGGATAGCAGTATCTAGGCCTTTTACGAACTTTTGTGATATTTGAAGGCTGAATGTAAATGGCCTCGTTAAATATAAGTAAATAATGTTAAGGAAAATATTTCTAACATGTTCATGATATAATTCACTGACTTGAGGGGATTTTCCCTGCGTATAATCTAGTTTACTGTTTGTGTCATTATCATAGATTATAATTGATATTTTTGTCGAAGGGCTCTTTGAAAACCAGCTTATGCTGAAGGGCAGCCCTCCTCACAAGAATTATGTAAGAAACATGAAAATATGAAATATGAAATCACCAATGAATACTGACATTTCTTAATTATTGCATTGAGCAATGCAGTTAATAGAAGTCATCGTGAAGGTAATAACATGGCGAATTTTGATGTAAAAATCATATAACGAGAGTTTTCTTATAAAAGTACTACTAGTATCTACAAAACGCATAGAATACTGTATTAACAGGAAAAGGATATTTTCTCGGGAGACGCCTGGTATTCCAGGCAAGTCATTGTGTTTCTTCCCATTAGATTCACATTTACCGCAAGAGCTTTCTACCGCCAATAGGAACAGATTTGTCCTCTGTATTCTTGACACGGCAAATGTCCTAGAAGATATATTTGAAGTCAGCAGCGGCAGAAATCCTTTGTGAAGTCTTAAACGACACTCTCTAGGTAGAAAAGCTTAAGAAAGCTTTTTGCCATTTTTACATTCTTACTCGATTGAATAGGAAATTTTTTCGAAGTTCATTGGTCGTTCGGTGCATCAAAGTTTGTGGCACAGGCGGTGTGAGATGCGTTCAATATAGGATCTTAAACGTACGAAAGGATTGACACAACTGTGAATGTAACCGTCAAATCTTCGCCGTGCGGACGTCGTTCAATAACGACATTGAGGATAACGAGAATTTCCCACTGCATTGTTACATGCATGATAAGATGCTTAACTATCCCTTGACCACCTTCCAGAAGTCTCAGGAAAATTTCTTGACAATCTTGACTTCGCAGCTCAATGTTGACTACTTCTTTTTGGTTAACTTATCTTGTTCTCTCCTTAGCCTTTCACTTTCTCCTTCTGTCGTTGTTCGTGCTTTGTATAGGCCACCATGGCTCTTCCCAAACAGACCTCACTGACAAAAAATCAACGTGTTTACAATGCTGCCAGCAAATCTATTTGCAGGCAGCAATATCATCCACTCAGCCAGCTAAGAAGTCGAAGATTAAATCAAAATATTTGTTCATTCCCATCCAGTTCTCTATTTTTCTCTGATTGCCAAGTCTTAAATCTCTCTAGGTTTTTCCCACATTAGATGCATGTTGAGATTCACTAGAACCTAATTTTTGCGAGGTACGACACTTATCTGACAGGTAACTAGTCACCAACGTTATCTTCTTCTTTGTAAAACAGCTAAATTTATTTCTTGTCCAATCAATTTGATGCAACTTTTGCATTGGAAGCAACGGAATCAGTTGGAATCAAAATGCTTTAACGTCCTTTCCCATTTTCAAAGTCAGAGTCAAGGCTCCTTCCCTCACCATTATGGTGAATAGGGCGGCGCCCATCTCCGTCTCATTAGCCTTTGGGCCATTGTACGCGGTCTTAAATGTTGCTAAAAAGGGGGAGACGCGTTCATGCGACCTACAGTTAACGCCATGCTTTATACGGCATATAGATTGCGTTTTTAAAATGTGCTCTTTCTTTTCTGATCGCAAAATCAACTTACCTTATACACTGGTCTCGACCACATGTTGCATTCCCTATTAATAAAGATTTATCATTAAACAAATGAAGTCGTCCATTCCTTATACTTCATTTTTACATCGCCACGCGATTTCAAATGTAATAGGGTAATGGAAGATAATACAGTACCATATGCAACTCAAGGGTCTTTTGACAATACTGATGAGATTTGAAATGAGGAAACAAATCTGATCGATCAACACAGAATAAAGATGATTTTACCTTCAAAAGATAGTTGTGTGTTCTTTAAGTCAGCGAGATACATAATTGTGTCCCTAACACAGTTGATGTATTTTACGTTTTCGTTATCTGCAAATGCTGAAATGGAGAATCAACAGATCAAAGTTTTCCCTAACAGGATTTTATTCTTCAAATGTTAAGGCAACAGCTAGTTTAGTTCAGTGGCCTTATCTCAATGTTATCTTATCGTCAATTTCTGTGTCATTCGATGTAAAAAAACGTGGACAACCAGATGGTGAGATAAACTGGTCAATCACACTGGCACAACTTAAAGTAGTGTGGCAGAGGCATGAAAGAGGTAGTTGATTTGCAGCAAGGGGTTTCTCCTGAGCCAGCTACGATCTTTTAGAGCATATTACTTCTAAATGGTTCGGCTTTTGATAACCTCAACTTTGATGTTTCTCTAGCTAATGGTGAGATAAGCTCTTCTCAGATCAATGCCAAACATGGTCATGCAGCTGCAATGAACCAGAATTGTTTATGATTTTGTCAGAAACTTGTCATTAATTAGGGAACTTGTCCTGAATGATGGCCTAGTTCGGTCAAATCCTGAAGCTGCCACTTGCTGTTTAAAAGATAACATAACTGAAAAATTAGCTTGATGAAACTGGATTCCTCAACGTTTTCCCTTTCTATAATGAAAACTAAGCATTCCTACGCCTGAGCATGATTTTTAACAAAAGCACACCTTATTCAAAAACCGATGTTTAGACCAACACAATAATGGCCCGGTGCAATTAAGTCATAGCTTCTGAAGGTACGCAACAACCGCTCCATATCACTTTGAAAGAAATGTACGTTGCAAGGATAAAGGCGCACTATGAATGCACCAAATCGCAAATAAGACAGCTCCGAGTGGCAGAAAACCTTCATTTCATGGCTTTTTCAAGGTGATAAAAGCAGACTTGTTAAAAGATTTGATGCACATAGATGAAATAGCAACTTGCTGTGGCATACAAAGCCTCTATCGAGTCGCTGCCGATGCTGAAGGATCTCAGCTGTCCAGGATGCAGTTGGTCTGAGCGCTTTAGGGGAAGGCATTTTTTTGAATACTCTAGATTTTAAAGTAAGCAATAATTCTAATAGGCGGTTGAACAAACCTTGTCGAATATCTTGACTAAAAAAGCTGTAATTAAGAATGAAATCAACATTCATGCTACTGTCAATAACTCAAAAATCTGTGAAACTGCTACAGGCAGAATTTTCCGAGAATAATTCAGTTCGCTTGGAGGAATGAAATGCAAATTGATAAATTTGCAACTTAGTATACGATTCGGTAAATATTTGATATACTTTCAATCAATAAACTAATTAATTGGGAAGGTCAATAGTTTCCAAGTAATTTTGTTTTACTTTTCTAAAGTTAATAACTGGAAGATGATAGTTTTCTCCATTTAGGGAGGCGTTCAAGGACATTCAAAACCTTAGAGTAGTAGTTAATAATTTAACTTAACCTGATTCTGCATCCACCATCCACAGCAATTATCATCATTTTATCACTGTTATATTGCCAAAACATATCTCTATTTCATTTATGTCATATGTTAATCAAATTAAAGACTGTTCACATCAAAATAATAACAGCTAATCAAAATCGGCACAAAATGAAATAAAACGTTACAGAAAATTCAACAAATCAATTAGGAAACATCAATTATTAAAGAAGCTAGCTATAGAATGTCTTTCTTTTTTCGTTTTTTTACGTTTTTTTCCCTTTCATTTGACCAGAACAAACTAGGATGGCAATAGCGTCTCTCACTTTTCCGTAATGCAAAATTCAAAGGCAAATTTAAACAAATGGATTAAGTTAAATGACTTACCTGTAAATTGTCGCTTTTGAAAGCAGTCTGTAAAATTGAAATAATACAACATCAATGTCATAAATCTGTTCTAAGCCACTTTGCGTCCGCTTGTTTTTATTTCAATAACGAATTTTACTGTTGAATGAATAGGTACAATAATAATCTTTTTAAGCTTCTTATTTACAAAAATATCAACCATACAAATGTAAACCTTTCTATATAACTAGGCAGTTTACAAATGGCTTGCCTGAGTAAAATAACTGTGTACATTAAGGTATAATTTAGAAATGTGAAGATGTTTGTAATAATGATATTCCTGTGCCTAGTTCTGTAGTTAAGCATTGCTGTCATTCTTCCACATTCTATGATGACTATAATGATAACAATAGGCTTCCTGCAGCTAGATTTTGAACTTTTGAAGGACTATTAACAAATTTTCGTCAATCATAATGATAAGAAAAATCATTATTACAATCATGACTAATATCTTAAGAGGCTGACTGTCTTAGAAGTTAAAGCTATCTGCTATCAATCAAGGACCTCCAAATCAATCTAGCTTTATTCTAAAGGTTTGCTCAGTAAAAACTTACAGATGCAAAAGTGGCCTATTGCCTTAAGCAAAATCAAGGATCTTTAAAAAAGAAACCTTACACTTACGTTACCGCCGTTGCTGCTATCCACGATACAAAACTTATAATTGAAGTATATATCTGCAAAATATCAGTGAAAAGGGAAGTCAGGTTTAGGAAGCCAAATAAAAAGTGAAATGATTTGAGAACATTAACCTGGTGGAATTTTTTGAAAGGCTGCTTACCGGTAAAATTCTTGATGCGCTACTTCCTTCTCCTTCTATTAGTTTGCATGAGGCTTGATAGTCCGGTAACCTAATTCTGGGAAAAAATAACTTTTTCTTGATTTTCACTGCATTTAACGACTCAGTTTTGATAGTTTCTCTTAGAGACAACTAAGACATTACACCAGACGCTGAAAAAACATTAAAAACTGATGCCATTCTCCCTCTGGTACAGAGGAAGAAAGGTGATTCGATGATGCTCTAATTTTCATCATTTAACTATTCATTTTTGCCGATTTTCTCTTAGAAAAATGCCAGAAAAGATGGACCACTTAGATAAGATAATAAGTATGACATAACATTAAAATTTCATGCTAGTTGCTCTGTTACAAAGAAAGGGAAATAGACATTCGTCCCTAATTTGAAAAGTTAAAGGCATAATGACAATAAACAAGATGGTTAATTTTGGGAAATTTCTGTATATGAGTATGTATGCATCCAATGACAGGCTCATTCGAGTGACTTGCAATGGTCCAGGCAATACTATCATCAAAAACAAAATCCTTTTAACATGTAATAAAGCCATACATTCTCTCCATTGGAGAGAGACGGGCAAAGGAAAGCGATTCCTGCAGAAATATATCTTACACTTCATAAATTCCTTTTTGAGATATTGTTTCATTTGAAATAAGCTTAGCCATCACTTTCGAATCAACAGTGCCAAAGAACTTGCCAACCTGCAAGATAAACTGAATTTAGGGCAAACTTTTGAAGCCAGACTCCTTTTAAAGAGGTTGTTGCTATGTTCATTCTCCTATGGCGAGATTTGACCTTCGTCACTGGCCTTAATATAGGACTGGATTGGTTCAGAGGTGGGTGATGAGGCCAATCCGAGCCTGGAAGGTTCTGACACAATGAGGACAGGGCATTGGAGCTGAAATCTGTGCTGAAGGCTTGATACTTTAGTAATTCTTCTCGTGGCTGAATTTGACAAAGAAAGAGCTACTAATATATGTATATAAATTAATAGAAGTGTAAGGAAAAATGGCAGAATGAAGGAAAATGGCAGAAGAAAAGTGATCACTGCAATGTGACGGGCCTTCTGGGTTGTTTGCTTGGTATTAACAGTCTCGGTGCATTGTTATTCGGGCCTTGCTGTGCTTAAGCAAATTGCATTGCACCGTATTAATGGTTAGTGGTAATGCAGCAACAGTTATTCATGTAAAATTATTAATCATGCGGTAAATGAGAGAGAAAACCATTCAAGTGATGTGGAAGGGAAAAATTGCTAATAAAGAAGACACGAGATTTTGTAAGAATGTGGCAAAAAATTGACGAAAAGTGACAGAGTTGAAAAAATGTGACAGAGAGTATGAATACAAGGGGGTTGACAATGGTTGGGAAAATTCTTTATAATGCATTTTGCATGACTACCTATGTGGCGAAAATGAACGAAAGCACTGCAAAGAAAATAAAGATGCGTTATGCATACATCTTCTGGCTCGTTTGATGCAATGATAAATCCATTTTCATCCAACATGTAGCAGTAAAGACCTTCAATCTAGAATGAAGATACGTGCAAAACTGAGATGAAATAGCTGATAAAAAGCATTGAAATCATGAATATGAACGCTAAGTTTCAAAGTTCGGAAATGATTCAAAAAACAAACCATAGACGAATGAATGGCCACCTACGTAACAACTCAGTGACCCAAGATAACTCCTCTCTCTGAAGGTGCTCCGCAACGTTCACTCCGTGTGTGGCATTCGATTTCACTTCACTTCACTTACCATAGAGTCTCATTCTCATGTAAATCCTATGCTAGCAAATGCTTTTACAAGATTTCGTGGTTATTGAATTGAAGTCATTGAATAAAGTGCAGTGAATTTATTTTTGCGAGCTACTTTAGCAATGCTATTTCAAACTACCTTGTTCTTCTGTGCTCTATCACAAGTAAGTCTTGCGTCACAGTGTACATCTCCGGGACACCACTTTGTCTTCTGCACAAAATGATTATCAGCAAATTTCGTGTAGTTTGTTTCCAATCCAGTCACTGAAAAAGAGAGAGTCCTCTATTTGGTACCATCTTTACGTAACTGAAGTACCACTAGAATTGAAAACTTTCAGAGCACCAGATCATTGAGGGAGTAGAATTCCGGTTTTCCTTTTGATTTTTTTAAAAAAACCACATCCTACAGTGAAAATGACTGGCGAACAATTTAGAATTAGAAAACGACCTGTGAATACTTCTTCTGAAAAGAGCAGCTCAATGTTCGGTGTCATTCCTTTAAGGAAGCAAGCTGATCACAAATCCTGTTGAAGAGGTGCGCATCAGGATTATGGAAAATCCAGTTCAACTTCAGATGCTTCAAAAAAGGCTCAAGATAGTCAAAGTTGCTTTAAAGTGATGCAGATTATGAATGGTGCGGAAGATTCAGTGCAGAAATATTTACAAGCACCCA
Source organism: Pseudorhiza aurosa (assembly GCA_964026355.1). Taxonomy (NCBI): domain Eukaryota; kingdom Metazoa; phylum Cnidaria; class Scyphozoa; order Rhizostomeae; family Lychnorhizidae; genus Pseudorhiza; species Pseudorhiza aurosa. Next base: position 4,715,651 of record OZ032114.1, on the reverse strand, counting down.
AGTATAAAGCTAAGGAAAGCACTTCAGAGTTAATTACAAAGCTGAGCCATAAGAAAACGACGATGAGAAGCTCAGGTACTGCAAAATATGCACCGTACAGGCATGTGTATAAATAGCTGCATTCTCGCTTTGCCCTGTTTTGTTTGCTTGGTCTACGCTAGATAGATGCCCTTCAAAGGGCTGAATCAGTACAACACTATAAACTTTGAATAGTAATCGCCTTGAAACATACCTGCAACTGTTATGTTTTGTTTTTCTAATCTGATCGGAGCGTAGATTGACATCACCGGGTTATACATGCCTTTGCCTGAAGAAAAGAAGTATGAAGAAACAATCACAGCTGTGCTGCGTGGAATATAGATACGCACTTGGCATAGTGGGTCGAGTGCATGCTAATTATGCGAGAGGCCCCTGGTTCGAGGAGGGCTTGTGCAAGTTCATCGTCGCCCTCTATCTGTCCATCCGGCAGTAAAACACATGTATTAGGTGTAAGGCTGAGAGCAAGGGGTAGTGAGGAAGGGAACAGATTACCATACCTCAATTCCACGGCGCATGATGGTACCTATCTAGCAAGGGGCTCTTGAACGCTCCTTTCGAATATGGGACTGAGTATTTTACATAGAATGAAAGCTGATTTGGATAGCATTAGAGGGCAATAGAATCACCATGGCTTCGATACAGGAGTCCTGCAACCCAATTTCAACACCAAAGCCGAATAATAAGCTTACTGTTGTAGAAGGGAACGCTGAGAGTCAGAATACTATTCGGTTGTTTGACAGCTCTTCCGTAGTACGATAGATCAGACTCTGCAACTGTCGAGGTATTTCCATCTGGTGTGCCTCCCTCAGCCAGAGGTAGCCTGCAGACGTACAAAAGTAACTTTGACAAGCATAACTTGGCTATTTCGTCAAAGCAAGCCATAGCAATAAAACATGCAGCAATAGAAACGGCAAAGGCATTAAATTTACGCAGCAATAAATACATCTGATTTGGCTATCAGCCTCCCCTATGGGCAATGAATGAGATTCTGCTCAACAAATATGGACATAGCATAGCTACCTCTCATCAGATGATCGTATTACTCCAAAATGGGTCCTAACGAAAACCTGAAAGACTTCCTGCCTGGAAGAAGAAGCAATTTTTCAGAATTAAAATGAGGGTTTGTGAAGCTAAGACGTTTCAAGGCAATGAATTAGATTTAAAGGGCTAGATATGCAAACTATGCCACAGAAAAAGCAATGCGAAGATCTTGCATTAAGGTGCCTCTCTCAGCAATAGAAAAATATGTCTCGCACTGCAGTTATCATAGCAAACGGAAATCGTGCACAGCAGGCTGTATGATAACATAACAGAGTTTGATATTGTCTCATACAGAGTTTGGTTGTAGAGAAATGCTGAGGCATATTCCCTACAGTGAAAGGAAAATGCTGGATAGCAACAAAATATGTAAAAATGCTTGTATGGGAAAGCATGAGCAGTTCAAAAATTTCAGAATTGTGACAGCGTAATGGAGGATAGCTCTTTTGCAGTGACGAGATGTAGCCTGGATGTATCTATGGCTTTTAGCGTTATAATCGCATACCCAGCTACAAATCATGTCAGATTAACGCAACTCGTACATCAAAGCGAACAACATACTCTTTCCTCTGCTCCTCGCGGTTTTTCCAAACCAAAGGCATATTTTGCGTAACATTTGCGTCTACAAGAAGGCCACCAAGCATCCTTTCGTCGCCTTGAACAAACATACATGCGTTCAGTAATTCAGTATAGTTATGTTAAGAAGTACCAATATAGATCCATGTACTCAAATTATGAAACAAGAAATTGCAAGGATCTCCAGATCCCAAGGCTCATAACTGAGCATGCCAAAAAAGGATTTTACTACTCTGCCTTAAAGACTTGGAATGATATCCCTGCTAATATTAGAGAAATCCAAACACTCGGGCGCTTCAAAAAAGAACTAAAAGCGCACCTGACGAGCAAAACATAACCCACTAAAAAAAAAAAAAAAAGAAAGCTAATTACCCCCAAACACGACCCTCTGGAAGAACAGCTTAGACGATTTTATTTTTCTTCATTAATTTTACAATCCTAATTGTTTTCTTTAGCATTTAAACATTGTAATAGATTTTAGGTGAAGTGGTATCGTGTATAAATAATGATAATAATAATAATGATAAAATTAAAGCTTGATACAGGAATGAACTAAAATAAGCTTGAGAAACCTTAGCAAACCAAAATTTCTTATCGGGAACATTCGATTTGTGTAATAATCTTGATTCTATGAACTCAAGAGATTTTTCACTGTGATAATCAGTAAATACTGCTATTACATTTGCCCAAAACAATAGCCGTTTCACTGGTAAATAGCTGAGCCTAATCTAATACGTAGGGATTCAACCATTGCGTAAGAGAAAGAGATCAATACCTGCTGAGGTCGATTTCTTTTTGAATAGATATGATTGGTGTTGCAGTGCAATTACCTTCACAACTGCACGCTATATTTTTAGCTACTGAAATTTCCACCGCAAATGGACCATGTGGTCCCTCAAGCATCAAATAATATTCAAATATACTTGACTTGCTTTAGGTATTTTTAACAAACAAAGAGTCTTAAGAAAGTAATTCGTACATAAATAAAAATTTGAGCATAGTAATGAAATGAAATTGCCGGGCATTGGTAGCAAAAATAAGGTTGGTGATGATTGTGCTGATTTGCTCGATTCCTGCGGCGATTAATCACTTTTGCATCCATCTGTCGAAGTTACTGTCATGTTGAAATGCTTGGTTTGGTTCTTTACGCTAACTTTGTATTAATAGTGGCAGCTCATATGCTTTGACTTTTTTGAGCATAATCAGAGTGACTGTAGTATAGGTCATTCATGATCACTTACAATCGACAGGTTTTCCTGCTGCTGCTCTGTCTAGAATCTCTAGCATTTCATCTTTAAGGCTGTTTAGATTCCAAACTTTTGAGCAATATGGCCTAAAAATTTAATTTCGCAAAATTTTATCGCTAATCTTCCTTGTTATAGCTCACTTAAAAGACTGAAAGATTATGCAGGACCTAGATTTATCTAAACTACTGCATGTATCAGGTGATGTAACGAAGAAATGTTTTCAACTTTGATTCGATGTTGCGAAGTAGGAGTTGCTAACTGAGTGGATCCTAATGGGGATTTAGCTTTTCCTAGGATTTCGTTGCAAAACCTTTTCTACTGCAAATATCAACAGATCAACTCAAGCAGCTGGATGCTGATAAATGCTATTCAAGTGACAGATATCAAAAAGCGTAGCTATTTGAAGCGTTAGAACAAAACCTGAACATAAAATCTTCTCGTTCCAGTGAGGACAGATTTTTAATAGCAAACCCAGTCATCATCATCATCATCATCATCATCATCATATCATTATTTGCAGTTGGTAGATACATAGTTACTAAAAACTAATTTAGACCAACTATTTGTAATATAAAAAAATCATTATTTACAAATTAAGCATTTACAGGCATTGCCGTCCCACTCTTTGATCCCCACTAACATCACAAATTGAAACATCCGTTTGGAGATTCAAAGCATCCAGCAACGACACAACTTTGATTTCTAGTGATTTTCTCGATGTTTTCTTTGTACTGAACAGGTCTTTGGGTGATAACAGTAATTTATTTAATAAACAAATTTAACTGTATAGATACGGAAGATCATTATAATTATCATTATATTGCTCTTTTAGTTAACTGCTAAGATTTATATCTCAAGTATCTGAATTGACACCTTACCATCCTTTGACATCTTGAACCGATTCTAATGACACCCTTGCTGATTGAAAAAGCGAAAAAGTTGATTACTTTGCAGTAATTTGGATTTTGCAATCATTCAAGCAAATCAATAACTTCTCAGACTAGCGCCCATATACATACTGGCAGTAGAAAAGAATTGCTCGCTACCAATAGCAATGTGTCATATTCTCTATAACTCTAATTACGTTAGCAAAAGATCTCTAGATCTTTGACACTCCTTCCATTTCACCAAATTCTCTTAAAATATTTAAAGGCATTGTTTTCCTGTCCATAGCAATGAGTTGTAGACTTGAATAAAGCATCTCTAAAAGTAATATATTGATACACATTGTAATTATGGAGCGCATATCATTACTCTTTTTGTTAGAAATAGGCTTAGGTGAATCAAACAGATAACCTTTTGATATCTTGAATAAGGTTAAAAAGATATGGGGAGCTTCTTTAAGTTTCTAATCAGATCGAGGCAACGTAAATATAACGTACATATATTCTAGCTAAGAAGAATTCAAACAAAAATGAACCAGTCGGAGTGGCCTAACATCAAAAAGGAGTGCATCCGCCTTTAGTTAGCGCTAGACAAGGTAAGCTCTATTCCCTGAAGTGGAGCGAAACGCCTACCCTCACCTCCCACACGATGTAATGCACAAGCCAGATCACCTGGACTGCACTAAGCATACACTGGCGCGGAACTACATGAGGTCGTGGGGTCCAGAGCCATGCGTTTTACCTGAAAAGGGTGAGGGTGCCCTTTTTTTAGAGAAAATGCAAGGGTTCTGCTTGGAAATAAAAGGGATTTTATATCTTAATCAACACTAAAATCAGTGGTTACTGATGAGTTCAGGATGATTGCTATATAAACGAATTGAAATTAGCAAAATGAGGAGAATTTATGTAGTGCTGTTTTCTGTTTCTAAAGTTGGAGAATATAATTCCAGGCGTTTTCCCTTTAAAATAGTATTTCTATTGTGCTCTTTTCGTGGTCCAGACCACTGCCCTCTAATTTCCCAGTTGCATGCTTGGGTACCGAGCTCTTAGCTTTTAAATTCTGTGCAAAGGGTATACTGACTGAAGAACTGGCTACTGGAAGGCTTTTCAAAGCAAATTAGGATGTGACAATGCTATATTGCATTGATTTGGATGGCTTTCTTGAGATTGACACCTTATATTTCAAACTAATAACTCACCTTGCGCGAAGCCAATCTTAGGCTTGGTTATACTGTAGCCGTATTCTGGCGATGTAATACCAATGCTGAAATTTGATAGGAAAGATACTTATGAATTGAATGGATAGCAAAAATTAAGAAAATGGGCAATTACACATGTGAACACTAATGAAAACATAGTCAAAATGAATCAATAGTATCAAATGAGGGGTGTAGTAAAGGCTCATATTCTCCAGCTTTAATTATTTGAAAAACAATACGGGTATTTTTCATGTGAAGAATAGTTAACATGAAGTTCATTAGAAGTATGGGATGAATACCTGAATGGACTGCTATGTGTCTTGAAGTAGTGGTACTCCATCATGTGCTTCGACACTCTCAGCTGTATTTCAGAAGTAAGTAGTCTTGCCTTATTCGTTATATAATGCAAAAGCTACTTATGAGTGAAAAATATTTCTAAGGATGCTATGTTAAACTAGATATCTATATTCAGAAGCTGATGATAAGATTTAAGGGAATGTTGACCAGTAAGCTTAAACAGGCAAAACATTGATAGCAGTAACTTTACAATTGTTCATGGCTTTCTCCTGTTAAAATATTCATGATAATTACTATTATAATTATTACTATCAGTGTTATTTTCAAGCTCGTTTTATTGATCTTAGATTTGAAAGGTGGCAACTTGTAGGATTCAGGAAAGCTAGAAGGAACGTTTAATAAATTGCACTTTCTAGGGATGAACGATGATTTGTGGGATAGAGTTCGTAGATTAGGCAGCGAAACTTGGAAATGGTGTGAATGATTTGAGCTTCTGTTGGTTCTGACACGCCTCAGAGGAACTGGATTAACATCCCTGATCTCTTAAGAGCAATGACCGTGAAAGTATCTGTAAAAGATGGAAAGATCTCTTACATCATCCTTAGTCTTTATGTATGCTTCGAATCTCTTGGTGCCTTTAGGATCCAAAATCATGCTTTCACGAAGCTAGAAGAACATAAAAAGTACGATAAAAACGACCACAACTGCATTAATTCCATATGCTCATTAATAAATTTTGAATTAATAAGCTCGTCTTGGTGGCTTCAGCTTCTTCCCAATGAAGTAAGCGACACTTCTTGTCTCCTGTCAGCTCACAAATCTTGTTTTGTGGAAATCTCGATGCAACAGCTAAACCTGGTACTTCAAACAACATAACCTGATATTTCAAAGTATTTATGCTATACTGCTGGGCTTTTGTAAACTTGCAACTTAACATGGTATTGGACACTGATCTATCCTGGGAAGACGCTGCCCTTTGAGAAGACCGCCCTTTGAAGGGGTCCTACCTTCGGAAGGACACCAACCTACGCAAGGATGCTTACATTGGGAGATAATGGCTTTGAAATTTGCTGGCCTTTGAATGGTGACAAGGTTGGATAAAGTCGGTGTTTAGAGGATACCGATCTTGGAAGGATGGCAACCTTGGAAGATAATGGCTTTGAAATTTGCCGGCCTTTGAATGGTGACAAGCTTGGATAAAGTTGGTTTTTAGAGGATACCAATCATGGAGGGATAGCGACCTTGCAAGGATAGCAACATTTGAAGGATGATTAACTTTAGAAGGGTGGTGAGTTTGAAAGGCTACCGATCTTGAACGAATACTGTTGTCGAAAAACACCGATTCGGAATTTTCCCTGCGCACAGCTGACCATCAACAGAGGGATTCCCTGATTGTCCTAACGGCTTATAAAAAGGAGCTCAGTATTTAATTGACAAGACCTGCTTTACAGCGCTTTCTCCGATTCAGCTGTCCCACAATTATTCCTCAAAAATTGGTTTAGCTCGCTGGATTTCTCATTTCAAGATTATCAATAGAATCTACGAATACACCGTTACCAGACCGTATTTCGTTGAACGCTGAACAATGAAAAATGCAATATCCAACTAAAGTTAGTAGTAAAACCGAGATAATGTCATAAATCCCTTATATTATCTTCGCAAAGCTAACACTATTTTTTGCATGTACATTGTTTGTTTTCAAAAATCGTTGGGACAAATTTTAGAGAAAAATTATCAAGCTTCTTTTAGATCATTTCAAAATTTAAGTGAGCTATTGAATCATATTAACTATTCCTTGTTTTTGGAGGTAACAATTCAAGATTATATAATCATAGTTTTCATTTCCATATATTCTCTAGAATCGCTGTCAGGTCCCTCTGCCCTATAGGTATGGCCTATCAAGGGTTGAACAATTCGAAGAATTCTCGCTTTAAACTTCGATGTACCAACCTCAGCAACGTCGCTTTGGTTATTCACTCCGAATTCCAGCTGATCTATATCCATGTTGGGTTGTGGGTATAATCTACCAAGCTGAAAATCAAGCAGAAACTAGTTTTCTAAACGTTTACTTCAAATAGGCGAAAGGATTCCGTTGAGTATTTTGATGGTACAAGTAAGAGTCAACATACTGAGCCCTATTAAGAGTGGTAGCGACTGCAGAACTGAAGAGATTCGATGCCTCTAATTGCTGCTAGCATACTTGAATACCCGATCCCGAGCTTGTCAGAGACCAGGGACAGAGCTCCGAGTTTTTTTACCTAGGGAATTAGACTTTATGAAGTGCTTTTCAATTGCTATTCTCGCCGATACTGCTTTTAATGTGAACTTTCAAGGATTCGAATTCCCAATTCCTCCGTTATGAGTCATTCTACTTAACCATTAAGCTATAAAAGCACTTTACTCTCGAACTTCGAGCTTCGAGTAGTAGAACTCGGTGGAAGAAACGTAGAGGTTTAAAAACTTTTCATAAAAAAGTAAATAGAATGGGGGGCAAATTAAAATCTTTATTTCGATTATTAGAATTAAGAATTAAACAATTTATAAGGGAAATTGCCTCAATCTTGAACATAATCTATCTCTAAAAATACCTTGGCTTCATTGATCCCTGGGTGTATAAGTATCAATCCGTTGTTATCATGAGCAAACACGTATCCGTTGTGTCCAATCTGAGATAAATACATAGATACTGCGATAAAATCTTATTAATATATGACTTGAATATATCTATATGTTTACATATAGGCTATATTGCCAATATATTCTTATCTGCACAATCACTATAACAAAAAAATATGATGATGCTGAAACCATTTTGCATTTAAGTTGAGACCCGTTCTAGATACAAGTTTTGGAGAGAGCACACTGCTAGAGAGGTTCTGACTTGAGCCAAGTTATGGGTAGGAAGGGTGGCTTGTTCCCTTCACCATAAAATTTTACCTCAGATTCGCATTGGGTATGTGGAAAAATATCTAGAAATAGTTGTAAGCAAGGGACCCATTCAGAGACCTTCAGAAAGGTAGAAAATTGATCTAACTATACCAAATATCTTTACATCATCGTGAGCATCATGACTTATTGAAAACTGCCTACATCACAGTTCTTTGAAACGGAAATGGATGGGCATTGATGCTTTTCTCACATTGCTATATGCTAGCGGTAACTCGCGTAAAAGTGCTCATGCCATGGAGCAGGTTTTTCTTTTAAAGTCAATCTTGCTCGTACTTACTAAAGGATAGTTGATGAACTCATTCATGTCCTTAACTGGCACATCGGTCGCCATGACACCAAGAAGCTCTGAATCCTGCTCAAAAAGGATTAAAGGACAAAAGCTTTCAAAAATACTTTCAAGTTGCAAATTTATAGCCATCCAGAATTTTACTCGAACTGCATCTGAATCGAGATGATTAGTTCCTGCTTGACGCATAGATCGTCGACCCCGGAAAATTCGAAAAGATCTGCCAAGGTCTATGGGGTATCTTGTAGAGGAAGAAATCACACTAAGGTGCTATGACTTAAGATTTCTTCTTATCGATCAATTTTTTTCAGGATCAATAGATTTACGTGTATTTCGATCGATTTACCCAGAAGCAATCATGCCAGAAACAATTAGTCAACATTTCATTGATACAGCATTACCAACTGCATTTAATCAACGCATTGAGTCGTTGATAGGTAAAATCTAATATCTTTTGCCATGGCTGCTGTCAAAGTTATGTTTCATTTTGAGACTATAGAATTTTTTTAAACATTTTATTATCATGCTGTGTCATGCTCACCGTTGTATTGGAATCACGGAAAACTGGAGTAGAGCCAGTTGACACTAGTCCGCTACCCTGATAGACAAGGCGTATATCAATTAAGATTGATAAAGATAATAATGATCATAATACGTTTTTTATACATGGTAGTTCCGCCAGTTACGATAAATTAGCTGCTGTCAACAGAGGAATAGAAACTGAGATCACATAAGGTACCTAAAATTGAAACGCCGTGTTGCAAGAAGCTCAAAAATTGTCTTTCTAAATCATAAATATTGACATTATCTACTACATGTTGTAGTTCATTGCAAATAGGAGGAATATGAAAGTAGCTTACGACAGCATAAAAAACAAACTCCGTGCATCACTACTGTACAACGGGCGTCGGTTAGTCAAAGTCTACGTTGACAAAATTCTCAACTTCAAACCTAATCATCTGCAAAATGTTTTGTTTTGCAGAATGAATTCGTTTAATCCGGATGCATTTCAGGTGAAGGTACTGTGTTTTACTGGATAGATACAAGGCAATCATGCAATGATAATTCACGCTTTAAAGGCAGAATAAAAGATGTGACGCAGCATGATTAGAAAGTTTTACCGTTGCATCGACGAAAACACTCGTGAACATTGTCGGCTTGACCTTTTCCACACCGACCGGACGACTCAGCACTCTGATGTACGACTATGGGAAGAAAAATAGATCTGGTTCAAAAACAACGATGACAATTCAAGCAAAGAACCATCGATTCTTCACTGCATTCATCGTCTGTCTCAATTTAACTTGCAAAATGTAACAAGAACATGAAAAATGCACTTGATACAGTGGTAGAAGGTGGCTGGCTCCAAAATGTAGCATTCACTGTGTTTGCAAAACTGTATAATCCAAGGTTGCAGAAACTTCACGAAAATGTAGAGGAAAAGAGCCTTGATCCTTGGCACTTCGCAAGCACTTATCCTTAGCTCGATTCTTAACTAAGAATGGAGATCTGTGATACTCCAGGAACTCGATATTTACCGTGACTGTTTCCCATACTGTCCCAACGCTTGGAATTCTGAGGAAGTATCCTAGAAAAGAAGACAACCTTGATTTTGATAATTTGAAGCTGTGTTGCCTGTGTTTAATTTCTTGCTAATCTCTCTTAAATGCACATGAATCTTACAACTTGCCATCTTTCAAATCCAAGATCAATAAACTTGATCTGATCTCTCTCTCCTCGTAGCCTTTCGCTTCTTTCTTTCTTCTTCCTTTGTTGAGGCATTGTATAGGCCACCATGGCCTTTCCCCAACATACCTCACTAAAAAAAAAATATGTGTTCTACCTATAGTACTGTGCGCAGGCAGTCACTGTGATACTTACCCAGCAATTTCCTGGTTGTTTCTTGCTGTAACCTTCTGTTTAGTCATTTGAGACATTGCAAAAGTTAGATGGATGGAAATGAAGAAGGTTACCAAAACCTTTGTTGACAGTGCCGTATAAGTTAAAGGCAAATAATGACAGTTCTTCTACCTAAGGCCGATGGAAGACAGGCCAAATTGGAATACCATGGACACTGTGCAAAAATCATTGGCTATGGAACTGAAGAATAAATTTCTTGAAATTGAAACTCATGTATCATCTGATTAAACCTGTCACAATACCAACTTGGGTGCTTTCTCTTGAAAAATATAAGCGAATGAAACTGAGGCTGAACGATATATCAAATTGCCAGAAAGTCATTAAAAAAGCAGATCATGACATAGAAATTTCATAATTTGTCGATTCTATCCTTCGCCATAAGAGATAGATTTCATGCATGGATTTGTAATAAGACGCAGTATCATTTGATCAAAGCAAAATGAGGTAAGCAGTAACCTTTGTTTTTGCATGCCATCTCCTTAAGTTCATCAATCCTGTATTGGGGTGGTCCGACAACGAAGGTAAAGACTCTAATCTGCAAATAACAAAGCAGTGACTGGGTATTCAGCCTTGAGTAATCACAGTCTGCGAATCAAGCAGCACTACTAAAGGAAGTAAGAATGTTTCTCGAAAAGCAATTGATTCAAGCAAACAGGGTAGAAACCTATTCAGTATCAACCTATTAGAAAACTAAACGTTTTACACTCTTTTCATTTACAAAATATTCACTGCAAAAGGAGCATTTAATTATTACTTACATACTTGAGTCTCACAGCACTTAACATGGTTAGATAATATAATAATCAATGGGTTTTGCAAGTGCTACCGTATTATAGCAGCCCAGCTTGCAGAATCATAGCACAGAGGTTGTGAGTTCAAAGCTTGCATGTGCTACAATAAATGACTATTTTCAAGGAAGGCAACGGAGAACCAAATGGTAATGTAACTCATAACTTTTTGAAGAACTGGTGCTGTTGTCATTACCTTTTTATCAGCATTGTACTTTTCAAAGATTTCTTTTTCATAACTCGCAGAACCATCAGACAAAATGAGTAGAGCTTGCTGACATTGTGTGCCCTCATTGTTCTCCCTCGCCTGATTTTCAGAAAGGAAAATCAGACAGTTAGGGTGGTGCAGTGCAGTGTAGTAAAATATAGTGTAGTAGTTGAGTTAGTTTGATAAATCAAAGTGTGGTGTTTCGTTAAATACATTCCTCGAAAATTTATTCGAATTCAGGTATAAAGAAAAACTGAAATAATTGAGTAGCATACATTTTTAAGAAGTTGAAATGCCATCTCCATTCCCTGCTTCCAGTCTGCTGTACTTGTGGCTACCCAACTTTTAAGTTTGTGCTTTATAAACTATGAATAAAATAAAATTATAAAATAAACTATGAATAACGAAGATTTACAGAAGGCCCGATGTTGGCATTGCAGTTCAGCAAATGACAGATTAAGACAAAATTGATAGGAAACGTTTTTCAATGGTTACTGGTACATGACGTTGCAACAGTAGTAATTTTTTGCCATCAACGAACAAACACATGATAATGGCTCAATGCGAAGAGCAATCTCTTATGAATCTAAAGGTTCTGGGTTCGATACAGGTCCTCATCATTTTGGCTCATAAAAGACACTGTTTTGGTAGTGGTGCTAATCTCCTCTCTGCTTCAGCAAAAGAGCTTCTCTTAATCAGTGCAAATGAAAACAGGAGAGATTCCCTTGTTGTACAGCTTATATCGACTGTAGGTAACTCCAATTGGTTTCTTCTACAAGCCAATAGAGTATCTTAGATATCATTGAATTGAATTTGCTCAACTCATTCACACCCTTTCCAAGCTTCACGGCCTACTTCACCAACACTATCTCACAAATCATCATTCATCCCAAGAACATGCAATTTGTGGAACGTATTGCCTTCTTCTTGCTTTCCTGAATCTTACAACCTGCCATCTTTTAGATCTAAGATCAATAAACGTGATCCGATGTCTCTCTCCCCTTAGCCTTTCGTTTTCTTCTTTCTTCCCTCTTTGTTGGGGCTTTGCATAGGCCACTGTGGCCTTTCCTCGGCTCAACTGAGCTGAAGCAAAAAATCAGATTCAAGGCGAACCACATTTTGAGTAGTAACCGAAAGAAAAGTTGATTGTGTAGATCATCAGTAAAATTTCCAATTCAAATGAACTGAGACTCTGTTAGTGTGATAATGCGAAGACATGTCCCTGAGACTTCAGACAAATTAGTGAGACGAATCCAAGTAAGTAAGACAATGCCATGTTTCGGCATATATCTTCTCTCAGTTTCTGCTCATAATGTGTTTTTAGTGGCTCTCATGTTCAAGACTCGTTTTCTTACAAATATATAGATATATATATGATATTTAAATATACATATGGTAAATCAGTTAATGCATCTTGCGATGATACAATCATTTCGTTAGGGATCGGAATTTTAATTAAATATTGGTAAGTATAGACAGTGACATAATCTCAATCACAAATGATCCAAGTTTGCATCCAGGGAAACCTGAATGCTACAAACCTCCTTGTTTCGTCTTGTGGCCTGTATCAACTTCAATCCATTTTCTTTGCAGCAAATCAATTGACTTTCATTGTTAAACTGACAAAAGATGAGTAGAAACTGACATGAAAAGACATACTTCAAAGTACGCTATTTAAGAAACGGTAACTGTCACCTAAAATGACGACAAGCAGATTACAATGGTGGGATGATATTAAGCGGAGGTAGGCGGAACAAGGGATGATGTTAGAGAGACTGGTTAGGAAAGACAAAGAGAAAATGATAGCGAAGAAGACATGTGCGTTATAGAAGAATGAGGAAGAGAGAGTGAGAAGTTGGAGCAACAGAATAAAATGCAAAACGTTGGCTATGAATAGCGACAAGGGAGTTGTAATGAGTGGAGAGGAAATAAGAGGATAGCGGATTAATTCAAGTGACCTCGGAGAGGTCAAGAAGTCAAATAAGATGCAGGCCAATTGGTGGTTAAACATGAACAAGGAATTGGTTTAGGAAAATTATGTCCAGTGACATGTCAGGCTTAGTTTGAAACTTTACTGAATATAGTATGCAAAAGCAACGTCCAAATAGTTGCAGAGAATCCAAAATGATAGGTGTAATAATTTGGTAAGGTTGTTATAGGAGTACGCAGACTTAGAACGTCTTGCCTTCTTCTTGCTTTCCTGAGTCCTACAACTTGCCATCTTTCAAATCTAATGTAAATAAACTTGATCTTATCTCTCTATCCTCTTAGCTGCTCGCTTTCTTCTTTCTTCCTTTGTTGGGGCTTTGTATAGGTCACCATGGCCTTTCCTCAACATAACCCACTAAAAAAAAAAGAAAAAAAGAGAGATATGCAAACATGATAAACATCTCAATAGGCACTGGAAAGATGAATTGGCAGTAGATGGAGCACTTTTTTCAGATAGATGAGAAATTAGGTCTTAATCTTGAAGAAACATTGCCATATCATCCTTACTGGTGACCATTATTGCTTGATTGCAGCTTGGTAGCTTGCCTCCAGACGATATGGATTACGGTAAGCTGGATGTGGACCAAATTCCTTCTTTAAGTAACATACTTAAAGAGTCACTTACCAAAACGACGTGAAAGAAATCATTCGTTGATAACGTGTCCACGATGACACTTGCAGCCAGTTTAGCGATTTGGGTACGAAGACCAAGAAGGCTTCCAGATCTGTTTGCCAAAATAAACTAAAGCTATGTTTCGATACAAATTGCATGTTGCAGTCAAATTATACGAAAACCGCGACTATTTGTGTACAGGTGATAAGTTTGCTCAGTTATAACAGCGCTTGCTTACAAACCATATGCGCCGTGTGTCTTGAATAGAAGCCGCGGCTGCTATTATCTTCAGTAGGGAAAATGCGTCTTAAAATCAAAGGCGGCTTGTATTCAAGGGCGGGTTTTATTCAAGAAAACACGGTATTCAGCGGCTGAAGCTAAACGTAGAGTCTAACTTCCAATTAGGGTGAGGAGATGCACTAGCCGTCCCTTCGATGTCAGGTAGATCAGCGACAAGCTTTGGATACATCGAAAGGAGCAACCAAGACAATGCATATATCGATTTGTCTTTCCCGTATCGAGATAAAAATGCTATCTTGGATAAAAAAACATCAAAAATTGTACCTGTCTATAAGTATAACGATGTCTTTTGGGGAGCTAGCTCCTTGAATGTACCTTCGAAGACAAAGCAAAGACAATTTTTGCACATAAAAAGCCAACAGTCGATTTATATAAGTCGACTTAACAAGAAGGGATAAATGCTTTCAAGGATTGTCAAGCCAATAAGACACAGCTTGGCCAAAAATTGGAAAAGACGATCCCATCAAAAAAATTTTTTGTTTAGTGAGTTATGTTGAGGAAAGGCCATGGCGGCCTATACTAGGCCCCAACAAAGGAAGAAAGAAGAAATTGAACGGCTAAGAGGAGAGAGAGATCAGATCAAGTTAATTGATCTTGGATTTGAAAGATGGCATGTTGTAAGATTCAAGAAAGCAACAAGAAAGCAAGACGTTCCATAAATTACATGTTCTAGGGATGGAGAATTGGAGAGCTTTAAATAGAAATTATTTAGCAATTAGTTAATCAAAGCACAGATTAGAAACCCCCTTCGAAAAATGTCGCTTAAGAACGTAATGGACTCATCGATGTAAGTGGAGAGTGTCCATCATTTCTCAAAAAGTCAGAATCGTGAATATATTAGCTGCTTTAGCTTTCTGGTGCTAGGTTGCAGTGGTTAAGCATGCGAGCACATAACACATGAGTTCTCAGTTTGGTTCTTTTATGTGTCACAATAAAATGCTATTGGTGAGGAAGACAACGGGAAAACACCTCATCAGACCCACTTCCCTGGTAAAAAACTCAGTGCCCTGTCATCTCTGGTTTCTGCTACACTCGAAATTGAGTATGCGATGATGCAGTTTTGGCTTATTGATGCCATAATTTGACAGCTGGAGCACGTGGATTTATATTGCAAAGATCGTATGTTCAAATTCTGCATCAGTTACAATATAGGCACTTTTTGCAAGAAAACTGATGGAAAGCCAACCCAGAAAAGCCTTCCGTCATTGACAGCAGCTCTTTAGCTCTGCTTCATGTTTCTTTTTGCTCTAAATCAAGTATGCTGTAAATTCAAGCCAAAAGTGTATGTGAATATATATATATGTGACTGCTATTTGAATTATCACTTGCTTCTTTTCCTTACCATGGGCGCCGTCTTGCATCATAGAGATCAGGTTTGCCAGGAGTAACTGGCCAGTCTCTTCCTAGAAAGTTTACCAAAATGCATCGCGTTAACATAAATGTAACATATATATATATATATTCATATATCTCTATATATTTATACATATATCAAACTTGCCTGCTCGCATCACAGCAATACAAGTGCCGGATGCTGCACTCCAAAGACAAATGATCTCAAAATTTGATTATGATAATGAAATAAACGGGACCGTCCGTCCTCGCTAACGAAAAAAAGGATTCAGCTATAAATACTTCAATAGAATTCTGTGAAAAGGTTTATGACTGTTAAGAGTTAGTGTTTTTTGTATTTACTTGAAATGTTCAATGTAATTATGTGAATGCTCATTACTGCATATTAAATCAAAGCCTGTGGTAGCTTTGCATTAAGGTACCTGGATATTGTCGATGGATGCCCTCAGCACTCCCAAAGTACTGCCAAGACAAATCCGGAAACATTTCAAAGTTCTCGATGAATACTTTATTGAGATTCTTTGTCCATTTTATATCCCTTGCAACTTTTGGAGCTGTAAAAGAATACTGTGTTAACATTTCATTCAAAGCAAGGCTTTTCGCATGTAAAAATGAAGAGATTGAGAGTATTTTATTCTCATTTCCGTGGGTTCGAAGATGCTGCAAAAGAACAAAATGACTCTAACAGAATTTGAGGAAGTAATATGATGGCAATTTAAGCCCATTCTAAAATGGCTTCAAGATTGGAAGAGTCTCCATGGACGTGCATTCATTTCTGCATAATTGCGAAGAATAAGTGACCCCTAATTTAATTTGGCTTCATCAATAGGAAAAACCATTTTACAGTAACCTAATGCATATTAGCTTTATCATTTAAAGTAGGAACAGGAAAGCGAAAAGCTCATCCGTCATTGGCATACTGATTAGCCATTGACGCTAGAAACTTATGAGCAAATGAAGTTTAATGCGCTATTTTTTTCCATTGTAATACTCATAGAAAGTAGTTTTGAGAATTCTGAAGGTCTCAGGGTTGACGTGGTATTCTCTTCCTCTTGATTTCATTGTCGTGGTGTCTGTTAAGCTGGAATAGTTGATAGCGCGCTACATCAAAATCTAGATGAAATAACTAAGGCCACATTTTATCCGATTGCAGTTATCCCTTTACCTCTATCGTAAACCTCTGTGGGAATATGAACCACACTTGCAGATGTGTTGATGGGAACGCCAAAGTGAGCATCGTATGAGAGATTAAGTCCTTCGAGCTTTTTTGCAGCATAATACGTTAGTTCCTTCGACAGAAAAGAAGAAATTTGACTTCTCTAATGAAGAATTTTGATGCAAAGGTCATGTGTTATGTTGCCGGCAAGGATCAGATTATGATCAAGTATCATTTAATGCTATACAATGCAACACCAATCGACGCCATCAACTTTCTTCCTCAGAACATCTTACAAGCTTTGGCGGTCGATTTTTTTAAGTAGATTTACTTATATGCGCTATGATTTTATCTACATAGCATCTTCCTAGCTCCCGAGGAATACTGAGAAGCTGTGCTAATCAAGAAATCTCCTTGCTGTTTGATTCAATGTGACCGCACTTCGTGATTCCTGTTCCCAGCATTACAGGTAGACAACTCTCATCACTGTAAGTGGGGGTGAATCTCGACATGAAGTTCAAAAAGTGACTAGTGAATTTATGAGGAAATCCCTTCCTACTTAGCAATTCTCACAAATTCCATATGAATGCAGAGGTAGCTCTAAACACAAATTGCACTGTGAACTGGTCAGATTCTGTCGGTTTTCCGATCGATGGATTTCTTAACGAATATGTTTTGAATATGCATCAATCAAAAACTTCTTAAAATGAAATACCTCTTCGGCATCTATAAAACTCAATTCTGCCTTCTCTGCTTTTTCTGCAAGAATCTGGAAAAAGTATGATGGCAGCTAAGAGAACGTAACAATATATTCATTTTGAGCTCATAAGCAATATATCAAGCAAATGATATATCAATGGACAGATTCTTCATAATAAAAGCATCATTCGATCGTACTTTATTGCAAGCTTGTAATGATCTTACCGTTCCAGTGTTCTGCATTCGGTTGCATTGTGTGTGTAATATTGCACCAAAGAATATTTTACAGAATAATATTGTGCCACAGTTGCATTTATATTCTATCTTACAGCCTACTGCAGCATGCCTCATTTTGTTAAAGAGCTATGTGTTTGATATTATTGTGTTTGATATTTCAGAAACGTACCCTGAGAGCTCTGTTCTTCCAGCTGAAGAACTGTTCCATCTTATTAGCCAATTCTTCGGCCAAGATTGTACCGTTGACCATTTTGACTTGAATGTCATAAGATTTGTATTCCTGCGTAGGAAACCGTTCGCATCATCAGCAGTCATTTCTAGCAAAATGGTCACAGTAATTAATATACTCATGATTATCGTCAAAACTATGATTGAGATAAATATCTTAATCTTTTTGATCTCGCCTGTCAATCGTGACATTTAGAATCAGTCTCACTGTCAATGTTATCATCGCCACTAAGGGTGAAATTTCTGCTATTGAAGAACAGATCAGAAATGCTATCTCAATCGTCGTTTGCCTCAATCATTGTCTTCTTTATCATCATTCCAACCACGTTTTCATCATCTGCTCCAGCAATAAACCGTGCTCCAACGCATAGCTTCATTTCTTTATTGCTTTCACACATGAAAATTAAAACTATGAAAAACTGTAAGCCAGTCACGTAAAAATTGCCCAATAATTAGATTTTTCTTTGTAATTACAATTCAGCTTGAAATAGATTATAATGAACTGAAGCATCATAACTATGTTTACTTCATCCTAGCTATAAAATATTTTCCCGTGAGATTTCACCAAGAGCCGTTTGTTATTAGTTTCTCAACCCTGCAGTACTAATTACTTCTATGAAAAAAACTAAAAAACCCACATGCTTACAAGGATTAGTGTATAAACTAGTTAAATGCGAGTGAAACTGCTGCTAATGAGAACAGGTGTAATGCACATTACGTCTACAGCACAATGCAAAGATAATTTCATTTGTGATTCTGATGAAGCGTAGGTCATTGGCAACTAAGTTAGGCTGCGGTGGAAATTAGTCCATTGAGTCTATCACTAACTTCAAAGGAATTTTCGGAAACCATTTAGTGCGACATCACTTAAACTACCATGAATGTGAGATATCTTGAATCAAACCGTAAAGGAGAAGCATGTCTTAAATTTCTTAATAAGATTATAATAAGGTTTTATCACCAAGCACTATAGCCAAATCTAGCAAATAATAATAATAATAATGATAAATGACATTTTGACAGGTTGACTTATTCAGACGTAAAACTATCTGTTATCATTCAAGGACCTGTAGTCCTACCTATTGATAATCAATGTGGTTAAAATCAAGGTAAAAGCAGAATAAAATGAATGATGCACAATTAAAGAATAAGAATTTATTATAGTGAAAAACGTTTTTTTTTTGGGCATCTACAGAGACTTTGATAGTTTTAGTTTCTCTTTGAATAGCACGATGGATACTTCGTCATGGGTTGTTTTTTCGAGTTGGTTGAAAATTTGGGCTTCCTAGTGAGCAAATGATTTTTTTCCAGCTTCAGTGCGTATTTTTGGTAAAACAATGCAAGAGCCATTGCCTCTTGTGTTTATTTCATGCTCACATCTTTTGAAGTAACCATTCAAGTCTTCGGGTAGAAGATTAGAGATATGAGGCAAAGTGGTGTTCGACATTAAGACAAAATAAGATAGCCAATATGTTGAATTTACACACTGATTCATTATCTAGAGGTTGCAAAATTTTCCGTAACATTCATGTGTTCCTATATTTTCCATACAACAAAAATTAAGCTCTCTTTCATCTCCCAATATTCTTGGCTCTTGAAATATGTCAGTGAGGATGTGAAAGCTTACTGAACAATCAAGGGATATCAACGGTATCGATTAAGGTAAAAATAGGCCATGTAAGCTCACAATTTTAGCGTTTTTTTTAACGAACGATCACTGCAGCCAGTATCAATGATATCATACAAAAAGAGACGTAGTACTGTGATAAGAAGAAAGGTTTTGTCGAAAGGTTCAAAGACTGGCGGCACTTATTGCAGAGAATTCAGAGGCACCTGCTACAGGCGGAAAACTAAGATAATTAATCTAGTACATTAGCACACCCATCGCTTATTACTCAATCCAGTTTAACACAGTCACGCTGACCTCGTGGTGACACAAGTAATGATGAGATGAAAAGAATTTTACAGTTTTTTTAATCGTGCGAAACTTCCTAGTCAAGTACTGATGAATATAAACTGCAAGAAACAGAGCTCAGTATCATTAAAGTCATATGTGATAATTCACTAACTGACCAAGCTCTTTGAGCTCCATTCCAAAAATTAGGCTTTTGAGGCTGAAAATTGAAGGTATTTATCTCGAGATAGTGCTGAAAGATCTCATTTCAAGTAAGTTGATACGGAAATAAAGTGACTCGTACAGGACTGGAAGCCTAGAGCGATTCGTAGAGTGATGAAAGCCAAGGGTGGTTTGTGTATGACGAAAGCGATTAGTGTGGGAGTGGAAGACCGCAGCAATTTTTTGGCAGTGCAAGCCTTAAATGATTAGTTTGGTAGTAGAAGCCTGAAGTGGTTCGTGCAGGAGTGCAGCTTAATGTGATTTATATAATGGTGCAAGTTTAAGATGGTTTTTATACGACTGGAGGCATGTAAATATACCTTTGTGAGTGATTTCGTACCCATCATCTCCTCCGCAAACTTCGACGTCTCAGTTCCTATTCTCCTTGCCCAGTATTCCACTCTAAAAAAATGAATTCTCATCTCAGTATGATAGCGAATACTCAATTTAGCAAGCGTTTCGTTATGACACATATAGTTTGAAGCCATGGTTCCGGATTCTACCACAACTACCAAAGCATAAAGAAGCAGCACAGTCACCAAGCTATGGAAGAATTTCTTCACATCGATAAACTTAGCATAGTTGCGTCACAGTGCAATATTTTCTTCTTTATTTTGAACTGCAAACGGAGGCTTAAATTATCCTTCCCGAGGCAGTTCAACCAAAGTATAGTTCAATGGTATAAGATCGTACTTCAAATTCTCCTAAAATCGTAAATCATTACTTTCAGCTTACAGTCATATAATGTAACTGTGATACAGATGATCCTATGATAGAGCAATTTTGATATCTATCCTTTCCTTCCGTCATAGATTAGGACTTTTTTCATACCGTAAATTAAATTGAGGGAAGGCCATGGTGGCCTATACAAGCCCCAACAATGGGAGAAAGAAAACATCTAAAGACTGAGAGGAGAGGGAGATCAGGTCAAGCTAACAGATGTTAGATTTGAAAGATGGCAAGTTGTAAGATTCAGGAAAGCAAGAGGAAGGCAAGACGTTCCATGAATTGCATGTTCTTGGGATGAATGATGATTTGCGGGATAGAGTTTGTGGATTAGGCAGTGAAACGGTGTATATGGTACAAATACAGTCGACCCCCGTACTAGATAAGAGTGCCAACGAGCCCCCTTTCTGAAGACATGCCACAATCCTGAGCTACAGCCTGGTAGGGCACGGTAACCAGTTCCTTTTCATATCCAAATGTATCCCGCGAGATACCAAACCATTCGTAGGGTGACAAGGTAGTGAGGATTGAGAAACATGCACGAGCTTCATACCCAAAGCCTGGCTGAACCCTTGATCTTCAGCACAGAATGAAATAGTCAAGCAAAGACCCAATTGCTAATGTAAAACGGGGTATAAGTTTTGATTGTCTCGTTTTGATGTCAGATTTTCCATGATACATCAACTGCTTGGCAGCGAAACAAAGGCAAGATTACATGCTTTACCTTCTACAACCTATAGTCTAGGCTCTAGATCTACTTTTCAATTTAAGTATCGTAAAAGCATTCGTTTATTTCAAGGCCTCTTTCCACTTACATTGTAAATGCATTCTGCAGATAACTGAATTGCGAAGCATGTTTAGAGAATTGCCTTATTAACGATGAAACTAGAATTCGACATAATACGGCAGCTGCCGGAGTTAAATAGAGGATTAACGAAAACTAAGTGGTGACCTTACTCTGGATAAGTAGATCAGAGGTTAGAAAGATGTCGTTGACACATCGCAAGGGAAGTGAGGGAAATTCCATGAACTCGTGGTTCATCGTGAATCAAGAGAGCAAAATTGGAATAAAGGGAGGCAAAATTGTCGGCATTTTGCTTGCAGTCAGTAGAAGTGCGAATGGCGAGTTATCAAATTTATCAAGCACTCGATTTGTGCGACGATTTCATTCCCTCAAACTTTGCGCTCTTTCTAAAACCCATAATATTGGATCTAGTTTGATTTTTACCAATCATGAAATGCCTTTGATAGATATGACACGACGGATTTTTCGTTTTGATCTGAATGTCATAAGACAAGCCTCTTCGGTTGCCTGTGCTAACTGTCTCAACGCAAGAATGTTGAGATGCATCCAACAAACTCGCTTACTCTCGGAAGAATCTTTCGCACATAGGCCAAAGAAAGAAGCTTCCCATTGCTTTGAAATTTCTTTCTTTCAATAATTTGACAATGTTATGTTTTATCATCATACACAGAGGCACCTTTTTATACTTTAATCAACTGGACAAATACAGATGGAATTTCCCAATTGATTCCTTTGATAAATATTGATACTTCAAGTGTTCATGCTGTACGCAACAGATGATAACGTGTGCTTGAATTATTGATGATAGAAAATCTATATTTTTGAAACACGGGAAGGCTGCGGTGAAAGGATAAGACTCGAAAAGATACAGAAATAGGAGGCAATTGTTCGCGAATACTTGTGAGTGCAGATGCTTGTGAAATGTGGAATGGGATCTTCTTGCAAAATTAAACCAGGGAAAGGCAAATTTTTTTAGCGAATCATTAATATTAATGAGGTATGACCTGTGATTTTGGTTCTAGATAAATGGGGATAACGCACTGAGACCACGAAGAGATGAATACACAAGGACTTTTAAAATCGTTTGCAGGACTACAATTTTAGCACAGTGATTTCTGTTCTTTGCTCTAATATGATTTTCCAAATAGTTACCCTGATTCAAGAGTTTATTACGATTTCGATCAAAATTTGATCGATGATTTGCTGAAAAGCTAATCCATGCAAGCAACGCATCATTCGAACCTGCTGATTATACCGGCACGACTAGCCACTTTTACTACTCCAAAAATGGAAGATGTAGCAGAAATATTTTAATCAATAAGGCTTTTTCATAAATGCCAAAGGAATGGACCTAAAAGTTAGAATTGCAAAGCATTGCCATAAGCTTTTTTGTTGAGTACTTTTTTCTACTTAAAGATGAATTCATTCCGAGGGCCAACACGAGTAGAAATCTAATCAGAAATGCACTCAAGTCTATAAACAGTAATCTTTACTCCTAAAATTACAATGGACGATATCTTTTGTACCTCAGGGAATAAAAGATCTGCCTCAACCAAGATTCTAAGCTGGAGAACAATTTGAATATCAACTTCATTCATTTACCATAAAACAGTTATATCATCCTGATGCAGGAATCCCATGGGTATTTTGGGATCATGATCAAGGAAATTTGCTCAAGAATGATGACGTATATAACTTCTTCGCACTTTAAGTGCGTTTTGCTTTTTCAATCGTTCTGTCAACAAATATAAGAACAGCGATAATGATTCCTGCAGCTAAGTTTACTTGACTGTCACAAGACGGAAATCTTGCAATGTAAGAAAGAAACTTTTATGCTGGGACCATTGGAGAGGGAAGAAACCCGACACTGCATGCAATAATTTGACGAAATTCGTGGTTACTATCGTGACCTTAGCATGATAATGCACTTCAGTAGAGTTATGACAGAAGCTATTTCAATACATACGCTAAGAAAACATGGTCGGATAGACGGTACGACTTCTCTAAATCGACAATATTGCATGAAGATAATCTAAATATTAGAATCAAGCTACCAGAGGAATCGGTCAACAATAACAGTGAAAAAGTAACTTGAAAGTTCCTCATGGCTTTAAGAAAGCAAAAAAGCTGAATGATATTTATAGCAGGTGACTTTCAAAGACGCACGCTAAAATAAATAGAAAAAGTGACACAACATAATGCGATGGTATTCAAAAAACTATCTTGGACCTGAAGAATTACTTGCAACTTTCAAGCACAGTGCATAGGCGATGAAGAAGATCACATTTGCATTGCAATGTTTGCTTGCCTGCTATTGACAAAGTTTACTTTGAATGACTGCATCATTGTCATCCAATCGAGCCGAGCGTGAAGAAAATACGCAAACATGGACTCACGTCTTCAGCGTCACTTTTCCCTTTTCAGCACGCAAGAAGCTATGACACAGCAGCAGGAAAATGACGATTGGGTGGCTGAATGTAGGCCTACATTTGCAAATAAACCTCGCCATCTTCACAGGCTTCGGAAGAAGCTGATGTCGTGTTGACCAGCTGCTTTCTTCTTTTAGTGAAACTGCACTGTCGCGTTCGCAGTCGACGCACAAATCTAGAGCTCGAAAACACCTGGCCTTGGAACAAAAACAACATGACTGCAATTAACAATAATCGACAGAAACAATGGAAATTTGATAAAACGTTCACTTTATACGAAATCTCTGCATGGGTCGAATACACAACTACAATACCTCGACAAAACGTACGCAAATTGCCATCAGGTTCTCTAAGGTAAATCCTTAAGCCTCCAAGAACCTGCTAGAAAACCTGCGAATCACCCCCCAGTGCCACTATAGAATGCCTTGATCTACGACATATGGAATAGCATCATTGCTTCAGCCTTATGGGCAAGCAAGCACCTAGAATTGAAGACGTAGAAGTTTTAAACGTCTGCATGTTCTGGGTTGCAAAATTTCCGCCGAAGAGGTTAAGCTAAATTGAGGCACTAAAAGTTTCCACAGTCAGCCAGGGAAAAATGTATTATAAATTGCTTGTCTACCTTCCCGTCCAGATTGTAACTAACACTCGATTTGTGCAAGCAAAGGAATAAGCGAGTTTTAGAGTTGTATGCGTAATTTCATGCATTCATAGCAGTGGATTATCTCCACGTTAGCTAGTTATTTTGCGACCGAAAGGTTTGTGGCTTCATTTTCCGTTAAGTTTCTGCCAAAATTGACTCTCCTGACTTATATTCAAGACATTTGGAAAAAAGCATGAGAGACAAGAAGTATTTTTCAGTGGGTCATTTTTTTATTCCGTATTCAATGCTTCATTAGCTGTGTCTGTGAAGTGATGAAGAAATAGAGATATAAGCCACCGTAGCCGAGTTGTTAAGACGCAGCGTTACGAATCTTGTGAGGTATTCTCTCCTGGGTTCGAATCCCGCCTTCGGAAACACAAGCCAACAGTTAATTCAGCTGTCCATCCTTCCGAGGTCAGTAATAGAGTACATGAGTACTCAGAAGTAACTCTGAGGACGAACACTGGACACACATTGATAACAGTTAATCTAAGGTTGAAGTGTTTCATCCAGTATAAAGATGCGTCTTTAATTCAATTTGCAAAAAAAAGTCAAGGAGGTGCTTCAATGTATGATTCTGCGTCGAATTTTGAAACGGAAACAAAAAATTGAAATCTCCAGTTTAGGATTCTGGCAGTGTATCTGTCATTGCCCAGCTTAATCAATTTGAATGGTATAGTATCAGAAACTAACGCAAGGCTAATGTATGGTTTGGAACATTGAAGGAAATCCCTGACTTTGTTCTCCAGGGAGGGGAGCCTTCATGATAACAACACCTTCGTTCGTGAAAATGCATCCTGTGTACACGGAAGTATTTTCAATGATCATTGCTATGATAAACAAGCCACAATCCATGTCATCTCGTGTTGGTTCCGAATTTAATCAAATGGATTAGGTTCACGCGACATCAACGGCATCTAGCAGAAAACAAGCCATCAGCTGCATGGGCCTGAATCGATGAGAACTGCTAACAGAGGAATCGCTTCAAGCAAATCTTTGAAGACCCGGCGAGAGAGAAGCCAGACAGAGAGATTAGCTGCTTTATAAACCATGACGTCAAAAGAACCATCAATATTCTTCACACTTCATCTAAATTGTCCAGGAGCATTAAGCAGATGCTACGAATCTGACTTGTGCCAAATCATACTGGATGGTTACAATGAAATTTTAAAATGAGTCGTTGGGGAATGCAGTGTTTCATAATTCTAAGCAATTCTCAGATTGCCATGAAAACTTCAATAACGGTTGTGTAATGACAAGGGGAAATGCACTTATGATTACATTTCTAAGTCAAATTGAGCAAAATTCACCGATCATTATAAGAACAGTAATGCCTCAGGAAGACGCAAATTGCAATATCTGATACAAATATTTCAAAACGCTTTGAATAATTGGCAATAGAAAACTGTACTTATTCCCCTCTTCTCTTTTGTTAAATTGATGGATGCACGTTGCTTGATGTTATTCAATGCGCAATTCTATACTTCCTGTGTTCTCGTTTTGCAAATCTATGTCTCTTGCATGTCTGTAAATTTTTATGAGAATGCATGAAAATATATCGCAAATCTAAAATATTTTGGCAAGTTCAGTTTTATACAAATTTCCCATTGAAAAAATTCGAAAAATTCAATGCGTTTCACTCTACCTTTGGTTCCGTGTGGGATGGGAATCACGATGAGAGCAAATTAGCACAGAGCGCCTTATTCAATAGGTTGATTTAACTAATACTAAAGATCTCTAAAAAGCGGACTTATACAGGAAATACACACATTTGACGGATTCATGTGCAATCGAACAGACAGGTTCGACCCGAGTCTATTTGCTACCGAGAAACAATACATTGATAACAAAGGTGATCTTAATGATTATTGAGTGAACACAGCATTTACAGCAGCCAGTAAAAAGGAGCCTGCCCAACCCCGTGTCATAATATGTGCATACTTATTTGAAACGATAAAAAATTCTGAATTTTCTGGGGATCTTTCAAAGAAAGGATATCTTCTTGGGACAATTCAAACGAGTCTTTTCATTGGAACTCAATTAATCATACCTGCAATCGACTTGCTCTGCAAAAATATCTTGTAAAGGAAGTTGTTAAACGTACTAAGAAAGTATGAATAAAATTTAAGCTCAAGGTGGACTCGAGCCACCGACCATGGAAACCACGGGCAAAAGCCGTGCCGCTGTTGGCAGCATGCTCATTCCTAGGAATGACTGCTTTGGACGAATGAAAATGGCCTCAATGTGGCCAAATGCTAAATTAACCCTTTCGAAAGAGCAACCAAACATGGATCAAACGTGCATCAACTTCACTGGAACAGTCGCATTAGTTTATCAATCAAAGTGATTATTGTCACCAAACGCTACATTGCTCAAACAAGAATGTGCAACAGTGGCATGAATACTGTCCTAACATATTAGATGTCTAACACGATCAAATCATCGTAGGAACTTTGCAGATGCCTTTAATTAACCAGCCTGATCACAGCAGCTCACCGCTATGAAACTCATTCCCGCAATAAACGCTGAAATAAAGGTGACGTAAATCGATTTGTTGTTTAGTTGGATTCTTTGTCAATGCTCGAATGGAAGTAAGTATTGATACTAAACTAGGAGAGCTTGTACGTCTGAAATGATCCGTTATGTCTACAGTTTCAACAGACAACTCTTCGGCGTCAATAGAAAGTGCTGAATCTACCATAATACCAGTCTGTTTATTGCGATAGGTTGACAGCTCCGTCGTCAGGAATCGGACAGGGTTTAGTGGTGACATCAGTTCATCACAAGGTGATTAGAAAAATAACGCTAATAGAAATGAAAAGATTAATGCATGGAGTGAAAACTCCACTTGGTGAAAGGAGAACCGCCAGCAAGTTTGACTACATCGTCTTCAAAGTCCTGCAACGCACTCCCACCATCTCAAGCGAACAAAGTTTAGAAAGCATGAAAGAATTATTAGAGACAAGCAAGAGATTTTTACTTTGGTTAATTTGATACCAAGCGCAAACATAAGGATACTGTGGCTAGCTGTTTCTTATGATTCGACAGAAACTCTCGCCTTTTTTTGATTGATGTAAAGTGAGTTCCTTCCTTGGATTTGAAAACCCGACGCTAATGATAGAATATCAATTTAATATGATATCAAGGTTCCTGAAACACTTGCTTGCTAAGTCAATGTCCCCCCTTTCTGGATAATTTAAGCGTCCCGACCACAGATGCTATGGGTTTGGAAGGCAACAGGAACGATTTCACAACACCCGATGTCTAGAAACTCCCAGCGCTCTGCCACTGGATTCTGCAAAACTTGAATACTGCACAGTTTTTAGCCCCTAGATTAGAACATTTAGCAAACAATTTTTACGAAGGAGATTCCATCTTATCAACAGGTAAATCTTGATTTGAGTATGAGCATCTTTCCTCGGAGGTCTTCTTTTTATTTACGGCTACGTAATGTCGAAGTGGGTGCCAGTGAAATACAAAATGCATCTCCAGGAAAGCCCTTGGGATTCCATCTAATGCGGAGACGCATAAATCACTGGAAACAGACATCAATATTAACACGCGGCTTTAGTATCTGGTATCTTAAATCCCACTCTCTATCGTACAAATTACAATCAAGAGCTAGGCTTTAAAGGTGCTGATGATAAGAACGGCCAGGATATGACTTATCTTTCATGATAAGAAATATCAGCCTATTGATTGATAATGCATTGCAGCTCAGTCTAATAACAGCAAGGAAATAAGATATCCTGGCATGTTTTCAAGGCAGTACGGGAGTCAACAACTCTAGTAATCGCATCAAAGACCATTCAACATTTCATACACTGTTTGGTATGTGCTTCCATCCATTTCTCTTTTTACTTCTTCGAATATCTCCTCGGCAAGTTTCTTCTGCTTTCTATCTTCAGAGATTAAAAAGTTCGCCAAATAAATAAATACCCATTCCCTGCAAGAAATCAAATCAGACGAAACAGTGTCATTGCCATTCAAAAATTAATATCTGAAAACATTGCCTGTGCAGTGTGCATCTTATGTACTCTATGTATACAATGTCAATTATAAGACTCTAATCAATGAGGTCATTAATATTATTACCATTCTTATCAGTATTTCATTATTATCTATTTAGTTACTCTTACTTTTCCTAAATGAATAGTTACATGAAGCTAATCAAGACCGATTAAAACGAAAAAGAAAAAATTTACAGTAAAGAAATACCAAGAAAATATCGAGTGGAAGTAAAATTAATCTAAAGTTCAGAGTCTTCGATAAAAACTTAACACAATCTCAATTTGCAGGAATCACCGATTCACAGTCTTTTTTTTCATCTTTTATTCATTCTTGAATTGTCTTACAGTTTATCAAAAGACATAATGAGGTGCAGTTCATGTGCCATCTTGCCAAAAACGGAGATCATTTGAACAAAGGTGACAAAGACAACAGGGAAAGACGAGGAGAAGGAAGAAAGCAGCCAAGTTGACAAACTGAAGAAAGAAACTGAGCCAAAAATTGGTAAGCTAATCGAGCGCGCACAGAATAGGGAGGATAGGAAGAGCGTAATCAAGAGGACAACGTCTGCCTGAGTCACGGGAGGTATGCAGTAGAAAAAGACATGACTAGCAGATTAATGGTTGGAAAGAAACGAGATATAAAAAAGGAATGGATGTTGTAGAAGAGGAAGGGAACACAACAAGCGAACACGAACAAAATGAATTATTTTTAACAACAATTAACCTGGAAATGAAGTAATAATCTATTAGCATAGTGGTTAGGTGTGTTCTAAGCCGATTAAGGGTGTGCGGTCACGGTCATTCAAGTCTCTGGGTGCCTTGTAACCATCCACCGGACTATGTGCGTGTAGCTCGTGTAAAACGAATGAAAGAGACTGGCTATCATACTCCATGACAGCCAATCTAGCACGTCTCTAGTAATGTGCTTCCTTGACGTTAGTATCGAGTTGGTGAATCGTCGAGTGCGTGAGTCAACTTTTCGCCTTAAAGCTGGGCACTCTACAAGTGAGGTGACCCATATGATTTATGCTGTGTTTGCCTGCCATATTTTGAAGAATTTATGTATTATTGAACAGTTAATTGAATATTGTGGAAAATATTTATTCAGAGAAGAGCTGCTCACCTCGTCTTCAACGAGGAACTTTCTGACTTGATTATACTCTTTGATGTACCTTTGAGATAGAGAATGGATGTCAAAGCAAGGATCATAAGAATTCAGTATTCCCTATACATATAACACTACATAGCCGGAAAATATATGTCGAGACTCAACCAGAATTCTAGGTGGAATATGAAATCGTACACATTTTAAAAATAAGATTCTCCTAAAGTTTGTAAGGAGATATTCACTCTTGATAACAAGTAGTTTTATATGCTATATACGTTTGCTGTTTGACATTGGGTCTAGACCAGAATATCGGAATCAACTTTGAAATGCATCTTTAAAAGTCGGCGGATGAATTTCCAAAGACAAAGGAAACAATTGATCTCAATTTTATCATTCAGTATCACTACAAGGTCACTGATTTCCGTGCAAACAATTTAATTCATTTCTGCAGTTTAGCTACTCTTCAAAATCAACGAGTAAAAACAACCTATTTTACATTATTTATACCTAGTATATAGCGGATGTATTATAAGGAATGGTTTCCCATTGGTAGCCAGTACCGGTCTTTGGCAAAATATGTCAGCAAAGTCCAGTGGGGAGAGTTTTGCTCACTGATCCTATGATCCTTGGTTCGAATCCACCTTCAGGTACATTTTCACTTAGAGTGAGGAGAGAAGCTGGAACATCGAGAGGACGGAGAGAGGATGCAGCTTCATATAAAACCTCTTTCCCTCATGAATCAGACATCAACTTCAGGTGTCCGGATAGCTCAGTGGTAAGGTTCTTGCGCATAGATCTTATGGTCAGTGGTTCGAATCCACCCTCAGCTAGACTTTCGCTTACAGTGAGGAGAGCCACCGTCGCTCTGTAGTTCCAGACGTAGGAATTATGAGTTGTGGCCACAATGAGAGGAAGTACCTGGACACTGCTCGATAAGCGAAGAGCCTCTCAGTGTCCAAAAATCTTCGTTCAGTAGCTAGGTAGGAGTCTTAGAAAAATCTTTGGGAAAAACTAAAAGCCGGAATAGATCTAAAAGACAGATGAACCAATGGAAACATTGGAAAAACAATCGTTTGACTTGCTGGTGTTTGACGATCAGTTCACACCATCTGTGCCGTATCTAAATCAAACGAGAAGTGGTTCAATTGGCTTCGAAGTGTTGCCTAAAATGTGAGCCAATTTAAAAAGTGTGAGCACTGAGCAAGCAACATGTCAGTTGGCCTCGCTCCATCGCTTATGTATGTGCATTTGTGTGCGTACATACTTGAATGAACATCGTGGGTGAAATGAGAAAAACTGTGAAGAGACAGAAAGGAACAGATTACCGACTGATTCAACGTCCGATAAATTCGACCGAAACCGCCGCGATTTCAAAGTCCAATACCAAAAGGTCAGAGCAATCTTCCAGAGATTCACGTTGGGCAACAAACAGAAAGTTGACGAGTCCTCTTGGGACCTACCGTGCAATGTGAACTAAAACTGTGCCAAACAATACAACGCAGTACATGATAAAACAATAGACGAACAAATACAACAAAATACACAAGAAAACATAAAATTGTGACAATGAATAGACACGTCTATAAAGATAAAGATGCCATCTTGGGTAGGGTTGTCGAAGCCAACAGATCCTGGGCAATGCCATCATCATCAGTGACGTGATGAGGCCACTATCAAGCCCCTTGGAAGGAGACGTCTATATAAGTACTGACCTCCGCATTACACGTGCTATGAGAATAGGTGATCTGCAAATCTTTCAGTGTACGCTGTGGCAATGACTTTCTTTCGAGAAGCTTCTCCAGCAGTAGGATTATTTCATCTGCAGTCTATATGAACAAACAATGAAGAAATTTATGGATTTCACGATAGCACAGAGTATCTAACAGTACCGTAAATGTTAGTGTTCATAATGTATATAAATGTATATAAATGTATATCCGTGTAAATGTATATAAAGTTAGTCCGGATTCTGAGTAGAATCTTCCTGCAAAGGGCAAGCAATGAACTTGCTTTAGAATATCTTAACTCGCGTGTTTTTCTTGGAAACCCCTTTTATATTTTATATTCATCTGTTTGGGGAGAATGGCAATTAGCCTTATTCCACATCTTACATACTCCTCTCCAGACGAAATTTTATGCGCTAAAATGGCATTTCGTTTTAACAGAAGCACAATCCGTTGCATATAGTAGTGAAATATTTTTCGAATCAGGAATTAAGCACCTATGTCTAGAGTACCTAGGTAGAAAGGTTTGCTTAAGTGAAAAGGCCATGGAAGAGCAGGATTCATATAGAAATTGATATTTTCATCAGTGGAATAGTTATGTGGATATTCCTAGTAGATTGGTAGTATGATCATGCGTGAACATTATTTTTGGAAAATTAACAAGGAAGGCTTGAGAGACTGAGGCAGAGGCATTGATAAGCATTCAACTTTTTGAAAAAGTTAATCTGCCTTCAAAGATAACACCTAGAGACAATATTCTACTTCAACCCTAGAAGATGCAATGTCTGTGATACATCCAGTTGCATCAACTCTGCCTTCAAGAAGGATCGGAAAGGTCTAGAGCACTCCTCTACCAAGGTGCACATCTGGTAGCAAAAAGTATGCTTTGTGTGCGGTAGCTTAATTTTTTACTCTTAACGCAGTCTTCCTAAATATAAGATGCCATGTCTCCAATATATATTTGAACTCTAAAATAACTTCTAACCATAATGAAGAAACTTTCTTAATATGAGACAAAACGATACAGGAAAAGAATTCATTTCAGGAAAACATGTTGAGAAACTTCTTAAGCACTGATGAATGAATTTATGTTCTGATGGACCACCTTTGCGACCCAAATCCTGGGTAAACAGCTACATACTGAGTAATTGAGAAGAAGACTGAATTGATTTATTAATTACAGAGCATTGACATTGAGTTAAATACTATCAATGCTAAGAAACTTTTGGGGCCAAAAATATAATTCAACACAGACAACTCATAAGGCAAGGTCGATTCATTAAATCCAAGGATGCATTTTTTCTCTTCTGCTTCAACGTTCGACAACTTTTGTTGCAAGCATCGATTTTCTTCCATTCTAAAATCTTTAGAGGGATATCAATCAGAAATTTGCAAAGGACCAAATGGGAAATTCTATTTGGGAAATTATAAAACGAGAGATTTTGGTCTCTTTTGCAGTTGTTATAGCAGTCAGGAACTACCACCTTCCTTAGCTTTCACTTGGAAGACAGGCCTATACCTCCCTTGGACAGAGTGGCTTTTCTCTGAGCTCCACTCCAAACCCGGAACCAGGCACGAATTTTTTGAAAAAAATTCAGTACTTATGGACCTTCTTTGTAGTTCACATGTTTTCGTAAAGGTTTGAAATAACCAAATTATAAAACTATTGCGTCATTTGAAAGCCTTGACTACTACTATCAGGATGCATTTCGATCGCATGCCCAAGTTCAGTCATTAGGAGAAAGGTCCATTGGTGAAGCTAATATGCAAAGCTAATACGTTAAGTTAATAGGCAAAGCTAATATGCAAAGCTAATATGTTAAGTTAATAGGCAAAGCTAATATTCAAAGCTAATGCACAAAGAAAATACGCAAAGCTAATGCACAAAGTTAATATGCAAAGCTATACACAAAGCTAATACACAAAGCTAACATGCAAAGCTGATATGCAAAGCTAGTGTCATTTGAATACTAATCACGTAACTGCATTATTGTAAAATTTGTTCCTATTACTGCATGCTGTCTATCAGCATCACAGATGCTAAAATCATATGGGCGGATCATAATTTCAAGTCAAACTAGAGATGAACAAGAAGCATTCTTAAATGCCAAGGAAATCTAACAAGAAAGAGCAGTGAGAAATGAAATCTACCAGTGAATATAGTTATGTGGCACGGCACGCAGCAAATTATAGATTTTGGCAAAACAGATCGTAGCTGTAAGCATAGTTTGCGCGATCTGATGGCTTGCAACCGTTTTGAAGAAACCACCCTGTCTTTAAACTTAATTAAATGCTTTGCATCTGCATTTTGATTGCATGAACAGGAGATTAAGCCGTCTGATAAAAATCTTAGAATTTAGATTTCTTATCGGTTTAATTCATATAAAAAGCCGTTTTTAAAAATCTAGTATTTCTTCTTGTCACTTCGTGGGAAGTTGATTAAATTCTTTTCCCTTTTGAACATCTCAGTAAGAGAACCGTTGCTATTCTAATAAAAACAGAGAAATTCAACAATTAAACAGTGATATTCTCAGTCCAATTTGCATCAGTGACCGGTAGATTCTATAATCAAACGATTGATTTCTCTGTATATTATGAACAAGAAAGAGCTAAGCTAATAAATTCCATCTATTTATTCTCATGATAATCTTCGTGTCATCATCATATCGTCACATCTCACATACCCATATTAATGCAAAAAATTTGAATTTACGCCCTCATAGCACTTATTCAAAATTGAATGTATATGTAATATCAATACCCAATTGAGGAAAAGAATTAGAAAAAGTTTCACGATCTGTAGTTGATTGGCTGGTGTGAGAGGCATGCTGTGAGAAATTAGGCCAATCGTCGGTAGTTAGCATTTTCTCTATCTCTTGTAACAAGACAACGATTTAGAAAATCATTATAGCTAGCATGCTACAATCCATGATATTGATTGATTCCATTTCTGTTTGAATGAAACATCTAATGTCGGAAATATAGCTAAAGCAGTATCAATTTGAATCAGTTCTCGCTGAAGTGTTAGGAGAAAATTAACAGACAAACAACGCAGGGGATGGGGTAGCTAGGACTAGAAGGATTAAAGTACAAACGTGCCAGAAATATGTGTATACTATGCAAGATACAGAAATGTATTTGAAACGTCCTTCCCTCTTGCCCCTCTTCAATTTGCATTTTGGCCACTCGCTACAAGTACAAACCATTTTCAGAAGAAAACAATGAAACAGCAAAAAAGATATGCACTCACGGGGGGCATGCCGACACCTTCTAGCCATTCATTCATAAGCTGAATTCTCGTCTTTCTAGAAAGAAAAATTCCCCTTGTGATGTTGAAAGCCACGGTGTTAACAAGAGCAAAACTCGGACTCACATTGCAATTCATTTTTATCCATGAAGCTGGTTGGTTATATCAAGATCATTTTAAACCTTGAAATAGGCCATGCAATCATGTAGCACATTTTCTTTGCGACATTTTATTTGCTTTTGTACTTCTTTCTGCTTTATCTGTTTCTATTTCTTATAATTTTCCATGTACATCAATGCATGTGCTGACATTTTGTCTTTTAAGGCCTCTTGGCTGACATAGTATGTTTCTCCTAAAAGGTGAGTGCTTTGATTTTTGGTCCAAGTATCCACGGACACATTTTTGGACGAATATAAAGGTATTTTGTTTGAGATGCATTGGCACCCTCCTTTTCATCTGATGACATCTACTGATTACTATGGTCGAAATTGCAGAATGCTACTTCTCCTCTGACCCACGTTATGGTCTCATTCTACGGAGGAACTGAACCAATAAAAGTTAAGTTCAAAAGCTTTCATACAAACACGTCTAGGTATCATCTTCACCAGTGAATGTAACAGACGGTGGTTGCAAGATAGTGGCAGACCAAAATTAAACAATGGCTTTGATATCATATTAGAATTTCACAATATGCCGTTTCCTACGTCTTGCAATAGTTTAAAAAAACTGCATTGCATACTCGATTTCAAGCGTAGCAGAAAACAGACACAGGGCTCTGGTTTCAAAAGGGAATTGGACATTGGAATGAGCAGTACTCTGTGCCATCTTTGGAATCAGGACTACCTCCTTATTGAAAAAGGAACAAGAGCTTGGCTTTCGTGCTTTCCACGAAGACGTGATGGAAATGGCGATGGATGTGATGGATCGCAGTTATCAAGCAAGAAGTGAAGGCGTCATAATCCTCGTTCCAACGCTCCTATGTATATGCAAACTGAAAACTCAAGAAATCCTCCAACAGGCTACGAAAATCGCAGAGAAGTGGCAGTGTAGTGAGCTTTTTCACTTTTCCATCCAAGAAGACTCAAAAGCTTAAGGGATTAGCCTATTGTCTGCTGTTCAATCTGAGAAACATCACGGCTTCCGGGATAAACGCGCAATAGAAGCTGTGCTTTCCATACACGGCCTCTTTGCAAGTCATATTTAATGAAGTAGCAGCTGGAATTTAAGGGTTGAATGATAACGGATTTTCGAAGAAATGCTGATATTTGGATAAGAATAGCCAGAACCACAGAAACTCATCCTTATAACTCCAGCAGTAAAGTAGTAGCAAAGGAGGGAGGCATGGAGGGGCAATCAGCTCTCAAATTCAAAATAAGATTGATCACCGACTATTTTTCTCAAGTCTTTTTTAGTGAGCTGTGTTGAGGATGGTGGCCTATATAAAGCCCCAAAAAAGGAAAAAAGAAGAAAGCGAAAGGCTAAGAGGAGAGAGAGACCAGATCAAGTTTATTGATCTTAGATTTTTAGTACAATAAAAGAGGTCTCGGATACACCAATGATTATTTCTAATAATCTTTAGTGAGACTTACTGACAAAAACATTGAGAAAGTCAAATATGTATGAATGCTATATCAGTTTATGTGAATGCTATATCAGTATTTGACTATAGGAGCAATTGGGATAAGTAAATAAATAAATGAATAAACAGATAATGAATAAAGGCGAATGTTTATACTGACATAAGCACTTCAGCTTTAGATTAGCTGTTATCAATCTGTGTCCAGCGCTTGTGCCCTGTTACTTCCGAGTACTCATTTACCGGCCTCGGAAGGATGGACAGCTGAGTTGACTATTGGATTGTGGTTCCGACGGCGGGATTCGAACCCAGGAGAGAAGACCTCACAAGATTCGAAACACTACGGCTTAATCAGGCGGCCTCACTACAGCCAGTAGCAAGATGATATGGTTCGGAAATCAATCAAGGAAGGTGCTTGATGAAGGGTGCTGCTAACCGGCAGAAATAATTCATCGCACTAGCTAAGATTCGTATAACGGTACCTACGTGGATAAATTGAATGCTTCAGCAAACTTGTTGAAAAACATCTAGAAGACAATAAAAACAGTGAATTATTACTGTATATACAAATTCATCGTCTTAATATGAAATGAACTGTGTTTTTATCATTTATCGTTCAAAGACAGTACATTGGCTGTCAACATAGAGATGTGCTAAGAACCATTGCCATAGTTATAAAGTTAACAAAGCAAAAAAGGCTGCTATATGGCACACATGTTTATCAATCTAGAAATAGGAGATTTCGCTTTCTTTGACTTTCAAGCCGAAGGCTCGATTTTTGAGAATTTAACGCACGATTCAAGTGGTGTCCTAGAAGAACTCAGCACACAGCGTGAAAATAAATGAATATTGAAGATGAACGGTTGATTCTGTTGAGAGCGCAGTTTTAAAGACAATCAGCATGTTAAGATGGAACTCATCAATAGCTACCGTGTGCGGTCATGGCTTCAGAGAAAGCAGTGTGTTAGGAAGCATTGATTAAAATATCCACTAAGCGATTAGAGTTTCAACAGTAATGAAAGGGCACCAAGATACTTAAAATGCATCCATGCCGAACATCCCATTTCATTTTCTCCAAAAAAGAACATTTTTGCACGACTTGTAATTGGCTAAAGTTTGATTGGTGCATATAAAAGGAGACCACTTAGCTACCGAAAAGGGAGAACCCGCAATATCACATTGCCATACGCTCAAACTTTGGCGGATGTTCAGAAGGAAAAAGGATCGTAAAGACTGCATGAAATCATTTTAATCTTTTAGCATGAATATTAAAAACTGTTGTGCGACTTTGTAGCATGTCTTGCCATATATTTATCACCAAGAATTGAGCAGTAAAATTGTTTTCAAGTACTCCACAGTCCTTTTTGCAGTAGGCTTTACTAAAACACTTGTGATCCAAAGATTTATGCCTAACATGAGATTGCAAATTTTCAAATCTATAAAATTCTAACTTGACAGATACGCTTTAATTTATCCATTACAGTCTAGGTCAATATTTTTTCGTAGAGTGATGGTAGGTTTCTACAGCTGAATACGGTGATTGGTGGAAATAAAATTTTATTGCTATGAATTAATCAATATGATTAATGAGATCAAAATTATAAACACAACAAATAAAAAATTTATTCAAATCCTTTATTTGGCGCAAACCAAAGTAGGCCTGTATTAAAAACCTGCTTGCTGCTTCAATTTTCTTATTCGAAAGAAGCTGGCTAACATTCAGTTTGTTTGTTACATTACAGAATTGAGCCATGCATTGACAAACTGACAAGGT
Source organism: Pseudorhiza aurosa (assembly GCA_964026355.1). Classification (NCBI taxonomy): domain Eukaryota; kingdom Metazoa; phylum Cnidaria; class Scyphozoa; order Rhizostomeae; family Lychnorhizidae; genus Pseudorhiza; species Pseudorhiza aurosa. Next base: position 4,677,487 of record OZ032114.1, on the reverse strand, counting down.
GGGGAGATTCTTACTAAAGCAAGTAATGACATTGCCCCCTAGGAGGTCCAACTTACATTGACGAAAGAAATGTTTGTCAATCACTTAACAGGAGAAAGGAAAGAAGTATGCATAATGTCCTGACAAACATGAAGCAAATAATGCAGCTTATGTCTGCAGTGAAGCTGCCTTTTATCTAGCTAGTATATTAATCTATCATTAACTTCTCGTGCGATGTTCTGATACTCTATGAAAACTAAAAAAAGTTATAATTCAATAAAAATTGCAGAAAGCAATGCGTAGTGCAGCAGCTCTCGGTAGAAAAGAATCAAGAAACGAATCATTACCTCATAGCTCACCAGGCATTCTTTGTACTTGTTCACATAGCTACACAGGAACTTGTCAAAATTCTCTTGCTCGGTCATCAAGGACAATGATACAAAAGAAAATATCCATCCCTAGACAGATGTGGTAAACGAAATTCAGTGTAAATCAGTACCAAACGTGAAGGTTTGTCACCAAACGTATTAGAAAGTTGGAGTTTGTCACCAGTCGCATTAGAAAGTTGGAGTTTGTCACCAGTCGCATTAGAAAGTTGGAGTTTGTCACCAGTCGCATTAGAAAGTTGGAGTTTGTCACCAGTCGCATTAGAAAGTTGGAGTTTGTCACCAGTCGCATTTGAAAGTTGGAGTTTGTCACCAGTCGCATTAGAAAGTTGGAGTTTGTCACCAATCGCATTTGAAAGTTGGAGTTTGTCACCAGTCGCATTAGAAAGTTGGAGTTTGTCACCAGTCGCATTTGAAAGTTGGAGTTTGTCACCAGTCGCCCAGTCGCATTAGAAAGTTGGAGTATACAAGACAGTAAAATGGTGCGAACAGGGTAGTCTCATACACTGACTGACGGCATTTACTCGCGTGTTCTCTAAGGGCCTGTTTACATGAAGGCCGGCTAGCCCGGGTACCCGAGCCAGCTTGGTCAGGCGAGATGAGCTTTCCTTGCATTTACATGGAAAAATCTTTCCAGCCAGGGCTAGCCTCGCTTAGATTCTCTTATATGAGATCATTTTTTCACGCAGTTTTATTTGGCGCCAAAAAAAACATTACGATAAGGACAAATACGGCGAATAAAGACTTGATTCGATTGATTGTCGTTATACTCGTTATTACTTGTTGTTGCGCAGCTAATTGTCTTCTTTGTCCTGTAACTTCAACTTCAAGGTGCTTTAATTTCTCGGTATTGAGCCATCCTATCCCCTTCGAAATCAACTCCTTCGAATTGCTGTTTTACAAGCTAACAAGTTAACAAATCGCCAATCATCTTTGAAGTCCACTTGAGCTGTTTCAACTTTGCTGGAGCTATTTTGGCAGCCACACTGATCATAGAAATACACAGCACAATTTCCTAAGCGCGCCAAAAAGCGGTGGCTTTATGTGCGCATGCGTTAGTTTCTCCTTTCTATCCCGCCTCTTCGGGCTAGCCCGATCCACGTTAACGCCATGTGAATGGGAACGAGGTCACTAGGTCACTACACATATTTACCTTAGGAACAAATGTCGATATGTTCTCAACATGTTGCCAAAATGTTGCCGACATGTTCCCGGAGAATGGACATGCTCATTCTTGGCGGCTGTCTAATTTCAATCATGGCGGCTTGCTTCACGTGGAGCTCTGAGAGAACAGAAAGAGTCGGTTTCTCTCAATTCTCGCATGATTCCGTTGTAGGCACCATGCTCAGGTCTATTTTTTACCCACTGACGAGCCCAGGTCCTCCGGTTTCTTTTCTTATTTCTTTGCACTTTCTTGGCGAGGTAGATTGATAAAAATCCTGCTCCGAAAAAGGCTAAAGTTTCTATCTCATCCATAATCCTGAGGACGTGGTGAAGAATGTTGAACGATTTTGCATGCACGTGTATTCCGACGAAAGCAAGAAATGTTGCCCTAACGATTTAAGGTTCTCTTCAGCTTCCGACAGCTCTGACGTCAAAGAACGGTATCTTATCGCTTGCCGTAGTCGAACTCAATCGACATTCTCAGAAGCTGATAGCTCTGGACAATGTCCCTTCTCTCTCATTCGTACCATCATAATTGTTTCAATACGAGGTCAATCATGTCGTTCGTGTGCATCTCATAGCTACACAACAAAATGGAGGGGGAGCTACAGCAGGAAGGATGGTAGGACCATTTCAACTTTGTGAAACGGCGGCCTTCTCAATACTAATGCTTTCAAAGCGATTGCAGGAAAAATTTTATGTGCTTTTATGCATCAAGGCGAATGTAATGTTTTATTGCTTCAAGTAATATGCGATTTTGTAAATTGCAGACATAGGCCCTTGTAAGGTACCACGTCCAAAATACCACCAGTTGACCTGTCTTTGTCTACCATGTAGCCCTTGTTGGATTTGTTTCGACGAAATAGTGGTTTTTAAATGTCAACGTGTTGTTGAAATGACGTTTTTATTCATCCTCTTCCTTTGGTTATCTTTGCGGCTGGATTTTAAAGGCAAAACTCCACATTGCACTGGATTTCGTATCCAGGAGCTGAGCTAAGATTTTCCAGATAATTTGCTTTGTTTGGAGAGGCTCTGGAATCCATTCTCCACTAGTTTTTACGATGTTAACCTGCAGCGTCTGTGGCACAAGTTTGTACATTTAAGTCACTACGTCAAGAACCATTGTTCGAAGACAACTCTGCAATAGTTCAACTTTTCATAGTCTGTTCAGTATTAGTCAACTCATTCTCTAATTAAGATGGAGCTGACATTTTGAATGCTTCCTGCCCTCTGTAATTATGAAAAGCTGAGTTTCAAGCACAGTATTACAAAAATTCACAAGCAAAAGGTTGTTGTTCCCTTTGAGTTAAGACAGGGGCCGGCAAGCGTTTTACACCACTAGGCCATTTCAGGGAGTCAAAAAGGCGCACTAGGCCAGAGGAAACAAAGTTTCAAAGAAAAGATAAATTTCTTACCTTAAAACTTTCTGGAGACTGACGGCGATGCGTAACTTTTGTTCTTTAGGCATGATAATTGGGTTACTGCTTGTCTTCTTGGGCTCCACTGTATGTTGTTAAGTTCTTGATAAAATGAATCCCTGCACTTTGATTTTGCCAACCTCTAAGTTGAGATCTATTCAGTTTTACAATCTGCGAAATCTTCCAACTGAATTATACTATTTAACTTACCAAGACTACTTTTCTTTAAGGGTTTTAAGCGAAAAGGGCTTGGAGTGCTGCAAATCAATGTGCACCACTAAAAATCCATCAAAAAAAGATATTATCAGGAATGCACTTCATGTGAGTTAATATGTGATTTAATTTTGAAGCATGATAAGTTTCATTCTCTGACTTGTCATTATTGTTAAAAGTTAAAAATTTCTTGTCACTTTTTAGCATTGTTGTACTCAGACTTTGTAATGAAAAGGCCAGGATGAAGTAGGTTTTGCCCAAATGACACAAAAATATAATTCTGATCATCATATCGCCTTGACTTTATCAATTATCATTGATCAATTGAGCAATTATCATACTTGAACCTTGCTATGACTAGCAGGTTGAGAGAACAAGATTAGTCCCCAATTGTTTTACAGGGCGTAGGAAGCAGCATTTATTTTTAGGTGTCAGTTTCTGCATTTTTTGTCCTGGGATCATAAATCATACATACAATTCTTCCTCTGCTTCTCAACCTGAGTTTTTGTCATTTTTCTCAATTCTTTATCAAAGTGGTTGTTTTTATAGACTGACATTCGAGAAATTGGAAAGCAAAGTTTGCCAACTGATATCAACAAAGGCAAATTTTCTGAGGCAAGTTTGAATCACCACTGTCACATCCCTATGATTTTTTTCATGACAATATCAGCTGCAATAGTTTTTCACCCAATGAGGATGTCAAGATCACCTTTCCAGTATCTAGCCTCTTAAGCTACTATAAGCTTTTGACCAGATTTTCTGTTATGATAGTGTAATTATGCACAGTGGATCAGTAGATTTGCTTCAGAACAGGCATATTTGTAGGTCAGTAAGCAATATTTTGTATTTAGTGGATTACTTTTCAATGCAATATTATTTCAGATGCCTTTTTAAAGCAGTTCTGCAAGCTTTCCTTTACTATTACTAATTCTCCCCTTCACATTTCATTTATGACAGTGTCTTGTCCCACCAGATATGCATGCTTGGTCTAAAAAAGAAAGTTAGGAAAGCTGACCAATTGATAAATAAGCTTATAGCTCATAAATTGCAGATCTAATGCAATGCTTTTCCTGGAGATATTTATGGGACCTGAAATTTTTGTTTGCATTAGCAAAAGTTTGAATTACACAAGTTCAAATTAGACAGATTTGGCTGTATTTCCATGCTAGGTTGATATCAACCACATCAATGTTAACTTTCTTATTCATCAAAACCCATTAGATCCAGGGACCACTTGTTCTGCAAATCCAAAAAATAAAGAACATTTCAGCACCAAACGTTAAGGAAGATTCATCAGTTGCACCAAGAATGCTCAAAGTGACAATGACAGATGGAGTGATAACTTGCAGTGGAATCGAATTGGAAACAGTTGATGCTATCAGGTTAGGATCCTCTTCTTATCTTTCAAAAGATTTCCAAACAGCACCTGCGAATTATTATAAAGAATGTCACCCTGATCAAGGTGCAAGAATTTTCCTCCGTGGTCTACAATTTAATACAGTAACACAATCAGTTACCGCTCACTGCCTCCAGCTTCAAGCATCACGCTACCTGGTACATTGCTTGTTCCCTCACTTCCCTTTCCTCAGCCAAAAGTCCTTTGTCTTCCAAAAGCAAATACTGGGTGACTGCCTGGACATCTCAAATGGGGCTGCAAATGATATAGATAACTTCTTAGTTTCCTTCCATTGCCTAAAATTTTAAGTCTTTCCATCTTATTATTCTTTATTTTCCATCAAAACCTAAAATGAACTATTATCCTGATTGTGACTTGCCTTTTGAAATTTTTGATTGTTTTGACCCTTTTGCTGGCTGTTCAAAAGTGACAATTTAATGCAGCTTATTTTTTCATTGCACCTTTGATAATTCCTTTTGATCTTTGATACAATCTTCAGTTTCAGGAAATTAGCTGAATTGCCTTTTCTGCATTTTTTAAAGTAATTTGTCTGTTCTGTGGCAGAGTAGAATTGAATCCTTTCTCTTTCATCTAAAGTTTATCCACACCACCTGGCTCCAAAGTCTGTCTAAAGGGAAGTTTAAAGGTACAGCATGGCTTTATTCTTCTTGATTCAAGAAGTTTAAAATTTCTAGGAGGAGATGTAGAGCACCTAAGAGCAAAATGGGAAATGTCAAAGGTAACTAAAATCCTTAATTTGGTCTTCATATGCATTAAGAAAAATGTAACAAACCTCATTCCTTTAGCCTGTCACGTTTTAGGAGCATAACAATGCCCTTTTATGTAGAACAAAGAACACAGTAAAAAGGGCATGAGATTTGTAAACTAAAGGTATTTGGATTATATTATCCTGCTTCTGTTCTCGGTCGTTTTGGCATTTAGCGCATCCATCCTTTATTGCCTATTCTTGTCAGCTCCTACTCATCCAAAATGCACGCTCCCAGCCTCCCCCTAAAAAGGCTATGACTTCAATGAAGAACAATAAGGAAGCAGGAAACGGAGGAATAACGTCCAGATTTTACTTCACAATATTTATGAATGTACCAAGAATAATTGTCCCAGCAGGGCACATGGCTTGAAGAGATAATAACTTCTCATATAACTTTGTTCCACGTTTCCTCCAAAAATTATATGGTTTGCAAGCTTGTGTGATATACTTAAGCAAGCAATATGAAGTTTCCCTGTATGATCCTAGCATAAAATCTGTAGTGGAGTCCAATAGGCTGCTGATTTTGCATCACTAACCTTTGGGTAATTCCTGCAGCCAACATAGCACGAACTATATTGGCTTGTCGTTTCTTTTCGATCTTGCCAGTGCGGAAAGAGATGGGTCCTGGCAACAGGCCATCCCAGATCCTCCATACCAACGTCCTAGCCTGTACCCTTGATAGATCACCCCAGTGCTGCAACCCATGGCAGTATAAAGTGATCACCTTGGGCACAGACAACCATGATCGTTCGAAATCGAAGAAGCCAGAGTATGAGGTTTCTAGGCATGTAGTAAAACTAAAAGTGTATTTATGTTGTGTTTCTGTTGCTTTATCAACTCCAAGGCCTGGAAATATTAGGATGGCTAGATTGACAGACAGCTAGTTCTGTAGTTATTTTTATCCATGAAAACCTTCTTTTATTCATCCATTGTTTTATTTATCCCTCGTTTTTGCAACTGCTCCATACCTAATTCCTTCTTGATGTGACGTGTTTTCTGCAAAGCTATCTGCGACCTCTCACTCGATTGCTAGACTAAGACTCACGAAATCTTGAGACTGACTGTGAATCGTTCTCGCTTGCGTCAGCCCTCATTGTTTTGATTCTTTTTTAAGAATGTCAGCAAGATACAACGCAAAATTTTGACTGCAGAAGGAGGCCCTCCCCTGTTTGCTCCATTTGAAGATAGTGATTTCGTATTGCGGAAGCCTCAAGGTCCAGCAGTTGCCGTAAAGCATGGTATTTGCCCAGTTTTATCCTAATTCTATTTTAATCATAATTTTGCAATAGTTGATGATAGATAAATTCAAATGGTTTGCTTGTCATTTTTAGTTTATTGTTTTGCTGTTGTTAGATTGCCTAGCTTAAGACCATAATTTATCCATAAAATGTTCGTCGTCCAAGGTAGTCAATGAACTGATGGCTGTAGTCAATCATTTGGTATTGTGTTTTTAGAGTCAACGCAATGGTTTTTGATGTTTCATTTCCATGTACATCCTACACGAATGTAACAGTAGTATGACTTTAGGCTAAACTATTCAGAATCTATTTTGTAATGTCTTCGTAATGTATACAGTGCAATATCTTATTGGAAGACTCTGTGGTGTAGTGTCAAAGCCACTTTCAGCCTGCTCAAACAACGCTTTATCGATGAAAGATCAAATTGTCTAGCATAAATCATATTTCCTCAAATGCCTTTCCCATCAATAGCTTTCACAAACTCTATCCCACAAATCATCATTCATCCCAAGAACATGCAACTTATGGAACGTCTTGCCCTCTTCTTGCTTTCCTGAGTCCTACAACTTGCCATCTTTCAAATCTTATGTAAATAAACTTGATCTTATCTCTCTATCCTCTTAGCTGCTCGCTTTCTTCTTTCTTCCTTTTTTGGGGCTTTGTATAGGTCACCATGGCCTTTCCTCAACATAACCCACTAAAAAAAAAAAAAAAAAAAAGCTGTCATCAATGCTTTCATTTGCAATCAAATTCAATTGAAGAAATGAGCGTCGTAGAAAATTTGAAAAATCATGTCAGAGTATGTAGCGTCTGAAATGACAATCGGAAGTTAGAGAAGATTTTTGATGCTCTTCGCAGTTTTTGCGTGCTACCCTCCACCGAAAATGTTTATTGAAAAAATGTAATGCATACTGTACATTTGTTTAATGGGGACGTTATAATTATACTGTTGATTCTTCTCGTACTGGTTTGAATATGCATCGGAATAACAATTTATTTGCTCTCTTATCCGAAATAGCATGTAAGGTCTAATTCCTGTTTAAGCAGAGAAGTTGTATCAAAAGTGATTTTCAATTTCTTCAGCTGGTGCAAATTCAAAGCAAAAGGCGAAACCACCCGCTCACCAAACGGAAAAACCCTCGAAACAATTTGAAGAGAAGAAAATTTGGAAGAGTGATCCGTCAAACGGGAAACAAGGTATTTCTAAGTAATCTATTGCAGCATTTCATTATCATTCGGAGCTCTTTTTCATGAAATCCAACCTCTGGTGCAAATTGAGGCCATTGGATTTTGGCAGTTGTATTACTTTTATTGCGCAACTGCTTTTTCGACTCATTTGGTTGCATTTCCTCGATTGACCTTTTCCCCTTGTTTTGTCTCCCTGAGTTTTCCAAAGCTCCCCCTGTTGATTTTTTTATCTCTGACTTTTCTATATAAGTATGGTTTTCCTACCCGTCTTTATTCTTTGCACTGATGATGGATCCCGGAATGGGTCCGAAACGTCTGAAATTTGTAACGGATTTGTCGTGAAATATTTAATGGATTTGCCAAATTGAATCGCGGAAACATGGGCTTGTTTTTCGTCGTTCTTTTTCTTCGTTTTATTACTAAATTACGATTCCCCAGAAATGAATCAACTGCTTTTTATAGTCCATGCTGCCTTCCCTACGGATTCTCTATCGTGTTGCATTGCATCACACCCGTACCTTCTGACATCGTTTTGTATTGCTTAGAAGAACACTAGTGTAATGTAGGGATAAAGCTCGTGGACTCTTAACGGAGGGGTTGTGGGCTTGAATCCAGCATGGTTCACAATAGAAAAACACTATCAGCCAGGAAGGCGGCAGGAAGCCACCTCATAGAAATCAACGTCCCTAAAATGTTTCGGAGCCTTGCCTCGTTTCTGCTGAGCTCGCAATCGAATTTGGTAAGCGGTTTTTTTAATAAGCTTTAACGTCTTGCAGTTGTATGTTCGCTTTACGTCAAAATTTTACTGCTTCTTTTTTAAGATAAGAATTCAAAGACTGTGGGAGATAAAGATTTAAAGGAAGCTGGCAATGGTCAGCAGGAAACTCGCCAAAACATTGTGAAAGGTGGCCACAGCAAGGAGTTGGATCGAAGGGGAAGTAGCAAGGGACTCGATGGAAAGGTTCAAAAGGGTGGCGTTAAAGGATCCAGTGACAATAAGGATGTGGGTCATAGTAAACAAAGCTCAAAGGACGTGAAAAGGGTGGGGGAAAGAGGAAAAGGCCGGGGTGAAGGGAGGGAGGAGAAGGGACGCTCCACTGATTTTAGTAAAAGTACAAAAAACACCGAACCCGATGAGAAGTTTTCTTCAGATAGAGTTAGAAATAGAGAGACACTTGGAAGAGACAATAAGGAAAAAGGTAGAAATACAAAGCATCGAGATGATTTCAGAGGAAAGCAGCAACCGAAAGGAGATCCACATCATAGCAAGTTTGAAAATTCGCGTCAAAAGTCAGCACGACAAGAGGAGAATGTGAATCACGCGAAGACCAGTTTGCCTCCAAGGCTGGAAAAACTGAAGCCACATAAGGATGATGACACAGAAGGAACGAGACAGGGAGAAAGTTCCCGCAAAGAGCAGCAGAGGACGAGTGTTTCAAGTAAGGGGCCCAAAGATCGTGCGTCTGACCGTCATGTTGATGAAGACATGAAACGAGTGACTGAATTGCTAAACGAGAGAATGAGACTTGATAGCGAAAAAGGTAAATTTACGAGAAGTGAAAAAAGCAGCGGACCAAGGGATCAAAGCTATTTAGATAGAAGCAATTGGAATTCAAGACGAAACGAAACCAGGAACGTGGAAAGGAATGTTCCAAGAGACAGTCACGTTACGCAGCAAGGGAGACAAAAGAGCTACGAAAAGCAACGTAACTTAAACGAAAGAGATTCTGCCAATCGTAATCGGGGTTTTGAGGGACGAGAACGAGGATACCGTGGTAGTCAAGAGCATGGGAGCGATAGAGGTGATAATCGTCAGAAAGGTCGTCATTCTGATAGAAAGTATTCAAACAAGCCTGAAAACAGTCAGCAATACCAGGGCGGGGGTGACACACCACCTCAAGCAGCGAGAGCAGGTCTTACCGATGGGAACAACGAAAGAAATTCGAACGCGTTTGTTGGCGAAATAGAAGAAAAGGGGGGAGGTGGTCACTCCAATCCAGGGGAATACAGCAGTCCCGTGCAATTGGGAAGCGAGGCTGAGTCATTTGGAGACAAGGGAAGCTCGGAGAAGGTATGTTTGTCACATTAAATTCTAAGGGATAGGGTGTACAGCCCATGATGGCTCTAGTTGAACTGATAACACTTCCTTTTTACAAACGGATTTAATGAAAAATGGTGAAATTTTTTCCGTCCAATCTCATGCTGAGCTTTGATGACGTAAGATGCAGGGATGACTCAATGGCAAGGCGCTTGCTTATTGATCCTATGGTCATCGGTTCGATCCTAATTCCTACTTAACTTTCAAACAGTGAGGAGGGTCACTAGCTTCCTGTATTTCCAGGCATAGGAGCTCAAGGTAGGATCTGGTAACTGATCGATAAAAATGGCATCCCAAATCTACCTGTGGATGAATCTGGAAACTGATCGATAAAAATGGCATCCCAAATCTACCTGTGGATGCCAGGTAAAAAGCTGGAAAGAATCTTCCACTCTGATCATTTCACGGAATATGCTAGTTCTCTGCGAAGAATTCAGCATCTTATACAGCTACCCCTTTCAAATTAGCTCTTGTTCTTGTTTCAAGTTTTTCGTTATAAACACGAACCTTTAGAAGGTGGAATACCGCCTGATAATTGCAAGTTCACAACTGAATTTAGTTATCATTCTACACCATACACTGCTAGCTCATTTTCTGCGTAGAATCATATTCCTCTTGTGACTTTTAATCCAGATGTTCAGTTCAGTGCAGTCCTTCTGCTGCTGCTTTGTTGGGGAAACCTTGTTTATATGAAGCTCGATTGGCACCAGTTATTTATTTTGACACTCAGTTTGTCATATTAAGTCTCCACCCAGTGACCAGTTGTTTACATTACCAACATGACCTCCCACTCAGTGTACCACACTTAAAAGGTCTTACAAAGATTCACTCGTCTAAATACTTGACGTTTATTTTCCATCAAAATCATCCTGAATGACACCTTGTCAGCATAATGCGACATTATAGGATTTCTGGAGGCCCTGTCGCTGTCTTTACATATAGTTACAAGAGTTAAAGCAGCCTTGCTTTGAGTGAGGAAGACATAGAGTAAGTACTGAGCTTCTTTCAAAACTTTCGATGGAGTTTGCACAGTGAGCTGTATTCTCATTTCTATGTTCTGCCCCTTAAACTGCGCGTTGTGCAGTTTTGAGAATGCTGAGTTCTCTCTTAATATGATTGGTTTTGTGTCAGTCAAATGCTTCTGTGCCTCTTTGGCCTCTGCACGAACAGGGTGTTGAAAACATGGAGCACTTATCGCTGTTCTCGCCTGTGGATAGCTCCTTTTTGGGTTAGCCAATTTGAGATGAATGGATAGCTGTTTATTAACATTAGTGAATTGGTTTAGTATTCTTTGAGACAGAGCATGGACTTATCTCTCCAAATTATCACTAACGTTGGTGGTAGCTGGTCCACATCCTAAGCGACAGCCAACGATGGCAGATAGTTCCGTTGTTTTGTCTCAATTGGTATTTAGAAACATCTAAATACGTGCGATACAGTGTGTCAAATCACATGAAAATCAGTGTCGATGACATCCTATTTCACTTTGCTTCGCTCTTCTTCCCCAGGTGAATTCAGTGATGTACAATAATTTCATGGTGAGTAAGATTTTCCAACTTTAACCTAAGCTGTTTCCTTAAAAAGTGCTCAATGATTTTGTTGAGTACGGACAGTTTCTTAGGCGTTTTTGCTCTTGAGAAATGGTAGTTGTTATATTCCTGAGAACGTGAGACTACCGCGTGTTTCGCCTGTGGCTTGCAGAAGTGACTCTGGTTTACTTGATGCTCCTGCGACGATTGTGAAGTTCGCATCGGTTATGGCACGTTGCCTGATCCCGATAAAAACTGTGACTGAACTTTCTTTTTTCGTCACTTCGTGAAATTATTGACCTTATCCTAAGTCTAAATGTGAACATGAGATTGAACTCTGTTATTTTTCAGTAATTTTTGCGATAGGTAGTGTTCCTAGGCTGAGCCGTAATACTGTGGACACTAGTTCTTGTAGAGGCAAATTTACACATCATTGCTTTTCGATTATCCCGACGGCAAACTGGTCTTGATATGGAGATAGCTGTCCGCTATTTGCTCGTTAATGTCACATCTGCAAACCCTTGATCAGAAGTATGACACTTAGCATCGTTTTAGAATTATGTATTTGTCCAGAAGGGGTATGTCCAAATGCATTATGCTTGTTGATGTCTTTCGGATTGTAAGTTATCTTGACCCAGGCGTTATAGCAACTCAACAAGGCGTTTTAATTATTTCAGAAGAAAACAACATTTTAACGCCATTCAAAGATAATGAGACGTGGTTTTGATTGCAGGGTGGTGACTACCGACTGATGAATCAGCAAGTCCTCACAGATCATCAAATAACGCATACGACGGTCCAACAGCCAATAATGACGTCAGATGGTCAATTCGTGTACAGTTACTTGCCAACTTATCCCACCGCTGTGTACCACCCGAATGCTCAGCAAAGCTACCAAAATGCACCGAATCAGGAGTTTCAAGGTGCAGGGTACCACAGACCTGGTATCCATCCTATGCAACCAGTCAGCCAATACCAGCAGGTTGGTGTGCCGAGAGTGGGTCAAGATTTCAGGTATATGCAATCCGCTGCGCAGCCAAATTTTCCCTTTCAAAGCCAAGGGATGCAGCCTCCGATCCGTCCACGATCTCGTATTCGTCACGACGTTTATAGACCAAAGCGAAGTTGAATGTATTTTATTTATTGAGCAATGTTAATTTGAATTTGTTATTAATTTCAATGTTTGATCCGTTACCCCGCTTCTCAAGCAATGCATCTTTTAAGTTGTCCTCTCCTGGCAGTTTTGACTAGTGAATTTCTTCTTAGCCAGTATTTCACTATGGCTAGATCCAAGTAATCTGAACTATCCTATCTAGGGAAAACAAAGCAAAAGCTTCAGAAATGTCCGTTACCGCTCAGTTGGATCCATATTTTTCTGTTCTAATAAAAGTTGATTGACAAAGAACATACATATGTTTACAAGAAAATACCCCAGAGAGCACGGTAAGACACAGCAACTGTGGCAATCTAATACCAAAATACTTGCATTTATTTGAAATTCGGTATACATGCAATCAACTGGATCAGAAGGAAGGAGAAGAAGAATGAGTATCTTAACCCGGATTGCCTTCTGTCATTTAATCCGTTCACTTCCATATAACAGTAAGACGTACGTCGTCGTTTGTGATGATTTATCTCTATTGCTTCATTCACTCCCAATTAATGGGAACCTGCGAAGATCAGACTAATTGGAATAACTGAGACAAATCTAACTCCCCTTGCATGCACCTCGTTCACAATTTGCAAGTTGTTACTTTGCAAACGAGGGCAGTCCTCCTCCCGGTGTCCGCGCAGTCATTATCGTCTTTTTTGAGCCATCTCGGGCCCAGGGCTTTACTACGGTTAACCAAAAGCTGTAGCTGTCCTTGCCATTGTCCCAAATTTTGCCATCCTCATTTCAGTCCATTCCTTCATATCGTTATCCCGTTTTGTTACCTCTCGTTCACGTACTCTTGTTGCTCTAATTCTGCTTGGAAAAGTCTTCTCGTACACTTGAATCTCGTGATAATTTCAGTCACACAATAGATAGAGCGTTGTTGCTCATTCTGTTGAAAATAGCATGGAGCATTTTTGATTGATTTCTGTGGCGGGACCCGACCCGACCCGACACATGGTGGCCTCTTTCCAGCCACGTTTAGCACCCGGCGCCGGCCCTTAAGGAACAGGTATTCCTCATGGGACGCTCAAAAGGGAGATTTACGTGGTCACGAGAAAGCTATTTCAACTTTATAGCTCATGTTAGTATTGATAAAAGAATGCCATGAAACACTTTTCTAGTCTTCCGATCAGTTTGAGTTACTTAGAAAGAAAATACGACTTTTCATTGTTGAATAGGCCTCTGGTTGCCCGGGATGGAATTTATGTTTACAATTTTCAATGACGTAGTAGCAGCCATCACTGTTGTCGTTGCTGCTGCTTAGGAACGAATGGTTGCACTACTCAGTTGCTTTTTACAAAAATGATAGATTTGTCCTCAAAAGATTCACAAAATGTCTGTTAATGGTGAAATAACTGCTGTCCATATATCTAAGAAGTCATATTTACATAGTTCGAGGGAAGATATCGTGGATTACGAGAAAGAAAAGGCTAACGATGAAAAGCGAAGCAGACCACCTTCCGGTCATCAAAGGCCTAAAGGTGAGGAAGGAGCTAGAAATAGAGAAAAGAGTGCAGAGAATGTCTTGAGAGCTGATTCTGATCAGATAGACCTTGATAAACTCCTGCACTCAATGCTCAATAGAAACGAACACAGAAAAGGGAGTTCTAGATCTAGTCGAGAACAGAAGCATAGACCCTCGAGCGCCCATTGTATCACAACAAGAGCTGAAGATGGCCGCGATAGTTGTGTTTCAAATGATAGCTTTGGGCAGCGAAGGACTCGATCAAGACCTTTTTCAGCTCACATAGAACCTGACCAAAGATCAAATTATTCATTTTCCAACAGTAAAGTGGAACAGATTGATCGTGAAAACCAAAGACTTCTTAAAGCATTAATGCGTCATCAGGATAAAGTCAAGCAACCTTTTATAAAAAAATCAGAGCCATTTCGAGTTCAGTCTTCAGCCACTTTAAATAGATTTAGACAGCAACAACAAATTGAAAGAGAAAATATGGTATGATATACTCAATTCGTTTTTCTTTGAAACAGTTCATTCGTTGATAGACAGTGCACTGGCTTTGCTCCAATGTGTTTTCTAATCCAGTTCCTTTCCAAAATTTACCTTTGTTCTTATGATTCACTAAAAGTACTCTTAAGAAATCGAAGCCCTGTAGAAGGGGATGTTTTCAGCCCAATATTACTTGCAATTATCATGCTTGTGGAATTTCAAAGAACTTTAACATACTTCACGACTGGATTAATTCCTTGCAGTTTATACAGAAACCAATGGTTTCTATTCAAGACTACTGATAGAATTTCGAAAATTTTATTGCCTCGTGTAATTTCTTTCCATTTTCAAATATCTCAGTGGATTTGAAGTATAGTTTTCACAAATATGAACAATTAAGATAAGATGGAATCAGGATTTCCTAACTGCCTACCTCAAAACATACATTTCTTATATATTGTGTGTTGAAGTTGAATTGGTTAGGGTTTGATGGAGACATCTCTGGATTCATCAAAAATCTTCTGCCTTTAAATCAAATTGCTAGCACATTATACCTGTAACAGGAAAAGGACATGATAACATTCTTTTAATCAAATTTTTTCTTTCAAATAAGTTGCAATTACGGATGGTGGCGATTAGACTTATTAAATCCAAAACTTATACTTGAAAAAACTAAGGGGTTAAATATTGACAAAATTCAAACAAGCCTGCAACATCTTGTTTTGTTTTTTTTCACTTCACGAAATTTGATGGTAGAGAATTTGATAGCGATGGATATACATTTTTTTCCCTTGACTTTTTTGTTCAGGTGAGACTCTTCTCAACTGAAATTATGTTATAATCAGCAATCGTAAGAGATCATTCTTATTTAAACTCATTGTGATTAGTTCAGATGCCTTTGGTGCTTAAAATCGCATTCTTGGGGACATTTCTTCAAGCTGCCTAGCTTTTCTACACAGTAGTAAATGGATACCTGATGAGAGGCTGGAGGTGAATTCTAGAGAAGGAAGGAGCATGTAGCCCTATTGCAAAAGCTGTAGTTCATCTCTCATGAGATGATCCCCAACACTCATATCAAATTTGGAACTCAAAAGTCCTTTTTTAAACATTAAATACTGTCAAGTGTGGTCTGGATAGCAAAGTGAAAAGGTGCTTGCCAATGGATCCTATGATCAGTGGTTTGAATCTACCTTCAGCTAAACTTTCACTCAGAGTAAGGAGAGTTGCTAGCTTGCTATAATTCCAGGCATATGAATCAGGAGGTGTGGTCACTTAGAGAGGAAGGAACCGGACACTGCTCATGAAGTAAAAGCATTGGGTGCTGCATAGAAAGCATAGAAGATGTGATCACCTTTTCCATGCTTGTAATCATAGTCTTTATTTCACCACATTTTAATTGGTACATACTGAATTTTGTGGTCCTTTGTAGGTCTAATATTAATTTTTTTGAGCCCAAGCAAAGTACTTTTTTTAATCTTTGAATTTCAAGACAGGTTGCAAATATTTAGCTTTAACTGGAAGATAAAATGATGAATTTATGCTCATCAACCCCAAAACTATTAATGATATGACTGATTTTATGAGAAAATTTGACATATTTTGACACAAGGTATGATCAAAGTCCGTTAAGATTTGATAAATAATTAAAAAGATTCGGAAGTGATTGAAAATGCTTTTAAAACAGTTGTCAAGAACAGATTCATGCTTTTTAGATTACAATAGATTTTGTCCTTCCACCTGCTTTTTAGGAAAATTACGTTGTCAGCTTGATTTTTTATTTCTTAAAACATCGTGTATTATCAAGTTAATTATTTATGCTCTTTTCTAAATTGGCCATAATTATCCTTTTTATTGATAAAACTGATTTAACGTGAAAGGTTTTCACACAGTCTTCGGCGATAGAACTTCTGCGTTTGCTCTATCGTGAAATAATGCTTAATTGAGCGAAAATAAGTGAAACAAAAATGACGATCCATTTAGAATGGCCGCAGTTTACCCAAGCTGTATTTGTCCTTGCTACTTTGCATCCAGTTGTAGGTTTTAGAACGTTGAGAAGCTATGTTTATCGCACAGCATCTGTAGTGGTCTTTCTTCTTGCTGTGAACACACTTCTCCTCCACCTTCTACGTGACAGCTCAACTCAAGGTAGGCTCATACCACTACCCGTAGGATTCACTGTTTTCATCCTCACCCTTGTTTTGAATTGAAAGCGATTTTAATGAACGTATGTTGAGAGAGTCAGAACTTAGCCAAGGAGAACTTATTATTAGTAGATATTTTGTGAACTGTAAGGTAGATTTTTAAAGTGGCCCCCAGTGAGATCTATGATCTGAGGGTTCGCCATGTACAAAGCATTAAAAATGAAATTAAATCAGACAGGAACGAAATGCAATACGGGTTTTTATTGCTTCTTCTTTTACAGGCATTCATGCGTCGTCTGGAGACGATAAAGCCAACCAGAGAACTAGCAAGGGATAATTTGCTACGTGAGCATTTCAAGCAAGAGCAGTTTGCGAAGAATGTCTCCAGAAGCAAGAGACGACCAGCCAGTGCTGGAACGGTGGGACACTCAAGGAAGTCTCGTAGTATAAGTGATTTGAGCAGCGTTGATGGTGAAAGTGTGGCGAGTTCTCGAGCGTCTTTTCAACGGATGCAACGAACTGGGTCAGCGAAGCGACCTGTAAGTGCGAAAACCAAGCATATTGATAACAGACCTGTATGGGATGCTGGTTGGTGAAATCAAAAACGTGAATGGTGAAGTTTGAAAAATTAGAAACTGATGGGCAATTAGGCCATTGCACCTAGCCCTTTTCACGGTTTTCATTCCGTCGGTAGACCTCTACTTCCCTTAGTCCAATAATATCAATATTATCAATGAAGTATTCGAGTTAGGAGCTAACTGTATTATAAACTTTTGTTGGGACCTTCTAGTTGTTACTCTAAGCATGCGATATCTCCAAGAAATAACCATTAAAAGAGACCACCGTCCAAATAATAGTGCTAGATAGCGAAATTTCTAAGAATTTTTTTGAAGGACAAATTGGACTGCAATTTAAATTGAAGTTGATAAAAATAAATTTGAGCTCCATACTCGTCATGGGCATCGGGGGGGGGGGGCATCTTGCTAAGGAAGCACTGTCCTTAGCTGCGATCCAATTTCTTTCCTCCCCGAAATTTACCTCAAATATGCCCCAGGTACCCATTTAACGTTAGGCAGGTAGCAAGGGGAAACTTAGGAACCTCAGCATGTAGACGTGCTCTAGCGTCCATGTCAGGGCTAGAATCACTGTTTGTCACGAGGTATGGCATTGAAAGGTCAATCCGCTCCTTAGCTAATCCAAACTAGCACAGCCTTCTCCTCTCCCTCCCTCCATCTCTCTCTCTCTCACACACACATACACACCCACACACACTCTCCGTCTGTCTCTCGTTCTTGATAGACACCAAATCTCCTCAAAGTTTCGTCTTTGTTTACTAATCAGAATTCGCGCTAACTTGAATGATTTACCTATACCTAACTTGTAGACAATCATTCCAAATGAGAAAGGCATTGTACTGTATCTATATTTGATTGGTTTATTGTATCAGAATCTATTGTTGTAGCAAAGCATGTAAATCTGTTAATTTAGCAAATTGAAGCTACTGGCAATACACTGCATCTGCGAAGTCTTTAGCAAATGAAAGTGTTTCGTTCAATGTGCTCATCCTTGCTAGTTAATGGAATCTAACTAGGAGCACATCTACGCCTACGTCTTAATCAGTAAGACCCATAAGGCATCACACTAATGAAGATCATCCCACTGCCCATGCACTCCCATCGCGTGGCACAGAGACAATGAAAAAGATTGGAACTTTATGGGCATTGGCTTTCGAGAAACTCTGCATTATCACATGAAGTGTCACACTTTCTCCTTTATGCTTTCTTCATAGTAATTTCTTCATATTTCGTTGAACTTTGAAGTTCGGAATAGCCCTCATATTTCTGATACCATGCTAAAATTTCATGGACAATCTTCGTCCTGGTATCATCAACAGAAATTTAGCCTGACATTTTTGGAAGATCGGGTGTGAAAACCCAGTCGTCTCAAGGTTACATTTTACGTCAAAGGAATACGTTGGAAACGATTTCAAGACACAACATCCCTGTTTGTCTTTCATTTACAGCAACAGGTGTGCAAAAGTTGACGAGGCGAGAAGCATCTTTTCATATTTCCTGGTGCTTTTGCCTCATTGGTTGTTTGCTTCAGGAAACATTTCATATTTCATCAGGTGCATGTACAATTATCAATTTTGATCTTTACAGATTTCGAGCTGCGTGAAATAAAATGGGACTCTTTACCATGGGTTTGGTGTTAATGCTGACAATCTCTGCTTCTTTGATTCCTCCTTCGCAGCTCTGCTGGTATCTAAATTTCTAAAGAGCGGTTCTTCTTTTTTTCCATTTATTTCTCGAGAAAAACTCAAATGCCAAAGCATGATTTCAGCTGCCATCCTGGCTCAATTTACAATAACGCCAAGCTTTTTCCTTCTTTACGTGCCTCTATTTTGAAATAATGGAAAGCGTTTTGCATGTTCGCATGTGGCAAAGTATCATGCTACAAACACCAGTGGTATTGTCCTGTCATGGCATTTATCAAAATCTGGACCCGTGCAACGGATTATTATACACAAGGAATTGGGAAAGGTTTCTCTTCTCTTCTTCTATCCTCAATCTTTCTCAACTTATTGATTGCAGAAGGTACAACAACGTACCGTTACATTTAAGAGTTTTTCTTATCGATGTTTGTGGAAAGAAATACAACTACGATTGCAAACGAGGCTCAACCTCGTTTAACGATTGTGGGAACTTTCTCGTCCGCTCCAAAGTGCACATGCTGGCCTCCATTAGCCTAATCTAACAGCAAGCAAGAATGTTTCGGGTAGCCGGTAAACCAGCCAAAGCTGTTGATAAGGAAGGAGAAAAAAGAAAAGCTAGAAGACAAGTTTACAGAGCTGTTATCACGTTTGGTGCTATTATTGCTGCCCTAAGACTTGGTGAGGAATGACGTAAATATGCCTTGTCTTACAGTTTTTAATGTAAGGCCAATCCAAACAGGCCTAAACAGTTGCTGGCGGCGATAAAGAGTTAAACGACAATCATGTTATCTATCATCTATCTACCTATATATCTATCTATCTATCTATCTATCTATCCATCTAAATGGTTGCTGTGGCTGTATCAACCTACTTGTAAGGATGTCAGAAACTTTATATCTTTCCTTTCGATTCAAGTGGCAAATATATTCACAGTAGAACTGAGTTTTAGAGTACATTCGCCACTACTGTTTCTTTAAATGTCTTTTTTGAAGAGCAATTTGCCCTTTTGCAGCTCCTTTTGCCATCGAATTTGTCCAAGGAAAATGAATCAAACGACAAAGACCAAATGTGCTTAAGAATATTTTCATCGTGCTAGAACATAAACTTCAAAGGATCTTGAAATGGTCAAGGGCAGTAGTTGTTTGCAGAAAATGGCAATTTTGGATTTCAAGGTTTTGTGTTCAACTGTACATACCAATATACTTTTTATCTCAAAATTTTGCGGAGCAGCCATTTTTGCGTATTATGAATCAGTCTATTTGGTGTAATAATGTAGACTCAATGAATTCATTTGTGCCATGTTGTGGTTGGTGTATTTACATCTGTTCTGTTAAGAAAAAGTACCACAGACAATTAAATTGAGCTATTTTTTCTGAAAATTTTCAGGAACAGTAAACAAATAATTGTATCTGTGCAATGGTTTGATTTTTAGTTCAAACTAGCCATAAATGATTAAAAATGGAGCATGATTCAGAAGATTTTCAAGCCTAATAAATGTATTGAAAGAAAAATATAGCAATAATATGAAATATAGGGAGGGATAATACCATCAGAACAGTTGGTTATTTTACAAAAAATGTGTAAATAATTTAGTAAAAAAGCTAGCGGACCTCCTCTTATAGCATTTTAGTAGCTAGATTGGTTCATTAAGTGTAGCATTCAAATAGGCTGATTTTTCTATCTTTTCAAAGATCCAGTTTATTTGCCATCAAGCAAGATAACTTTTGCTCAGGTTGGACTTGGATACTTTTCTTTTTTAGTGAGTTATGTTGGGGAAAGGTCATGGTGGCCTATACAATGCCTCAACAAAAGAAGAAAAAAGAAAGCAAAAGGCTAAGAGGAGAGAGAGATCATATCAAGTTTATTGATCTTGGACTTGAAAGATGGCAAGTTGTAAGATTCAGGAAAGCAAGAGGAGGGCAATACTGGATACACTATAAGCTTAAAAACATTTTTTTTCTATAGTGAGTTATGTTGGGGAAAGGCCATGGTGGCCTATAAAATGCCTCAACAAAGGAAGAAAGAAAAAGACATGGGTATCAAAGGGACATGCTAGCTGGTTTCCAGACTTAAATAGATTTTTACTCATGCCAACTAAATTTATGCAACACGGCTATTGGTCCTCATTGTGTTTTACCTTTACGAATTATCAGAAGAACAAAACTACCATGTGGTACTAAAGGAGCAAAATATTGTGACAACCTGGAAGCAATTCCAAGTAAATGGAACTAGATCATAAAAAGTTATATAATTACACTTGTGATAGGAGAGGGGAAGTTTTTACTGTGTTATTTTATGAAGCCTCAATGTTTTGGATTTTTCAGAATATTTGGCAATCTGAGATGTTGGTAGCTACCATTTAAAAAAAAATACTTGTTTTATCTATGGGATTTCACGTTTCCATAATATTTAAAGAGTAGTGAATATATAGTCAAATTGCCACCTTCATATGCACTAAAAGATAATTTAATCCAACTCACTCCTTATCATACCAGGGGGGTCAGCCTCCCAAAAAGATTTTATAATGCCATTGATTCCTCCTCCGAGGAAATCTGAATGTTCTATTTTCTTTTCAAAGTCAAGTATTGAAAGAGGAAGATCAATGAGGTTTATTGAAGTACTTTATATATGGCCGCATCCCATAGTCCTGTTGAGATTTAAGCCCCATTTGAAGGAAATCAAGTTTCATGATTCAGAAAAGGGTAGAGTTGGTCATAGGCTTAGCACCCCTCAATAACTTGTGTTCTTGAATTAGCCTTCGGCCCACTCTCTCATGCTCCCCGGAAAATTTAACTTGACTAGAACGAGTTCATTACAGATTGATTATTACAGGTTTTAGGCTGCTTATTATGTGACCAGCTTAATGTTCACATGCTTTTTGTGTCCCCTGGTCACATGATAGAAGAGGTAACTAAGCAATGTAATCGCCGGTATTTATATTACACGGAGAAAATATCTTACGAAGTACCGCATTCTATGCGTTGGAATGAGATGCGCAAGGCTGCTAGTAACTTAAAAGGAATGATCCCTTTCTCTAAGGACTCTCAATTCTCAATGCCAGAGCTGCTTAACGTGAAGGCTACCCTCCATGTTGTGAAGAACACCAGGATGGGTTTCACATTCCTGACGTTATTGGATGCAGTTCAAATTGCTTCAAAACTAGTCATGAATTGTTATAATATCACGGGTGAACTGAAATGATGCTACCTTGATATCGAAATTTCGCTTCTGTCAGATCTAAAAGATCATGTTTCATGCATGCTCGCGGTCACTTCATGCAATCCCAGGGCTCAACAACGAAGGGTCATGCAGAACTCGCTACTGTCAAATAGCTTCTCCTCTATTAATTCTGTGATCGAGAACTGTTATTCATAGATCCAGAGCATTCAAAGTTTCGAAGACTAGTGCTTTTCGACTACTCTAATCTAGCAGCATGTTATCTTATTGAAAAAATTAGTTCGAATCCTGCACGTGTCACAATAAAACACCTTTGGCGAGGAAGGTGACGGGAAACCACCTCATAAAGTCCAATTCCCTATTAAAAAATCAGAGCCCTGTCTCTGGTTTCTGCTACGCTCGAAATCGAGTATGCAACGCAGTTTAGTGTCTTGTTGGTATACTACACAGGATGATTGAAGTCGTCAAAATTGGAGAGAAAAAATTTGTTTCTATGGTATGATGTGTACTGTACATCTTGATGGTTGATAACTGGAGGAACTTAAATGTAAAAATGATTTTTCACGGGAATGTGAGAAGGCAATGGTTTTTTTCATTCACATTAGGAATCTTTGTTTGCTCTATAGAGAGGCATTGAACCAGTGATTTTTAATTGGTATTTGGTACTATTATTTTTTTTAGAAAAATATACGTAGCGTGTAGCTGCATTCTGTGATCAACAGGATGCTTTAAGTTGTCTTCTAGCTTCCCTTGCTTTTTCCATTGTTTCCTGTTCCTTGCCACGTTTTTCGCGTTTTCAAAGTTCATTCCCCGTCTTGCAATCAAATTCTCCATTTTCTTCAACAGGTTATTCCTCGGTTTCCCTCTTCTTCCCTTGGTCCCTGCCAAGTGAAACTCTTGTCGGTGGTGCATCTTGTCTCCTCATGATGTGCTCCAGGTAGCTCCAAGCTCTAAGCTCTTTCCTCAGCCATTTCTTCAGCTCTCTTGAAATCATCGAAACTTGAATATAGCTCATCATTCGTTTTTCTGCTTTTTCTGGGGATGTAGAATTCTCTTGTCATTTTCCTGAGGCACTTAGTATACTATTGTTATGTTGATATCGTGTCTAGGTGCATTACCTGGATGTAGGCCATCTTTAGGCTTGGGCGAGGCTTAAAATGTAACTTGCTCGAATGAGCAGTTAGGGACAAAAGTATTGCGAATGGGCGCGTTGACCGGTCGACGTTCGTTAATCTCTGACTGAAGGGGTTGATGCCTCCCGGCCCCTACGCCCATAATAAAACGTCAATCAAAATTTAACTGAACGTATTCAACCAATACTCCATCAGTTCTACCATGTTTTACCAATCTAGCTTTGCATAACGGAATGAAGTGTATTAATTGTGTTCTTTCAAAAGATTAAATCTTTGACCCTCGTTGAACAAGCTGGTGAAGCAGGCATGAAATCGCAAGGGCGTGGGCTCCCCAAAGCAAGAATGTAGGCTACTGTTGCCCCGTCTCATTACCGTGGCAATTGACCGATAAGGGCATAGCGCTGTTTTCTAGCAAAGAATACACACCATCCAATTTATCCGCGATTTTGCTTCAAAACCTCCACCTCGAAGTATTTAGTTCTTTCTTGAGCCTGCCCGTCCCAGCTTATATTCTCAAAGCTACAAGTCTGTGGTGAAAGGCCAAAAACGTATGTCTTGTCTTGTCAAAACTCAAGCTGCATTCCACTTCTGTGATATAGCAGCATCCTTTCTTACCTTCGTCCACTGAAGTTACAAGCATGTCAGAGAAAAAAAGAGAGGGCATGCCAACTAAAGAAGGATAGACGAATCCAGCGAAAAATGGGAAGGTAAACAGGTTTTGGAGCTTAAAACCCGTAGCATCGATTTGCTCAATTATGAGACTGCTTGGAAAAATTTAAAAGACATTGAAGGCTCAGAATTGCATGCGAAAGAATCCCATGGAGCCGTTTATGAGAGTTTGACTTGACTCAAGGTAAAACTCGGTTTGACTCAAAGTTAGAGTGAGGATGCTCTGAAATCGTTTGTGTGGGCAATCTCAGGATTCAAAGAAGATGCCCCAAAGGAGTTGTATGAAAAGGCAGCTCTAAATAATGGTTTGTTATCTAATTGCTGTAGAACTTAACAATGCTGGCTTGGTGGGTAGAACACGCGCCCATAATAGCGAACGACAGGGATCTACGCTTAGGTGTTCTTATGAATGCCCTCCTCTATCCGGCAGGTGTCCCATGTGCTTGTATCGTTCATGGGACACAACTGTACACCTTTTATTGTTAGAACAGAATGAAACACTTACGCAGCACATTGTCTCCTTATTTATATCAAACTATGATTGGTGAAAACGGAGATTTCAAAGGGAATTCGAATGGATTAGACTTGAGATGTCTGAGGGGGTGAGCCCGGAAATTGTTAGTAACAGCGAGAAGGGGTCTTTAGTTTCTGAGAAGGATGAAGAATGTGCTGAATGTGCTAATGCATGGAAACTTGTAAATTCTGCCGCAAAATCAACGACATCACTTAAAACAAACAAAGCTAAATTTTATCGCCCATTTCCCCATTCGTTTATAGGCTCCTCCAGCAAAATGGGGTCACCGGTGTCCTCTTTCAAACATCAGCTCCATATTTTCTAGATGGTTTGACCCTGGCTGTTTATGACCGGATGCCATTCTTGTCACCAACTTCCTTTACGACACTGAGGAGTCTCTTCTTCCCTTCTTGGACCCTTGGGTTAGACTTATTTATATTTAATTGAGACATGCTTGCTAAAGTCTTTAGGATTTCTTTTAAATTGTCTGCAGTTTTACAAATGGAAAGGTATTCCATCGTCCTTCCCAATTAATTCTTAATTAGTTGTCCGTAAGCTGTAACACAACGTCTAGATTGGATAACTTTTCCAAAGATGTGCTGCTAATTTTGTTGGTGGGTAAGGTGTTGTTCTGAGAAAACCCCCTTGATGTGTGCGGAGGCGCTTATTCTTTTCACAAATGCTTTGTTCTCCCTACCAATCAGATGCCGTTTCTTTTTTGTAAGCCAATCATTGGATACAATCATGTCTAAATTGTGGCGCTCAATTTCGTGAAATTATTTTTATTGCTGAGAGAATATGAAGTAGAAGACAAACAAGTTCCACCACACATCAACTAAGGGGAAAGAAGGCCAGAAGTGCAGAGGTCCTGTATGTTTTTGGTTTGAAAGAGGTTTGCTATGAATTTTTTCTTAGAAAAATATCATGTCAAATTTTTACGGTTCTGCTGTTTTCAATTAGGCCGGTAGCTACCTCAGGCCTAGTAATAACTGTAAACGAGATTTCCCTTCTGGCTTCACATATTGCACATGGTTTTAAGTATCATTTCAAATGCAATTTCATGAAGTCAGCCATGCGCATTTCAAAGTCAAACTAGTAAGAATTTAAATTATTAAGCCACGAGATAAATTATTTTATTTTTCATGACCACATCCGCTTGTACGGCTGCCAGCTGATGGAGGTTGTGACCTATCGAAGGTTGTGCGTGAAAATAAATTTAGAGGAGCTTCATAATTCAATTGAATTGTCTTCGCTTTAGCATCCTCACGTCACCTTTTCTGTGAAGTTAGGAAAATCCATATCTCGAAGGGAATTCATCTTATTTAGGGATTCGGAGTCGCCGTTGAGGATGTCACACATTTTTGTAAGGAAATGCTCGTTTTTGATTCGAGTACAAAAGCGGTCCAGATTTTAGCAAAATATATGAATCAAAGTGCAAGAAAGTATAAAGAGAGGAACTGTGAAGGTGTGGATTGATTGAATTTTCGGTCGCACATATGAGCAGCTGCCTTGGTTATTTGGCTCGCCTGCCGCACCGTAGCAGATGTTTTCATGTTAGAAGAGATTTGAACCAGGGGGTACTCCATGTCGAAATTCACGCAATGGTTTTTCGGAAGTTATGTCAGTTACGAATACTCGCAACCGAACCAATCCAATAAAATGAGTCATTGTGAAAGAGGAAGGTGGTAGACGTGATGCAAATCCGCCCCCATTTTATATGAGATTGAAATGGACGCTTTCAGAAGTGTCACGCCTTTTGATGACGCGTATCCCAAAGTAGATCTAATGTTTCTTATACAAGTATTGAGGACAAAAGTGCTTGTTTATCTCCAACTGTACCCTTTGGCTAGTGATTATCTACTCGGAGGGTTTAAGAAAGCAAGAAAGACGAGACTGTGTATCTATCAAGAAGTGGGAAATTCAAACTCAGTTCATATTTGACAACTCATTCATGCATAATGACGATAAACTGAAAATATTTTATTAATGTGTGTATGTATGAATATTTTTTCGCTGCATTGATCTCATCTACAATTTATAAGTTCTAAAAGTTGAAAATAATAAAGTGCAATTGTAGAAATGAAAAACAATAACAAACACCTCTAATTTCAGTGGCAGGGTAGCATTAAAAGGTCAAGCTGACCTTCTTTCCATAAAGGCTCTCCTAGGGGTGCTAGTTTAACAAGGGAAAACTTTAAGGGGAGAGTTGCTCTGAAGACCCAAGCCCCCCCCCTTCCCTAAGCCCTCCTGTACGGTTTGCTGCTCGTTTGCCATTCAATCAATTTTTCCCCATCCCCTCTACCTTTCTTCTCAAGTGTTCTCGCCTTGCGACCAATGATCGACTTGAATGATGTAACTTTGGTTTCCCGTAAGAAGCGAATTTTTTGTTTGATAACAGTGGTTTCTAAGTTACCGGAAATAGAAGATAACGCCCTCCATATTGTCAGCTGCAACGAAACAACAGAACAATAGAAATACCCATAATGCATTGCGCTGCAATGGGCTTTCCCGGACATTGTTTACATCATAGCTCAGTTTTATATTTCGCTTTTACGTGTAGTTGCGAGAAATTTCTGTCGACCAAAAAAGCCTCAACGTTCACTAGTATGGTTAAAGGCTGTACAAAAGTTATTAACGAAACGATATACTGTTGAATCAATTGAGTAACTGAAGCAGTTAAGGAAAAACAGATACCAAGATGCAGTGAGCCTGGGAAAATTTTTCTTTTTGATGAATTCTTGCGTAGAGCAAGCCGAAGCTTGTCCTTCACTGGCTGCCGCCGATAACCACGGTAATTTTGCTTCAGTTGAATTTAGCTAGTTATCTGTCTATGCAGACCGTCACATCTCTTCTTGCTTACCAACAGATAACAGACGCCTTCCGACGGAACCTACCTGAACAAGGAGCCCGCCATCTTTTTATCTTCGCGAAGGTTCCTTAACTTAAGCTTCACTGTCCCTTACATTCATAGCTGAACTATTTTTTTTTGCTTCCACAGATGCCTTGCTCAGAGACACTATCATTTGTCAATGCATTGGAGAGAGATTTGGTCAGGGAAGCAAAATATACCCCGTCTATATCTCATCTCTTGGCACTCAATGACGACCAAGTAAGAAATTTTTTTTTCCGCAATGCCTTTTATTTACTTTTCTAGTTAAAACCCTTGAAATGAGTAATTGGTATAGTATTACTCGTAAATATTTTATCAAGGGGTTGACCCTTCAACTGCTAAACAATTATTTTGGCTAAGCTGTTAAGTTAAGGGTTGGTTGTGTGAGAAGCAAGTGGTCTATCTTCAACTCTTATTTAATTTGAATTTATTCTTCGCTTCGCTGATTTCTTGACCTTCGTCGAAGTGGGCGTGATTGGTTGGCTGTCCAGCATTTTACAAAATTTAGCCAGATGCATGAATGCTTCAATTAAAGGAGCGCCTTTTACATTTAAGTAAACACGTCAAAAAAATTTCTTTCTGCAGAAAATTTAAAAAAAGTTATCCTTGTAAGGCCGCGATGCATCGCAAGGAATTTTTTTTCTTCTTTCTTTGTCGCATCCGGTTCCGGTGCTTTACTCCCCATAAGCCACAATTTGAATTTATCAAAACGAGCTGTACATCTTTTCCAAATTAACATACTAAATTTTGATATTCTAGGAACATATATCGGCTACACAAAGGGATCAATGTCTGCAGCACCTTCTCAAACTAAATCTTCACTTTGGTTTTGAACCAGAAACATTTGCACTGGCAGTGAACTACACGGATCGGTTCCTAAGCAAAGTGAAGGTAATTTCTTGCAGCTTTTGTTTTCCCTTGTGTTCATGCACTTGCTGATGATTTCACTTTCATTTCTGACCCTTATTCATCACCATCGCAACGTCCAACACATTCCATTTGCGTAGTGCAAACCAGCTGATTTTTGACGTCAATTATTTTCATCCCAGAGGCTTTCGTATTGTTTTTGCGTTGGATAGCTACGCACGTCAAGTCGTATTTGAGTGAACAGCTGAAACGATTTATCTTAGCGGTTACACATTCTGACGCCTTTTCTGCATTTCTTCAATTACAACGCCCTGCTACTGCCATCAGGTTGTTTGGGTTTTACGTAGGGCTTTTCCGCTAAGTAGACGCCCCGGGCACCTAAATGCTATATGCATGCCCTTGTGTAAGTTCGTGAATAGTTGCGCACGTTTATCCTTTGTTGAGACGCAAGCCAAAAATTGAAGAAGGCTGCTGCTCTTATTTCAAATCCACAGGGTTCTGTTATCAGCTTTCCCTCTCTTTATTGCTCATACTGTGCATAGTTTTGTAACCATGGCGAAGTTTGTTTAAAACGAAGAGAAGGTCTCCCTTATCCTTTTGTTCTCTCGCGCAGTGCTGGATCTTTTGTCCTTAGTCACATGCCCTCAGTATGTTCTGCTTTTTTTGGTTAAAGTCCATTTCTTTGAGACAATTGTCTCTCACCCATGAGGTTTCTCATACATTTCTATTACCAATTCAAATGTTAAGCTGTTGTTTATTGTGGAAAGCATAAGGACTTTGTTCAAAACAAGTTGAAGATTTTGAGTTTCTTATCAATTTTTCCAATACCTCTGTGTGTAATATTTATGAAATTTTGAGTTAAGGGAGTAAGGCATAAAAGCCTTATGCTTGTATTGAAGTCAAAAGATTGGTTTTGAAGTGCCTTTACAAAAGAATTTACTGCCAGAATAACAAATGCATGCCCAAATGCAAAGGTGGGAATGTCTTAACTATGCAGTGCCTTTTGGATTGCCCAGTGCACTGATGCAGTGAAAATTGGATGGCATTGTTTTTGCAACACCAGATGGACATAGGTTTGCAAGATTTTGGCAGAGGGTCATTTGACTGGAATGGGCACAAAGACCAGACCTAAAAGAATTTAGATCAAGATTTAGATGGCATGGCCCAGGAGATAGTATGCAGACTTAATCAACTGTTTGCTTAACCTTTTAGAGAATAATTCATTTGGCATAGAAGAAAATCTAACTCAGAATGCTACCTTGAAATAAATAGGTTTTCAGTTTGCACATGAATCAATACCATAGATGTTAACATATTCATTTAACTTTGATTTTATTTATATTTAGGCAAACAACAAATACTTGCAATGTATTGGCCTGTCAAGTTTGTATGTTGCAGCAAAAATGTCAGAGGAGGAGGAGGTAATTACATTATTTTGATCTTAACTCAAGTGTAGCTCAAATGTAGGGGTGAATTTCATATATAATATATAAATCTTTTTATGTATATGTATATCACAGCAACATCCTGGTACAGTGAAAAATAGACCAAGCAAAATGAAATCAGCAAATCTCTGAGGCTAATTATGCATCTTTTTTAAATTCTCATGCAATTAGTTTTGTCTGCACTGGCAGACTCATCCGGCTACACTGGTTAAAATATATTTTATTTATATGTTGACCTTTACGGGGGTGAAACAAGCGCTTTAGTTTAATGAAGTCTTATCCAAATATTAAATTTCATTATCCAAACTGCTAGCATAAGCAGTAAATATTTGAACAATATGATGAAACATTTTATGTGAAATCATTGCTTCATTGGTTAATGTTTTCCCTTCACAATGGCAAAATTTAGCATTCATTTTGTTCATTCTAGTTTGTTCCCATGGCTTCAGACTTTGTCAATGTTAGTAGGGCCCAGTGCACAGCCTCGGATCTGTTGAGAATGGAAAGTCTCATGTTGCAGAAATTAGAATGGGACATGTTTGTACCAACACCTGTCTTGTTTTTGCAGAAGGTAAGCAATATTAGCTGCTTACATTACAGGGCTTTCTATGTTACTCAAGATCTTTGAAATCAAAATATTACTCATTAAAACTACTATTGAATTATTGTATAATGGCATAGTTGATCTGTTCTAGAGCTAATTTTCTTTAACTTGCAACAAATTCTAGCAATAAAATGACTACCAGATTTATCTTTTCAAACTTCTTGATCTTTATACCTCTTCATTTTAGTTTTGTGACTTGCTCCAGCTTCTTGGCTCTTTGACAAATGAGTTTTCAGCCACCATTGTCCAACACATACTGCCAAAGATAATGAGACTATTATGTGAATGTGTCTTTTCTGAACACAAGGTAGGCTGTTTCTCTTGCAAATTTTATTAGCACCTATTAGATGATGAAGATTTTCCAAAAGTATTGGAATCTGCCAGTAGCAGAAAGATTGATTTGATATTACTTTTTGGAGGCAGTAGTAGCACCATGAAAATTAGGCACAACTGGTAAGCAGAAGGCACATGGTTTGATCCCATTAGAACTATTGATGGTGTTATTAAGCCCATCCATCCTTAATTGAATGTGATATAGTCTGGCTAATCCTGGCACCTTAACCTGGAAAAAATTGGCATCAATTGAGGAATAAATTGGAAGTAAAGACTGCTTTGCTATTTGCTATTGAAACAATTTCAATTTACAGTAATATTTTTGTATCACCCAGTTGTTATACTTGTTTGATGGCTAAATTGTGATGGGGCTTTATTGCAAGTCAAATGGCCAGTTGAGGGCAAAATCAAGCTCAACTTCATCTAAGAGAGGGAAGAGGTGCCAGCTGTAGCTTCTTTGAGTCCTAAAATCTACCATGAGATGATCGTGCAATAAATTATTAGTGGAAGCATAAATATTTTTATTTATCTGTTCATTCCATGTAGGGCTCTACCCTTGCTCTCGCATTACTGCAGTATGAAATTGCTCCACTCAGTGCGTCAATATCTTTGGCAATTGATGACATCATAAAGGTTTTGAAGGTAGATTTGCTTCTTAACTTTTTTCTTCTGTAATTCTTAAATTTCTTGCTTTACGATGGCAATTTTGTTGTGGTGAGGATAGCTTATAATGTACTCTGTGGTGCCAACACTACTCCTGTTTTAACTTGCTTTTGGAAATGAGTATAGTCACTGGCTCTTTATTGTGGTAAAGAAAAGACTAGGCCTATGCTCAATAGACATGAATTCTCAATGCTCTTAAGTCTACTGTTAGTGCCAAGTAGAAATGTATAGAATATTTTGTGGAGATAATTGTTGTGGCAGTAGGTGACCATCTTTTGCTTGACCTGCATACAATTTGGTGCATGACTTAAAGTGATGACACAAAGTTCTTATTCACTAACCACCCTTTTTTAGTAGTTTCTTTTAATGAAACAAGTCAACATATTTGTCTTGCTAAAATCAATTTTAGAGACATAAAGGATATGTCTGTATGCTATTTACCCAAATTATTACATAAAAACCACATCTTTGCAGCTTGATGTGGGTGAATTTCTGCACTGCCTTGGTTTGGTCCAAGACTTTATGGATCGTCAAGCAACATTTCGCAAGAAGAAGTTCAAATCACGCAAGAGACGTAAAAGCTCAAGGTCAAACAGTCTCAGGATTTTGCCAACCATTTATGAAAGTGCAGATGACGAAGATAATGATAGTATTGAGATCGGTGATGACGTTTTTGATGATCATGCCTTAGAGATGGTAAGCTTTAGTCATTTTCATGTTACTTTTTTATTGCCTCTTCCCACTGTTCCATACCACCAATAGACGAGTCAAATAATTTCTTGTTTTCACCAAATAAGACCCGCACTTCTTGCTTATTAGCTTTTTAGATGGGAGCTTAAGGTAACTTTGAACAGAGGGATTGATAATCTAGAAGGTTTGGATGCTGGCGATAATGATAAAGGGTGAGATCAAAGTGTCTCATGGGGTATGGACACCCGGGCAGTGTTGACTAGGGACTGCAAGGAACTTCTCTAAAATGGTAAGTATTTGAAGTTCAACTTATGATTAAGGTGTACTGTTCATGCCCAGCCAAAATGGAAGCAACCAATGTGAACTGCAAAGTTAGCAGTAATGTAAATAGCAGCAATACTGTATTCCTACTGGCAAAATTGTTCAGTAAATGAATTGGCTTATATCAAATCCCCCTCCTAGAACCTGTTAGCATAATACATGCATTCATCAAGTACGACAATGTGAAAGGAGAGGAGTTATAATTCAATTGAAAGCATATTTTGTTGATATCATATATTATGTATTATATGATATTATATATTATATGATATTATATATTATATGTTTGTGTACTGATGATAAATGGTATTATGTTTGTCTTAGCTTCCATCATATCTCACATATTGGTTCAATTCTGTAGGAAGTATTAGCATTAAGGACTGCTATCGGGGAGCAGCTACATGATTCCTTCTCCTTCTCTTTTAGATGGATCATTCCAATGATGACCAAGGACTACAACCGTACGATGACAGCAGTCAATGGCTTGATAGCAAACAAGAGTTCCCGGATATGTTCGACGCCTTCACAACGCCCAAAAGACGTACTCGAAAGACTGGCAAGACGCTGCGCAACTTAACGAATGATTATAAAAACGACCGTCCTTTGTACAGCACCATTGTGAAGACAACTTGCAGCAGTATTGCATCCATTTACGACGAGCATGCCTTTCCACTTCAGACAATTGCGTACTAAAGTTGCCCAATTGGATTGCGATTAGTGTATGTTTTCGCTGTATTAATTATCGTGGAGGTGGGTAAGATATATCGATCAATTTTCTGACTCGTTCGATTAGTTTGCATGAATGTTGTAATTTCATTTGGGCATTCATGGGCGTTTTCAGACGGCCGCAATGCAAAAAACGAATCAGGTTTTTATATTTTGTGAAATTAGTGATTCTTTGGTGATATTTTTAGTTATTCTCAGCCAAGCAAGGACAATGTTTCCACATTTTCGTGAGGTTTTAAGAAGAAACCTCTTAGAAGCTTAAGTCAAAACAAGTATTTTAGGTCAACGGTTGCCTCCTTTGCCCAATCTTCTTCGTTTTCGTATGAACATTGTTGTCCTTATATTGTTACAACGGATTTTCGGCTACCTTCTATAAAAATGAGACCGCTTGAGTATACTGGGACCAAACGCAACCTCAGGGAATGGGGATTCATAAAATTGGCCGTGGCACGTAGAGTTCATCGCGATTATACTTCGAAAGTTTTTTTTTCCAAGGAACGACTGAATTGTGGTACGAATCCCACGAACTGGTCCCACCTGCTTTAGTGAAAAGCTATCGCCTAAGCTGTCTTCATTAGCCATTAAGCGGTGCTTTCGTTGTAAATATTTACGTCTCCCTATCATGCTAATCGAATTGAAACCAGTGGATTGAGCGATGTTCACTAATTACATTATGGTTCAATCCTCGTCCACTAAGTTACTTAGCCATGGTCTTCAAGCTGCAATGAATAGCTTCTTAGTGGAAGATCTCTACCGACTACCACGACTACCATCGCAGTAAATAACCGTGTCATCTTCTTCAGTCACGAAAAGTGAAACTGAAAACCTTGGCAGTTCTTTGTAAAATGGACTGCCAATGACTGGTTGGTCCAATCATGGGTACTCGTATCTTCACAAATTAGCGGATAAAACTATACCGTTGAAATATCATGTCCTTGTATTGGTATAATGAATTGTTCTAGATGTCAACTCTTAATTAATTTGTACTGTGTAAGTTATGTAGCAAGTTGGATATAATGAAATCTATAAAAAATTATCAGTTCTCCCGCTATTCATGTAAAGTTTGTAATATTTTATCCCTAGTCACATTCGGAAGTATTTATATTGACACGAATGAGCCATGTTCAAGTGGTTCGCATCGTGTGTTGTGTTTTGTTTGTTAGATAAATTGTGAATATCAATGTTTTGGATGCACGCTAGATTTTTTCATACATCCGTTATAAAAAGCATAATTGAGATCACTGTGTACGATCGAGTCACCCATAAAACTGCTATCAAAGTTGTTGTTTGTTTTTGCTAGCATGTAAATAAGCCGTGTAAAAGCTGTCAAAAATATGTAATATTTTGTAAAAGCCTACAAAAAAATGTAAAAATGTAAATTAAATCCACAATTTGCAAAAAAAGAACAAAACTGAAAAATTTAACCGTGTTGCTTTTTGCCTTCTGTTTACTGTTTTGTGTGGGGAAAGAAGAGGAAGAGGAAGAAAAAATTGACTGCATGGGAGAAAGACATGTAGATGTGTGGGTGACATAGTGTCACCGAGCATCCACCATTGATGGGACAGTAAAATATGAGGCAACACCTCCCCCCTGAAAGCTTTTGGCTTTTGCCATAGCAGTGCAAGATTACACTCTCCAAGACCGCAGGCACTGCATTTTTGAGGTTGTTATGTTCGCAATTTCAATTTACCCCAACAAATGCAGGATGCCTTAATTCAGCAAAAAACGAATTAAAGCTTTCGGTGACGTGTCTGAATCAGCGGATTGTTGGCAACGTGATGTGGGTGAAGTTCTGTATCAACTGAACGAATGCATTTTCAATAGCATATTCGATAATACGATGCTGGTACCACAATTGGTGTCCCTAGAAATCTTTTTATGGCTCTCCTTCGGGTAATTCATGCAAAATTAAACACTTAACAACACCATAAAGGGATTCTAAATTCGTGATGGGGTTCTTCCCTTACAGAAAAGTTTGTCGAAACGAGGATTACCTCTTATTTAAGCCAAAAAATCAACCCATGTCATCACTGGTAAGATTCCTAAAGATGATACGGTGGGGCTTTAACACGGTTGGAGAAGGACAATTCTTTGGGTCAGAGGCTTAAGTCCCCCTATGCCCCAAGATCTTATAGCTCGGCGCTCGTGAACAGGCAAGTAAATGGCTTTTCTGCCATGATGGCAGCGAATGAATCTTCATATTTCCGTATTTACATTCACTCTTGCACTCTTATACAAATAAATGAATTGAAGGAAATTTGTTTGTCTAAGGTTATACAAAGTTGATTTTACATACCAAACAGCGTCTATACTTCTGAAATGGTGAAGAAGGAAGAAATCTTTTTCAAGTTGGGCAAAATGCAGCTAACATACAAGGAAACCATTTGGAAATATAATAGGAGAAGATAAATACAAGGGCATAAAAATTCACAAAAAATTAATACGAAACTATGAATAGACTGAATTGGTCGAAACAGCCCAGTTGAAAACATCACGAAAATAGCTCAACTTGGTGAAAGCATTTCCAGGGGGAAGAAGTCAAGGCGAATCTTGGAAATTAATAAGATAAATTGGCCATTTTCTAGTCTCTGGGTAAAATGAAAAGAAGCCTCAATGATATGAGCAATATATTTCTGAAGCAGAATAAATCAATTTTCTCTGTTGCAATTGCTTGGTACTAAGTTCTCAAAAAAGTTAGCATTCATGGTGTGTTCAAGGAGTCCGTGCATGCACACGAGCGATTAGTAAGTATAATATTCAAATCAAAGAACTGCTCTGATTGTTCTAATTAATGTCTACTTGACAAAGGTCTAATCAAACATCCGCACAATGTTTGCTTCAAGCTCATAATGGCGTCATTAGTACAAAGAAATCAATGTGCACAATTCAGTTCAATCTGTATACAAGTGAATAGAATTCAGCAAACCAAATCATCGGATACGAGGCTAGTCTCAGTCAATTTTCTTGCACTCTCCTTTCTTTGCATCGTCAGGAATAGTTTGCTTCAATGGCGTCAATCCAAGCAACATGATATGACGGTCATAGCATTTGCTTTTGCGAAACATGTTATCAGTACCATGAAGTCGATCCAAAACGCCGAGAACACCAAAATTGTTGTTGAATCTGCAAAGATTTGGCGACGTAAAAAAAACAGAGACGCATCGTTGGAGTTTCAAGGCTTCTATGTGAATCATACTTCATCTTTACTTTTCTGTTGGGAGGTTGCGGGAAGAATGAACGCTTTATATGCAGCAGGGGAGGATTAGATACCTTGTGGAGACATACCAAGATAGTTTCAAAATTTTACATGCTACTTCCAACTCGGGAAAGAGTGTGGAAATCAAAGAAGTAGTTCGACCAGATGGATTACTTCTAAATGGAGCACCTACTAAGCTTGCAGGGCTGTGCGGCCCGAAAGAGTGCAGATGGGCCCTAGCAAAAAAGGCGACGACAGGAAAATTGGGTTTTCACTTTTAGACGCTGTATAGAGGTGATTGTAATGACAAGAAACAATTGCCTATTGCTTCTGGCTATTCGTTTAAAACATGTCTATCATTGGGCCTGGTCTCGTCAATTATCTGACCTTAGGCAAAATCTTTAGAGGAGGTAAAGAACATGAAGTTCAACCCCATAACTCGCAACGAGCGTTGGGGCCACCTTGTCAAAAATGCAGCATTCTAGCCATTGTGGGGTGCAGTCAAATAGCTTGCAAGCAAAATTTAGTCATAGGACGAACGTGCATCACGAAACAAACTATGAATTAAATACGTACTTCAAGTGATGGAAATCATGGGCCTCTGGGGATGGCAAGAATGGAAGATGGAATCCGCAATGAGAAATATTTGTAGACATGATGGCCAAGATGTACCATAACCACGTAGTGGCAACATGCGATCCCATCAACAATGGACCCAGTACGATTGGGCACAAGTTCGAAATGACATGCTCGATTGGGTGGGCGTAAATGGCGACTATCGCGATAGGTGCAGTCCATTCGTGGTGAATCTTATGAATGTGCTTGTAAAGACGAGGGTGGTGGGCCAGTCTGAAAATCAATGATTCAACGCAAATACATAAATTGTGAAGTTAGATGACATTTCTTCACATTTGAAACCTGTGAGACCTGCTGAAAGCTTAGCATTTACGGATAGTAAAATTATATTTAAGAGGATCTCTAAGTAGTTTGGTCGTTATTCATCGCCCTTACGGTGAGATTTTCGGTTATACGTAGAGCCACATGCTCCTTGATGCAAGGAGAATCACAAACTTTCTGGAAAGACAAAATGCTGGAAACACCAGGTTGAATAAAGTTGCCAAAGTGTGGAAACTCTAAGTGAAGTAGTAGTAGTAGTAGTAGAAGTAGTAGTAGTAGTAGAAGTAGTAGTAGTAGAAGTAGTAGTAGTAGAAGTAGTAGTAGAAGTAGTAGTAGTAGAAGTAGTAGTAGTAGAAGTAGTAGTAGAAGTAGTAGTAGTAGTAGAAGTAGTAGTAGTAGTAGTAGAAGTAGTAGTAGTAGAAGTAGTAGTAGTAGAAGTAGTAGTAGAAGTAGTAGAAGTAGCAGTAGAAGTAGTAGTAGTAGTAGAAGTAGTAGTAGAAGTAATAGTAGTTGAAGTAGTAGTAGTAGTAGTAGTAGTAGTAGTAGAAGTAGTAGTAGTAATAGTAGAAGTAATAGTAG
This sequence comes from Pseudorhiza aurosa, assembly GCA_964026355.1. Classification (NCBI taxonomy): domain Eukaryota; kingdom Metazoa; phylum Cnidaria; class Scyphozoa; order Rhizostomeae; family Lychnorhizidae; genus Pseudorhiza; species Pseudorhiza aurosa. The sequence goes on along the minus strand of OZ032114.1, from coordinate 4,639,942 downwards.
TAGCAGTAGTAGCAGTAATATAAACCTTCCTAGCTTTTGATGCAACAATTTAAGCTAACCCAAAATTCAGTCGGGACATCTCAAATCATGCCGACAGTTTTAGCAGTCATCATTTCGAAGCTTCGTGTGTTGACCAGTGCGAGCAAAACAGCCTTTGACTATCGTGATACGCACTTCAATCAAAAGCAAATCTGTCCAGTAAGTGACGTTCTAAATAATGATTTCCAGTGTAGAAATAGCAGCATTTATCTCCTGACTGGAAAGGCTTCCTCTTTTAAGCTTTCAGTTGAGCGAACCCAGACCGTCTAATCATCATTAATATTCCTAAATAGGATTTGCTTTCAAGACCAAAACCATACCTGTGTGAATAGTAGAAGCCAAATTCCTCTGCAAGTACAAACACTGAGATCTCCAGAAGGACCCATTGGAAGGTTGGCAGCTCCTCCGCTGTGAAGCCACAGCCTCTCCACTTGACGACAGGGTAGCCGACCAAGGTGACAAGAAAGCCGACGACAAATTGATTGAAGAGGCAGAATTTGATTACCTTGGATATTTTGCTCCATTCGATCTGAAATAAACATGGTTGCACCTATGATTGGTTTGGTATAATTTCTTATAATGATCCTAGGTGATTATGATTGATGCAATGACGAATTTGCAAGATCTAATTTTCAGTCTTGAAAAAAACAATAAAAACTTCATGAAGAAAAGTTTAAACCTCACATTGGTTCGGCAGCTTACACGAGGCTAGCGTAGTATGGATGCATGAGGCATTGACGAAATGAGTAAATGTACCAAGATTCAGTTAAGTTTAATTGGCAGGTTTGTCGCAAGAGCAGATGATGATGACCTAATTTTATCCAGCAGCCCACTTGCAATTAAAGATTGGTTTATGCTCAATTGGATTACAATTACCATCGTAGCAGGTTATCAAGAAACTGGAAAAATGCTCACGAGGCTAAGACAGAGGTAGGCAATGGTGAATTTTTTGTTTGTGATGCAATGTGTATGACTGATGCACTGGACTGCAGTGTGAATTGTTGAAGTGTAAAACGAGCCGTGTTGTAACTTATTGTCTGCCTCGCTAGTTCAACGCGTAGACCACAACGAGAACTAGATGACTGTCTCTGTTTACATTGACAATTTGCTCAAATTGTTTGTTCTCTTTAAGAATAATAATAATAATAATCAAGATTTACGGAGGAGGGCCTCAATCACTCGAGAGTGAAAACTACCATGAACAGCTACCATGGTTAGCTATGAAAGTGGAAACTTTCCTTGTGGGGGCTTAGGGTGCTACATCAACTAGATGCAGGCGACATAAGTCATACAGCAAACGCATACCTTCCAGGAAGGTGCAAAAGACTTTTGCACCTTCCTTGCGAACGGACGTGCCTGCGTGCAACTTGCAAAAGCATGCGCAAAACAAAAGGACAGATTAACAGTCGAAAAACAGCAACAACTCCTCAGAATATTTATTCTTTGAAGGTTTTTCAGTGTAGCATTGAAAAGCCACTTAAGCTTCTTTGTTCAAAGAATTTTGATCATGCATCAGAAAAAAAATCTTATAATTTCTAATTTGTCAAATATCTCTTAACAAAATGCTAAATGATTTATCATATTTCATTCTTGCTTCTTATAAGATAGCGTGCTGTTCTGACGTCCATATAATTGTGATATTTTAACTAGTAATCAGATAATCATTTCATGACCACACTTCTTAATTATTCAGTTTCTTAGTGTCTGTTAGTATGTCTCTCCTTCAAATTCAGTAGGCCTCTAAACTTACTACGTATCTTGCGCTAGAAAAACGTCAAACAATAATAAAAAAATTTGCTTGCAAAATCTCGAAACATTAACATTTAAGCTATTCATCAAAGGTTGAAAATCAAGAAAGGAGGAATTGAAAACCCATTTATTTTATCACATAGCAAGAAGTAGCTTTCATTTGTCATCCAAAAATGAATCAAGATCATGATTGCGATATAAACCTTTAGCTGAACATGATAAGTTGCAAACTTACAGGTTTATCGTCTTGAACACGATATTTCATCAAAAATGCAGGACGCCCTGTAACAGCTATCAAGGACAAAGCACCCCCAAACGTCCAGTAAACAACAGTTGGAATGGCAAGGGAGCCTGAAAAGGAAAGGTGGAATTGAATGAAAGGTGGATGATGTATCCCATATACCATCCACTAGGCGACTTGGAAACGTCATTTTACTGCAAGTGACAAGATGCTTAAAATTTAACACATCTGCAGGATGATTCAATAAAAGACTTCTACAAATCCCTTGAGTATTCCTAGTAATTTTCTCCTTCTAAACTGACATCTGATGATTCCTTAACAAGAATACTTTGTCTAATTCAAACAGTGGTCACCAGTTACCGTGATCAGCAGCAACTTGTAATCACCAAGTAGATCATTTAAAAACACCACAATGTACCACTTTGTACCAATATTTAGCAATGCAGTCACCCATTAAATGGCCAACTGTCATATTGGGATACAAATCATGACTTGGTGAGGGTTCTTACCAACAGTGTTGATCAAAAAGTCATCCTTTCCAAAGAAGCAATAAAAATCATTCCATCGTTCTTGCCAAAAATTCTTTGATGCTCCCCAAAAGTTCTCAAAATGCCTTGAAAGAAAATTTGGCAAAGTGAATTTATTACAGTAGTGTATTGGAAAATTTTCCTGATTGCTAAACCATACCTTGAAGACTGTGAAAAAACATGGTTTTGTATTGCATAAGGCATTGTGTGCATAAGAAAATGCTTACGTATATGTATATACATTTATATAAAATTAAATATGAATATTCATACAGTGCAGCCAATGTGAGTATGTATCAAGGGCATTGTTGTTGCCTTTCTCTAGACCTGGTAGATGGAGGGTTGGCCACAGGAAGGGTATTGAGCTGCAAAAGGGGGTAGCCAGATGTCCATCATCCACACTGATGACCATTCTTAAGTTTTTGATTGGTGCCAGAATAAGACGCACAAGTCTTATGATAAATACATGATTTAATATGCTGCAATTTGCATCGTATTTCAGATATATTTACATAAGGACTGATAGAAAATATATATCCAATTCTGGTGAGGAATGTTACCTAGGTACTGATACAATGCATGGAAATTTTCCACCCCACAAAATCTGATCAAAATTCTATAAATTTTAGACAACCAAATGGCATTTTCCTTTTTTTATGTGATCCCCTAAAAATTGACAGATAAAGGAATCTTGGACATTTCCAAACATTAATTTTCACACATAAATCAGCCAATTCTGCTTGACCTATTTACAATCCATACTGATATTAGTTAATATTTAAAACTATTATACTTTCTTCAAATACAAAAAACTTTAAGACCTGATAGTAATGAGGATGGATAAGTTTCAAAGGTGGCTTATTTTTTCAATGCTTTATAGAATTTCTACATGATTGATTTCCCATGTGACAGGGATGAGAACATCTTCAGATCACATGCATCTTAAGTAGGTTTTCGTCGCAGTTTAGCAGAGAAATAGCATTAGCATAGTAAGCCTTATCACATATTTTTGACATCGCATACTTTTCACAAACAACATGAAGAGGAAAACAACTTCCATTGATCCATTGGATTTATGGGAATTCAGATCATTGCTAACAGGAGAAATCTACTTAAAGTAGCTTTGCAATAGCAACTAGGCAATGAGAAAGAATGCAAATGGAAATGTTATGAACTGTAGCATTTAGTAATTCCATACCATGTTATTGAATTCCTTGCTGATGCAAAAATAACTAATGCAGTTCCTAAAACAAATGCTGTCTTCTTTAAAGCATCAACCAGATCAACTTTCTTCTGTAAAAAGGACATTTTCCATTTACTAATCCACTGCTATTGAAATATATTTTCTTTTATCAAAACTTTAAAAAATCTATTGTCCCTTGTAAGATAGCTTCCCAATTTAGTCACAATGATCCCACAAATTTGAATGATCAAAAACGTTCCTTTAGAAAAAATTGCAACAAATGAAAACTGCGGAAATTTTAAGAAAAAATTTGCCCAAGCTTTTACACTTGAACCCCAAATCCTATTTAGAAATGATTATATCAATGATAAAAACATTGCTTTGTAGCATGAAATAAAATGCAGCCAGACACTGCAGTGAGAACATGGCAACTAACCTGAAATAGGGAAACTAAGATACTTGACAAACAAGTCTTATCATTTAAAGCTAAACCCAGCTACTGGCATTCCCATGCTGGTCCTTAGCCAAGGTAAATGGGGAGAGGATGGGGCGGAATGCTGCAATGGTTTTAGGAAGGGCATCCTGTTGCCTAATAACACCCACTTTGCCTGAACATATACAGTGTATGGGTATAGCTGATCAAACCAAAACACTGGCAGCCCTACTTAAGTAGGATTAAAGCAAGAAGAAGGTGACATCACTCTAAATGATGAAGCACAATTCCATGATTTTTAGTAGATAAACACCACACTATCAGGCATGAAGCAAATCACTAAACTGAAGAATCCAAAAAGGAATTTGCATAGAATGATGAGATTGGCAACTGGAAGATTAAGAAAAAATCAACTGAAATAAACGCTTCTTAAGATGTTGAACATTGGATTAGTACTTCTTAAGATTTTGAGCTTTAAATTAGTGGGCCCTACTGTAAAAAATTAACTAACACATTGTCAATTATAGTAGATTACCCACTTTAAATATATCCTATTATTATTATTATTACCTGATTGATGGTATCTCTAGGATTCTTTGGTCTTGCCCAGTCTGGTAGCTCTGCATCTGACACAGGCTCTTGTAAAGACATTTCCAAACAAAGTGACAAGACCTGATAAACAAGTTATCACATAAATTTAACAAGTGGTAAAAAAGGGTGAAATTAAAGCCAAGATTTGAATCTCTATATAAGGCAGAAATTCTTCAACCCTGGAGCTCACTCATTCATTGGTCGCATCGCATCCTTTCTAATTGCACTCATTTAAATCAAACACTACTGTTTCTCTCTTGGATTGATGCAGCTTGCAGCTGGAAACGTGTTCTGCTTTTCTTTTTTGCCTGTGAATCAGTAAATGTTGCGCATTTGGTATTATCAGAAATGAGATTCTACCAAATAACTATAAAACTAGCCTTCATTGTGGCCTCCCTTTTATCCTGAGGGAAACCACAGCCTTATTTGGGGGAAGGAAGGTGCCTAGTCCAAGGTCTAGAACTTCACTGAAACAAATTTGGCATAAGTTGGATGTTTTTTATAATACTATCAATAGTGCTTGCGAGATTCAAATAGTGCCAAACTTGTTTACGAGCAATGATGTTGGGTAACTCCAGTAACTATATGTATCAAAAAGTATGAAAAATTGTTAATCATGTCATCATACTCACTAAAAAAACTCAGAGCCCTGTCTCTGATTTATGCTATGTTTGAAACCAAGTAAGTGATGCAGTTGATCTCTAACCAAAAATCATGTAAGTAGAACTATATGTATATTTTATATTTATTGGGATACAAGCTGGAATCACTGGCCCATGTTTCTATAACTTCTAGAGCCTATGGAATGGCACACACAACCAAAGCCCTGCCAAAACGACTCAGATTGCCTTACTTACTCTTTACTAGAAAATTTGATATTTGCGCAATCTAATAAGCTCGAAAAAGTAAGAGGAAACACTTTTGGAACAATTTGCAACAATTTGGCATTGAATCGATGGTTCTATAGAGAGATTAAAGCCTTTAGCGACTTCAAGTAGGAAATGGTTTAATATTTGCTTGGACATGTGAACATGTTGAGACAGAAGCTGCAAGAATATACAAAACGACAAGAAACGCCGGCTTCACTGTTCCAAGCAAACAATTTCTTGATCCCGCCATTTGGCGGCAGTCGCTAGGCAAGGAAAATGATAAATGGTTTGGCAAAAATAAAAATAAGTAGCAATGTTTGGATTTTCGGGTTATTGAAGATTTTTCTAGAATAGCAATGAATCAAATGAAGTGATTAGCGTTTGAATAGATGCGAAGTAACAGGTCAAAGTCCAGCTCAGCAATTTTAGGCGAGGTTAACCTGCCGGTTCGTTATCATTCAAGCGGGAATCTCACTTAGCATGTAATTTGTAATGCTTTTTATTGCTTTAAGGTCATTTAACACGGTAAATGTGATTTGAAATGTAATACATACCTGATTGAATCCAAATATATGGTCTAACGGGACACCACCGCCTTCTTCAGAAATGAAAATCGATTTGGTTTGTTATGGTAGCAACCTCTATTTCAACTGTTCACAGCAATCGCAATCGAGGTTGGCGAAGGCTGCAAGATTTCTCTCGGGGACTTGACTTGCATGGGAGAAGGTTTTTAAGGGGTGGACTGGTTTCTTTTCTCAACGGCTTACCAGCAGAATCACTACTAACCCAAGTGAGCAGGTTGCTACCTACCACTGCTAGTTATGACCAGAGAAGTACACTATGCAGCTGGGAATTTGACAGTGTTTTGCTGAAAACAGCCAAGACTTACACTTACTTGTCCATTCAGATAATGTCCTTTAGGAGATGACGAAGTCTCTTAACCTTATACCTCAGCTTAAGACGTATATTGCGGAATTAGCTCTACTTTAAGATCCCCTCCTAACCATTTGGTTTATTTGGAAAATTCAGTTTAACTACTTGTTTCCGTTGAATTTAGATCTTCGATTTCTTATTTGTTGTTTCTTTTCGTTCATTAGTTTCCTCTATTCTTCCTACTTCGCTTTCGTTGCTTTTAATCCAGCGTTGATTAAAATTCCTTGTTGGTTGAAATGAAATGAAAATTCCAATGTCTTTTGTCTTGTGAAAAGGGGGAGAGCTAGCTCCCACTGTTAATAGGAACAAAGCGAGACTGATGGAATTTGGATCAGTTTGCTTTGGCATGTCGTGCATGGAGTATTTTCCACGCTGTTTATCAAAGTATTTCAACACTGAAGGCAAATGCTCTGTGGTAAAAAGGATATCAAAATATCGAAAGCATGCAATCTCAAAAGCTCGGTTTCCTCGCCAGATCCCGCGGGTTTTTCTCATCTTCTCGCCTTCTAACTATATACAAGTCCCAAATCCGTCCTTCTTTAGAGTACTGCTCCCACGTCTGGGGTGGTGCTCCAAAATCTACTCTCTGTCTTCTCGACAAATTCCAGTCCAAAGCCATTCGTCTCATCAATAATCCTAACCTCACCAAATCGCTCCAACCTCTTTCCCATCGTCGTTTAGTTGGATATCTTGCCATCTTTTATAGATACTTTCACGGGCATTGTTCTCAGGAGATCAGGGAGATTATTCCTGTTCCTCTGAGGCGTGTCAGAACCAACAGAAGCTCAACTCATTCACACCCTTTCCAAGTTTCACTGCCTAATCCACGAACTCTGTCCCACAAATCATCATTCATTCCTAGAACATGCAAGATCAATAAACTTCATCTGATCTCTCTCCTCTTAGCCTTTCGCTTTCTTCTTCCTTCCTTTGTTCAGGCATTGTATAGGCCACCATGGCCTTTCCCCAACATAACTCACTAAAAAAAAAAAAATGATCGAAGAAAACTCAAGACAGAAATACCAAAGTTGTGCTTTGGAAGTTCCATCCTAATTCTCTTCGCTTTCATTATAAAAAAGATGGATAGAGATGCACCAACAGGAAAATAGGCCAATCTTCAAATTTTAACTCTTTTTTACAAAATGTATATATGTTACTTATAATCGAAACATTTTACTTAAATTTCAAGCTCTTCTGGTTAACTGAAGTTCAGAATTGACGAGGCATGCTTGAGGAATAATTTGCAAGCACGGATGTTACAATATATTACGAATAAAAATGATTTTACATGTGATATAAAAAAACAAATGGAATCGTAAAAATATCATCACGATAACTTCAATATCAACTATATCGATGGAATAAAGTAAGTATAAAAACGAATGACTACCGTGAAAAATGAGGGGTAAAGGGGCGGATAACGTTGAGATCGTACAGCACAGAACCTTAAAATCTAGATTAAAATACAAAGCACACATTGACTAGCCTGGTAGGTAAAACTTTGATGGGCGGATTCGTTACCATGTTTCGAAAAAATCGGCTGAAATTTAGAAATGTAGTTACACACTTTTCGTCTTGTACAAAACGGGAAAAAATTTCCAGTACTGGAATTTTCTCATCTTCGATGAGAATTAAGTCCTCAAGGTTCTTAAAAATTTCCTGGCCTTTCTGTTTCACAAGGATACAATAAGCAATAAGATCGTCAAGTTTTCTCAGCATCAAGAAAACAGCAGTGATGGCCTGCAACGTGACCATTTCATAATGATCCGGGGAAACATTGCATGCAAGTTGCATACACAATTAAGACTTTCTATTTACAATTTCGCTTTTTCTATAGTATACCAAACACTTTATAATTTGGAAAAGCTCCTTAATCTTCTTCAACCAGTACAGTAAGTTTCTTAGTTTTCAATATCCTGAATACTAAGTTTCTTATATACAGTTTCTTTGGAGAGATGAATGCGCATTTAACATTTTCGCTTAAAACCCAATGTAGGCTGCTGCTACGACACCTCAAAGCCGTAGGACTAAGCTACACCCTTGGCTGACGTAACTGGTAAAAGATGGGCTGCTACTACGGGGTACATAGAACAAAGAAGATACGGCGGCACTGGGCAAACCAACATATCAATGAAGCATACAATTATGGCCCAAATGGGGAAGCCAGGGTTCGGGTTAGAGTAACGGTAGGACACACCCCTGCATTCAAATTGATTCTTATGATAAATCCAAACCAACTGCCCATTTTATCGCGATCGAGATTCCTTAAACAAGCTCATACGAAAATAACGCGACAAAAAAGTATGTCAGAGTAACATTTAGACTAACTACAATTGATTATTGACAAACTACATCGGTTCCATTGCTAAGTTCCTTCGGCACTTCAGGACATGATATAAATGATAAACAAGGTTTAGTTATATATATATTTATATGTGTGTGTGTCTGTTGGTGTGTGAGTGTAATCTATAAATTGTATCGCAAAGGGTAAATTGCATAAACGCCATTACGGCTCTGACAGCCGATGACGCGGAACGAGCAATAAATTTGAACCCTGGACTACATCGCAATACACGACTTTCTTGCTAAAAACGTACATGTAACTTTTCAAAGCTACAGCTACTAACAAACTGAATTACCTTTTGCACTCAAAAGGATACTGCTCTCCTTCTTACAAAATTCCCATACTAATATGCTAGAAGTTAATACAGAGAAGCATATTCACATTCCCATCCAAAGCCCACGGAGAGAGATTCAAAACAATAAAGTCCTTTGAGCTCCATGAAAATATTTAAACTTGGTTGCATTCAAAATTAGTGAAACCATTTTTGAGCATTGACCCCATGGTCAGTGGTTCGAATCCACCCTCAGCTAAACTTTCATTTATGGCGAGGAGAGTGGCTAGCTGTCTGTAATTCCAGGCGCATTAATCGCGAGGTGTGACCAAATCGAAAGGAATGACCTGGACACTGCTTTATAAGCAAAAATCTTTACAGTGTCCATTAACAATATATATCAGGAAACAGGAGAACCAAGTTCCGGAGGTCACACTTAATGAAGACTCACATACATGGGGGAGGGGGGGAGGATGGGTGTTGGCAAAGAAAATGATATCCACCGAAAATTTTAGCCAGCAGTTCTATGGGATTTAAAAAGTCAAACAGTTCTGGGCCGAAGAAAATCAAGAGAGAAATAAGCGGAGATTTTGAAGGGAAAATATTAACGAGTATCAGAGATACTAGCAATGAAACTGGCAGAAAATTAATTCAGAAGCATGCACATGTGTTCCTGCAACGCTTCCCAATATAGTTCGCAGGGCACTCTGAAGATAGCTTCATAGTTTTGAACATGTTTTTGCAAATATGAAGCAGTGACACAGTCTTTCCAGTCGCGATAAACTTCCACTAAGAAGGGTAGGGTAGGTGCTATAACCAATCGCAGTGCGCAATTCTGCCATGCTTTTGGCGACAATATTGTAAATCAAATTTCCACAGGAGAGGGGGACAGTAAGGAAACTTAGAACTGATGAAAACGCCAGCAACTATCCTTTATAGCCTTATACATAACATACAATGGCCTTTTAACTATTTGTGACGAAAGCCAGAGACCCCTACTATTTTGAAAAGGGGCTTGATGGAATGCAAATCGCTATCTCAAAAGTTTGAAAAGCTTCTATCAATAAACAGCACAAGTAGATACCATATAAATAGCATCATAGCTCTTCCAATCAATATTACGTCATATTGTTACGTCTTCTCAACGACTGGAATGACAGACTGCTTTTTACATAAAGTAGAAGCTTAGTCTCAGGTGCGACTCGAACCACAAGCCAAAGGGAAAACAAAAACCACATTCTTTACTTTTCAAGAGCAACAAGGACATTTTGCCCGATAATGATGATCATGATCTCTTAAGATGTTGTGTATTTTGTAAAAATGTAGGCAACCTGCTTGCATGGTTCAATTGTGAAATACTTTAACTGAAAAAGAAGAGCCTACAAAATCCCCTTAAACTCAAATTAAGCTTACCCAAACGAATCTAAACGAATACGGATAATAACCATCATAATATTTCATATTTCATGCGAATTCTTATCATAGTTTACCAACACCGTAAGTGGTAGAATACGCTGTGTTGATGCTGTTTGCAATTTGGCCTAGCCAGTCAATCTTGCCTCCTTTTAGGAAGAACGAATCTACGCAACATGCTACATCCTACATTCGTTAAGACGAAACCAATAAATGTCATACACGAAGAACAATTGACGTAATGCTATGCATAATATAAAGATAGAAAACATATTTCAACTTCAAGTTACCTGATCTTGAGACTGATAAGGCTTTGGGATTTACTTGAAATTAGCGTAGTCATCAAATGCGTTCAAATATTCTTCCACAGCATTGTATATGAATTTGTATTGCTCCTAAAAGTGAAACTCGACCGTTTTAAAGATCTTACAGTGCATCACAGAGCAACGTACAATAAAATAGTGCAGTACAGTGAAGTGCAGCATAGTGCGTAGAAGAGTGCAGGGGAAGCATTGCAGCCCAGTGCATGGCAGTGAAAACAATGCGGCACAGTTTTATAAAGAACAGCAAACAATTTCCAGTATATTTGCATTACATTGCATTGAATTGCATTGCAGTAAATAAGCGTTACATTGCATTGAATTGAATTGCAGCGCAGTACCGAACAATACAGTATAGTGAAGTACAGAACAGTAAACACAGCAAAGCACAATGCAGCACAAAACGTTACTTTGCAATGTCAATCATTCTTTTTTCTGATATTGATTAGATTTGTGTACATGAAATTGGAGACGCAATAGTAAAAAAGGAAAACCTTTCTTCGGCTCACTCCTATAAATTCTTGTTCAGAAACGAAACTTCAAATAAACGAAGGTTTGCCAGTCATTCACAAGCATGAAACAGAAGTTGCAAAAGCTAAAAATGCATCATACCAAAGTTTTAACCAGATGTGGCCTTTGAATTCGCATTGCTTTTATAGCTTGAAAAACATCGACAACTTGCTCGACTTTGATTCGCTCAAGAACTGCACTCAAAGCAGCAAACGTTCCACTCCGACCAAGTCCGTCACTGCAACGACAAAACCACCGTTCAAGAAAATTCGACAAAATCCTCTTCACAGAATCTTCTCCGGAAATAAGAATTTATTTTTTGAAAACCAATAAATATATATATATATATGAATATAAACATATATACATATAGAATCTTCCAGAGATGGAGAACGAGCATCTGAACAAGTAAATACCAAAATGATGATGAAATGGAGGGGGAAGCGTTTCGTGCTGCCTGGAAATCAGAAAAAGTCTGGGTTCTGTTGACAAATAAAGCTTTACTCTGCTAGGCTTCTAGCCTTCCTTTTACTCGACCCTTATTGATAGCAGTATCATTGATACTGAAAAGTTTATCCTGTATAAACATGTATATTATCATAGTTATGATTATGATTATTACCATTCTTTCATGTCTCTTTCACCAGAAGTCCACTTCCCTAGAAGAGACTCATCCCTGTCTCTGGTTTCTGCCACACTCGAAATCGAGAATGCGACTCAGTTATAGCAGCTTAAAGACAGTCAAAGAAAATGTAAGAATTCAAGACTTGCCTGCAAATGACAGTGATTGGTCCATTGCCCGATTGTTGCTGCCACCTTTCCAACTGATTGAAGAGTTGAATGACGTAATTGCATGTGTTGGGCACTTTTGTCTCACTCCAACCAACAAACTGGAATAGCTTGACCATCATTGGGTACTCGGGATACTAGAATGAAAACGTCTTACAATGAGCGATTTTAATTAAGTTCGCCACTAAACACTGCTCTATAGTTATAAATAGCAAGAGCGGGTTAAAGCAGTTTCGATCAAAATCCATCTCAAAGCAAGACAGACAAGAGCTTGTTGATAAACCAACATATCTGGGGGCACTTGTTCAATAGGGAATGCGCTACTGAGCCTCAACTGCACTGTTACCTTGCTGGCATAACGCTACTCATCGGAATGGCAGTCCTTAGATTCTTGATGAAATTTTCATCGCTTTGAGCATCATTTACTAGTTGTTATTAGTGTCATAGCCTAGGGCTGGGTATGAATATAGCGATGAAAGTATGCTTGACATTAGTTGATATTGATAAGAAAACAATACATCAATGGATTTGCTGTGCAATGGCGTGCCCTAGGACTCGAGGGATTTCGTTGCAAGTTGTGTACCCTGGGGATACTGGCGTCAATCGACTGTCTCAACAGCAAAGGAATTGATTGGCAGTTCAAGGATGCTTGCTCCCTTGCGGCCTTTGTTTCCCGAGCTGTTTAAGACTTTGCCATTCGAATATATATATAGACTCACACGCATTCGCTCGCTGAAGGTTCGCTCGCATGCAATATTTTCACTGCACTGCAAAGAAGGTTAGGCCAAGAGAGATGGGACATCCAGTCGGTAAGTGTACCGCAATTAAAGAAATTTATGAATGAACTTTATATGTATATGTTCATCGATTTAGTCTGCTCTACCTCTTAGCTATTTGTTTTGTGCTATCATGTTGGGGCGGGATTTTGTATGTCCACGTGCATTCTTGTCGAGCTGATTTCTGCTTTGCTGATTTAAGTAATTTGTATTTTAGCAAACCATGCTTAATGCTAAAATCCAGTCGTAACTTCTCTGCTGTGTATTCTACGGGTATTCGGCGCGTTGGTGTGAGTTTAGACTTTCCAGCCCGAAGCTGCGATTCGCAAGTTACAGAATATAGAATATATATCTCAGATACAAGCATCACCATTGGGGCCTGAGGCTATTTTTACATAAAAGTCAACGTGGGTCGGAAACCACCTTCCTAGAGAAATGTCATCGTGAGCCACGGTATTTTGTGAGGTGGAATGGCCAATTCCTTTCCTGACCCCACTTTACCCTTATCATTAAGCCAGATTACTGCTGGGTGGGAATACAGCGGGCACCGAGAAGCATGAAATGTGCGCCAGCGCGCTTCGAACGCGGGCCCTTGCATACAATAGACATGTGGTCAAACTACCGTGCCAACACTCTTGCTCATACACGACTTAAAAGTGCGCCAGCTGGTCTTGTTTTCATATAGCAAGACACGGCTTCAAACATTGTCATCTTCAATCAAATTTCGAAAGCTACTGTTAATTTCAGTTCAGGTTTTTCAGAAAAGGGGCAAAACGAATCAGAGCATACTGGTAGAAATTATGCATGCGGATACAAAATAACATGTAATTTCACAAGCATCAGTGCAGGAAGATTTTATGCAATTATAGTTTTAAAAAATTGAAGGGGGCGTTTTTCATTAAAGGATCTACCCAAAAACACAAATGCATATCGTTTACATAAAACGACGATGAAAGGAACTGAAATTGCAGTCACACCTAGAACGCAAGGAGGTATGGTCAGAAAATCATGCACGAAACCAGTCCGTTTAAGTAGATTCATATGCTATTGTATTGAAAAAGAGCGTTGGAAAGGGGGGCTTAATAAACTGAAGTGTACCACAGAAAGGAAAAATATGCAAAGACTTTTTAGTGAGTTATGTTGGGGAAAGGCCATGGCGGCCTATACAAAGCCCAACAATAGAAGAAAAAAACAGCGAAAGAGGATTAGGAGATATATAGTCTATCAATCTTATATTTGAATGAAGGAAATTTGTAGGATCCGGGAAAGGAAGGAGAAGGCAAGACGTGCGATAAATTTCACGTTCTTGGGATAAATGATAGATGAAGCTAATCATATAAATTCTCACCCTTGAGTCTTCAACTCGAAATTGCCGTGTAATGAGGTCAGAGTCCCCTTGTCTGCTCGCATTTCGCATGGAAAAACCATCACTTCCTGTAACTTTTGACAAGCATTCTACAGTTATCATCTCGTATTCTCGTATATGCATTTCTGGCCAAAATTTGAGAAAGTCCTTGAAATAGCAAAATATCTAATGTCAGGAAGATTGGAAAAGCATCGATCAAAACAGGTGAAAAGAATTGATTAATTGATAGTGAGGTTGCAAGTCCAAGAAAAAAAGATGCACCAAGTAAGGCGCTTTCTGGAGAATGAACGGATAAATGAATGAATGAATAGATAGAGATGAACAAAAAATCAATCAGACAATGAATGAAGAATCAGTCACATAGTCAATTAACGAATTAGCCAATCAATCTCTTCATCAATCAGTCAACCAGTCAACCAGTCAATCAATCAGTCAACCAGTCAATCAATCAGTCAACCAATCAATCAATCACTCAGAAAATAAGCTACTTAGCCAAGCAATATGAATAAATAAAACAGCCATTTAATCAATCAATCAATTTATCAACCATTCAATTAGCCAATCAATCGATTAGCCAACCAGTCAATCAATCAGTCAACCAATCGACTAATCACTCAGACAATAAGCCACTTAGCCAGTCAATCAACCAATCAATATATGAATAGATAAAACAGCCAGTTAACCAATCAATCAATTCATCAACCATTCGAGTAGACAATCAATCGATTAGTCAACCAGTCAATCAATTAGTCAGCCAATCGACTTATTACTCAGACAATGAACCACTGAGCCAATCAATCAACCAATCAATCCATCACTCTATCAATTCATCAATTAGTCAGATCATCAATTTGTAGCTCTCATACCTCGCCCTCATCTAGCGACGAAAGTAGAACTACCGAGGCACTTTTGTGTTCGCAAAGCATTCGCCAGAAATCTAAAACAGTATTCTTCAGCGGAGCTTGAGTTAAGATGAATGCATTTCTTTGTTTGTAACCCTGATAAAAATGAAATAATGATAATTAGAACGGATTAGTAACGATATTTTCTCTCTGCAAAAGCACTCAATAGAAGTTGACATTCAGAGAGAGGAGATTCTTTGCCAAACGTAGGTAGTAATTTCCGTGAATCCCCAAAGACTCAAGCTTACGTTCAAGATCAAGCTAATCCATTATTAGAGGCACGTCAGCGTTGCCCGCTGGCAGCCGAAGGATTCCCCGTTAAAGATTAATCTTCCCCACTTGCAAAAATATTTTTCAAAAATTGATTATCTTCATCGTGTCCAAAATTCAATCTCTTCAGACATGCGGTCCGAAGGTGACTGGTTATATTCAATGAAATATCAGCAAAAGGAAATGGATATTATTTTTCAAATGTTCGTGGTAGATAGGAGGAAGACATGATGAATTTGAATATACTTACGTCAACGTAAACAGCATTTATGTAAGCGGTCGACTCATCATCTTCAATCGTGAGTAATCGAACAAGACTGTAATCAGCTAAAATTTCAAAATGGGAAGCTCTCAAAAATCAAAGAGGCTATGGAATAGCTATTCAAAAATTAATTTGCAACTATTCGACTAGCGAAACGAAAGTAGAATCCAAAAATCGATAAAAGTATTGGGAGTACAATTCTAGGGAGGTCACATCGCGAGATAGGGTGGAAAATGCATTTTCTCACTGCATTTTTATCCCCCTGCCCCACTTTCCGACAGGATGGGCAGTTAATGGGCACCCAGACGCACGAGCCTAGGGGGAACCCGTTACCTTCAGCAAAGCAGGCAAATGCTGTCATCACTTTCCCAACGCTGTGAAAATCTTCTATTAGTAATCCCGGTTTCGAGATAAAGATGGTGAAACTGAACGTCAAAGAGCCTGTCTGAATGTATGGCAGATCATAAATTGTTTCAGGTTGTTATGTTTGGGAAAGGCCATGGTGGTAAATATCAAAGCCCCAGCAAAGGAAGAAAGGGAAAGGCTAAGAACGGAGGTAGATTAGATCGAAATTGCTGATTTTGAATTCGAAATATGACAATTGATAAAGAACTCAGAACAGGAATAGGAAATGGAATGAAGCGATCGGCAAATGATTCAAAATTAAGATGTCGATACCATGGGATAGTCATCTGTCGTAAATAATGACTGTCCAATAAAAGAAATAACATGGAAATTTTGATACCTGGTAAAATGCAGGCATTCTGGTTTCTGTTTTTGTGCATATTTTCTGGTAACGCAGCAATATTACAAGATGACTTGGAAGGCACTGGACTCACGTTATTCAAAGTCTGGCAAAATAGAATAGAATTGGAATGGTTGCCATAATGAATATCACGACTAAATAAAGCAAGAAAAACGATTTGGTTGAAGGCAATTCAGGGCGAATAAAGAGGCTACGCATGGAACGGAGGCCTTCGTGGAAGCTGGCAAGCCTTGTGAGTAGCGAGGATGGAAACTGACGTATCCACAACGCTCTTGTCATACTAAGTATGTTTTAGGAATGCTGCGAGAGACAAGATTACATTGAAGGTATAAAACTTGTAACATTGTACAGAATAAAATAATTCGATTCCAAAACTCGAAACGAGCGTTGCGGAGCATTTTGCTAGAGAGGTAACATCCTGAGACAAGGAAATGCGAGGTAGACTGACCAATCCATTGCTCACCGCACGTCATCCCCAGCTTTGGCTGGCTGGGTAAGCAGATAGAGTGCATCTATTAACGTGGATGAGGATGGCCTTAAGACGGAACTATCAGCACAGCAAATGTGCGCCCTAACTACTATGCCTACTACCTCTATGAAATGTTGTTTTTGGCACTGAAATCCATAAGGATTATCTGTGTCCACGTTTGTGGGGGAGCAGTCCGATTTGGGGGGCGGTAAATCCACCCGCAGATGCCACAAAGGAAGCCGTTCTGCGGGGCAGTTGTGAGCTCAGGGTTTTTACGCTTCTCTCTCTTGCCTTCTCTGTTCCTATGCTAGTTCTTGTGATAAGCAGGTACACCGGAGTGGAGCGACTTGCTCCAGGTGGGCCGATCTGATGCCTCCTGCTCGCAGTTCTCAGCATCAATGAAATGAATGAAACGTGAGATGAATGACACATGAAATGAATGACACATGAAATCCCACGATACCTTCCATTCTCTTTCAAATCCATTCATCTTCGTATCAGGGGAAATCTTTTCTAGCTTATGGATCATGATCCTCAAATCTTGTGCAGTAATTTCGGTGTTGCCACACTGCACGGATTCAAGCACGGCATTGTGAATGAAAATGTACTGCTCCTGTGAAAAACGAGGACATTTCGAAAATTCAGATTTCAAATCTCGAATGCAAAAGTAGCTCAGAATAACAAACAAATAAAGCTAAGATTGAAAACATGACATTAACACTAGTGAAAACTAAAAACAACTGCCTCGGTTAAAAACCAGTGCAATTCAGTCAAATATCCAATGAACTAACAAAGGGGAAAAAACGAAGAAAGCGGAGGAAAAGTACTACGAAAGCAATAAAGCAAGTATCGTGATTGAAGTGCAGACATTGCTTTTGATGATGCAAAAATGCAACACATCTTACTGACCTCTGTTTGAACCATAGCAATTCGTCTTGTTCTCATGGCTGCAACAAAGTTGAAAACATCCACATCTCCGTGGTTGTTCAACCGGTCAAGGGTAGCATCCAAGGCAATGTAGGTGCCTGTCCTTCCCACTCCAGCGCTACGAGAAGAAAAAGCTCTTCAACTTTTCGTGACGACGTTCTGAGAACTCTTCGTTCCACCATGAACATTTTCATTTTCAATCATTTCATAAACTACAGGGTCTTCTTTATCAAGAAACCATCTTCTCCTATACGATCACTTGTTCATCCTCTACATACACCTTCATTGTACTTCTGATCCATTTTATCCATCGCAAAACCACGGTGGAAAAACATATCCTCTGTTGAAGGGGAGTTAAAACGGGGCGGTATTTAGTCTACCCTGCCTGATTGGGTAAAGTCGCGTGATTAATTGCTCACAACCTTACCTGCAATGGACGATGGTCGGTCCAGAATCTGGCACATTATAGGAACGGACTCGTCTGCGGAATGTAAGAAGTGCCGTTGCGTATTTCGGCACACCGTGGTCGGGCCAAACAGTGAAATGGAAGTGCTTCACTTCTCTTGATTCTGGCGAGTCGGTCTAGTGAAAAGGAAGAAAAAATAGATATGATAGATGGGTAGGAAACTTGACAGCCCATTATCAAACCTGTGAGATAAAACGGGAAGGTTTCACTTGTCCGTTCATGTCATCATTCAACTGAGAATAATACTAATAGTAATAATAATTTCTTTATCTTCGGTTGGCGTGCCTAAAAGTTCGAGGCTAATTAATGATTGTGATACAATAGGATGAACAAACAAAATGGAATAACGGAGAACAGGAATCCATCTAAAAAACCTAAATTTGCAATTAACAACTCTTACCTAATCTACAGTTGCATGTGAAACTCCAAGCCTTTTTAAAGTGTTTTAAAGATTGGGACTTCCTTGGTGCAGTGGTAAGTTTCGCCAAAGGTTTTTCCCTAGGAAACTTATATTTTCTAATCCATAGACTGTAGTCCTATGTTTGTGTGCATAGAACGCAACTGGTAAGTTGTATGTATTTCTCTTTCTACGAAAATTTCTTCCATAAAAGAGGAATTTAGATTCATCCTTGTTGGATAAATTTCGGTTACAAGCAACTATAGACCAGGGTGATTGATAGACTGACTTATATGCAATTAATAGCTCTTCAATTCTTAGTGCTCTTTCATGAATTTGGTTAATTTCATAGCTAGACGAATGTTAGAAAAGCAAAAACTGAAGTGAAAATTCCTTTTTGAACGGTAAAAATAAACGCTGATCCTTTGGTGTTCGACTTGAATTCTGCAACGCCGAAAACCGAGCACAAGGCACGGCAGGTACAAAAACAAATAAGGACAGAAATACCAAAACTCCATGGTCTCCTTACCTTGTCTAACAAAAAGGTTCGGATTATGTAATCAGCATACACCTCTTTCCTGGTCTGAGAGACAATTATCTCACCGTATTCCACGCAGTCATCTGGCCAATATTTGTGACATTTCAGCTAAAAATAAAGAGAAGGGTGCTTTGATAGAATCCAAACTTCCTTCTTTGTTTAATTTCTCCCCCCACCCCCAGATGATCAAATTAACTAACAGCAGTTGCCAGTATAATGCTTCGAATACAGTGAATAACATCAGATGGGAACAAACCTTGTTTTTCTCTTGCAAATTCGTTAACATGACTACAACACTGGACCTGAGCTCCCAAACAGTTCTCCAAAAGTCATTAAACGTAGCAGGTAAAGGACCTACAATCAAGGTAGCCATGCAAAGTTTAGGAACACTGTAAAAAGCCCCCGTTTCGAATAATACGTCAACTAGTTTCCACCAAATTAAAACTTTGAATATTTTATGTACTACGGGATGAACGAATGACTAAACGAAAGAATTAGCAAACGAACGATCAATGAATGCATGAAAGAGTCATGAGAATAGAATAATAATAATGACAATTAAAAGACAATGGTGACAAGATAAACAATATCGCAGTGCTACAGTCGAAAAATGCATGAAACTTCACCTTCCCTTACCCTAGATTATTGGATATAAGTCGACAAGGGATTGTATTTGATAGAAAATTAGCAACTTACCTTACACATCAAAGAATAATAAGAAAGGGGAAGGCCTCACGCACAAAAAATGCTTTCATAAGGGTCCCTTAAGGGATGAACAGTTGAAAACAAACGGATTTAAATCAACCAGGAAATGGAAGTGAGAGAATGCGGAGATGACGAATGAATGAGTTAGGGAATTAGCGAAACTCAGTTAAAAAATGAAAGAGTGAATGAATGAAAGAATGAACGAAGAAGTCAAACAACTGATCGAAGAGCGACGCATAAATGGATGAAAGAATTAAAAACGGCGAATAAAAAGAGGAAATACAAAAGAATCAACAAAAGAATAAATGGAATGAATGAGTGGATGGATGAAATGAGAAAAGATGGCAAACCTTGTGTTGCGACATACGCGTTAGGCTTCATATATCCCTATAATGAAAAACACTATATTACAGCAAATTATCTGAAGCATAAGCGGAAAAGACAGACCATCTAGGCAAGGCAGAGCCATCGATACAGATTATAGTATTTCAATGCGTTTGTACTTAGGTGGTGATAGAAATAAAGGGATTGGAGTGGCGTAATGTCAGTATTAGCTGAACAAAGAGGGATTATATACCCTTTTCATTTGCACAGGAACAGGGAGGTTCTTTTTCTTCAGGCGGAGTACCACAGCTACCATCAGCTCCCAGGCGATCTGCTGGACAGTGCATCTTAGCCGACCGACCTGTACTACTCAAGAGCTGAAACCTTGAACCTTGGGATTCCTAGGCGAACGCCCTACCGACTGACCCACCGCCGTTTCTACTTACCTTCCAATTCAATGGTCCAACATACACATTTTGTTTTTCTTTTTAGTGGGTTATGTTGAGGAAAGGCTGTGGTGGCCTATACAAAGCCCCAACAAAGGAAGAAAGAAGAAAGCGAACAGCTAAGAGGAGAGAGAGAGATGAGATCGAGTCTATTGATCTTAGGTTTGAAAGATGGCAAGTTTTAGGACTCAGGAAAGCAAGAGGAAGGCAAGTTGATAGCGATTCATAGAGTAAAATATGAGCCAACAATAGCCAGGTGATAACGGTTTGATCTTATATTTTTAGAGACACTCTGCAACGATGGGCGTCTCATCCATTGGGTACTACAGAACACACCTTCATATCAACACAATCAACGCAATCAGCACAGTAAGTGATTTTTGTTTATGAATCGACTGGCTTGATCACATGTATCATTCACGTGATCGTTTACTTACGTCGATGTAAGAAGCATTGATGTAATCCGATCCAGGCTGACCGTTTTTGCTGAGGATGACTCGAGCATGATCGTCTGCAAAAATTAAAAAGGAATTTAAAGAATATTTCATGCTCTCCACTTCGCATTTGAGGGGGAGATTCTAGACACCGAGAACCTGTGCACATTGAGCAGTATTCCCTGTGTGACCACACCTGGTGAGCCACAAGACTTGAGACTTTCAGGTAGAAAATAAGTCTCTCACCCAAGGAAGGGCGGCTGCATCATTTAAGTGGGCGGTGGTCAACACAGAGGTGAATGGATTGTTGCCGGTAAAGACGCCAAAAGGTGGCGAATAATACAGAAAGTCCTGAAATTAATCGGTGATGGTTCAAATTAAGGCGAGAAGCTCTGATTTTCCGCTACGCGTGCGACAGTTTCTTTCGCTTTGGGCGGTTAGTCTGATGCGTATGCAGTCACCCTCATCTGATTATCCTGTTGCTGATAGCGGACAGCACCAAGACCCTTTTAACTGGCATCGGCGTGAACAATAGAAGGCAATTTGAAATCAGGGTATGCAATTATGGGCGGCCTCGTTATATGCTGGATGAGTTCATTCAAGGCAGCTTGGAGTTCTGGCTTCCAAATTATTTTTGTAGCTTATGGTAATTGCATTCTTTGTTATTTTCAACCGTGCTCAATGTTTGTTATGTGGTACCCGATAGCAGCTCGTAGATTCGGCTTGCGATGGATGATAAATTGGGAATGAATGGACGACAGGACAGCATCCCAAGCGTCAGTCCCATCAATTTTCTAACTTCCCCGATCATTGTAGGTAACTTTTGACAGCCTTTGTACTATCGGGATCTACTGTATACCCATCAGCTGACACAATCCATCCCAAAGATTTGACTTGTTGCTTGAAGAGTAAGCAGTGTAACTTCATGTTATTCTCACTAACGCGTTGCAATATTTTCCGAAAATCGTCAACACGTTGTTCAAAAGACTTGCTAAAAACGAACATGTTGTTGAGGTTGTTGATGATATGCAAATATCATCGCGCAGGTTAGTCAAAGATTGTTCCATATAACACTGGAAAGCGACAGGCGCATTTGTCAACCAATTCAAATCAACCCCAAGGAATGATAAAAGCAGTCAATTGTTGGCACTGTTCACTCACAAACCCCTGATGGTATGCTTTTCCCTGGTCAAGTGTTGTGAACCCGAACAACTTCCACCCAAACTGTCCAGTGTCCCTTGTACCTTCGGCAACGAATTCTTTTCACGAATTGCTATCTGGTTTAACAATGGATAATAAATACACTAGCGCAATGTCCCATCCCTCTTTCGCACACAGACACACGGTGAGGAATATGGCAATTTGGATGGCCGTATGAGCTGCATTCTGTTGTTAAGTAAGCAGTTTATTTCATGAGGAAAATGGCACTGACGCCATGCGTGTGATTCAAACTCAGCATTATTTTCAACTCTAGACTAAGAAAAAAAACTGTGTTGATATCTGTCCATATCAGCCACGAAGTTTTATCAAAACAATTACAGCTCATTGGATTTCACCGTCACTACTATCAAGCTCTGACATCATTTCCTCATCCGAGTGAAGAAAATTTGGTCATCCTCATCCCTTGACCAGTTGCCAACATTGCTTTTTTTTGTAGTTTCAGAAATTGTTTTACTTCTCTTTGGAAGGGGCTCTTCCTGAATGGACGTCTTGGTTTTGCAACGCCTTTGCAAATAAATGTCAACACTGCGCTGCAGGCTTTCGTCCCTTTCATTAACAGACCAATTTTTATCCTGTATGCTTATGCTTAAAACCATTTCCATGCGGTTACGTGTCATGCGAAGCCACCTGTCAGAAAGCAAAAACGCAAGAGCGCTAGATGCTCTTTCGACTGTTCAGTTTGAGCGACCAACAGGTATAATCATTTTCCCACACAAACATAAATTAGGACATTCTTCACTTCCAAATCCGAAAACCATTTCCCAAAGTTATTGAACATCTCTGCTGCGGTAATGCGTCCTAGCAAAATGTTTCAATCGTAAAAATTTTTTAAAACTTTACGATTTTATGCGTGCCGTTTATCCCACTCAAAAACTGTTTCATGCGTGCGTGGATGAGGAAGTCCTCAATAAATCCCTCGAGTTCGCAATAGAGAGGTCTGTGGATTGCTGTGTACTTCTTCTGGACCGGTTGGTTACCTTTCAGCTTGAGTTCCAGCTGTTCTTCCTTTGCACAGTCGATGTCTTGGTCATCCTTGGAGAAAGAATTGATGTCCACTCCCCCTGCACGGTCTATGCGAACTACTTTTCATATGGGCATAGATGCATAGATACTTTTTCTGCTACGTGACAAGTTGTGAGATCCACTTAAGTCACTTTAGTTATCGTCCATTTCTGTATACCTTCATAGGCTTCCAGGTTGTGGCTCACTGAGCTTCTTCAGGCCAATAGATGTTATAGATCTAACAAGCTCTATAGTTCCCGGTTCTGTTCTGACTATAGCGCGGTCTGTTTTGTTTACAATATGTAACTTGACGACGAGTGAGCTGGCCTTCCTAACTGTTAAGACAGAATCAGTAATCTCAAGTCCAAAGTGTAATAAGGCTTCTGGATACCTTTTTAATAAAAATCATTGGCAATTACATTCTCAATATGCCATATGTGCGCTCTGCATGCAACCTCAATTGTTGTGTTCCTAGGTGCAACAGTTGCATGCTTTGATGATTTGACAGCAAATCTGTTTCCCTCAATGGTACACTGATAGGTGAGCTCTACCAATGGTATGTTATGTTATCAGAGATGCTCGTTCACATTCCAATTCATTGATTGCATTTCTGCAGAGCTCCTCAATGACAGCCAGCAATAGGGGTATCAATGCTTTCTGGGGTAACTAGGAAAGGTACACTAATACTGTCTTTCCGATCCTCCCTTTGGAGTAAACGCAAGCTGAAGTCAACTTCTACCTACCAAGTATAGGGTAATTTAGTGCAATTTGCTGTGACAAGGTTCTAATTAGCACAATCAGCACCCATAATTTCAGAAATGTCCCTCACAGCAACCTGTGGAAAACATATCTTTATACAGCTGATCAAGGCAAAAGAGAAACTTGCGAGTTTGTGTCCCATAAAGCCACCAACTTACTTCCGTTTATGAAAAAAATAAAGTCACAACACATTTCCTGCCAACAAGTTTTTAAATCTTTGCGTGCATCTGTGGAGAAAGGTGGGTCGCAAAGACATCTGCATCCTTGCCATCCCCTACGCCATTATCTTCCATTGAAAACTTTTTGGATTGTTCTGAAATTGCAGAACAGATTTCCTTGTGTTCACTCCAGTGTCTCTTCTGACACTGCTTGCTGTAATACCTCACTGTTTTACAGTTTTTAAAAAGCACTTAACTTTTACTGGGGCTTGATTTTCATTTCCACTATGGCTGCTCTCTCCTTGTCCATCACCCCCATCCAAACTACAGCCACCACCCTCTCTAAAGGGAAAGGGTTGTATACATCTCTAATGGACACCAAGCCTAAGAAAAGTTCTTCATAGTTTTCAGCAGCTTCAAAAAGGCGCTCTCACATTTGAGATAAAATCTGTATAAGTTGAAGTTTGGTCTTACCAGAAAAATTGTGTTGAACTGCCTTAAATACACCAGTGATACGTAGAAGCTGCGAAATTTCCAGCGAAAATAGCTTTCCCTTCACCTCCGACGCTAATTTTTTACTGGCTGCCATTTCGCAAACAAATTCCAGATAACTTTAACAGTTCGAATCACATAAAACCAGCTCGACAACGCTTTCCCGTTCTTCACTAGCATCTGTCTTTTTCCAAGGGCAAAAGTAGGACTCTTTATACGTTATGTGCCAGAAATGTTAAACGCTCAGCTAAACTTATCCGATTGATACTTAGATCAGATAAACAATTGAGATAAACAGCCAGACAAGGGTTGCCAAGTTTTCAAAATCACTTCAAGCCAATTCCGATGTGGAAAAAAGCCAAATTAAGCCAAACTCGAAAGACGATAGAATATCAATGAATTTGAAGACGAGGCTATGTTGTTTGGATCAGGCTATACAGAGCTTGATAAAAGAAAGAATATATAGATATCTTATTAAAAAGACAACTCTTAAGCTCTCAAAATACTGAAGGTCTTTTAAATCAGTCCGTCATCTTGGGATGGTGCGTTTTGCCATTTGCCATACATCTGTTCCATGTTGAATAATGTCATCATTTCCTGACTTGCAAATCTTTGCAGCGTTTTCCGTTAAACGGTAAGGACGATCGAATACGAATAGGTGAACACGTCATTGCCTACCCCATTATGTTTCTTGTCTTTATGATGACAGCTGCCACTTGTGAAAAAACTCTTTCTACAGCTGCATTGCTGACAGGATTAGTCAAGAACGTCAGCGCGAAGTTGGCCAATTCCAGAAACGGTTGTTGACCAACATTGTTTTGAAATATTTGTACTCCTGACCAGAACTTTGTCACGTAATTTGTTATTGCAACATCGAATACAAACTCATTTTTCCAATTTGAGAAAATTATACATATAAAAACAGGACAATAGGAGCGATCAGCGAGTACCTTACCATTCATCTTTCCTCACGCTTGAAAATATATCTTAGCTATTTCGATCCGAGTTATCATCGCAGTCTAATCCACAGCATGACTAAACCACTTCTACAAAGGAAAAGGTCGATGGGCAGGGGTGCATCATCAATTACGTGGCTGTGCCATGTCACCACGTCATTGTATCGTGTCAAGTCCAGGGTGCTTGCTTAGAACCACGTCCTCTTCCCATCATCCTCTTCCCATCATCCTCTTCCCATCACCCACTTCCCATCATCCTCTTCCCATCATCCACTTCCCATCATCCTCTTCGCATCATCCTCTTCCCATCATCCACTTCCCATCATCCACTTCCAATCATCCTCTTCCCATCATCCTCTTCCCATCATCCTCTTCCCATCATCCACTTCCCATCATCCTCTTCCCATCATCCACTTCCCATCATCCACTTCCCAAACAACACTTCCCTTCGCTTCGGAAGCATAATAGCGTCCCCAAGTCTATTTAGGAAGCTTTCCGGCCATCGCTTGTCTTTTTTTCTTCTTTTATACCCACGATTCTACCTAGATGTCAAAGGTAGAGATTTGGACACTGAGAAGCTTTTTGCTTATCGAGCAGTGTCCAGGTCTTTCCTCTCGATGTGATCACACCTCATGATTCATAAGCCTGGAATTACAGAGAGCTGGCGACTCTCCTCAATCTTAACTGAAATTTTAGCTGAGGTGGGACTGGAACTGCTGACGCAATCATCTCACCATTGAACTATCCTGACACCAACAACAACAACAACAACATTGCCATCGCTTTTCTAGGTAAGGCAATGTAAATTGGTTGTGTTGCGTTGATGCTTCAAGGAATAAAAACTGGGTCTTTTATTTCCGGTGAGTTTCTTAATAATAACATACGATAACGGAAAATGAAAATTTGAGAGTTGGAAAGACTTACAAGCAACAATATTCGCAAATCGATTTTTTGGCTTGTTCTCTTGAAGATGGGCAACTTCCCAGGAATATTCCTTTCCCATTTCGAGTTGCTGAAATTAAGAAGAAACGGAGCTGAGAGTGGCACTTTTAGAGACAAGCCAAGCTTAACGGAACAACTAATATACAGCCACAACAGAAGGAAGGAAAAAAGTTCACCATACACCTATATCAAGACCTTTGAATTCTGACACATTCTAATGAGGTAAAAAGACGATCAAATAAAATTGATAAATAGAAGATGATGTCAACATACGTTGTATTCACATCTGAACCCAGATGCTTTGTTTCGAAGCATTTTTGACACATGGCTGTTGTAATTAGCATTTGTTACTGGGAGGTGGTCAGGATAAAGTGGAAAATCACCAGTAAGCGAGACTGGTCTCTGTTCGTCTGTGAATGAAAAATGCATCAAAATAAAAGCGAATCTGTAAAGGATACCTTGAAGAATACATTCAAACTTTGATGTTTCGTATGTTATCCGCTTTAACATAGATAATGGTTAGCATATAGCCCACAGTACATGAAAAACAAACAAAACAGTGCACAGTATTTAATATCATACGAAAAATGGGTATAGTGCATAGTGCACATTGCAAAGTGCACTACTCAAAGTCTAAAGAACACTGTGCAAAGTGCATGGTACGCGGTACACTAACCATGCCACCGATTCACAGTCCATAACACACAACATTATGTGTCAAGTGCACAGTGCACAATCCAGCGTGCAAAGTGCACAGTCCAGCGTGCAAAGTGCACAGTACACAGTGCAGAGTTGCATCTGGAGGCAATGCTTATATTCATTTAAGATTTCTATTCCCAGTTATTTTTTAATTTGCTCTTCACATACAGTACATAAGATCGCTGGTGGACTGGCCAGTGGTATAAACACAGTTGCAATGGGATGGCACTTTAGGGACATATGACTTGGTTGGTTGATGATCCTAGAGTAAGGCTGTTTGTCTCAACTTCCGTGGACAGTTCTAGCTTTGTTCATCGTTTTTATCGTGCGGGGAAAACGGTGCCAGAGAGATGATGCGTTGCGCTATATAGTCCTACTAACTAATTTCGTATATTGATAATAACATTTGACATTGTGAAACGAATTGAATACGCGTGAAAATGTATACGTAAACATTCAAATGTCCGAGTTGAGATATTTGATCCTCCAATGCTGTAAGACCTAAGAAAAAAATACGTGCCCACATTGGTTGAGGGTCACGTCATGTGCTTCGCCAGTTTGAGAATAGCGTTGGCTCCAAAGTAAGGCTGCTGTCTCAACTTCCATGGACAGTTTTCGCTTTCGTATCATACTTAACGTGCAGGGAACACGGAGAAAGAAAGACGCTGAGTTGGGTAGTAGTCTAACTGACTCACTTATAAGGCTCACGTGTTTATATACAAGCATAAATATGTCGGTTAGGTCAGATTGCAGTTTGTAGCTTATATGCTGCTGGTACCACGTAACCCAGTACTTCCTGTCACGGGACCGGCTGTTGGCGACTAACCGGCTCCCTCACTTGGAAACTCCGGTCTTCTTGTGAGGTGGGTATTGTGGAAGCATCCAACAGGACTAAAAACAAAACCTAAAAAAAGGGCGGATGAGCTCCGTGTGAGTCAACGGGCACTTCCACTGCAACAAATAATCCCTGCCGGCGTTTCCGACCCTAGGGCCGCCCCAAAGTTCAGGGGCAGGATGCCAAGAGGGTGACTGCTTGCGCAACCGGAACCGAAACCACGCGCACGCTCACCTAATCATCAACGAGAAAGGACATGAAGAAGAGGATAACCAATGCTCCACGACCGCTGGTAGGGCGTGAAGGAGAATAAAAGGGAGGAGGAGCAGGCAGAGGACCAATAGCTCTCTTACTCTCATTGATTTTACTTGCAATGTTGTGTTTCCTACTTTGTTTTTTTATTGTCTTTTCTGTTGATTAGAACCCATGCTCTTACCGAGCGGGTAACGATTGATTGATAACAATGAGCTAAATCTACTGCAATTTATGATTTCAGTGCTGGCATCATCACGCAAAGAGTTAACGCAAGGGGTCTTGGTAGCATCAATGTGTTGTTGGTGGCGTTGATTTGCACGGGAAGTTCGACGGAATCGTAATCAAAACGGCGGATAAGAGAATGACCAACTGTCTGCTGGTGGGCCTACTCTTCTTAAGAACCCCTTGCACAGCTTTTTCGCAGGAAATAGCACGATGAAGCCGGGCCACATAGAAATGCAGGTGATCTCTTCAACTTGTCGGATTCAGACCACGCAGTCGCCGCGACACAACACTCAAAAGTCTCGAAGCCAAGCAGCAAAATAAAAAACGTCTGATAAAAGGGATCGATGAATAAAGTAGTAGTTATCGTCAGTCTAGTTCGATTCTCTGTCACCATATTGTAGCATCTTCGTAGGTTTGTCAAGAAAGACGCGGAGATGAACGATAAAGCCTATATGTCTGAGAATCCCCTCGAAGGACTAAAGGATAGCTGTCAAAATCTAATATATGAGGCATCCGCCATAGAGGCCTTATGGAGTTGGCAGGAAGACAACAGATAAAAGGTAAATTAGGTGTGTGAGCCCAATAATTCAAACTGAGCCAAACCTGGGTCAATTTGCGTTCTCAGCTTAGACAATTCAGCCTCGAACAAACCATCCCTGTCTTTTGATCGCATTCTTCTTCTTCCTCTGGCCGAACCACTTCTGAATGAGAACAACATATCACAATTTAAATAATGCGAAAGCAGCCTCAACTTAATCTTTTAATCATAGAAAATCCAAAATTCCCTTCAAAGCCACTCCTCTTTCAGAGCATTGGGCAAGCAGGTGAGTTGGTCTCAGGACTTCGCGTTGCATGAAGCCTAGCTTCTTGTATAACACGCTGTTGAATGTGTTAGAGTTCCCTTCAATGGAAGGTGTTCAATCATAGCAGCACTCATCTAGATGATCGATGACACTCAATATGATGATTACAACGATCAACAGTTGCCCACGACAGTCTGAGGGAGGCATGCTGATAGTCAATGTTAGGGAGTGAGAGCAGTTGATAGCAATTTATGGCAAGAAATAGAGATTGATTGCAATTGACTGCAATGATTGTGGCTGATTGCGATTGATTGTGATTGCTTGCGATGGATGACTATTATGATTGGCCACCACGAACGCAAAATGACAGCACTGATTTGAAGCCTCTTACTTTAGATAAAGAATGATGATGGCAACCACTATGACCAACAAAAGCAAAGCTCCAGTCACCCCAGCAACAATGGGCAGCGGTATTCCATTTTTAGTCTTTTTAGTCCCTTCTCTTGTTGCTGAAAATAAAAAAGAGACGAACGGTTGGAAGAGGACGGCCGTAGACGAAAATTCACAGTTTTTCCTCCTCCTGGGATAGACAATAGAATTACGTACTTGACAGTTCGACTTTACCTTGGTTCAGGTTCTGGTAGAATGTCCCGTTATACATGATGCAGTTCTGCAAAATGTGTCCTTTTCTGACAACACCACCTTGAGATGAACTATCACACGGATAAGGGAGGCCCGTCTGGCCTTCCCTCAAGCTAAACTTGCAAGAAACTCCACAATATACGCCATACAATGTGTTTGTACTTCGACAGATATTTAGTTACTTCGGGCAGTCAAAAGCTTTAAGTGTTAGATGAGAAGCATTGGGCAGTCCTAACGCTATCATATATCTCCCATTGAATGATCTCTTTTTGTTCAAATGGTTCAGATGTTGAGGCTTGAGTCTTAAGCTCTGAAATACAAAAGGCTAGGGGAAATCTCCAATGTGATAACACGTCTAGACCAAAGAGTTATTGAGGACAGAGAACAACAAGGTGAAACTTTGGTTAGCAATGAGAACACTAACTTCAAGCGCTGCTTGCTCCAACAAGACAGGCACGAGAAAAGGTTGGCATTATCGAGTGAAAGAACCAAATACTCGATAAATTTGGATACTGGACAGGCAAGGAAGGCAACCACATGGGAAAAACTACGAAATCCGCATCGCAAAAAAATGCACAATTACCTGTGGCTGGTAGGCGAACTGACGAAGAAGAGCTGTAGAATCTATGCTAAAAAATAATATTAATTCGTAGCATAAGAAGTTAATAGCCATCAATCCGTCAAGCCTAACTGCTAAAACCGTAGTTCCTAACAGCTCTAAATCAAAAATAAATTCGAGTGTGTACTGACCACAAAAATATAAAAGAGCTATGACAGACGTCCTTCGCTTTTCTGTCAGAGGGTTAGCAACAGATCTTCCTCTTGCCGCTAAATGAAACACTTACAAGAGTACAGCATTAGAAAGAGTAATCAAAACATCGCAAGTCATCCAAGCACAAGACACGACACATCTCTAAGGCGTCGAGGAGTATGCCACAAGCCATGTCCAATCTGATACAACGAATCCATCTCTTCCATGAATTACAATTTTCATTTGATTCCTTGCGCTTATTTTTTACCAGTTACTTCTACCGTTACTTTCAACCTCTCGTCCACCGATTCTTCCCTTCAATCTTCAACTATCCCCTTTCTCATTTCTTACTTCTTCAGTTTTCCAGAATCTTTGCAACTTTTAGAATTGTTAACAACACAAGAAGCACTATTATCAATGGAACTATTATCACTTACTCCATTTTCATTAACAGTGACAGCTCTCACATGAATCTCGTACACTCCTCCAGGCAGGAGAGGGGCGTTTTCGTAACCATTGTACGTTTTAGCATCACCAACAACGAACTTCTGTGGAAGGCTGTCAGCACGAAGTTCCGCGGCAATATAATACTTATCGCCGTTTGCCGCAGCGGTTGAATGGTTACCTATCACTTTAGGCAAATTGCTCACATCACGTCTCTGCATGGAGCCTCTATTTATGGTTTCAACGATCAATTGGTATGCACTGCGGAGAGACATTTGGTAACACCAATGATGAACGAATTATTCACTAGGTAATAGCAACCTAAAGAGAGCATGTATGAAGCAAAAATGCATGGCCCAGCTGTTGATACCATCATTACTTGCGGCTGAGAACTTTGCTGATTAATCTAGTCACTATGACTTCTGAAAAAAAATGAGACTATTTGGCACACGGTACTGAGGTCTTTTGGAGGTGGAGTCAACGCTACAGGCAGCAACTACAAACATGAGAATCAAAGGTCGACACAAAAGCAAAATACCAAGCTCCTTTGAATGCTGAAACAAAGATTTACGGAGACAGGTGCTTGCCGATATCACACATTGTACAGAGGTTTCTATAATAAGTAGTTGGCATAGTGATTTGAGCAATTGTTTACTAAGCTGAAGATGGCAGTTTCATCTTCGCGTTCTTACTCGTTCCTGGATGCCATCTATCTGCCTACTGAGCAGTTAATGGGCATCAGGCGAAAGCTACGGGTAAATCTTAATGACTTTCATACCTGATGATGCCGTGTTTTGCAAAGAAGCCTCTCTTGGAAAGCGCCCCCCCCCCCCCCCCCCAATACTCACAGCGAGCAAGCGTCACAACTTGGGTTTTTCACCACAGTTTTCGAAGTCAATTCTAGGAAACAGAATACATTTAAATACCTGACCCGCATCCGGTGTACCGCTTGTCTTATTGGCTTCAGTTCAATGACAATTGTTGTGGAGCTCAGAGTGTTCTGAACTACGATAGGCCGTGGAGGAATATCTGGCTTGGGCACTTTGTTCACGTCTGCAATTCAAATTCGCATCAAGTGAATAAGAAGACAAGTTAATTCTTCACTGTGACGAGCGTCGGATGTGTCTAATAGAACAATTCACGCTAATTCATCTGGTCCACCTTAATTGGACTTAGGAACAGTTCTTTCATGCTTTTTAC